>CM065683.1:61565975-61625975 GCA_017654935.2 Phymorhynchus buccinoides | reverse complement strand
GAGAGAGAGAGAGAGAGAGAGAGAGAGAGAGAGAGAGAGAGAGAGAGAGAGAGAGAGAGAGAGAGAGAGAGAGAGAGAGAGAGAGAGAGAGAGAGAGAGAGAGAGAGAGAGAGAGAGAGAGAGAGAGAGAGAGAGGAATTTAGGCGGAAACAGACAAAACCATTGACATACAATTAACATAGACACAGAGGGGAAGCATCAGAAGATAACAAACAACAACAACAACAAAGACCGACAGAACGCATGTATAGGGGTCTAAACGGATATTCATTATATCAAATAACCGATACTGTGCCATGAGTCATGTAGCCTATGTCTTTCAGTCTCGTTTCCCCTCCTATAATACGACCGTTTAAAGGTGCACCCTGACGGATGAGTTTTTGCAAGAAACACGTCGTGATCACCAGAAAGACATCCTTTTCAAAGATAGGAACACTCGCTTTGCTCTGGTTTCCTAGAAATCAAACCGTCAAAACGGCGATTCCTCCTTGGCGGAGGTGCCGGAGAGAGAAGCCATTTTGATGGGGTGGGTGGGGGCCAAACCCATTGTGGTTTAAGCTTTTTCTTTTTTGTAGTGCAGTAAAAAAATAAAAAAATAGCTATTTCCTTTGTTGTGAGCGAAACTCTTTTAGCCAAACTGCATCAAATTTTTAAAAAATAGATAAATAAAAAGGCTTGTATTGCGAAAATATCGTGCAAAACAATTTGGTCGCCATTACAAAAGAGACGGCACACGCGAAAGAATTTGACTTCCAACACCTCCGTCAAGGATAAATCGCCGAGTTGACGGTTTGATTTCCAAGAAACCAGAGCAAAGTGAGTGTTGCGATCTCTGTAAATGTTTTCATGGTGATCTCGATGTGTTTCTTGAAAAAAAACCTCATCCGTCAGGGTGCCCCTTTAAGGGTAGCTTACTACAGCCAGGAGGCCCTGACTGTGATCGATATAATCCCCGTGCTCGATGAATGATTCACGTTGCAGGAGGAAACAGGTTCATAAAGGGCCTGCCACACTACATACGATGCGATCTTTGACGAAGTGAGTCATGATTCACGTGACATTCGTGCATTGGGTCTACTTGAGTATGTAGAGCGAAAGTAGTAGGGGAAGACGGGGTAAAAAGCGCATGGGCGGGTAAGAAGCTCACCCCAATTATCTCATGAAATGAAGCAAATTTCAGTCTCATTTTGCCCATGAGACGAGCGTTAATGTCTAGCATTCGTCTCATGGGCAAATTTGACTGAAATTTTCTTTATTTCATGAAATAATTGGGGTGGGCTTCTTACCCGCCCATGCGCTTTTTACCCCGTCTTCCCCTAGAATTGGTTTTTAGACGGAAGTATTTCATCACGTGAATCATGACTTGCATCGTCACCATCGCATCGCATTGACAGCGAATCGTATGTAGTGTAGCAGGCCCTTAAGGCCTAGCCACACTGCATACGACTGGATTCACTACAATCCGATTTTGATATTTGTGAGGCATGACTGACGTGAAATTATACTGTCTAAATAAATCTGATGAAATCCTACTAGTTATGTCCAATTGTAGTCTCCCGTACAGGAACCTGATAAAATATCTTGTTTTTGTATTGGACATTTAATTTATTTGGTTTGTGTGTTGCGGTCAACATGAGGAAATTGAACGATAACAGTAGCGTTATTTTTAGACGGAAGTATTTCACGTGAATCATGACTCACAGACATCGTCACAATCGCATCAAATTTGGGTCAAATCGTATGCAGTGTGGCTAGGCCTTTAAAGGGCCAGCCACACGTCCACTAAAATCACATGACTGTACGACACGATTCGATCACGTGGTCTCGATGCGCCAATCACATAATTTGTTCTTAGAGACCACGTGATCGAATCGTATCGTATGCGATTTTAGTGGACGTGTGGCTGGCCCTTAACGGCCACAATTAAGCTATCGATTTCCCACTTCGACCTACTTCTCAGTCCTAAATCTTCTCCTCTGTTGCTCACAGCATTACATATAACATAGCTGGAATGGATGCTGGCTGAGCTGCCAGTTGTAGGACTAATGTGGACGGATGGTCAGAGAGAAAGTTTGATAAACCAACCGCGAAGCGAAGGCTGGTTAATGTTTTCAGGGAAATATGTTTGTTCTTGACTAGCTGAATGTTTATCTACATGATTGACTATCTAGAGTACTAACAGGTCTGCGTGTAGGTTGGGTACGCGCGTAACCCTAACCCTAACCACGGAAAGAACCAAGAAATAGAGCAGGAGGGTGTAAATCTACATATTTGCCGAGAAATCGATGTACAAATCCATGCACTTAGTTTCGTAAAATTCACAATGGCGGACAAACAAACGATTCTGATTGGCTACGCTAGGACTACTTCCGGCTAGGACTACTTATCTCATAGAGGCAAAAATACACCGGTGTGGCAGTGTATTTTTACCTCTATGAGATTTTTACCTCTAGCCGCGTAGCCAATCAGAATCGTTTGTTTGTCCGCCATTGTGAATCATTACGGAACTAAGTGCATGGCTTTGTACATCGATTTCTCTGCAAATATGTAGATTTACACTCTCCTGCTCTATTTATTGGTTCTTTCCGTTGTTTCAACTTCGTTAGGGATAGGGTTAGGGTTAGGGATAGGGTTAGGGTTAGTAGTAATCACGGGAGATAAGTAACTGTTCTAATGCGCATGCGCAGAGGTAAATATTTCATACGACTACTTATTCATCGTGACACCGCCACACCCGCCATTGGATCTCGCCACAAACGTAATTTTGTACGATATTAGAAAAGTTGTGACGCAGTTTAGGGTAGATCTAGTGTATGAAGACAGAGCACCTGTAATTTCAAGTTCAAGAAGAAGAAGAAGAAGAAGAAGATGGAGCCTTATCAAGACGAGCCATTGTTGGCAGATGCAGAGGCAATAGCTGCAGAGATTGTTTGGAGCTCCGAATCATCGGACTCTGAGGGAGAGAGCGAAGACACAGTGCTAGCAAAGGCCAATGCGCCAGGAGACAGTGGAGAAAAGTAAGTTAGATCTATGATTGGCTGAACTAGACCTGTACCAGAGATATATATAAGCTCTCTGCCTGTACTAAAACTTCTCTACGCAACTGACTGTGAAGTGTTGTGGTGTTTTAGGAAAGATCGACGCACAGTGACTAATAAACTAGGCCTAAATGTTAAATCTGCTTTTGTTTTAAAATAATAATAATAATAATAATATAATATCATAACTAACATTTATAGAGCGCCATTTCTCTTTTGATTTGATGGTGCTTCACACATTATTTGAAATAATAAATATTGATCATAAATATTTAAATAAACTACTAAAATATTCGCCATCACAAACACGCACACAGCGACAACACGCGCACACCCACACACAAAAACCATGCACGCGCACGCACTCTCAGAAACAGGACAAGGAAGAAATCGGAGGTAGCCTACTGCTGGAAGAGGTGAGTTGTTTTGAAAGACTGGAAAGATTTAGCAGAAAGAACTAAGAAGTTCATATCTAATACTAATAGGGTACGGAGTTCCAGAAATGTTTGCGAAGAGGTTTTAGCACTCACTTATTAGTTTAGTAGGCCTTATGGGAATCGTTAATGTTGATACTATTTAGGCCTAGATCAGTAGATATAGGCCTACAATCGGCCCATAACGAGACGAAACGAGTGGCATATGATCATGGCAAATGATGTGAAATATGGGTGAGCATAAGTGAAAGAGTATTATAGCAGATCAAGTCTTCTGCTTCTTTTTCATTCGCCTTCGCCGTGTCGAAAATTCTAGACCTACTATGCATTATAAGGGATCTTAATCTAGACTAAGAATATGATTTGAGAAGCAGATGATGTGGAAAAGTGAATAAAATGTAGGCCTAAATCATGTCGCTGTCTTGTGTGGATCTCTCTCTCTCTCTGGGATGTCTAGTCGTGTACTTGTTTACCCATTTCTTTTTTTTAGGGGGTGGGGGGTACTGAACTCTATAGGAGTCATAGTGTGAGGGCTATGTTTGTTACTAGTAAGGGAATAATGCTAGTTTAGTAGTAATTAAAGCCTGTCTTTATGACCGCGGGGTTGGAAAATGCGGCCCTACCTTGTGGCCAAACACCACAAGTGGCACAACTACAGCTTCAGCTAAAATGTTATTAGTTTGTGGTAATCAAGGTTTAAATTTCACAGTACCTACACACAACCTTAAACCGTTTTTGTCGAATTGTGCAAACGGTGCGAGTGTTCCCTCTTGTGAAATGCAACCCCCGCAAATCGTTTGCAAAACTATCGGCAAACGAATGTGTTTCTTTGTACTACTGTTTTTTGCGGAATTCCGCAAACGGCTACGAGCGTTCGCCCTTGTGAAATGGCCCGGGCAAAGGGACATGACTTGATGCATCTATTTGAATGTTAAAAAGGAAAACAATCCTCCCTCTCCTCCCCCCCCCCCCCCCCCCCCCCCCTCCCCTGCGGCCTGTTGTTCCAACAATCCAACGGATCAACAGTTTCTTGGTTCTCTTATCTGTGCTCTCTTCTGTTGTATTATTTCTTCTCAGGCCTTGAGCCTTTTCTTCCGGCAAAAGTGGTCTAGAACCTCCCCGGTTCCATGGCAAAATATTAAATAATACGCAAGTCAAGAAGAAGAACAATTCAATTGTCTGAGAAGGTAAGTCATGGGATTTGGGATGTGAATTAAAGTTTCTTCTTCTTGCTATGATAGGGGAAGACGGGGTAAAAAGCGCATGGATGTCTCAGGATAGGCCTTATGAGTTGGATAATTTGCTTATTTCGTGCACAGGAAGCCTCTGAAACATTGCAAAATATGCAGGAATAGTTATTCTATACATCCATGAATTTTTAGGCGAAAAAAACAAAGGATTTTGATAGAAAATGCTTTTTCTTTGCAAACATATTGCAGGTGCGCTTTTTGCCCCGTAGTCGGGAATACGCGCACCCCAGGTCGGGTAAAAAGCGCACCCCCCCCCCCCCCCCCTCTCTAAGTTGAAAAGTCACCGTCACTCTCCCAACGCGCCATGCTAGGCCCTACCATCGACGCCATTTTGTCTCGACTGAAACAACGAAGTTCTACGCGTGTTGCCGTTTTGACACAGTGTGTATTCTTCAATCCCTGTTGTAGGCCTACTAAGTTAAATAGTCTGCTTCAGTTCAAGATATTTAGAATACAAAAACTGGATCGGATTTGCAATTATTATACACTTATAAATGTCTCCATTACATTAAAAAAAAGAAAAAAAAAAAAGAAAAAAAGGAACGTACACTCACAAAACTTAAAATTAAAAAAAATGTGGCCTTGCCAGTATCGAACTCACAGATCCGACATGCTGCAACATTACGAAGCATGCATTATACCATTGTACCAAGGAACCGTCATACGATGAGGAAACATTTTATATATTTATACATTCGACAATGGAAGATTAAATCGGTTGTGAATGGATGAAGCAGTGCGCGGAATAAGATTTTCACTTAAATTCAAAGCTGAAACTGTCATATAATTGATCTTAATGAATAATGCTTGTGCTGATAGGCACCTTTGAACATTGCAGAACGTGTTCGCTAATCATTTAAAAACTTAAATACAACGTTTGTCAGGATATGTGGCAATAAAAAAGATGACCATCACCTACAATTATAGGCGTGCAAAACGCGCATGGGCTTCTTTCCCGTGGGCGTTTTTCCCCGTCACAGTCAGCTAATTCATTTCAGTCTGTGTAGCTGACAATCACAGTGTTGTTAAAAAAGAAAAGTATCGTTCAAAAGCCCATAGAATAAGCTTTGTATAAATATAAAAATATGGAGGTAGTTTGCTGTTGTTGGTTTTTTATTTAACTTTTCCAAGGACAGAAAATGAAAAAAAAAAAAAAAAGAACGTCAACAAATATTCAAAAACTCATATTATTGACCACAACATCATGAAACTTAAATATGAGGTATTTTAAAAGACGTGCAAAGGAACATGGGCAAAATGTAACTGAAATTTGCTTCATTTCATGAGATAATTGGGGTGGGCTTCTTACCCGCCCATGGGCTTCTTACCCCGGTAGGATGCGCTTTTTACCCCTCTTTCCCCTAATAGGCAGAGGCTCGGGGTACGGGCCCGTATCTCACATTCTCCATGCTACGGGTACAACGCTCTATCACGGGACGCATAAATTGTGCGCTTAACAGTAACTGGGTGGAGGGTAGCGCGATGCTTCTGAGACTCCACAGTTTTGTGGCACAGGATGTCGTCTGTGAAGAGCCTGGAGGTTGACGACAGATTTTCGGGAAGATAATTTATGTAGAGCAGGAAGGTCGGGCCCAACACTGATCCTTGAGTCTCCTGACTCTCTCTCTCTCCTTTTTTTTTTCTTTTCCCCTTCTCCCTCTTTTTCCCAGAGGCGCGGCATCACGTTTGGGCCCGATTAGCGGGACCTGGCTGGCTGGGTCATTCTCTCGCTTGGCGCGGCATCACGTTAGGGGCTGATTAGCTGAACCTGGCTGGCTGGGCCAGGCTTTCTGTCCTCTTCTTCTACTGTCAATTTTTGGTTCTTCTTCTCAGTAGTACCTCAGTGTGCATTTCCGCAGATTCCCCTAAAGTTACAGCGACAGAATAGTCAGAAGTGACTGTGGTTGCTCTACAGGAAAGAAGACTCTACTGGAACCGTATTGGACATGGCGCCGTCCACAACCACCGCTTGCTTCCTGTCCGTGAGGAAGTTGCTGATCCACACACACACATACATACACGTGCGTGCGCGCAACATAGACAGAGAGAGTCATACATATGCACAAACACACATGTTTATAGTTAATCCCCACATACAGAGAGAGAGAGTGAGAGAGAAGAGAAGCTCTCTCACACACACACACATGCAAAATGACAGTCACCTTTATTTAGAGTTTCTTTCCGTAGACTATGTTTTAAAAATACGATTATTTGTGAATGTTGAACGTGTGTGTCTATTTTTGTACCAGTCATCACTTTCGTAAAGATTTAGTTTGATTTTATTGTAGGTATATCTACAAAAACGGTCAAAATTCAAGGTAGCCAAAAACCAAATGCATATTTATAAACAAACCCGTAATAGAAACTCACATGCAAAATTTCAGTTAAATCTCTACAATAGTTTATAAAATAATTGCTTATGAATATCCAATATTTTGCGCTATTTTGGAAAATTGCAAAAACGGCTGTTTTTGAAGTCGCATATCTCAAAGATTAATTACTTTTAAAAGTTGAAACTTGTATTTTGTAATAGTAGGCAACATATACGACATGCCAATTTTTTTCTGTGTAATAAAAATGTGCAGTTTAGAATATACAGAGGTGCAAAAATGGCTAAAAACCGCTATTTTCGCTTTTGTCCAATAGGCAAATTTCAGCACACTGACATTAACATGACAATATTTATAAAACTACTGGACCGACAGCAAAGAAACTGGTATGCAGGGATTCAGCATGAACTAAAGAATAAGAAAATGTTAACAGTTGTGGAAAATAAACAAACTGTAACTCACACACAACTAATATTAGCCCTGGTGCTAAAAAGTACCTTAGATTAGTACCACTGCAACCATCACAGTTCCTTGTTCCATACAATATTCCAACATCAAGCGGTTTTCCTGTCTACAGAACAACACATCTTTTGAATGTTTGTACTCCAGACCTGCTGACCGTCTCCACAGTGTCTTGCAAGATGATTTATTGTCCTTTGCCCCACTATTGTGGGATAGGAGTATGTTTGTTGCGGTCTATTTGATTTTGTTCTTTTCTTGTCTGTGTTTGTCTGTCTGTCCCAAGCATGCTGCTGAACAAAGTCGCTTCATATGTTGTGAGATGATGTATTACCAAGACAAAAAGACATTCATTGGCTAATTTACAATCACGCTGACCTTGACCTTGAAATTAGACCTTGAAAACTTGATTCTTTTGGTCTGATGGCCATAATGTTTAAGTCGTTGGAGATACAGTTTTGAAACTTGGTATGTGGATATATTGGCTTAAGGGCCTTCATAATATTGGGTAGTGGTTATCTTGTTGACCTTTGACCTTGACCTCAGATTTATTCTTTTTTTAAACTCTTTATCTTTAACATTTTTGCAGTCAAAAATGTCACGCTTGGTAGATTAGTAGACTGACTCAATGTAATGCGTCATGCACCGTAATGATTACCTTGATGGTCTCTGAACTTGACTTTTGACCTCGTCATTTAAAAAATTCTATAGCCCCAAAACCATTGGGCGTACACCCACATATCCACATATATTCTTGGTCAGTATGACCCCGACCTTCGACCTTGTGGCTGTAGTCAGCGACTCATAGGTCATGTATCTATATAATCACATACATTCTTAATAGGTACCACCCAAGGATTGTACCTGGAGTCACTTTGTATCTTGTTGATCTTGACCTTGAACTTTGACCTATGGCTGTAGTCTTTGTAGTATTCGTAGTACACACATACAACCTTATATATTCCAAATCAGTAACACCCAAGGCATCCAGTGGGAACATTTTGAAGCTTAGTGACCTTGGGCAAGTTTAAGGTCAAAGTCAGAACGGAGCAGTGACCATTTAGCCAACGTTCATATAACCATGAATCCTTAATCGGCATCTCTTGAAAGGATGCAAAAAGGCCAGGAAGTAAGATATGATGGCATGGGCAATGGGATAAAGGTCATTTTCCTTTTCGGCCCCATCAGTTTGGAATTCCTTACCACGCGAAATTCGCCATATCCAATCCTTGCCATCTTTCAAATCAGCTCTCAAAACCCACCTATTCAAACTACATCACAACCTTTAGGCCACATTACTTCTCGATTATATTCCCACCCACCCCGTCCCACACACCCCTTATTTTAGTTGACTGTCTGCGTCAGCTTTGTTGCGAGAGAGAGAGAGAGAGAGAGAGAGAGAGAGAGAGAGAGAGAGAGAGAGAGAGAGAGAGAGAGAGAGAGAGAGAGAGAGAGAGAGAGAGAGAGAGAGAGAGAGAGAGAGAGAGAGAGAGAGAAGGGGAGAGGAACGAACGAACGAACGAACGAATCTTTTTTAATGTTGGAAAAGAATAAGCACAATAAACGCTTGTTCACATCTCGCCAACAACAAAGAAGAAAATATTAGAAGAAAAACACACCAAATCAATGCACAGAGAGAGACAGAGAGAGAGAGAGAGAGAGAGAGAGAGAGAGAGAGAGAGAGAGAGAGAGAGTGTGTTGAGGCTTCATTCAACAGTTTGTTTCATTATGTATTGTTGTTTTGGGTGGGGTGAGTGGTAGTGATGGTAATGGTGTGTGTGTGTGTGTGTGTGTGTGTGTGTGTGTGTGTGTGTGTGTGTGTGTGTGTGTGTGTGTGTGTGTGTGTGTGTGTATGTGTGTGTGTATGTGTGTGTGTGTATGTGAGTGAGTGTGTGTGTGTGTGTGTGTGTGTGTGTATGTGTGTGTGTGTGTGTGTGAGCGTGTGTGTAGCTTTGATTCATAACGTCAGTTCCTCTCATTATTTTAACAACTGTCCTCTCTCTCTCTCTTAACAACTATTCTCTCTCTCTCTCTCTCTCTCTCTCTCTCTCTCTCTCTCTCTCTCTCTCTCTCTCTCTCTCTCTCTCTCTCTCTGTGCGCGCGTGCATGTGTGTGTATGTGTGTGTCTGTATCTGTGAAAGGGATATTATATGAATACATTTTCTTTTAATCTATTTTACATTACATCTATTTTTTCTTGTTGGTTTTAAACCCGTGAGTGCGGTGAATACGAGTATGTCTTAATTTGCTTTTATGAGCGTGTTTGTCTATTTTTGAATGTTTGTGAACCTTGTGTGTACTACCTATATGTATACTTTACTTTTGCGGTTATTGTGAATGTGTAAATTGAAAATTGATTTTTTCAATGTAATCTGATTGTAAATTGTATTTTATCTATATTTAGTTAAATATGTACTTTTTTTTGTTTGTGCGTGTGTGTGTGTATGTGAATATGAAGGATAGTGGGGAGGTATGTAAGCGGTTGTTTTTAATGCGAATAATTTTAGTGCAATTGTAAAGCGCGTAGAGCTTAAAGGTGAAGCGCTATATAAATTTTCTTAAATAATAACACCACAAAAATTAAAAACAAGAAATTCAACAAAGACATGTAATCGCTTACACACATACAAATAGGCATACACATACCCCCCCTTGTTAAGCGCATATAGCTCCACATTTGGTGGAGGAGTGCGCTATATAAATGCTTCACTGCTATTATTATTACTTATTATTTCTGCCGTTCAGCGACAGTTTGGCACTTTTTCTGAAATTCCCCAATGATCCTGCTAGGAGTGTGTGCATTCTGTGTGCGCTTCTGTGTGTGTGTGTTTCTGTGCAGGGCCGGACCTAAGTGTTTAAGGGGTGGGGGCTAATTTATCGAAGGTGCGGAGCACCAAGACCCCTAGAGGGTTCCGGGGGCATGCTCCCCCGGAAACAATTTAAATCCGAGAAGCAAAATAGTGCAATCTGGGCATGAAATAAAGGACTAATGCCATTACTGTTCATACCCCTATTGAAACATGTTTTGAACCATTAAGTACCTATCAACTGGTGGTGCTAATGAGTGCTAGGTATAGCCCGCTAGGAAATTTAGCTGCCGTTCAGCGACATGAATTGTTGTTGTGGTTTGTTTCGGGGGGGAGGGGGGGGGGGGGGGGGGGGGGGGGGCGATTCTCAGCACTGGCATTTTTTTAATTTTTATTTTATTTTTTAGTTGTATCCATTAGCGATAGTTTCATTTGTACTTTAAAATTTTATTGGCAACACTTGCACTTCAGACACCTTTGTTTTAGTTTGCAATGCACATGTAGTTATAATACTGGATAAAATCATGTGTGTGAGTGCATGCATGCATGGGTGTGTGCGTGCATATGCGCTTATTCTTCGCTCTGTTTTATTATTTTTAAGAAAGAGGGGGTCTGGAACCCTCGGTCGTCCCCCCCCCCCCCTCATCTGCTTTTTTGTTTCTATTGAAAAACATTTTTGTGTGTGTGTTCACACAAATACACCATCGTGTAGGCACTCTCATAATCCAGGAACACATGCATACATGCATACTAAATCCCACACATCGTGTAAAACTGAAATATGCCTAAGTGTGCAAGCGTGCCATAAGGCTGAATAAAGCATAACAATACTACTACACAACAGAACTAATGTGCTGTGCGCACGACTATAATCAAACTGACTGAACATTTTACTTCAACATAAATTTCTCAACCAACACACATGCGCGTGCGCGCACGCACACACACACACACACACACATAGTCTCTCTCTCTCTCTCTCTCTAATTTATGCCTACATAACCATGTTTTCCCTGATATATTAAAGGAATCCAAAGTTATACCTTTGCCTAAAACAAAGAAAATTACAGATATTAATAATTATAGACCTATATCTCTTCTTTCTGTATTTTCCAAACCTCTTGAAAAGCATGTTCAAAAAACGTTTCTAAATTAATTAGAAACACATGGCCTCATTCATCATCTCCAATCCGGTTTCCGACCTGGTCATTCCTGCCATACAGCCCTGACACACTTACTGGACAAGTGGCTGTCCGCTGTTAATGCATCTAATATAACTGGTGCAATCTTTCTAGACTTCAAAAAAGCGTTTGATCTTGTAGATCATGACATTCTCGTAAAAAAGATTCAATTATATACCAACAGCCCTGAAACAACTGCTTTCTTCAGTAATTATTTAAGTAATAGGCGTCAAAGTGTGCTATTAAATGGTTCCTACTCGGCAAAAATGGTGGTAAAACGTGGAGTTCCACAAGGTTCTATTTTAGGTCCCCTTTTATTCTGTGTATTTATCAATGACCTACTCCTTCACATCACCAACTCTAAAACGTCGTGTGAATTGTTTGCGGATGATGGTACTGCCTATTGTTCTGACAAAAGTTTGGGCATAGTCAATGAATGCCTGCAACACGGACTCACTGATATAGAAAATTGGTGCAACGAAAATGCCATGGTTTTAAATCCAGGCAAAACTGAATGCATGGTGATTACTACTAGGCAAAAACACCAACTAGACCCTCTCCATCTTAGTTTGACATTGCGAGGATCTGACATCAAGCAAGTGAGTGAACATAAAATCCTAGGAGTAACCATAGATGACCGCTTTCAATGGGAATCACAAGTTACTTATTTATGCAAAATTTTATCAAAAAACATTTTCCTTCTAAGAAAATTAAAGAAATTCACAGATACTGATTCCAGACTGATATATTTCAATGCACACATGCGATCTCACATTGACTACGCATCTACTATATGGGATGAATGTGGGGATATTCATTTAAAAAAAGTCAATTCTCTATATCGAAAAGCGGTCAAATTAGTACTACCAGATCAAAACCTTTCAACAGATGAAAAAATGAAACAACTAGGCATTCTACCCTTGGAGAAACATCTTCAATTTAACAAAGGTGTGATGATGTACAAAATAGTTGCAAACAAACTTCCAAATTATTTGTCAACTTTATTTACTAAATCCTATTTGAACCAAACTAACATAAACTGTAGATTCATATTGCCTCAACCCAGAATTGATCTATTCAAAACTAGCTTGTCCTTCTCAGGGGCGTCCTTGTGGAACTCCCTTCCTGTAAACGTCACTTCGGTTCGTTCAGTTTCATCATTCAAAGACAAATTATTCAAGCATTTAATTTTTTTAAATACTGTTACTTAGATGAAAGCAACAATACGTGAGTTTTGTTGAATTTTGTATGTATAAGTCATGTGGTGTGAGAGACTGGGCATGTGTGTGTGTGTGTGTGTGTGTGCGCGTGTGCGTGTGCGTGCGTGCGTGCTTGTGTGTGTCTGTGTGTGTGTATGAGAGAGAAAGAGATAGATAGAGAGAGATTGAGTGTGTGTATGCATGTATGTGTGTGTGTGTGTGTGTGTGTGTGTGTGTGTGTGTGTGTGTGTGTGTGTGTGTGTGTGAGAGAGATGAATATTCATGTCAGTTGTGTGTATGTGTGGCTGTGTATGTGTGTGTGTTTATGCTTTGCGTAGATGCAAGAGTGTGTGAATATGCTTTGCGTAGATGCAAGAGTGTGTGAATATGGGCATAATGTAGTATGCAGGGGTTTGTATTTGTATTGGTGTGTTTGTGTGTGCGCGCGTATGAATTTTTGGAAAAGTGTGGTTGTGTTTCAGAGTTTGTGAATTAGCAAAGAATATACAATTACTACTTGACATTGCTTGCTACAGAAAACAAACACCCTAAAAAGATCGACATGTGGATCTTTTTCAATCGCAGAATTGAAAAATATTTAAGAGAGGGTAATACTTTTTTGTTCAGATGTGTAAACTTACACATATTGCACATATTTTTTTTTTTGGGGGGGTTTCCCAGTAGTTGCAAATACTGCATGATCTTTTTTAAAGTTATACGCCTACCATGTCTCTCCGATGTACTTTAAACTTATTTTTTGGGTGCTTGGGTCCTGTCTACAATAGAACTTGTTATGCATACTCATGTTATTATAGTCCTTATTTTTTAGTCTGTTGTTGCGTTTACTACATATTATTGTTGTGTGAAAAAGGGTGACTATACATGTGTGCCGTGAAAAAGGGCGATATAGGAATGTATGATGTAGCGTGCTTGCTTTCTTATATTGTGTTTATGGTGCATGGTTTCAGACTACACGTTAGTACTGTTAATTTTTCGTTGTTAGGGGAAGACGGGGTAAAAAGCGCATGGGCGGGTAAGAAGCCCACCCCAATTATCTCATGAAATAAAGAAAATTTCAGTCAAATTTGCCCATGAGACGAATGCTAAACATTAACGCTCGTCTCATGGGCAAATGAATTGAGACTGAAATTTGCTTCGTTTCATGAGATAATTGGGGTGGGCTTCTTACCCGCCCATGCGCTTTTTACCCCGTCTTCCCCTATGTTTTATGTTGATGTGTTTATGTTAACGGCAAGTATGAAACATGGCAATCGTCTGTCAATACTTCTACCGTTGTAAAATAAAGTGTCGTCATTTCATTTAATTTCATTTCCCTCTCTCTCTCTCTTCTCTCTTTTTTTCATAATAGTGTTTGCTATGCATGCAATGATTTTAATATTGTTGTCATATGCTCTATTGCTGAATTATTTTCTTCTTTTTTACTATGGATGATTATGCTTCATTTTTGTGTGTGTTTATCTGTTTATTAACGTACCCTCATATGATTATGTAGGGATGTTACTAAATTTTTTGAAATTATCAAAGTCATAATTATATTTACATCAGTCGAAAGAGGAAATCATAAGCTTTCCAACGGTGCAATTCTTTTAAGAATCGGATGACCCTGTCAAAAGCTACACCATTTTAGAGGTGATTTTTTTCAAGTATATAAACAAAGAAAGAAAATTGTGACCAAATTCCTTGTTTTATGAAGGAAAAGTAGCATAACTTAAGAAATATCAAAATAATCCCAACATATTATATATCAGTGGATAGGTCGTTCTATATAGAACATATTTGCATTAACAATTTTGCTATAAATTAAATTGATGACTACCAATCAATTAATCAATTGACCACCCCCCAGAATACAACTTCAGAGACTAAGCAAAAAAAAATTTTAATTTCTTTTGTAATGCAAAACCTTGATAATAATGTCATTTAAATATAACACCAGTGAATAAAGTGTTCTGGTAAAACACAAAATACATGTGCTTGTAGCTTATTTGAAAATATTAAAATGATTTGGATGAAGATTTGGTATTGTTACTAAGGGAAGTAAATCATTCAAGAAATTATTTCCCTTGGTTATCAGCCCTCCTCAAGTAAAATTAACTCCCTTTACAAGAAAGAAGTATTCAATCAATGAATAAATGTAAAATTCAATATCAAATTATCTGAAGTGTATTAACAATTATAATACTAATAATACTTCATTGTGAAAGGGGCTTTTTGGAAACAATAAAACCTTCATAATAAAATTTTTAAAAACCTTCAATTGTCCAGTGCTTTTCTTTCTATCTACAAAAGCGCACCAAACTTCTTACATTGGCTGATTTGGAGTTGCCTCTTATTTAAAAAAAACAAAACAAAAAACAACAACAGACAAGCAATACTGTCTTTTGAAAACGCCTACTGCCTTTTGGTAAATTGGTTGTGACTTGGAAATCAAAAAGGAAGGTGAACAAGGTTTGGTGTGCAATCAAATAGAGAATAAACAGAATTTCATTAACACACACCTCCCCATGAGTCCCCCCACCTTCTGGAAGTTACATGTTTGTGACTTCCTCTAATCTGCCCCTCTCTTTGACTCTGTCTTTTCCATTTGCTTTCTATCATCTATTTTTTTTTTTAATACTTATTGGTCCATTCTCCTGCATTTAAAAAAAAATCTCCCAAATACTTTTTCTTCGTTGAGCTCCTCCAAAATCGGAATGTGTCGGCACTGCGCAGCGGGGAGACCAGTGAAAACTGAAAAACGGACACATATGTACCTTACCCATTATGGCCAAATGGCCCAAGAACGTGGAAGAAGAAGAATCGACATGTGTACACATACATACACACACAATGAAAATGACTGAAGTGAGAATTGGACTAGACATGACATAACATATTCTTAAGTCATAAGTTTCTTTATTGTCCATTGGCATTGTACTTTTGTACATCACACATGGAAACTTGTCTTCCAACGTGCAATATAAAATGAGATATATTAAAATAAAAATATTTTCAAAAGCCTTAAGTGTTGTTTGGATACAAAAATGTCAAGGTTTCTGTGTGAGCTAGTTTGGTGTACTGACACATTCATACTGTGTGAAACTGGTGTGTGTCTATGTGAGGAGAAAGAGTGTGTGTATGCGTGTGTGTGTGTGTGTGTGTGTGTGTGTATGTGTGAGCATGCATGTGTGCATACATGTGTGCTTGTGTGTGTTTTGGTTTTGTGGGTTGTGTGTGCACGCATGTGTGTGTGTGTGTCTATGTTTGTGTGCGTGTCTGTGTGTCTGTCTGCATGCGTACGTTTTTGTGTGAGGGTGTTTGTGTATGTGTGTTGGTGTATGTGGTCAATCCATGCGGCTCGGTTGCTGTGGCTTACTGAATGGGGTATGAACGAGTTGGCGTCGATAAATATGTGTGTTTATGTGTGTGTGTGTGTGTGTGTGTGTGTGTGCGCGCGCGTGTGTGTGTGTGTGTTAGAGAGAGAGAGAGAGTTGCTTTGTATATGCGCTGTTGCTGGTTAATGCTGTTTTTGTTGTCTGTTGATGAATCATTGATTGTAAAGCGCTTTGGGCTCATCTGAGGTAAAGCGCTATATAAATGTACAATTATTATTATTGTTATTATAACTGAATTTAGTGGTACATTTCATTTGTTGACAATCACTTACAAGAACAGTCTTACAAGAATAGTCTGCTGAAATTGTTGCCTCTGAGTCTGAATCACTGTCTCCACTCATTTTCTTTGAATATCTGAATAAAATCAAACCTACTCTACTATCACTGTATCAGCCATTTGCTATAAAAGTTAAAACATATTAGAAATGTGATTTATTTTTATTTTTACAAATTTGCTTCTGTCTTTAAATCTATTGAATATTAATCTCTTCTTCTTCTAATCTTCTGTGGTGGTGACCAACTTCTTTATACAGAAGTAATTGTACACACTTTAGGGGGTGACCATAGAAAAAGAAGCGGAAGAGGGAAAGAGAGAAAAGAGCACACACATTACATTATCAGTTTTCCAAGAAAGGACTACACATGTCACCCTATTAGTTTTACTTGGGTTCAGCTTCAATATCTAGGGTAAAATCACGAGTAGCAAACAAAGTAAAGACCTAGTTCCGGGCTGGGGAGGGGAGGACTACAGGGAGCTGCCGGCAGCTACTAATTTTCATGTTTGCCCCCAGCAAGCTGGGAACTAGCTGACCTTAGGCACTCCATAAGACAATGTCCAGGCCCCAAGCAAAAGGACAAACAAGACAATTATATCCCTATTGGGATAAAAAAAAAAAATATCAACCTAGGCCCTATGCTGCAGATGAGATTTTTAAAAAAATAGTACCAGTAAATAGGTCTAGTACAAAACAGCACAAGTTATAATTTAAGGTAATATACTAATAATACTAACTGCAAACAACAGAATTGCATAATTATTCAGACTCAAAATATAGAGTTACTTAGCAAACTGTAGGCCCAACAGAAGTAGCCTTTCTAAAGTCCTTGGAAAGTGAGGAACATTTAAAAAAAAAAAAAGAGATCAATTATTTTTGTTCCTATATTTTAATGTATCATAACATTTTTTTTCTTTGCATAATGCATCAATCATTGTCACTTATTGTTGCTAAATGAAACGATGTCAACACACTGTGGGGAAGTTGAATGCATGTCTGAGGCAAGATGGCGTCACTGAATGACAGATCTAGGCTAAAACTAAGGAAACTTTGGGACGCTAGTTTACATATTTGGAACATACTGACATGCACCAAATTTTGCACAGTACTAGAAACACATCTTAGCTTTGTGGAGCTGAAATAAAATGTATACGAAATAAATATACAATGGGTTTTTTTAACGTCTAAAGACAACAGGTAACTTACGTCGATCAACGAACTGCTTCGAACCGGTTAACGAAGTAAAATGAGAACTCGGAACCGCTAACGAATGTTCCAACGTTATTTTGAAGTATCGCAAATCCTGTTAAGGTCACTCGGCTGTCCAGAATCTGGACACAACAAACCTACCCCCTCTGACACGCTCGCAGCGGCGGGTCACAAGAATAGAACACGGCTGAGCCTGCGCAATGCGCGATTTTCTAACATCGCTACATTATGTGTGTTAAGACTATATATATATTTTTTTTTATTAGTATCAGTTCGCTTTAATGTTTCATCTATTTGTTTGTGTATGTTAACGGCAAGTATGAAAAATGGTTACTGTATGCCAATACTGTTACCGTTGTAAAATAAAGGTTCAATTCAATTCTCTCTCTTTCTCTTGTACACACACGCTGTTCCGTTATTAACTCCGCGAAACTCCACAGAACAAATCTAGATCAAAATAATGATATTTGTTTCAGTCAATAACGAATGAAAAAGCATTTAATGGCCGAGTCTGAGACTCTAATCACTGAAAAAGGCCTCCATCGAACGTCAGCCAAAATGGCAAGCTCTGAATGCGGTCTACCACCTTTTGCTTCAAACAGCGATTTCGCTTACAATGGTGGTTAGTCATGCCGTACATCGTTTAAAAGAGGAAAAAATGAACTTTTTAAGCATGTGCTCATCAAAATGTATTCTTTCGAAATGAATCTTCGATTGGCTTTGAAACACATTGCTATGTTTTGAATCCTTGATCTTGCGGTCTTAACGACCCCTACCTCTTTGATATGAACATCGACTAATAGCGGAAAGCGTTAAGTTTCTGTTGGCGTAACGGATATTTTCATTGGTCCACAAGCGAAAACGCTAAACCCGTTTGTCAAGAGAAGCCGTTTCTAGTACGGGCATAGCGAGCGTCAAAACTTTGGTCATGCCGTGATTTTTATCGTCACCTCCGTCTCCTGTCATCGCTAGTTGTTCAAAGTAACCAACTTTCTTTCACACAGAATCCCCATCGACCTAAGCAGCAAAGATTGTTTTATTTATCGACATGTGTTTCTTTGGCATGTTATGGTTGATCCATTGCTATCTTTTGAACCACACATCAACGATACTGTTAAAAAGGCAAACCGTACTGCTGGTCTACTAATCAGAACAATAACTAATAAATCAAAGGAAATTATGCTACCTCTTTATAAAACATTAGTACGCCCCTTATTAGAGTATGGAAATCCTGTCTGGTGTCCCTTTTTGAGAAAACATGTTGATCATTTAGAAGGTGTCCAAAGGAGATTTACGAAAACAATTATTGGAACCAGAGATATGGACTATGAGGACAGACTAAAGTATTTGGGAATACCTAGTTTGGAATACAGACGTCTAAGAGGCGATTTGATTGAGGTGTATAAAATTCTTAATAAGTTCTATGATCCTAACACAACTAAAACTTTACTAACTTTAACTGACGAGGAGAGAACACGAGGGCATGATTTTAAATTAACAAAAAAACTAAATAACAGTCGTTCAGCTCAAAACTTTTTTACTAACAGAGTAATAACTGCATGGAACAATCTTTCTAATGAAACTGTAAATGCATCATCACTAAATAGGTTCAAAAATCTTATTGACAAAAAATTTAATACTATTATGTACTCCACAAATTTGGAGAAATAAAAAATATTTTAAAAAAAAAAAAAAAAAAAAACACCAACCCAACCCAAAACAAATACACAATAGCCGTAGTAATTCACGGGCAAACAAAAAGAAAAAGGAAAATAAATATTTATATTTGAAAAAAATATCTAGAGGGCAAAAGGCTTAATAAGCCTACAGAGCCTAAACTGATATGATATGATGATATGGAGTACTCAGTAAGAAATCAGAAGTTGAAAAGTAGTGAAATTTTTAGCAGTCGGACAGTGTTTCACCGCGTCATTAGAGACGTGGCCCTACCTAATATTAGTGATAATGGATGGAAATCCGTGCCCATGCATGCAAGCATGCATACTGTACTCACATAGATGATGGATGCTTACTCACAAACACACACACTCAGTCACACATATGCACTTGTGCAAACATGCTCATACACACACAATTTAATAACATTTGTGTGTGGGTGCACACACACACATGTACACACACAGTGACTCATACTAAGATTGCATAATATGTATGTACTATACTCGCTCACCACTCTGGCACCTGAATGTAAATACAACTACCTGCTCTCATCTATTCATGCTTTGAGGGGAAAATAACCCAGTGAACATTTTCATCAATTATTGCGCTATATGCTGGTGCTTTCAGAATGGACACATCAAGGCAGCAGAGAACGGACGTGGACTTGCCTGCTGTTGCTTTGGATCTGGTCATCAAGCTGGGTGGGGCAGCAATCACTGACAAGTCCAGCTTGGAGACCCTTCGACCAGAACAGCTGCGGCAAGGAGCAGCGTTGGTCAAGCTGTGCCACGAGTCTGGGCAAAAGATTGCCATTGTGCATGGTGCTGGGTAATCGTAATAAATCATTGGTTGTGTTTTTGTTTTGTTTTTTGATTAGTGCTTCCATGTATTTATGCAGAATGATTTTTGTCTTTTCCTCATTTTACCCATCTCCTAGTTGATGTCTTCATTGTCACAAGTTGAGCTTTATTGCTAATTTAGCATAATTTGGTCTTTCAACTTTTTAAATGCAAAGTAAAAGGTACATATACTATATAGATATATACTATTTAGACAACAATAGCAAGAAATGATCATTATGATCTGTTTGCTGGGCATATTTTTGCCCAATGACATTAATTACCCCCCCCCCCCCCCTCTGCCACCTCCCTCAAGTTTGATTATAATATCAGCCTTGCCCCCCAAAAAATCAGCAGGATTTTCCAGTCATCAAATTAAAAAAATGATCTATGTTGATATTTTGTTCAACCAAACTACCGAGATTTGTTTTTTAAATTGTCAAATGAAGACATTTTTGTTTTTTGTTTGTTTTACTCAGATCCTTTGGTCACTTCCAGGCAAAGAAATACCGGCTGAATGAAGGCCTGGACATGGAGAGAAACTTTCAGGGCTTTTGTGAAACTAGAAACTCTGTGTGCAAAGTAAGTACCCCCTGTCCAGGCCCCCCCTGTTTGACTGCAAATTAGTGTATTAGGAGTTCAAATGAACAAATTTTGATGTGGTTGACTAGTGGTCAGTGTCACTGACCAGTGGTCACTTTGGCCTATTTTCACTGTTTGACTGCACATTAGTGTATTAGGAGTTCAAATGAACAAATTTTGATGTCATTGACCAGTGGTCAGTGTTTGACCAGTGGTCACTTTGGCCTATTTTCATTGTTTGACTGCAAATTAGTGTATTAGTTCAAATGAACAAAAAATTTATGTGTTTGACCAGTGGTCAGTCACTGACAGTGGTCACTTTGGCCTCTTTTCACTGTTTGACTGCAAATTAGTGTATTAGGAGTTCAAATGAACACTTTTTTTTATGTGTTTTCAGTCACTTTGGCCTATTTTTTATGTGGTTGACCATTGGTCAGTGTCACTGACCACTGGTCAACCACATCAAACCTTGTTCATTTGAACTCCTAATACACTAATTTGCAGTCAAACAGTGAAAAGAGGCCAAAGTGACCACTGACCACTGGTCAATGACATCAATTTTTTTTAATTTGAACTCCTAATACACTAATTTGCAGTCAAACAGTGAAAATAGGCCAAAGTGACCACTGGTCAACCACATCAACAATTGTTCATATGATCTCCTAATACACTAATTAGCATTCAGACGGTAAAATTAGGCCAAAGTGACCAGTGTCAGTGGTCAGCTTGAATTAATTTTATTTAACAAAGATTAAAAAGAAAAAAGAGAACTTGTCAAGAATGAGTTTTTATAACTCCAACTTTCATTTGGACAAAACGGCGGTTCAAAATCGGGCGCCGTTTTGTCCAACCCGCCGTTTTGTCTATAGACAAAACGGCGGATTGTTGAACCGCCGTTTTGTCCAAATCATAATAGAAAATTTGGACAAAACAGCGGATCTAATCCCACCGTTTTGTCTATAGACAAAACGGCGGAATTTGGACAAAACGGCGGTTAACAGCACATCTTTAGCTTTACCAAAGATTTTGTCCACTGTTTATTTGACTCTTTGCTTATAACAAATGTTATAAAGTATAAAAATAAAATTAAAATTAAATGTGTGAACAAGAAAGTTATGGTTCATACTAATTTCATTGTTTTATTTATTAAATATATGTTTATTAGCGTGCGTATATAAGTCTCAGCAACTGAATACATGCAAGTGTATTGCATTATATTAAGATTTGTATGTGTATTTAGCATTTGTTTGTAGATACATTTTCTTAGTGTGCATCCTATCCTATAATTATTTCCAACCTATCTTTTGTTTACAAGCACATCGCCTCATTGCTTTGCAAAGTCTTTTTTAAGACGAAAATTTAGGTGTTTTTTTTACTTCGCTTCTTTTCCCATCTTCACCTGTTTGTGTTAATGTGTCGCGTTGTGATGTTTTTTAGTTCAGTTATGTGTATTTATGTTTGTGCAAATGCACCGACTATATTTTGTTGTG
This sequence comes from Phymorhynchus buccinoides, assembly GCA_017654935.2. Classification (NCBI taxonomy): domain Eukaryota; kingdom Metazoa; phylum Mollusca; class Gastropoda; order Neogastropoda; family Raphitomidae; genus Phymorhynchus; species Phymorhynchus buccinoides. Next base: position 61,603,807 of record CM065683.1, on the reverse strand, counting down.
CTGGGCCTGTATTCACGTTGAGATAGCATGAGACTTAGCATCATGCTAACTTAGAAGCTCTTCCAAAAGTCCTATTAAATCCTACAGGACATTGGAAGAGCTTCTAAGTTAGCATCATGCTAAGTCTCATGCTATCTCAATGTGAATACAGGCCCTGGTGTTCATGATTTAGATGTTATTGATGTAAGTTATTATTAAGCACAACTATGCTGTGATGCCTTTCAATTTCAGTTGAACAAGCATGTTGTGGAATGTCTAACTGATAAAGGTCTTCCCGCTGTGTCCTGCCCTGTAAGTTGTTCCTATTTTTATTATTTTTAATAGAAAGCGGGTTTCAGTTTTCTTTCGAAAATGATTCCTTACTTATTTCATTATTATTCCACGAGTCTCTCCCCATTGGAATACCGGGGGTCTTTCATAAAAATAGTTCCCCCACCTTCTTGTAGTCTAATCTGCCACTCTTTTGACTCTGCCTTTTCCCTTTGCTTTCTATCATCTACTTTCTGACCTATATAAATCTTCCAAATACTTTTTCTCCTTTGAGCTCCTCCGAAATCGGAATGTGTCGGCTGTACGCAGCAGGAAGACCAGTGAAAACTGAAAAACAGACACATAAGTACCTTACCCATTATGGCCATATGGTCTGGGAACGCAGAAGAAGAAGAATGTCATTATTGTAATATAAGATTAAGATGTGTGTCTATGAGTGAAGTTTTGTTTGAATGATTATGTGTGTTTTTTCCGCACATGTGTTGTGCATTGTTAATTTACTGACGTATGTTTTTGTTGTTTATTTTTTGTTTAGTTTTTTAGGTTAGCGATGTGCTAGGGTGTATTATTGATGTGTTTTGTACTGACAGGACCATAATAATAATACAAAATATTTATGTAGCGCCTGCAGCATGACGCATCTGCACTCATAATTGACAGGATACTGTCCGAGCGAGGTGGGAAGTGTTAGTATTGTTGTAGGCAGTGAGTTCACAATGATCCCCAGCTGTAGTGTAGATGAAAGGGTGGGAGTAAAAATAAACCGGCTTCAGCCAGCTGCGGAGTGCGAGCTCTTTGTACATTCAGGCTTTTTGATTGCAGGCATTTCCCTGCTGGCAGACGTGTGGGGGCACGGTGGTGCGGTGGCCGAGGGAGGCCGTGGGCGGTGTGCTGCGGGCGGGGCTGGTTCCGGTGTTCCACGGGGACGCTGTGCTGGACACCACGCAGGGCTGCAGCGTTCTCAGCGGGGACACCATCATCCAGGTCGCCGTCCCCTTCCTCACTCTGCATTGTCAACTCTTGTGTCTGTACCACTGGACATGCATGTGTGCATGACCGAGTGTGTATGTGTGTGTTACCCCCTCCCCCCCCCCCCCTCGAGGGGATACCTTGTATATATAATTCCCCCACCTCCTGGAAGTTCTGTGTTTATAACTTCATCTTACCTGTCACTTTCTTTGACTCTGCCTTTTTCCTTTGCTTACTGTCATCTTTTATCTGTCTGCCTTACCGGTCCATTCTCCTGCCTTTTTTCAAGAAACACTTTCGAAAAGATTTCCTCCAGCCGGTCGGACTTGCTGGGCCTATTCTTAGGCGCATAACGGCAGCATGACACATCTGCACTCACAATTGACAGGAAACTGAGGGATCAAAGAAGAAATATGTGTCTGTGTATGTATAAGCCGATGTTCTTTCTGTGCAAGCATATAAAAATATTGTTATTCTGATTGCGGCATCAGTCAAGTTCAAATAATATACCATTTTATTTTATAGCTTCAGCTTGTGACTGACATCGCCTTTTTATGTGGTGGAGGTCTGTGCTTAATTTTATGAAGTTCTACTAAAGCTTAAGTGGGAAACTAAACGTTGTTACTTTCTAAATTAAGTAAATCTTAAGTGAGAAACTAAGCGTTGTTTCTTTCTGAATTAAGTAAACCGATTTATTTAATTTAGAAAGTAACAAGTTGAACATCTTTTTTAATGTCCTCCGGTCTGGAACAGACACATACGGGACATTAGTAGATATAAAGATGGTGGGAACGATCCTGGAGGCAATGCCCGGAGGCAGTGCAACACCAGTAAAGTCACAAATTATTAACAATACAGATAAGTATTATGAGTAAAGTAAAAGTAACGTGTAGTTTCCCACTTAAGCTTTAGTAGAACATCAAAAAATTAAGCGCTGATCCTGAGATGCCTTTTTATAGTCGGCCTAATTATGAGCATTATAAAGTGATTTAGTTTGAAATCCAGGTCAAGATGAAGCAAAAGAATGCATATGTTTTTGTTGAACAGTGGAACCTCCCTTATAAGACCCCCCATTATAAGACTCCCTCCTTTTTAAGACCTACTTCTCCGAGACATTGCCCTTCTCTGTAAGTATTAAAATTACCTCCCTTATACAACTCCAAGTAAGACCTCATTTTGGATGATTTTCAAAGGTCTTATAAGAGAGGTTCCACTGTAGTCAATTTTAATGGAAAACATTCCAAACTTACCATATTTTTCAGACTATAAGCCCCTCCCCCCCCCCAATTTTACCCAGAATTCAAATTGTGTTAACCCTTTCACTGCCAGCCATTTATCAGAAGAAAAAAAATTCCATTCAACTTACCTGGGTAGAAAAAAATGTGTCTGAAACATTGGGGGATTCCTCTGTGACATGTATAAAATAAGGCTGATCCTTGCCTCCCGAAATAAAGATAATAGGATCTTTGGATGACAGACCCAGGTTTGAGGCCTTTTAGTAACATGGGTGTTAAATCATTGTGGTGCAAAAATGCGACATCGAAAGGGTTCATCTATTTACTTACTATATTGTTGGTCTTATTATAAGGGGTCTCGGTCTAGGAAAACAAGTATCACCTTGCAGTCCGTAAAATACGGTAATGTGCTTCCTGATCAAAAGTAGGCTACGACTGTGTTGTTGCAGATGCTGTGCCAAGATTTCAATGTCAAGCGCGTTGTTTTCCTCACTGATGTGTCGGGGGTGTATAACAAGCCTCCTTCTGAAGAGGGTAAGCACATAAGTGTGTACACCGTAGATTTGCAGAGAGCATGAAACCATTATAACCAGTTTTTAACACACACACACACGAAAAGCCTTCTTCTGAGGATACACATTCTGAACATGCTCAAACTGTCAAAGGCAAGGGAAATAACATCTAAAAGTATCAAGATTCCTTTGGATGTTTCCATTTCTAACTATGAATTATTGTCTATCATCCTGTATACTGAATCATTTTGTCCATGGGGTGGGTTTTTTTACAAAGGAAATTGTAAGTCTAAGTGTCCTCCTGTGTGTGGGTTTTTCACCATCATACAAAATGCAGCTAAATTTTAAAAGGTGTTACCTCCTGATGGCCTAACATAGACAAATTACTCCCCTTGGACTGATGGTTTCGGATTCTGTGACCCGACACACCAGGGTGTGCCTGCGAGTTGGGACTCGGAGTGAACGGTGTGGGAGCAACACCACTGTGCGGCCCAAAAGATGGGACACACAAAATTTGTTTAATTTAAAGTGAGAGTGGTTATACTTTTGAAGGATTTATAGTGTTGGGTGGGTTTAAAAAAAAAAGTTTTCCTTGCTAAAACTAAAAGAAATAGCGAACCGCATTGATGTGTGTGCACAAGTGTTCACACGTGACCGCACATATTTTCAGGAGCGGAACTTCTCCACCTTGTTAGAATAAAAGGGCAGGAATGTGGCGATGTGCGGCTGTCAACTTCTGCTCATGATGCGTCGGGGGGCATGGGGAAAAAACTGTCGTCGGCTCATCAGATAGCGCTGTCGTCGGGTGGACACACGCGCGTGTTCATCACCAAGGTGGGGTCTCCAGACGCCCTGAAGGTGTGCTTGGACAATGAGGTCAACACCGAGGAACTGGCCGCCACTGAAGTTATCAACCAGACCTGATTCATGTTGTTGTTGTACCCTGGCTTAAAGACTCCAGGGATCATCCAAAGAGCCTTACCCCCGTGGGGATACTGGGGGGTCTTTCGTATAAATAGTTCCCCCACCTTCTGGAAGTTCTGTGCTTGTAACTTCCTCTAATCCATCACTCTCTTTGACTCTGCCTTTTCCCTTTGCTTACTGTCATCTGCTATGTTTCTATCTTACTGGTCCATTCTCCTGCCTATTATCTATAAATTCTTACAAAGATTTCTTCAGCCGAAGTCGGACATGCTGGGCCTAACTATTTCTTACTTAGGCGCATAACAGCAGCATGATGCATCTACGCTCATATGACGGGAAACTGTCTGAGCGAACGAAGAAGAATCCAAAAAGCCGAAGCACTTGAACTCTATGGTACAAATGCGCCAGTTAAGGATGAGAAAATTACGTGTGTGACCGTTTTTGATTAACCCGCCATGTGGGCAGCCACACTCCGACTTCGGAGGATTATGGACTGAATATGTTATGCTAGGAGCTTGCCATGGCTAAAGACAATCCCCGCCCAACCATAATAATAATAAGGAAAATTTATATAGCACCCATCCTACTATGTAGGCTACAGGGCGCAGAACATATTTGGATGTAGCCTTGGTGTTCTAGCTTAATGTCAGTTGGTCTGACACAGCTTTATGCCAAGGCGAGAGACCTGATTGATGAGGACCAGACCATTTGTTTGTGATATGTACGGGTAGTGGGTGGGAAGCTGAAAGAGTGCGTGTACTAAGCAAGTTTAAACTTTGGAAGGGTTTTTTCTCTCAAAAAACTGGGTAGGGTGAGGGGGGTTAGAAGGTTGTTCTGGAAATAGTGCTGGCTTGTGCAACGTGTGCATCTATAGGTCCACAAAGTATTTCTGTGCATGCATGATGAGAGGTTTTGTGCAGTATATGTTAAAATAAGAGCATGAATTTTTATCTTTGGTTTTGTATGGTTCTACTACACTTTTGGTAACTCAAATGGAGTTATGACAGCAGATGGCTGTCTTCACTGCAACCTTCTGTTCAGGTCATGACTCTGATCGGAAATTCTTTTACTTTAACACACTGAAGTAGCGTTATTCAAGGGAGCTCACTGTTGAAATCAAAGTACATTCATTTATTTTTCGATTCCCTCTCTTAGTCTATGTTCCATGGTCACCTACGCTTTTACACAAAACAAAGGAGTTAGCACTCCAATTGTGTGTGGATTTAGTTTAGAAAACATGTGTGCCTTTCTTTGGAAATTACTGCATTAGTTATTTTGTAGTGGGTTTTTTTAAATGCGCGATTCCTGGGGTCGACCTGAACTCATCGACTGCGACTCCTGTGAGTTAGAAATGTTGAAGCTGTAGTTGTACAAGATACATATGGTGACTGGTGAATCGATATGTTCCATTATGTACAACAGAATCTCTGTTAATAATATTTTGAATTTTTACAATGCGATATGAACTTTGTTGACTTTGTGAATCAATGGGTAAGCACAGTGCATCTAAGAATTCAACAATAAACTGAATTTAGATTGTCACAGTTTGGCCTTTTTATTGTGTCAATCATTGGGTAAAGCATGCATACTGAGTATTACATGAAACCAATTTAAAAAATTTCTCAAAAAAGTAAATTTACACAAGGAATTTAACAGGTTCTTTTTTTTTTTAAATTAAGTGAGCTGATGAAAACTTGATTAGAGACATGAAGATTTCTAAGGTGCTTTTATTTGGAATGTGTGTGGAATGATAACGTCTGCCATTTACTTTCTGTTTTCATGAAACTTGAGGGAAACGCACATCTAATCAAACCACAAAGCCAGTTAACACACAAAACAAGCTTCCAGTCATGAAGTCTAGTTTCTGTTGAACAAACAAGAACAAAGCATAATATCAATCATTCATAATGCCACAAAATGTATCAGCAAGTCCATATAATCACTCAGACTCTGTCCCAGTTCAGTTTGTAATTCCACCACAAAACTGCTTTCACAAAACAATCAACTTCTTCCCAGGAACCTGCAGACACTCCTTTGCTCACATTTTATCTCAAATAGATTCATTCACTTAAAACACGCACGCACATGCATGTGCACACACACACAATGATACAGTCAGATAAGAAGGTAAGACCAAGGCCAACACAGAAAATTGCTTGAGAAAAAACCCATTTTTGCAGGGTTCTACTGTCATTTCCTGTTTCTTTGGACGAGCCAGGTCACAGACAATTTATAGAAAATGCTATCAATCAGCATTGTAGCAGTAACTGAGCGCTTAAGTACCGAAAGTACCATATGCGTCTGAGAACAGGAAATAAACTTCATTCTTTTTTTATCCCATCTGAGTCGCCATATATATCTGAGTGCTGCTGTTGGAGCCTTAGAGTCTCACAAGTAAATGGCTCCAATAATTTGCCAACTTTCCACTTGCCAATGAGTCACAGTATGACAATTTAGATCATAGATGGCTTGGTGATTCTGAAGCAGTTCTCGCTGTATGTGCTGTGTCACCGTCTTGTTAACTTCAAAATCTTCCGAGGAATCCCTGTAAGAGAAAAGAAAAATGATATAGATCATTTGTTAGACAATTATTCAATATATACAACCTGGCTTCTGGTGGTTTTTTAATTCACACCGAAGACAATGTAAAAAGGATTGCATGATGGGAGTTCACTTTTTAATCAACAAACTATTTTCTATCAGTCGAAGAACTACAATGAAGATAGTGGATGATGGTATGTGACCTGATATGGTACATCAGCTGCTTTGACATGCTTTTAACAATCCATATACACTTTTATTGTTGATGCCAGTTTTGTCTTGTGGGCAGTCTGGCAGCATTACTCCAAAGCCACTCATTACACGTCCAAATTCACAACTTAGTTTGTACGGTCAAAGCCTCCAATCACCAGCAATGGGACCAATGAATGTCAGGTTGTCAAAGGTCAACCTACCAGAGGAGACCTTTGTGGTGTACAGTGGCACAGTGGTAGCGCGTTCGCTTCGTGTCAAGTAAACCCGAGTTCGAACCTGGGTACAGGGGATTTTTTTCCTCTCACTTTGCACTAGGCCTTACGGTCTGAACGTGGAGACTTAGCATACGTTAAACCCAGTGGCAACGAAAAAGTTGTCATTTGGTCAAAATTTACCCCCACCCCCCCTTTCCTTCCTCATCAGTCACACATAAATCGCATGCCAAATTATTATTTTTTTTAAATTGGGTGGCGCGCCTCTGGCTGCGACGCGCTCTCCAGGTGGGAGCAACCCGAATTTCACAGAGACGCCTCTGTGACTATAAAGTACCTAATACCTAATACCTGCACTGCTAAGTCACTTTGGGGGAATTCAGGAAGCCTAATGTGGTCTAATATTTGCAGGACACCACCCACTGTAAACCCGGCTGTGTATACTTATCTTGTTTTCAACAGGTATTTCTTCTGTAAAATAAAAAGTAATTCCAAGTGTTACTTTCTCTGTCTTTTTCTTTTCTGCTTTACAATCTTCTTCTGCGTTCCCAGGCCAAAAGGCCATAATGGGTAAAGTACGTATGTATGTGTCTGTTTTTAGTTTTCATTTGTCTCCTTGCTTACAAGGACAGAACTTTTAGAAGGTGGGGGAACTATTTTTACAAAAATCCCCACGGGGAGATTTGAAGGGTCGTCCAGCTCCCTGTATGGAGACACGAGGCATCCATCTACTGCCCCGGCTTTACAATCTAAAACACAATTGTGTGCAAGGAAAGTGCAGCAATGGCTCTGCAGTGTTCTTAAATTCTATCTCTGAGATCAGGGGATCAGTTAGTGCGCAAAATATATCTAGAGGTTTTTTTTGTCTCCTGGATATTACAGGGGGCAACACGTCATAATCTTTAAAAATGTTTTCACATTATACACTGTACACACACACAAATGCGTTCTTGCATGTGTGCTTGTGCGTACATGTATCACAGTATATGTGTGAGTGTAAGCATAAGAAAGAGATTGACAGACCGACACAAAAGACAGTTAACTACCTCAAATGTGATGCAAAATTAAACACAGACTACAGGAGTTATTACAAAAACAATAGTCCAATACATTTGGTGTTTTTTTTGTATTTGGTACTTTTTAGTCACAGAGGCGTCTCTGTGAAATTCGGATTGCTCCCACCTGGAGAGAATGTTGCAGCCAGAGGCGAGCCACTCTTTTCTTTTTTAATTTGCATGCGATTTTTGTGTGACTGATGAGGAAGGAAGGGGGGTTGTTAAATATTGACCAAATAACTTTTTCGTTGCCACTGGGTTTAACGTGTGCTAAGTGCATGGGCACACATGACCTCGGTTTATCGTCTCATCCGAAAGACTCCACGTTCAGATCGTAAGGCCTAGTCCCAGGTTCGAACTCGGGTTTATTGCATACGAAGCAAACGCTTTACCTCTGTGCCACTCCACACCTATAAATGACCATTGCTATTCTACCTGCATGTATGTGCTTGACCGTTTCCACCTGGAACTGTGGGTCAGCCTCCTGCAAGAACTGCACAAAGGTGGAAACGCTGCCACCCACACCAAAGTAATCGTTTTTAGCCGCCACCAAGCTGGACTTCGTTAAGAAACGTTCAAAAGTGTGAAATAGTAAAGGCAAATCCCAACTAAACTAGCTACAATTTGAGTATGTTACTGCGAAGAATGAATTATGATTTATTACTCCCCTGACCAGAGAAAAACTTGACTTTGTTTTTTAAAAATAAGGGAAAGAAATCGATGACCCAATTTGTTTTTAAATGAAGGAAAAGAAGACAACATGCCATGAGAGTCTTGTGCTGGCCTAACTGTACGGTAGCTTCCTTTGGTTCAGGGCTACATCGTGTCAATGCTTTCTTGTGTAGTTCTTCAGTCTTTACCACATGTGTTTGATATAAAATTGGAAGAAACGAACCGTAAAAACATAATTTCAATGTAGTTTTATTTCATCCCCGCTTGGCTCAGACTTATGTCTTCAGGGGAAAAAAAAGAACCCACACACAACACAATTCTAAGAAAAGGCATTGAAATCAAGCACAACGTTAACACAAATTACAAACTTTTTCCCCAATTTCCTACATCATAACGCCTACCACTGCGCCTAAATTATGTTTATAACTGATTAACACGCATCCACAAGCCGATATTGAAAGGATACACCATTCCGTCCTTGGCAAGAAGAGAAGAGAAGACCTTCAGAAGTTTGCCATAGGACTTGACATTGTAGATTGTCTCTGCTGTTAGGATGACCTCATATCTGAAAAGGAACATGGACAATGTTTATTCAGTCAAGCTGTGGTCAATGTAAATGGGGGACAACAATCGTCCGACAAATGAACTTATCAACACTCCTTACTTTTAAAATAAGTTATCAATGCATTCCAAAAATGTAAAACATCTTACAGAAACTTATCTTAACTAAATGGGATGGCTAGATCCTTTCTTTTGCTTCAAAGCTGCGTAAGAAATGAAAGGATGTTATATTGGACATAACATTCAACAATTTAACTTCCCAGAAACCGGTATCAGAATTGTCTGAAGACATCACCCTACCCTCCCACCAAATACAAAGACATATCTGCCAAGTACCCTGCCCTGTGTTTGTCTATTTTCAGAGCTTATGTGATTTATTGTTGTTATTGTTGTCTTACACTGGCTTAAAGACTCCAGGGATCATCCCAACAGCCAAAGCACTTGGAACACTATGGTACAGATGCACCAGCTAGGGATGAGAACATTACGTGTGTGACCGTTTTTGATTACCCCGCCACGTGGGTAGCCACACTCCGACTTCAGAGGAGTTATGTGATTGTTTCTTCCATTAAAGCAACGCATGTACACTCGAAAAAAATAGTTGCTCCCTTCTTGTCGGTTGAGATGCAACGGGCAAACCAAAAGCGTCAAATAATACATGTCACTACAAGAGTTAAAATGTCAGCTCACATTCAGCAAAAATGGCAAAACCTCCGACACCAGAACCAAATCCTCTGCCAGCAATTCTTAGTCCTCTGAAATCTGCAAATGACAATTCTGATTCTGCAGGAAGAAAGTGTGCCTCTCACAATTATTGAGACCCTTGATCATCAAAAATTTACAGATAGGCAAATAATTTTATCTGTGTTGAACAATTTGAAATGAACAATGTTCAGACCATACAGGCCTTTCTTTCAGTTTGAAAAGAGCATCTCAGTTGACATTGTACAATGCGCCAAGCAATAAACAAGTGTCTGTTATTTTTACCTGTGATGGAGGCCTTCAGCTAGTGAGGCAAAGCTGGCCCAGTCTCCTGAATAAAAGCGACATGAGTCCTGTTTGATGCCGTTCAGCTCCACATTCCTCATGGTGTACCATTCAAGGACCTCCGAGTTCTGCACACATCATGGGAGCACCGTTAAGCCTTCCCATTCACATTATAAACTTTCTGGGTTGTTGGGTTTCTTAACACTGTGTGTGTGTTTATATATAATTGCTGTCTTACAATGCAGAATGTCTTCTACTCACTATTCAACTTACTTTTAAGTACTTTTCAAAGTGTAATAATGTACAGCAGAAATCTGGTAAATCAAAATTGCGTTTTGAGGTAGCCAATATTTTCATAATGAAAAAAATGTAGCTGTAAAGATAAAATTTTGAATTAAAAAAAACCTGGATCTGTATTCACGTTGAGATAGCATTTAGAATGCTAAAAAAGCTCTTCCAATGTCCTGGATCTTTTGGAATTATTCAAATATTCTCATGTATTTAATACAGGCTGGTTTCCACTGTCTTGTTAAAAAACAATTCTGCAATTCCATGTCCAACATATTTAGTGTTTATGATTTACAGGATGACAGGTGTAAATCAAGGAATGTCAAAGGCCAAATTCCTATTTTATGAACGGAGTAACAATTCTATCCAAGTATAGCACAACTCTTGGCTAAAAAATTGCAAGTAACATATAATCTGCTCCCAAATAAAGTGCTATGCAATATCAATATAACCTCTCAACAATGACACCAACAGCCAGTTTTTAACCCTTCTGGCACCATACATTTGTTGACGTTCTTGGTTGTCCGTTGCATCCCAACCGACTAGAGGGAAGTAACTATTTTTTTGAGTGTGCATGCATTGCTTGAACAGAAGACACAATGACAAAAGCTCTAAAAACAGACAAACACATGCCAGTGTGCTTGGCAGTGAATGTCTTTGCATTTGGTGGAAGTGTTGAGTGATGTCTTGAGTGAATATATTCACCCATGGTGCTAGAAGAGTTAAAGAATGTACTTGTTATTTTATCAATATTATTTTCTCTATAGGCCTCTGCAACTAGGGTTATTAACGCCCTTGACAGTGAGAGTGATGCCCTTGCTGGTCAGTACTGACAAGGGCATTCACTCTTGCGAAAGGCAGCCATTTAGTGGCATCAAATAGGGTTATTGGCGAGAGTGGTCAGTACTGAACCATCTTCCCCCACCCACCAAGGGCATTCACTCTTGCAAAAGGTGTTCGTTGCAGACCCCAATACCTTTAAAAAATAAAAATAAAAGTTGTTTACAAGAGAAGTTTGCTCACAAAGTCCTGAAAGTGGACCGACGTGGCGCCCATTGTGGAGGCCAGCATGGCGGGCAGCCCCGCCCCACAGCCCAGCTCCAGCACCCGACTGCCCCTCACCCCCACGTCACCGCCCACCAGGTACCCACACAGGTCCACACTGCACTCCCACACCTTCAGACCACCTGCAAACAAAAAACATGCACCAAGAAACAGTGCGTAACAACCTCAAGTTTACACTGCACTCCCACACCTTCAGACCACCTGCACACAGGAAACGTGCACCAAGAAACTGCGTAACAACCTCAAGTTTACACTGCACTCCCACACCTTCAGACCACCTGCAAACAGACAACATGCACCAAGAAACAGTGCGTAACAACCTCAAGTTTACACTGCACTCCCACACCTTCAGACCACCTGCACACAGGTAACATGCACCAAGAAAACAGTGCGTAACAACCTCAAGTTTGCACTGCACTCCCACACCTTCAGACCACCTGCACACAGGTAACATGCACCAAGAAACTGCGTAACAACCTCAAGTTTGCACTGCACTCCCACACCTTCAGACCACCTGCACACAGGTAACATGCACCAAGAAACTGCGTAACAACCTCAAGTTTACACTGCACTCCCACACCTTCAGACCACCTGCAAACAGACAACATGCACCAAGAAACAGTGCGTAACAACCTCAAGTTTACACTGCACTCCCACACCTTCAGACCACCTGCACACAGGAAACGTGCACCAAGAAACAGTGCGTAACAACCTCAAGTTTACACTGCACTCCCACACCTTCAGACCACCTGCAAACAGAAAACATGCACCAAGAAACAGTGCGTAACAACCTCAAGTTTACACTGCACTCCCACACCTTCAGACCACCTGCACACAGGTAACATGCACCAAGAAACTGCGTAACAACCTCAAGTTTGCACTGCACTCCCACACCTTCAGACCACCTGCACACAGGTAACATGCACCAAGAAACTGCGTAACAACCTCAAGTTTGCACTGCACTCCCACACCTTCAGACCACCTGCACACAGGTAACATGCACCAAGAAACTGCGTAACAACCTCAAGTTTACACTGCACTCCCACACCTTCAGACCACCTGCAAACAGACAACATGCACCAAGAAACAGTGCGTAACAACCTCAAGTTTACACTGCACTCCCACACCTTCAGACCACCTGCACACAGGAAACGTGCACCAAGAAACAGTGCGTAACAACCTCAAGTTTACACTGCACTCCCACACCTTCAGACCACCTGCAAACAGAAAACATGCACCAAGAAACAGTGCGTAACAACCTCAAGTTTACACTGCACTCCCACACCTTCAGACCACCTGCAAACAGAAAACATGCACCAAGAAACAGTGCGTAACAACCTCAAGATTACACTGCACTCCCACACCTTCAGACCACCTGCAAACAGAAAACATGCACCAAGAAAACAGTGCGTAACAACCTCAAGTTTATTAGCATGCTGCAGTATTTATCTGCAATACTTTTTTCATTCCTGGCTTTTATTTCAAGCAATGGGAAAATGGGGATTACCTGGAGAGAACAAAAATAAGTTATACAACAAAAATCAAAACATACACGTACAGCATAATCGATCAACGTTTTATAAGTTGGAATTTTCATTTAATCAATGAACAAATGTCTTAAAGACCCACCAGGTCACGTGTCAAAATCACGGGTTTCACAGGTTTTCCCTCTTATAGCTGAAGCTGCTAAGAAATCTTATTTTGACCAGGTTTGACTCCCATACAAATGTCCCCAAATTGAAAACGAAACATAACTTTAAAGAGCAGCCTCAATTTGAAGTTGGGGACATTTGTATGTGGGTCACAGCTACCCAGAAACAAACAAGGGACTTAATCGTGGTGCGTCAGTGTGTCTTTAAAGAAAGTCAAGTTAAAATATTCATGTTTGTTACTGTTAGCCCCTTGAAACCATGCTGGTAGAGAAATTAAAGAAGTTTCTCACCAGAAGGCAGTGATTTTCGCACAACCTGGTCTTTATGATTTACTAATTGCAACTTTCTCTATATAACTTAATACTCTGAGAGTCTCTCTCTCTTTTAAAATTTACAAAACAAATAATTTCTTTCTGTCTCTTAAAATTAACAAACCCAGCCATTTCTCACTTTCTGTCTCTCTCTCTCTCTGTGTCTGTCTGTAAACAATAAATGTATGCACTACTAAATGAATATATAGGGAATGCTTGTGTGTATCACTACTTTATGACTTACTATCTTATGTTTGTTAACTGTATCATCTTTTTTTTAAAAATGTTCGTCTGCTTCAACATGGGTGTGCATATAAGTTTAGGTTTGATTTTATTCTCTTACTATGTATGACTGTCAGTCTGTGTTTTGCATGCTCTTTATATCGCTTTGTCCCTTTTTATTATTTAAGAGGGCTGGATGTAAAAAAGCATGTACTATTTGCTTATTCTATTACCCTCTATAAATAACATTCACTCAATTCAATTCATTCAATTCTCTCATTCTAAATCAACAAATCCAAGCATTTCGGTAGATCAAGTACCTTCGTACAGCCCAGCAATGAGATCGGTCTGTTCCGCTATAGCCTGCGCCACACCACCGGTTCCCGTCAACCGCTTTACAAGCTGGTCCTCCACCTCTGAAGTCACCACGGTGAACAGCGTGTGGCTACCAAAGCTGTGTTCAACTGTCGCAACGTTCTGTACATAATTACCACTCTGTGTTACAATCATTAGCATGAGATTATGGATCGACTTTAGTTGTGTACCCAAGTGATATTTGAATGAAGTCTTTTCTTTTTCAACCACATTAGCATCTGATTTGTAATAAACATGGAATTATCTTTCTACTGCCTAATAAATATAAAAAAAATAACTTCTCTATTAATATTGTGTTTAGTTAATGACATACTATCCTTATAAATAAATTTACTGTATAAGGCATGCTTTCCACATTGAAAATGAAAGTAAGTCTGATTTTGTTCTAACAGTTTCTTAATATACCATTAGAAATGCAAAGGTGTCTCAATCTGGAAAAAAAAAGTCCAACAGTCCATACATATGGATTGTTCTTGATAAATCTACAGCTAAAAAAATTAAAAATAACTATGTCAAAAATTATGTCAACACGTCCTCTCTCAACACTTACCTGACTCTCTGTAGGATGAGGTTTCCATGGTATTTCTCTTGCTTCTGGACCCTCCTCAGTGTCATTACTATCTTGATTGTTACCTTCCTTTACTTCCTCTAAAAAAAACCACCCAGTATGCATACACACACACATTCATGCACACACACACACACACACACACACACACACACACACACACACACACACACACACACACACACACACACACAGTCACATACATGCACACACCCCATAAATATTTGTAATTGCAAAAGAAATCAGACATATCATTTAACAGAATTTAGAAAATCAAACACACTTAACACATTTTCTCTGGTGCATGAGAGATTGATATATATGGGCTTCAAGAGCCCATCTACATCCTATTTCCATTCCCCCACCTTTCTTCTGCACCCCACTCCTATTCAGATTTCAATCTACATGTCTAGTCCAGTAGTTGGACAACAGGCAAGTAAATCTATAGTGGAATAATATTTCACACTAGCAGTGCTCATCCTTCTACAGCAACCTCGCCTGTCCATGGTGGGCTGTTGGATGCGTGCTGGGTTTCTGCGTGGGGTATCTTTTGCCGTTGAGCTCTGCAGTCATGAAAAACGGGCTGGTACACCCATGAAGACACTTTCACAGGGACTCCTCTTTCTCATATCTGATGGTCACCAAGTCGAGAGTAGCTATACATGTGCCTCTGTGTACTTAATGGAATATCCCGTGTGTGCTTGCTCCTCAGTAACACAACACTGACTTCAAGGCTGGAGCAGGGCTGCTCTCATGTTGATAGGGCAAGCATGGCCGGTGCATCTCTGGGTCCCATCAGCACCTTCGGGTGTTTCTTATTCATGTTTTCCGGAATATATACAGGAAAACCATATGTAGGCCACCTTCTTCATCTTCTTGGCAGGGTGGTCACAATCAACACGTTGATTATTTTCATGCACGAGCAGACGGGGTGGAAAAGGCATAGGCATATGTAAGGCGAAGTGGCAAATAAAAGTACAGATGGTCGAATTGGTGGTGGTAATCACTTGGTGTGGTAACTGTCAATGTACGTGGTTGGATTGGTGGTGGTAACTGTCAATGTACGGTTGGATTGGTGGTGGTAACTGTCAATGTACGTGGTTGGATTGGTGGTGGTAACTGTCAATGTACGGTTGGATTGGTGGTGGTAACTGCCAATGTACATGGTTGGATTGGTGGTGGTAACTGTCAATGTACGGTTGGATTGGTGGTGGTAACTGCCAATGTACATGGTTGGATTGGTGGTGGTAACTGCCAATGTACATGGTTGGATTGGTGGTGGTAACTGCCAATGTACATGGTTGAATTGGTGGTGGTAACTGTTAATGTACATGGTTGGATTGGTGGTGATAACTGCCAATGTGCATGGTTGGATTGGTGGTGGTAACTGTTAATGTACATGGTTGGATTGGTGGTGGTAACTGTTAATGTACATGGTTGGATTGGTGGTGATAACTGTTAATGCACATGGTTGGATTGGTGGTGGTAACTGCCAATGTACATGGTTGGATTGGTGGTGGTAACTGCCAATGTACGGTTGGATTGGTGATGGTAACTGGTAATGTACATGGTTGGATTGGTGGTGGTAACTGTTAATGTACATGGTTGGATTGGTGATGGTAACTGTTAATGTACATGGTTGGATTGGTGGTGATAACTGTCAATGTAGATGGTTGGATTGGTGGTGATAACTGTTAATGTACATGGTTGGATTTGTGGTGATAACTGCCAATGTACACGGTTGGATTGGTGGTGATAACTGTTAATGTACATGGTTGGATTGGTGGTGATAACTGCCATCCAATGTACATGGTTGGATTGGTGGTGGTAACTGCCAATGTACATGGTTGGATTGGTGGTGATAACTGCCATCCAATGTACATGGTTGGATTGGTGGTGGTAACTGCCAATGTACATGGTTGGATTGGTGGTGGTAACTGCCAATGTACGGTTGGATTGGTGATGGTAACTGCTAATGTACGGTTGGATTGGTGATGGTAACTGTTAATGTACATGGTTGGATTGGTGGTGGTAACTGCCAATGTACATGGTTGGATTGGTGATGGTAACTGTTAATGTACATGGTTGATTGGTGGTGGTAACTGCCAATGTACATGGTTGATTGGTGGTGGTAACTGCCAATGTACATGGTTGGATTGGTGGTGGTAACTGCCAATGTACGGTTGGATTGGTGATGGTAACTGCTAATGTACGGTTGGATTGGTGATGGTAACTGTTAATGTACATGGTTGGATTGGTGGTGGTAACTGCCAATGTACATGGTTGGATTGGTGATGGTAACTGTTAATGTACATGGTTGATTGGTGGTGGTAACTGCCAATGTACATGGTTGATTGGTGGTGGTAACTGTTAATGTACATGGTTGGATTGGGTGGTAACTGCCAATGTACATGGTTGATTGGTGGTGGTAACTGTTAATGTACGGTTGGATTGGTGATGGTAACTGTTAATGTACATGGTTGGATTGGTGGTGATAACTGTTAATGCACATGGTTGGATTGGTGGTGACAACTGTCAATGTACGGTTGGATTGGTGATGGTAACTGTTAATGTACATGGTTGGATTGGTGGTGGTAACTGTTAATGTACATGGTTGGATTGGTGGTGGTAACTGTTAATGTACGGTTGGATTGGTGGTGATAACTGCCAATGTATATGGTTGGATTGGTGGTGGTAACTGTTAATGTACGGTTGGATTGGTGGTGGTAACTGCCAATGTACACGGTTGGATTGGTGGTGGTAACTGTTAATGTACATGTTTGGATTGGTGATGGTAACTGTTAA
The DNA here is from genome assembly GCA_017654935.2 of Phymorhynchus buccinoides. Taxonomy (NCBI): domain Eukaryota; kingdom Metazoa; phylum Mollusca; class Gastropoda; order Neogastropoda; family Raphitomidae; genus Phymorhynchus; species Phymorhynchus buccinoides. The sequence goes on along the minus strand of CM065683.1, from coordinate 61,586,370 downwards.
TGTACATGGTTGGATTGGTGGTGATAACTGCCAATGTACATGGTTGGATTGGTGGTGGTAACTGTTAATGTATGGTTGGATTGGTGGTGGTAACTGTTAATGTACGGTTGGATTGGTGGTGGTAACTGTTAATGTACGGTTGGATTGGTGGTGGTAACTGTTAATGTACGGTTGGATTGGTGGTGGTAACTGTTAATGTACGGTTGGATTGGTGGTGGTAACTGTTAATGTACCATGTATTTGTACAAGGGTATTAGCTTATCTATTTTATCTATATACTTACCATTCCACTACAAAGGAAGACAGAAATAAAACCAAGAGTGTCTTACTACCACAACTCCCAATCCACGTAACTTCCGGTTAAGCAGACTACTCACTTTCTTGAAAGCAAGCATCTAATAAAAAGGGAAGGTACACGTTGGATTGGTGGTGATAACTGCCAATGTACATGGTTGGATTGGTGGTGGTAACTGTTAATGTACGGTTGGATTGGTGGTGGTAACTGCCAATGTACACGGTTGGATTGGTGGTGGTAACTGTTAATGTACATGGTTGGATTGGTGGTGATAACTGTTAATGTACATGGTTGGATTGGTGGTGATAACTGTTAATGTACATGGTTGGATTGGTGGTGATAACTGTCAATGTACGGTTGGATTGGTGGTGGTAACTGCCAATGTACACGGTTTGATTGGTGGTGGTAACTGCCAATGTACATGGTTGGATTGGTGGTGATAACTGTTAATGTACATGGTTGGATTGGTGGTGGTAACTGTTAATGTACGGTTGGATTGGTGGTGGTAACTGCCAATGTACATGGTTGGATTGGTGATGATAACTGTTAGTGTACATGGTTGGATTGGTGGTGGTAACTGTTAATGTACATGGTTGGATTGGTGGTGCTAACTGTCAATGTAGATGGTTGGATTGGTGATGGTAACTGCCAATGTACATGGTTGGATTGGTGGTGATAACTGTCAATGTAGATGGTTGGATTGGTGATGGTAATGTGTGTATACATATGGACAAGGGTAGAAATGTGAATATTACCAACTTAATTATACTTAGAATCCTGTTTTAATCCAAGCACAGCAACATTTCTTAGTGAAATTTCTCAATGGTAAAATTAGTTGGGAGTAGTCGGTAGTCGGAGTAGCAAAATTACACACAAACAGAAGAAGAACGACAACAATTCACTCTCTCTGGATGAGACTATGGGGACATAAAGCGTACCATCTTCGTCTCCTGATCCTGCAAAATTGAACTTGAAGTCTGACATGGCTGGGGTGTTTTTTTTAGGTAAACCAACAAACAAAAACAACGCAACAATCCCTTCAGCGGCGACCGGAAGTGTTTGCCCATGCGCTTTGTAACTTTCGATATTCTCAAAGCGGTGCGCGGACAAAAGCCCACCGGACAAAAGCCTACCTTGTTATCTGGGAAAATTTACAAAACCCCACTCAAATATTATACATACTTCTGTGTTTCAGAGACAGAGACAATGTCTGGAAGAGACACAAAGAGGGAGAGGAGAGAGAGAGAGAGAGAGAGAGAGAGAGAGAGAGAGAGAGAGAGAGAGAGAGAGAGAGAGAGAGAGAGAGAGAGACTCAGACTCAGACTCAGACTCAGACTCAGACTCAGAAACTTTATTTTACAAGGAAAAGAATTTAGGCTGGGCCTAGTCTTCCATTCTGTCCTTGGTTCTAAACATGCAATACATAACTACTACAATAAATGAACATTGAGACACAGGAAAATCGCCAACAAAAAACAACTAACAGTAATATAGCAACGACATGGTAGTCAGAGCATCAACATCAGCAATTAAAACAAACAAAATAGAAAACTAACCAACCAAATAAACAAATAAATGGATGAAAAACACCTCTTTCACTACAATTGACTTCTTCTACTACCATTACTTGTGTAAGACAGGGCAAAAAGCCCATGGGCGGGTAAGTATCCCATGTCAATTATCCGGGCCACAAAACAAAGCAAATCTAGGCCATATTTTGCCCATGAGACGAGTGTTAATGTTTAGCATTCGTCTCATGAACAAACCCAACCAAAACCCGCCCCACTCCATGAGACAACCGGCACGGGCCCCCCACCCGCCCATGGACCCTCTACCCCGTCTTCACCTACTATTACTATTATCACCACTACCACCACACCACTACTACTACTACTACTACTACTACTACTACTACTACTACTACTACTACTACTACTACTACTACTAGGTCAGGTCAGGTCAGATCTTCAGGGCAGCCAGGCCTCGCGGCCTCTTGATGTGCCCTATCTTTTCATTGTATGTTATTTGTTTTGTTCATCAATCAGATTGGCATAGCTGTGGCGCTTTTTGAACTATCATTGTCGTCTTAATCATAATCGTATTTAAAAACATTAATTTTGGGGTCACTATCTAGGAGGTTTTTGAAATGGTTAATGTTGGAAGCAAGTTTAGTTTGTGCAGGGAGATTGTTCCAGTGCTGGGTGACTCTATTAGAACATAAGTTTTTCCTCATATTAGTTCTACTGTATTGGGTTAGTATTTTTAGATCACTGTTACGGGTTCTCAAATCGTTAGACAATTGAAACAAATGCGTGTTAGTTTTGTCAGGGTTATTAAAAATTTTATATACATTTATCAAATCTCCCCTTAATCTTCTAAATTTTAAGGATGGTAAACTTAACTTATGAAGTCTGTCCCTGTATTCCAATTTTTAAAAAATTGATTTCATTAATTTGGTTGCTCGCCTTTGTAGCCTTTCAATTTGTGTAGATTGTCTTTTAAGAAAAGGGTTCCAAATTAGATTTCCATACTCAAGATGAGATCTTACTAAACTTTTATATAGCTTCAAAAAAACTTCTGTATTTAATTCCATAAAACTTCTTCTAATTAAACCCAATATTCTATTGGCCTTATTTACTGCTGTTGTAATGTGTTTATCAAATTTGAGTTTAGAATCAAATATGACTCCTAAGTCTTTTTCATTTGAACAGGTTTCCAAAACATATTTAGCTGAACCGTGGAAAATTTCATAAGTTTCATTTTGATTGTCATAGCCCACATGCATGACTTTGCACTTTCCTGCATTAAAATAGAGATTCCACTTTTCTGACAATTCTATAAGTTTATCTATGTCATTTTGTATTATGTCTGAATGTTTAGAACAGTTGTAAAGTTTGGTATCGTCTGCGAATATCTTACAGACACTTTGTATTTCCTCTGGGAGATCATTGATAAAAATTGTAAAAAGTATTGGCCCCAGGATACTACCCTGGGGAATGCCACTTAAAACGTCAATGTTAGATGATAGTTTTGCCCCAACCCGCACCTTTTATGATCTGCCTTTTAGGAAATGTCTTACCCACCTTAGTACGTTCCCAGTTATGCCATATGCCTGTAGTTTTAGGAGAAGTCTTTCGTGCGGCACAGAATCAAAGGCCTTCCTAAAATCTAAGTATACAATATCGAAAGCCTCCTTGTCTTCCAACAGTTTAGTAAAATCGTCCATCACATCTAATAGCTGGGTCATACAAGAACGCCCTGCCCTGAATCCATGTTGGCAGTCTGTATACAGATCAAAATCAGTCATGTACGTGTTTAACAATTGCGTCCCGAACAAACTGTTCTAACATTTTACATGTTATACATGTGAGGCTCACAGGCCTGTAATTTCCCGGATCTGTTCTTGTTCCTTTTTTATAAATGGTTATAACCTCTGCCGTTTTCCAATCTACTGGGAGTTCCCCTGATTCTAAACTTTTATTGAATAAAATTGTTAAAGGAAGTGCTAGTTCTGTATGCATTTCTTTTAGTACTCTGGCTGGGACCTTATCTGGTCCCTGGGCTTTGTTCACTGTGACGTAAGTGTCCCGCGCGACCCCTCTTTCTTTATCTACACCCCCCCCCCCCCTCTCCTTTTCATTTCTCTGTCCGGCCGCCACGTTAATTGCCACCCACCATCTAAAGAATGCCGATTAAGGGATTGGTCCCTTTGAAGGTCGATTTGTCTCCCCGGTCGGCATGTAACCCCTACCGAGGTTATCTCCCTTCACCCCCCCCCCCTCTTATCTACCGTCTCATCACGAGATAGTGATATCAACAGTCGGCTCCCTTTGGAGACAACTCGTCCTTTCCAATCACAAGAAGGATTTGAATGTTGGCACGTGATAAGGATGTAATCGGCGCGTGATTGTTCTGTACATTTTGAACATCATCTTGTGACGTGTGGACTGTAATAAACCAATAGCAGGCTTTCATTGTTTGAAAGTGAAGGCTATAATTGGAGTGGTGAGAAAAAGTTGTCACACAAGACGCTGAAACTGACTAGAGCAACACCTCTCCCAGCCAGAATAGCCCACCTACAGGGCATCGTGGGCAGGAAGATTTCCCCTGCCTCACAAGCACCAAGACGGGAAAGACGCCCCGCACCCAGAATCCGCGAGGAGACCACGCCTGAACCGTGCCATCCCGCGAAGCCGTAACCGGAACGACTGGGAGCTACTCTCACCTGATGAGCAAGCCCAGCCACCCCAGCACTCGCCGATCATTACGGAGGAACTTGCCAAGAGCTAAGTTTATAAAACCGCGCCAATCACTGGAACTTTTCCTACGGACACTGAAGATAATTAGTAACCCTTCCGGCATGGGGCGAACCTTATAGAAAGACAAAAGTCTTGTGAATCCTTTCGGATTTCATTGTTTTTTTATCCATATTTTGTTTTGGCGCCATTGAGCTGCTTTATTATTATTGTTGCATAATCTTATGCAGATTTTGGGAGTAAATAAAATACAAGTGTCAAATAATCCTGAACCCTTTGGTCAGACTGATGAGAGTGGGAGTCTTGTAATCTCATGTAAAACCCTACTTCTCTCTGTCTGCCATTTAGAGCAATTCAACCACTTGTATTTCTTACAACCATACGAGCCAGAACCCGGGCACAAATATAAATTTATTAGATGAAAAGGGGCCGGGAAAGTTGCTCATCTCCCATACCCTAGAGAAGTGGGCTAAAGGCAAATTTTCTAAAGTCTTCCCTAGGGACTTAGCCTTCTTAACCCATTACCTCGTCACATTCACATCTAAGTGCTTAAGTTTATTCTTTATAGCTTCTACTGTAATAACAATGTCTGTACAGTTAGCTGGTGATTCATCTTTAATTTGAGGCAAGGAATCTGTATTTTCTTTAGTAAAAACACAAGCAAAATAATCATTCAAAACGTTAGCTTTATCCTGGTCAGCTGTGACTAGGCCTATATGTCTCCCTGTTTGCAGTTTATCTAACGGAGTTTCGCTCACAACAAAGGAAATAGCTCTTTTTTTCTTTTTTACTGCACTACAAAAAAAAAGAAAACACTTCAACCACAATGAGTGACCTCCACCCACCCCATCCCAAATGGCTACACTCTCCGGCATCTCCGCCAAGGAAAAATCGCCGTTTTGAAACCAGAGCAAAGTGAGTGTTCCGATCCTTGAAAAGGCTGTCTTTCTGGTGATCTTGACGTGTTTTTTGCAAAAACTAATCCGTCCCAATCCACCTTTAATTGATTTGGACAGCAAGCAGTGTGGAGAGTTTGTGTGTGTGTCAGTGTGTGTGTGTGTGTGTGTGTGTGTGTGTGTGTGTGTGTGTGTGTGCGTGCGTGCGTGTGCGTGCGCATAATTATGTGATATCTCTCTCTCTCTCTTTCTCTCTCTCTCTCATTCCCACTCTGTTTTTGTTAACCAGCCGCGCAGGCCATGTTCGAGCATGAAGGTCTTTGGTCAAAATCACTAGACCCGAAAATGCTGCCATGCGGCTGGTTGATCTAGTCTCTCTCTCTCTAATGTTGGTTTAACGTCTCTCTCTAATGTTGGTTTAACGTCTAATTAGGCGTATCCTCTTATAGACAGTATTAGATCTAGTGTTTCACGCTCTAGTTTTTCTATCGAAAGAGTAGCATGAATCATTTTGCAAGACCCCTTGACCTGTCGGTCTACACCTGTAGGTTTGTGTGTGTTTATGTGCGCGCGCGTGTGCGTATGTGTGTGCCGTGCATGTGTGAGGGCGCATTCGCGCGAGGAGTGTGCGTGGATGGTCCAGCCGTGTTTTTACATTCCCCTTCGCCTTACGTAGGCCACCGGTTTTCATACGTGCCAAGAAACGTGACCAGTGACCACAAAAGATGGATAAAGCAACCTTTTGACCTTTTTGTTTGTCCTTGGCATTCCAGTGGCCGTTTTCGGAGTCATTCACCTTTCCTTTCCTGCTGCCGCAATAAAGGGCCAGCCACACGTCCACTAAAATCGTACGACTGTACGATACAATTCGATCACGTGGTCTCCAAGAACAATTGTGATTTGCGCTTCGAGATCACTTGATCGAATCTTATCGTACAATCGTGCGATTTTAGCTGACGTGTGGCTGGCCCTTAAAGACCCACAACGTCACGTGTCAAAGTTATGGTTTTCACGTGGTTTTCCCCATAGCTAGTAAGAAATCCAAGCATAAGAGGGAATGTGACACGTGACGTGGGGGGTCTTTAACAGATTGCTTCTGTCTGCTCTGCCGCTGGCACTTCATACAAAGATACTGTATAGCCTAGTCTTTGCTTCATATCACGTCATGCGGGCTCGCGTGCAGGGAACGCGGAGTGCTCGAGTCGAAAGAGGGACTGCATCTTTTGCGCACGGCCCTAAAGCAGCCTGACGGTTCATGAATAAACATAAGGCGCGACCTTGGAGTGTAAAACAAAAACAAAAAAAAATTCAGAAAGCGCTGTTGATGTCTCGAAGTCTGAAAGGTGTGTAACGTTCATCATTTGGGCTGCCTGTCCTTATCACTCCAAAGGACCAGAATGTCGGAACAAGAGACTTTACCTGAACAGGAGACCGCCATGTCTGTGGTCAATGACAATTTGGCAAAGTATGAAAAGGTAAAGTAGGCCTATGCTATTTGTTGATGCGCTTTGCACATGCGTGTGTTACTGTGTCAGTGTGTGTATGCCGTATGGGTTTTCGGTTAGCTTTTGATTCTCGTGCAGGCAGACTTGCCAACGTGGTGCGATACTGCGATAGCCTATATTGCTCACGCAATATCCCTAACGATTTTGTCAGCTGTTTTGGTCTAAACCCGAAATAACACAAAATGGAAAAGAAGGCATAATGTTGTTGCTCACATTTTTAATGATTTTGACTGTCCTTCAAAAACTTGCTCAGACCATGGACACTACACATTGATATATATATATATATATATACAAATGCCCCACATGGTCGAAAGGCCGAAGAGGGCGTAAAACCCTATTTTCTCACTCAAAAGAAATGAACTAAAAATATAGAGATCTCCCCAGCGTTTCATGGCTCCAGTCAGGCCAATCCGGCTACCCTAGCGGCCCCCGGGGGACAAACCCCGACCGGCACAGCCCCAACCACCTTAACAACGTTTTGCTGGGGAGGGAGCGACAAGTTTAGAATGAGAGGTTGTTGGGCTCCTACGAAGTGTGCCAAGCTACGAGCCTCTGCAGTGGACGCTGGGAGCGAGTTCCAAACGGGGATGGTTCTAGGAAAAAAACTATTTGAAACTGTGTTTTGATGGAACTGTCGGAATTAGAACTAAGAACAACGTAACCCCAGCGAGTCAGAGTTCAATATCACAAAGACACTGCTTATTTCAAAGATTTTGTGTGTGTGTGTGTGTGATTAAAAAAATATCCTGTATCGGTATGGCAACGCTATTTTCCAACAAATCAAATAAGTGGGTAGAACTAGAACTAAGCACACTCATGAAGTATTCCTACAATCACAAAGATAGTCATGCCCCAATCAACAAATAAGTAGGTAGAACTAAGGACAATCATGAAGTATTCCTATGGTAGGCTCGCAATCACAAAGATAGTCATGCCCCAATCAACAAATAAGTAGGTAGAACCAGAGATAATATATATATGATCTCTGGTAGAACTAAGCACAATAAAGAAGTATGCCTACTGTAGGCTCACAATCACAAAGATAGTCATGCCCCAATTGATTTATGTAACAGGGGTTGCATGGCCCTCACAAGCTACAGGCATGAGATAGGCTACTTGGCAGGGTTGCAAGAGACACATGCATTGAAACAAGATGGCAGAGCCATAAACTGTACTCCCAGTTACTGAAGCCAAGGGAAATATTTTTTTGTTCTTATCTTAGTTCACTGTATTTTGTGTGTGTGTGTGATTACAAAATATCCTGCATCAGTATGGCAACACTATTTTCCAACAAAACTCCTTAGATGTCACTTTTCATTTATACATTTTTTAATTTAAAAATCTATCAACTATCCTTAAAATAAGCAGTGTCTTTGTGATATTGAACTCTGACTCACTGGGATTACGTTGATATGGCTTGCTGGTTGGTAACTTTGACACCCCGGGCCTAAGCTTCACTACTTAAGAAACCATATTCTGCTAAGTTTTGTTGAGATTGGTTTAGTGGTTTAGGCACGGTGAAGTGGAACATGTTTTGGTCACACACAGACGCACACACATACTGTACATACACATACATGTATACATATGTATGCATACATAATGGACAGACAGAAAAGCACACATGGCCCGTCCTTATTCCAATATACACCTGTTCTTGAGAACTGGGAGTGGGAGTACAAAAAGGGATGACTTACTCTTTTTATGTGTGTGTAAGAGAGAGAGAGAGAGAGGAGGGGCGGTGGTTAGTGGTGTGTGATTGTGACTGTATGTGTGTGTGTGTGTGTGAGAGAGAGAGAGAGAGAGAGAGAGAGAGAGAGAGAGAGAGAGAGAGAGAGAGAGAGAGAGAGAGAGAGAGCATGTCAAATGCTGTGGTACTACCATTGTTTATAGTTGTAGGCCTAGTACAGTACAGTGTACTGAGCATACATTTGGATTATCTGCTGTTTCCCTGATGGGTGAATATAGTGCATGTCCTTGGCTGGGTATGTCACACTGAGGTTAGAGAGATAGGCCTTTAGTACAGTAGGCCAGGGGCTACACTCCTGACTGCAGAATGATGTTATGAAACAAAACAAAGTACTATGCTTATGTTTCAATCATACTGATATGCATACCCCATACCCCCCCCCCCCACTCTCTCTCTCTCTCTCTCTCCCCCCCCCCCACTCTCTCTCTCTCTTTCTCTCCCCCCCCCCCCCCTCTCTCTCTCTCTCTCTCTCTCTTCTCTCACCCCCCCTCTCAAACACACTCTCAAACATGTTGAAAGATTATATAAACGTTCTCTTAAACTCATACTCCTTAAATCGTCCTCCCTTAAGTTAAAACCATTGACTATAAAGAACTCAACATTCTACCATTTTATTTGAAATGTCTACTAAGCAAAGGTACCCTTATGTACAAGATCATAAATAAGTTAGTACCAAAATATCTTATTACTAAATTTAAAGTCCATGCAATTCGAAGCAAAACCAAATTAATAATGCCCCGCCCCAGAACAGATCTATATAAAGCATCCCTTACATACTCAGGTGGTGAACTGTGGAACGACATCCCTGATAATTTCAAAAATAAAACTAGCGTATCTTCCTTTCGCAAATCTTATCACAAGTACATAATGGACAATCTTGTCCATCAGTTATGTTAATGAGTTTTACTACAAATATCAACTTATGCCAAGATTCTTGTAACATTTTTATGTCTCTCTGTATATCTGTTTAATGTCCCAATTTGATTCTCTGTCAATTATTTCATGTGCCAATTTTTGTTTCATTTTCTTGACTTGATTGTTTTTATGTCATTTTTTCATTGCCTGATGCATGGTGTGAGTGTGTGAGTGAGAGGGCCAGGTGCAAAGAAGCTATTGTAGCTTATCCTTTTTACCCTCAATAAAACATTCGTATTTCGTATTTCTCTGTTTATCTCTCTGTGTGTGATATTTTTTGAAGAAACTAACATCATACTTGTACTACAGTGGAACCTCCCTTATAAGACTCCCTCCCACACAAGACCTACTTCTCTGAGACATTGCCCTTCTTTGTAAGTAGTAACTTATATGACCTCATTAGTCCGTCACCAAAGGTGATCGGACTATTGCGATGGGCTGGTTTGTATGGGTTTTTTTTTTTTTTTTTAAATGTATGGGTTTTTTTCTGTCTGTCCCAAGGATATCTCCCGAACCGCTTGACCGAATCGCGTCACATTTGTGTGAAGGTGTGCCACCTTAATAGGAAGAGATCCGCGCAAACCATTTTGCCGTTGTGACCTTGACCTTGATGTACGACCTTGAAAACCGAAAATCTATTTTTAGCCATATCTCGGGCACCGATCGACATAGGATGTTGAAACTTGGTATGAAGGTGGTTTGGCTTATGCCCGTTCTGATGATGGCATACCGATCACGGTCAAGGTAAAAAAGATCGCTGGAGCCTGAAAATCGGAGGGTCATTTTTTCTCCTGTCTGTCCCAAGGATATCTTTCGAACGGGTTGACCGAATCATGTCAAATTTTGTGTGCTGGTGTGTCACCATGAGAGGAAGGCATCCCCGCAAAATGTTTTGCCGTCGTCACATTGACCTTGGCGTACGACCTTGAAAACCGAAAATCTTCCAGGGGCCATAACTCCCACACAGTGTTAGAGTCTTCAAATTTGGCATGTAGGTACTTTGGCTTATGCCCGTTCTGATAGTGGCATACGGATCAAGGTCAAGGTCACGGTCCGGGAGATAGGTAAGCCTTGAAAGTGGTAGGGTCTACAAATTGGGTTTTACGCCATATTTTCCACATTTGTACTTGACAGAAGCTCTTCAGATTGTGTGTGGTACTGTATACCCTAGAGAAGAACACATCCGAGCATAAATGATCACCATGCTGATCTTGACCTTGAAGTGTGACCTTGAAAACTGAAATTTCCTTCTTTGCGCTATATGTTTCTTCTTCAAGCTGTATCTCGTGAACTAGAAGACAAAATCCCTTCCAATTTTGTGTCAGGGTGTGACTACTACGGGGTGTCGCAAGTGCGTGGCATTCTTGGTGACGGACATGTCTGCCGCTCGGCGACGCCCTTGTTTTGGATTATTTTCTTCTTTTTCTTCTTTCTCATTCCAACCACCATCATCAAGTTGATGGTTTTGTTGGCATAGAATGTGTGTGTGTGTGTGTGTGTGTGTGCGTGTGTGTGTACGTGTGTGTGTGTGTGTGTCTGTTTGTGTGTTTGTGTATGTCTGTGTGTGTTATGTTTGTATGTGTCCCTGCATGTCCGTGTGTGTGTGCTCACACGCATGGGCACGAAGGTTTGTGTGTGTGAGTGTGCCGCGCGCGCATATGCTTGCATGTAAGATGTTTTGACTCGATCCCCACTCTGGGTCACACTCTATGTACATACGCATATCACACACAGTACAGGCCTTATTTATTTTTAACGTTACCTTTCATTGCACAAAATTCCATGGCCTGTTTCAGATCGAAGACCACCTGAAGGGGTTCAAGGTGTCCACGTCCACCTTCAAGCGCATCATGCACATCCTGCTGAGGGAGCTGGGGGTGGGCCTGGCCAGGGAGAACCAGGGCAAGGCAGACCTGTCCATGCTGCCCAGCTTCATCCGCTCCCTGCCCGATGGATCAGGTGGGCACCCTTCTTCTTCCATTTAGTCACCAAACTCATTATTGACCATTATTGTTGCAACTGAAAAGGTCCAAGATCGAGGCCGAAGGAGAAAAGAAAAACCAGAGAGAGAGGGTGTTTTGGTGGGTAGATAGCCAGACAACCGGCCAGACAAGGAACTTTCATCAGTACCCAGCATGATGCTGGTCCAACGTCTGCCTACCCCAGGGTCTGATGTGTGTGTTTAGTGCTCTGCCAGCAGGGGCCTGGATAGTTTCTGGATTGTAGGGCATTCCATTCTCTGATGGCGTGGGGGAAGAAAGAGGCGCAGCGCTGCTGGGTACGGCAGGGGATCCTGCTGTTTTGCTCGCTGTGTCCTATATTGCAGCTGAGGGCTGCAGATCTCCGTGCCTAACGTGGAGCTGACCTTTGATGATTTTGCAGAAGGTTGTGAGTCTTGTAGCAGCTCTTCGTTTTTGCACCCTCCTTGGAGCCTTGATAATTTGCTGGAGTGTTGAGAGTGAGAGGCTGCTTGATTTGTTTGTAACCTTCAGTTTATTTTATAAGTTATGCATCGATAACAATGAACTTCTTTTTCTTTTTTTAGGGGGCGGGGTGCTGTGAGAGTTTTGGGGATGGGAGATTGGGCCATTTTGTTTTTGAATCACAAAATCACTGCCTATTATCCATTTAAGTATTAAATCTAATCGTCTTACTTAACAAAAGGCTATTGAATCTAATCATCTTATTTAACGCATAGCTACATATTGCAAACCAGCCGGGAGAATCAAGTTTGTTTAGGTTTGTGTGGAAAAAAATTGGCTGACCACAGGAGACTATCGTGTTGTCACCACAAGCAAAAAACCCCAACAAAACTAGATATATTAAAATATATCTTCCTTGAGATAGATGATAGCATTTCTGCTGAACTTTTCTCTTACAATCTGTTGATGAGTTTGTGAATCTCATGTGTATTTTGTTTGTTGGTGTTGGTTGGTTGGTTGGCTTACCCTGGCTAAAAGATTCCAGGGATCATCCCAACAGCAGAAGCACTTGAACACGATGGTACAAGTGCATCAGCTACCGATGAGAACATTACGTGTGTCACTGTTTTTGATTAGCATAACAACATTTTGATATAGCCTTGGTGTTCTAGCCTATGTCAATTAGTCTGACACAGCCTTAACTTTTTCGCAACATGCCGCTAGAATACTAGTTACGCCCGAGTTTACCGTTGCAGACACGCTGCTAGTACACTAGCGACCAAAAGTTAAGGCCCAGAAACTTGAGAAAGACAATCATCTCCGAAAACTCACGAACTCAATAAAACGCACCCAGCTCATAACAAAACTGAATTTATTCTTTTAACTTTAAGTTCATTCGAAAATATCATTAATCAGAACGAGTTCAGTCAACAAAATGCCCCTTTTAACAACTTCCCCCTCCTCTTGAAAAGTCACACATTCAGAACCAATGCACTTAGGAACAGCAGTAATGATGGTTTTGTGTGTGTTTTTTCTGTCTGTCCCAAGGATATCTCCTGAACCGCTTAACCGAATCGCTTCAAATTGTGTGTGGTGATGTGGCACCATGAGAGAAAGGCATCCGCGCCAAAAAAAAATCAGTAATGTGTACTGACTGTTCCAAAGTGCATTGATTCTGAGTGTGACTTTTCAAATGGAGGGGGAAGTTGTTGAAAGGGGCATTTTGTTGACTGAACTCGTTCTGATTAATGATTTTTTGGAATGAACTTAATGTTAAAAGAATAAATTCAGTTTTGTTATGAGCTGCGTGCGTTTTATTGAGTTTGTGAGTTTTCAGAGGTGATTGTCTTTCTGGGCCTTAACTTTTGGTCACTAGTGTATGTTAGCAACAGGCAAAATGCCCCTGAGGCCGACAGTGGTGTGGCTGCTTTCAAGTCATTCAGTTAAGCACACAATAACGAACTGGTTTTCAAATTTTATATCATTTAAGAGATTAAAGATACATCTAAAACCACTATTGCTATGCAAAAATAAAGTCACTGTGATCTCCAGATAGTTTAAGAGAATTTATTGAAAAGGGCCTAAATCGGCTCTCCTGATGGAATTTCTACTCTGTGACTGTAGTGTCCTGAGGGAAACCAGAGTGGCGAGAGGGGTTGTGTTGAAAGTGTTAAGCCAAGGCGATGTGTATGGAAAAGGGTGGAATGTAATTCTGACACTGGTATCCGTACAGAAAAGGGTGAGTTCCTGGCCCTGGACCTGGGTGGGACCAACTTCCGCGTGCTGATGGTGAAGCTGAAGGAGCAGGACTGCGACATCCAGTCCAGGACCTACCTCATCCCGCAGCGCATCGCCATGGGAACAGGCCTGCAGGTGAGGGGAGCCGCTGTGGCTCGGTTGGTTGAGTCTCTGGCTCGTAATCCGTCAGGTTTGCCAGTGTTCGGGTTTGAATCTGGCTTGGGTCGCAGTGGTGTGTCCTTGGGAAAGGCACTTTACTCCTGCTATTTTCCTCACTCCACCCGGGTGTAAATGGGTGTCAGTTTGGGGGAATATCCTTCGGATGAGACTTAAAACCGAGGTCCTGTTTGATGTGTATTTTGTAATACGTGGTCCAATTTTATATGGTAACAGTCCTGAGATGACCATAGCTGTCTACAGGACTATAAATGACTAACTAACTAACTGACCACATTGCAGCAGAGTTTCAGCTTGGTTGTCAAAGCTATTTGTCACTGGTTTTCATCTGTTCACCCACACTGCAGACTTTGTGAGCAAGTTTGTTCAACCTTGGGGGTCATAGATATTTTCCACAATTGTATTTTTCAGCTGTTTGACCACGTTGCAAAATTTCTGCATGAGCAAGTTTGTACATGAGATAAACCTAGTGGGCACAGCTATTTTTCACAGTTTTAATGTATTTTATAGCTGTTCAACCTCATTGCAGAGTAAGTGAGCAAGTTTGTTCAACCTGGTACGCACAGCTATTTTTCACAGTTTTAATGTATTTTTCAGCTGTTTCACCACATTGCGGACTGTGTCAGCAAGTGTATTTAACCTGGCAGTCACAGCTTTTTTTCAGTTTTAATTACAATTTTTATCTGTTCGACCACATTGCGGAGTGTGTTAGCAAGTTTGTGCACATGTTGAACCGGGTGGGTCACAGCCAATTTTCACAATTTTAATGTATTTTTCAGCTGTTTGACCACGTTGTGGACTGCGTTAGCAAGTTTGTTCAACGTAGTACTAGTAGGCACGACTATTTTTCACAGTTTTAATGTATTTTTTAGCTGTTTGACCACATTGTGGACTGCGTTAGCAAGTTTGTTCAACGTAGTAGGCACGACTAATTTTCACAGTTTTAATGTATTTTTCAGCTGTTTGACCACATTGCGGAGTGCGTTAGCAAGTTTGTTCACGAGCTGAACCTGGTGGGCCACAGTCTGCCCCTGGGCTTCACCTTCTCCTTCCCGTGCCACCAGGAGGGCCTGGCCAAGGGCCGCCTCACCAAGTGGACCAAGGGCTTCCGCTGTGAGGGTGTGGTGGGCGAGGACGTCTGCGAGATGCTGCACGAGGCCCTCAAGAGAAAAGGGGTCAGAAGGACCAGTTATCCATGGTTTTCAATTGGTGGTTGGTTGATGGTTCATCTCGCATGTGCTCTATGGGCCGACGTTAAACCCCATTTTCAGTTTATCCACAGTTGTTTTGGGAGGTAAAAATAATTGGGTGCAGTGTAGCATTGCAGGCAGTAACATAATTGGTAACTCTCTTCAGAAGAAAAAGGTGAGGTAGGACAGGCATGGGAATTGTAATTTCAGCTTTTTTGATGACACAAAAGGACTTTTTTTTTTTAGATAAAAAGCAAACCGAGTAAGAATTCCTTCTTATGAGTGAATGCAAAATGAACTAAGTGCAGCAGTTCAATTTCTAATGCTGTTTTTAAGGCTTAGATTACAACAAGAAAAAGTTCAGTGACATAATACGCTTTTTTAGTTTTTTTTAATGATTTCTCATTCATATGCCTGTAGGAGAAGAGAAGGGATGCGAAGGCATGGTGGGGTGAATAGCTACGTCTATGACATGCTGTAGGAAATTATCAGGAGAATATATTATAGACAGTGAGCTTGAGGGGTGAGAGAAAGTTGGGTTTGTAAGTGTTGTGGTGAATGGGTGGCATGTGAGAGAGAGAGACTCGGAGAGAGAGAGAGCGAGAGCTAGAGAGTGTGTGTGTGTGTGCAGATGTGTGTGTATGTATGTGTGTATGTGTGTGTGTGTGCATGCGTGTGCATGCGCGCATTTGTGCGTATGTGTGTGTGCGTGCACATTTTTGTGTGCGTGTATCCGCATGCATGTGTATATGCTTGTCAAGTCAAGTCAAGTCAAGTCAAAATGATCTTTATTGACGATAAAAGAGTAAGCTTGATAAAGCTTTTTTACATCCTGTCGTCATAAATAAATAAGAAAAACAATTAACGCAAATAAATACAGCATATACTGGAGAAAAATCAACCACAATCAAAATCATGGGGAAAATACATACACTTCATACAAGCACAATACAAAGATCATAATATACATATGTACAAATGTAATCATAGCGGTAGAATAAAAGGAAAGCGGAATATGGAGTTGGGGAAAATAATAATGACTGAGACAAAGAGACAGAGAAACAACAGAGACACCAGAATCGAGAGATAAGAAGAGAGAGAGAGAGAGAGAGAGAGAGAGAGAGAGAGTCATAGTTTACTCGGACATGAGAAAGAAGAAAAATATCCGAACAAAAGCACAACTCAGAGGGAAACAAAAACAGAAAACGAACACCGCTTACATTTAAAGCGCAAAAGGAATGAAATTATTCAAAATCAAACACCAACGAAAACAAAACATGAGTTTACACGCACCTGTAAAGTCTCCTCCTCTACTAGAGCAAGGCGGCATAAACACAAAACAATTTCCAACAGCAACAATAGAGCCTTAGGCACTCATTCTCATATTTACATTAGGTATTTTTACAAAGCATCAAGCATATTCTTTTTAAGTGCTTTTTTAAACGTTTGTTTTGAAGGACACGATTTTAGAGAAAAAGACAGATTATTCCATGATGTGCCCCCTGAGTAAACAAAACTAGTTTTGTAAACATTATTTCGTGGTCTGGGGAAAGAAAGCTTGTGGGTGTGTCTATTTGGGTTTATAACAAAAGTCTTGATAATTTTTGGGGGAGCGACTCCATTTACCACACTAAACATGCAGATGCATTTGTTGAAGAGAAGTCTGTCTTTTAGTGGCAAAATGTTTAATTTATTGTAATCATTAGCTGTTAGGGTGCTTGATTTCATCAGTATTAGTTTCACAGCTCGTTTATGTAACCGACTTATATGTTTTAGATTAGCTTCACTAGTACTGTCCCAAAGGGTTGATGAGTTATTAATGTGAGACATAATGTGAGCATGGAAAAATATTTTACGTGACTGAAGATTTAAAAAGTTTTTAATTTTTGTCAATTGATAAATCTTTTTTGAGATACATTTACCCAGTTTAGATATATGTTCTGACCACAGTAAGTTATTATCAACAGTGATACCTAAAACTTTATGTGACGCCACTTCTTCAATTTTGTTGCCTTGCACATACAATGGTGGAAATGGATAAGTCATTTTTTGTCGCTTTTGCCGAGTAGTTACATACATACATTTGGTCTTTTCAGTGTTGAGTGACATGTGATTCTGTTCAGTCCATTCTACTAGATTATTAACGTCAGCTTGAAGATTGTTAACTAGTTCAGTTTGGTTATTACTGTTTGAGTGTAAGGAAGTATCGTCAGCAAACATTTCAGAATGACATTGTAGACATAAGGGCAGATCGTTTACATACAAAGAAAACAAGAGAGGTCCCAAAACAGATCCCTGAGGAACACCAAAATGTACTGGGAGTAACTTAGATCTTTTTAAACCAATTTGAACAAGCTGTTGCCGATTAGTAAGGAAGGAATGTATAAATGTTAGGGCTTCACTTGATATTTTGTAGTACTTAAGTTTTTTAAGTAGAAGAGAGTGGTTGATAACGTCGAACGCTTTCGCAAAATCGACAAAGAGAATCCCAGTAAATTCGTTATTGTTAATATTTAGAAGACATTTGTCTATGAGTTGTATTAAAGTTGTGTGGCACGAGCGATTTTCTCGAAATCCAGATTGATTTTCATGAAGTAAGTCATAACGATTAAGATGTGAATATAAGTTGGATTTGATATGTCTCTCCAGAGGTTTTGACAGAAGCGATAATATAGATATAGGTCGGTAGTTTGAAGGACATGTAGGATCACCCGATTTGTACAGTGGTATCACTTTAGCCTGTTTGAATTTCTCAGGAAACTGTTGCTTATCAAGACACAGATTGTAAAGATAAGTCAATGTATGAGCAATAACTGGTGAGGCGACTTTTAGGATTTTGCTGTCTAAACCATCCAAATCTCTAGACCTTGACTGTTTTAAATGTAGTAGACAATTGGCTATTTCATGGACTGATACTGATGTGATGCAAAATGTTGACGAAATATTTTTTGTATAGCAGAACTGTGCTAAAGCTTCCAGGTTGTTTTCGTTTGTTTTATCATTTTTGATAATCTTACTTGTTATATTTGAAAAATGAAGGTTCAAATCATCTGGTTGGAGTTCATTTATAGGATTCTGTATTGAGTGCGTTGAGTTTTTCTTGGTTAAAAGGTTTATTGCTTTCCAAATTGCATTTGCATTTTGTGTAGAAGAAACCAATTCTTGAAAGTATTTTTTTTTAGCCTTTCTTTTCATGGAATTAACTTTGTTTCTCTGTTTTCTAAACTGTGCTTCGTCATTTATCTTAAGCAAATGTTCTCTTTTATATATTTCATTGTTGATTTCACTTGATATATAAGGCGGTTTAATGTTGTGTTTCACTCTTTTTTTTTAACCAAAGGAGCATGCTTATCATAGATGTCATTAAAATTACTTACCCAAAAGTTAGTAGCATCGTTAGGATCCCTAAGCTGATAAACATAGTCAAGATTTGAATGAGTTAAATCGTTTAGGAAGGAATTTTGGTCAAAGTGAGTAAAACGGCGATAGAATATCTCTTTATGGCCAGGCTTCGGGATCTTAGTGCCTTTCTTTAACCATGTCAAACAGATAGACGAATGATCACTGCAACCAGTCTGCACGGAGCACA
Organism: Phymorhynchus buccinoides; assembly: GCA_017654935.2. NCBI lineage: Eukaryota > Metazoa > Mollusca > Gastropoda > Neogastropoda > Raphitomidae > Phymorhynchus > Phymorhynchus buccinoides. The sequence goes on along the minus strand of CM065683.1, from coordinate 61,567,634 downwards.
CTTCTTTTACATGGATCTTAGAATTGACATAGATATGATCGATTAAAGTTCTTGAATGATTAGTTATACGGGTAGGGCAATCAATTAGTTGATTTAAACCATACATGGCAAAATTGTCTTTCCATTTTGTACCCTGTTCAATTAAATCTATATTAAAGTCGCCGAAAATAATGGTTTCTTTGGATTCTAGTATTACAGCATCCATCATGGAGTTAAACCTATCATACCAACTGACCAGTTCTGCTGGGTTTCTATAAAGAAAACCAATCAAAAATGGTTCACTGTGCTTAAGGCTAATTTCAACCCATATAGATTCTACATTAAACGTTTCAAGATTCGTCATTCTTTTGACTTTTAGAGACTGTGTATAGTATAACAGTAAACCAGTTGTTCGGGGGACAGTGGGGTCTAATCTTATCATACTATAGTTGGGCATATGCATGTCGGAATCTGGAACTACGTCTGTCAACCATGACTCCGCAATGCAAAATAGGTGAAAATGATTTCCATTATTGTGCAGTATGGCTGCAATGTCATCCGTCTTATTTCGTGCACTGTTGATATTAAGATAGCCTATACGGAGACCCTCCTGGGAGGGCCATACATCTAAGGTAGTAGACATGCTATAAATCTAGTGTAAACATATAATTTATTCTATGTACCTATTAGAGCAATATCATAAGCACTTACTCCAGAGGGCAAGTAGAAGAAGAAAAGGAATAATAATAATAATAATAATAGTAAATATTTAACAAGTATACACACAAATGGGCAGTTTTACGCACAAGTAAGAAAAACAATGTATTAAACGCAATACTACCAAACTGATGTACAACGTTTACTGTACAGGATTATAAATATTAACGCAAAGAAAGGTCAATTTATTTACATAAACATTAATCGTAATCTAAATTATTAAGAACTGAAGTAATCAAAAACCGATTCCAGATCTTTCCGTCAAGGTAGCCCCGAACACAAAGTGACTCAGCAAAGCAAACTACCGCTGGTTATTAGCAACAACAACGATCAGCGACATTCACCCAAGTCCAGCCAGACGCAATCGCTCTCATACATAACACATCTTTTGCTTTCCCTATTGTGAGACATTCACTCTCTCTCTCTCTCCCTTCACCCCCCCCCCTCCCCTACCATCTCCCCTCTCTCTCCATCTCTCTCTCTCACACACACACACACACACACACACACGCGCGCGCGCACACGCACACACACACACACACACACACACACACACACACACACACACACACACACACACACACAACACACGCACACCTACACGCACATAAACACACTCGCACACGCACACACGCGCGCACATGCACATACGCTCTTACCTACATATTATCACTTACACAAGTACATTAGCTTTATACTTAAGACGGAAATACTCCTTTGCTTTTTTCGGATTCGTTCCCATTAATAAAATTCAATAAATAAACGAAACATAATCATCATAGTCAAAGCATATTTGGCACTGCTACTTCGGTTATAATACTGACGCCTTTGGATTTGTAGATTATTCAGTTATAATACTGACGCCTTTGCATTTGTTGATTGTTCATGAAAGAATTCGTGAAGTTGTACACAAACGGATCGTATGGAAAGGTGGGGTAGGGTTGAGGGGGCACGGGATTGTTG
>CM065683.1:61562814-61565475 GCA_017654935.2 Phymorhynchus buccinoides | reverse complement strand
TTATATTTGTGCCCGGGGTTCTGGCTCGTCAGATGGTTTTAAGAAATACAAGTTGTTGAATTGCTCTAAATGGCAGACAGAGAGAAGTAGGGTTTTACATGAAATTACAAGACTCCCACTCTCATCAGTCTGACCAAAGGGTTCAGGATTATTTGACACTTGTATTTTATTTACTCCCAAAATCTGCATAAGATTATGCAACAATAATAATAAAGCAGCTCAATGGCGCCAAAACAAAATATGAATAAAACACAATGAAATCCGAAAGGATACACAAGACTTTTGTCTTTCTATAAGGATCGCCCCATGCCGGAAGGGTTACTAAATATATTCGGTGTGGGTGTATTTATTTTTTCCCCCGATAGGAAAAAGTTCAAATGATGGAGCTGCTAGTAGTCAGTAGTAGTAAGTCCTCGCTGTTTGAAGTTCTGGGCTTGATCGTCAGGTGAGAGTAGCTCCCAGTCGTTTCGATTACGGCTTCGCGGGATGGCACAGCTCAAGCGTGGTCTCCTCGCGGATTATGGGTGAAGGTTGTCTTGGCGACGGACCCGTCTGGGTGCGTGGTGGAGTCCGGGATGAGAATCACTAGCCATAGTCCGCCTTCCACAGAAATTTTCTGCTGCTGGATGCCTTACTGATAATCACAGGAGAAGGTGGATGTAGATCTTTAGGGCTTAGAGACAAGGGACTTCAGTCGGCAGGAAATTAGTTAATCCCAACCGGCTAGAAGGCTTCCCATGTACAATAGCACTACATGAAGTTAACAAATAAACTGAATTTCAGTTAACAAACTGGGATCAGTAAAAAATAAAAGGTGATCAATCCATCATCACTCTCCATCCAACACCTGGAAAGGAATGGTATCATAAAGTGCAAGATTGCGGCCCATAGGTTTCCTACTAAAAATAGTGCAAGATTGCTTGTGCCCATAGGTTTCCTACTAAAAATAGACAAAAGGGTTAGTAGGCATAAACTCCGGTTCTGGTACCAAAAGTGTTCAAGTCAAAAACACACACACACAAATAATCAGCGCACATAAATAGAAATAGAATGTTTTCCAACTATCTTTTCTATAGCATGATCATATCTACTGCGCATAACCTATATCATCAATCTGAAAAAGTAGGATCTTGAGATCAAACTTAGAAGTCATACCAAACCAGATCTCAATCACCTGCCATCAATAATACTTACTAGTGGATCTTATCGATGACTGGTTGTGAGTGTTGCTCTAGCTACGTTTCAGCATCTTGTGTGACAACTTTTTCTCACGCGGCACTCCAATTATAGCCTTCACTAATTTTCAAACAATGAAAGCCTGCTATTGGTGTATTACAGTCCACACGTCACAATTTGCTGTTCTAAATGTACTGAACAATCACGCGCATGACTATTCCATCCTTATCACATTCCTGACATTCCTAACCTTGTGATTAGAACAGCAAAACCATCTTCAAAGGGAGATAACCGTGGTTGTCACTTTCTTGTGATGAGACGGTAGAAAGGGTGGTGGGGGGGGTGAAGGGAGATAACCTCGGTGTGGTGGTACGTGCCGACCGGGGAAGAAAGAGATAACGCCCTTCCGCGGCGTTATCGTTTGAAGCAGCGGGGCAATTAACGTGGCGGATGGACAGAGAAATGAAAAGGCGAGGGGGGGGAGGGGAGAGGGGGGGGGGGGGGGGGGGGGGTGGGGGTTGTAGATAAGAAATAAAGAAAGCGGGTCGCGCGGGACACTTACGTCACACACATATTATATAACCAAACACTAGTTGTAATACTGGAATCACCTACTTACTGAAAACCTGCGTGCAGAAGGGGGGAAATGACGTCCATAAGTCAGGCTAAATATTTGGGTCCAAGTTATCTTGGTTATTGCCTCGTTACTCTGGACACACTAAAGTGGGCTACACCATCGTTGCGTCCGTTAAGACGCTAGAGAGAGTGAGAGAGAGAGAGAGAGAGGAGAGAGAGAGAGAGAGAGACGAGAGAGAGAGAGAGAGAGACGAGAGCGAGAGACGAGAGAGAGAGCGAGAGAGATAGAGAGAGAGAGTTGTGTCCACTGTTTTGTGTTTTTGTTTGTCTTTGTTTGTAAGTGAGCGTGTAAGAGCGAGTGCCTGCGGCACCGCGCGCGCAAGAGAGTCTCTGTTTATGAAAGGCGTCTATGAACATAGAGAGAATTCCGGGAGCACCTCGTTTCAGCGCCAGTCACGCTTGGCTGCACGATTTCTATGGCGCGCCAAAGATACAAAACAACAGAGTTTCAAAACTGTATCTATCAGTTCGATAGAGTTTGAAAACCCTATCTAGCTGTTCGATAGAGTTTTTTAAAACTCTGTCGAACAGCTAGATAGGGTTTCCACAAAATAACCCCATCGAGATATAGTTTTTCTATCGCGATTTCTGATTGGTACATGGCTTCAGCGACAGGTTTGTGGCCTTGGCAGGGCAGTGACCCGTGAATTTGAATAAGACGATAGCCCTAGGGCCTACACAGTCAAAGATACTAGTCCTATCTACCAATGAAATGCTTCTTTTTTTAAAAAAAGTATCAAAATGGCGCGTTCGATAGAGTTTTACGACAAGAAACTCTATCTAGCTGCTCGACAGAGTTTTGAAACTCTATCTAACTGCTAGCTATAGTTTAGAAACTGTGTCTAACAG
>CM065683.1:61515314-61557814 GCA_017654935.2 Phymorhynchus buccinoides | reverse complement strand
ATTATTTATGATTAGATTATGTCTTGATTAGTAGGTCAAGACCTGGTTAGATGCCATAGCCCGCACCAAGACCGCTTTGAGTTATGTTAATATTAAAAGCTTTCGATTATGACTCCCTGAGTATGGATTAGAATTTCCAGGACCACTTTTTAAAAATAAACATGCTTAAAAATCGAAAAAGTTCTACAAATATAAACAATATTTACAAGTAATCTTTATTTCCGAAAAAAAGGTTAAAAATGTAAAATCGAGCGATATTTGACTTAAATAAATTATAGGTCTTAAAACCCTTTGCTTTATCTGCCTGTTATTAGTTTTTCATGCAGTCTTGCGAGTAGGCCTTATAAAAAGCCTTACATGCTCAGGTTTTCATTTATATTTTTTTCACCTATCTATGTTGTTAAAAACTCGGGACTTTACTGCTGTTGCACTGCCTCCGGGCATTGCAGCCAGTATTGTTCCCACCATCTTTGTATTTACAGATGTCCCATGTGTGTCTATGACCGAGAGGACGTAAAACATCATTTTCTTCAGGTTTTCATCCACTGTCCATAAGGGTCTCCGACCGATTGGACGCTAATCTCACCTTTTCTAGGTTTTCACTTTGTCATGGGGCAGTGGGTGGAGGCCTCGTGCCTCCATACAGGGATCAGGACGACTCCGCCCCCTCCACGAGTCTCTCCCCGTGGGGATATCGGGGGGGGGGGGGGGGGGGGGGGGGGGGCTTTCGTATAAATAGTTCCTCCACCTTCTGGAACTTCTATGCTTGTAATTTCATCTAATCTATCACGCTCTTTGATTCTGCCTTTTCCCTTTGCTTTCTGTCATCCACTATTTTTTCTGCCTAATCTCCTGCCCTTTTCCCAAAATTGTCTTCCTTTAATTTTCTTCTCTAAGCTCCTCCGAAATCAGATGTGTCGGCTGAATGCAGTGGGGAGATCAGTGAAAACTGAAAACCGGACACATACCTTACCCATTATGGCTTGGGAACTCAGAAGAAGAAGAAGACTTTGGCAAAGGCATTTAGATTGAAGGAGGAAAATAGCACAAACAAACAAAGCCTGCGCGTGATGCTTAAATGTTGCGTATTACAATTAAGACTAATTGTACTTGATTGTGAAATAAGAACAACTTTTCAAAAATTATAGGCCAATTTTCCATCTTCAAAGAGTAAACTCAATATATCGATCGATTTATTTTTGTCAGGATTTCTCAATTTAGAGCTATAAAAATATCCCTAATTCTGACTTCCAACCCCACTTTAAAGCACTATGGTCCCTGGAAAACCGCGATACCCTGACAATCCATTGTAAGGTATTTATTACGTGTACTTACGTGTACATAAATCTATACTATTGACAGGACACCAAACATTGACAGATTCCCGATAATAATATAACAACCCAGGTATTTTTCATGAATAGTTTTGGGACAAGGTGAAGTCTTAAAGTCATGAAAAGATGATCATCAACAAAAAGGTGAAAAATATCACATGACAACAAAATCTAACCAAAATATGAACATTTAATGCTTGCTGGTAATCATGGTTCATTACGAAAAAGACTATATTTGTTTGAGATAATATTCATACTATGCAAGTACACTATGTACATATGGGTGGGTGGACAAATAGGGATGTGTGTGTGTGTGTGTGCGTGTGTGTGTGTGTGATGTGTGTGTGTGTATGTGGTGTGTGTGTGTGTGTGTGTGTGTGTGTGTGTGTGTGTGTGTATATGCCATACATAAATAAGAAGAAAGACGAAGGAGGAGGAGGATAAGCTGAAGAAGAAGAAGAAAAAGAAGAAGAAGAAGAAGAAAACAAACAAAGCAAAGAAGAAGAAGAAGAAGAAGAAGAAGAAGATGATGAAGAAGAAGAAGAAGAAGAAGAAGAAGAAGAAGAAGAAGAAGAAGAAGAAGAAGAAGAAGAAGAAGAAGAAGAAGAAAAAACAAACAAAGCAAAGAAGAAGAACAAGAAGAAGAAGAAGAAGATGAATGAAGAAGAAGAAGATGAAGAAGAAGAAGAAGAAGAAGAAGAAGAAGAAGAAAAAACAAACAAAACAAAGAAGAAGAAGACGAATGCAAACATAATAATTACAAAATACGCACACAAAATCAGTGTTCAGTTAAACAAAATTATGATATAATGTCATACATTTCAATGAGCTATCACAAAATGTTGAACAACACTTGTGTGTGTGTGTGTGTGTGTGTGTGTGTGTGTGTGTGTGCGTGCGTGTGCGCGCGTGCGCGCGCGTGCGTGTGCGTGCGTGCGTGCGTGTGTGTGTGTGCGCGCGCGCGCGCGCGCGCTCGTGTGTGTGTGTGTGTGCGCGTGTGTGTGTGCGCGTGTGTGTGTTTCTAATATCCAATTTCATTAGATAATAATTATAGTCCTACTCGAGAAACATCTTGTTTCGGCTACCACGTGCAGCTTCAAACGAGCCATTCACCATTTCAGAACAGTCTGCAGAGAATGAGCACACGCAAGCATTTGAATGGTGATCGACTTTCTGATACTGGAACAAGGAAAATGTAGTCATACACCGCTGTAGGTAATACTGATGGAATTCTCAGTATCTCGTCTGGTCTCTAGGACAACAGTTCGCTAAGTAGAAGCGTCGAGGCAGGAAGCGTAAGCCTACTCGGGTTCTGTTTCACAGAACAAAGCATCTCAGTTCTGAGGTTTTCCCCATTACTATAGGGTAAAAGCCTCATTGTCTTCGGACTGTCGTTGGAAGAGGGTAGAACAATATCGAAAACGAAAGACGCTCTACTAACCTGCAACATACGACATTGGTAATCTATTGGTTTAGGACACGGAAGTCTAGCCCCATGAACACAAGAACTCTGCACAGTTCAGGTCTACAAGACTTGGTGAGTCAATGTTAAATCGAATTAACGTAGACTATACACCATACACAGGAATCAGTATGATTTCCTACCAGTTCTAGTTTCATACCATCACAAGAAACCAATTGGAAGCTCGGCTTTAAAATCATATACAGGGCGAGAAGGATTTGAGCTCGGTGAGAACATCCGTGAAGAAGCTGGGGTCTTTGTTGAGGCGCAGCATGGCGGGGCTGAGGCGGTTGACGATGAGCAGACAGCGGTCCCAGAAGCGGTCCTTGTCCTCCTCCACCAGGAAGGGTTTGAGCGGGTAGCTGATCTCGTTGCCCATGTAGGAGTAGGACAGGTACAGGCAGGTAAGCACGTGAGCCTGCAGTTCGTGCTCAGACTGCATCTCCGACGTGACCAGGTCCCGAACGAGGAGATAGATGAACACGACGTTGGCCGGGTTGATGAAGGCGATGTCCTGCCAGCCCTGCAGCAACAGAGACCTGTCCACCGACCTCAGCCACAAGATGGCGTCACCTGCTTCGAAATGTCGAAGCCTTTTGCATTTTCGTTTCAGATATTCGCCCAGACATTTGAGCAGCTCGGACGTGGAAGCCTGGATGACTGTACGTTTGGGACTGCAGCATTTCTCTACTGGCTTTTTCAAAGGGGCTTTGCTTAAAGCCACAACAGAGGGTGGGGGATCGTCCGTGCTTGTCTTGAGATTGTAACATGACACAGACTTCTGAATGTTTTTGTTCAAGTTGAAATTTTCAAGGTTGAAGTTGTTATCAAACTTACTGCCATTTAAAAAGGCTGAATTTGATAATTTCAGAATGTTCTTGTCTTTCTTCTTGGGGTTGACAGTGAACTTTTTCCAGCTCAAAACACTCAAGAACATAGAATGGCGCTTAAAACTTTTATCTTTTGGAATGTTTTTGGCATTGTTAAGCTGTTCGTAAGTAAAATTGTTAATGTTAATGTCCTCGCACAATGGTTTGCGAGGTCGTGGAGAGAAAGACAGCACAGTGCCCATGATGACAGCAGAAAAATTAACACAGCACAACACTTCTATCAACAGGAAAAATGGCGGCCAAGATCCGATCACAGGCCTTGGCAGTTGGCTGCTGGGAACGACTAAAGAAGTGGGGATGTTACGGAATGCACCATGGTATTGATACACATATGGAGACCAGGGTTCGCAAATGAGTCACTTTGCAAATCGTAAGTATAGTGCAACGTCTTTCAAAACAAACAAGTCTTGTCCGCAAAACACTACTTCATCAGATCGTTTACCTTATGAAAAGCCCTCAGCAATTATCTCTAAACCTGAAATAACGAAAAAAGTCCGTAGTACTCTGTCATCGCAAGAAATGTCTGGCTCCAGATTAGCATAATGCAGCAGGATGATATCATCACCATGACAACGGCAGCCCGCGTGCGGCAGTCCAATACTGTGGCGCCAGACTGTATCGATTTTTTCAACAGCTTCTGTTCTTCCAGTCCTGACAGTTGCAGAGCTGAACTACCTCCCGCGGCCTCCTCGTGGTTCTGGCTCCGCGCTACGTGGCACTGGGGAAACTGTGGGGGAGATCGATACCATTAATTTCCACTGGTGCCGCACACGATGCGCAGCTTTAGAAGAGAAAACACTTCAAGTGAATGACTGAGTAGGTGACACAACACACAGAGAGAGAGAGAGAGAGAGAGAGAGAGAGAGAGAGAGAGAGAGAGAGAGAGAGAGAGAGAGAGAGAGAGAGAGAGAATGTGTGTATGTGTGTGTGTGTGAGAGAGAGAGAGGGGGGGGGGGGGAGGGAGAGAGAGACAGAGAGAGAGAGACAGTGTGGAGTCGGAGAGAGAGAAAGAGAGAGAGAGAGACAGTGTGAGAGTCGGAGAGAGAGAAGAGAGAGAGAGAGAGAGGAGAGAGAGAGAGAGAGAGAGAGAGAGAGAGAGAGAGAGAGATGTGAATGTGTATGTGTGTGGAGTCTGAGAGAGAGAGAATGTGTGTATGTGTGTGAGAGAGACAGAGAGAGAGAGGGGGGGGGAGGGAGAGAGAGAGACAGTGTGGAGTCGGAGAGAGAGAGAGAGAAGAGAGAGAGAGAGAGAGAGAGAGAGAGAGAGAGAGAGAGAGCAGAGAGAGAGAGAGAGAGAGAGAGAGAGAGAGAGAGAGAGAGAGAGAGAGAGATGTTTTTCTTCAGTAAAAAGAAACCCATTTAACCTATCCTTATAACTGAAGGAGGGCGCTTTCGAAATGTAGACTATCAAGGATTTTTTGACAATGTAACTAAAGTGGGTTATGGCTTCTTCGACTTCTTCTTCTTTATTAATCTTACGTGTACACTTTTGACATTTCGTTCTATTTTCAACAATAAAACAAGTCATTTTTTTTCTTTTTTTGTTTGTTTAATATGATTTATGTAGGCGAAATCTGAGTCAGAGAGAGAGAGACTGCTGTTACGAGTATTCTTTTAAGAGGGTCCATTGAGATTTGTTTTATTATGACCAAAATTATGGTACTGCTCTCTCTCTCTCTCTCTCTCTCTCTCTCTCTCTCTTGTTGCTTTTCTTGGTAGGCCCCTATGCCCCCCCCCTTCTTGTTCTTAAATTTATTTATTTGTTGCTTTCTTGTTGTTTGCCTCAGGGCTGAGTGAAAAAAAGCTGTAATTAATTAGCTTATCTCATTACCCTGAATAAATAACATTTCGTTCGTTCGTTCGTTCGTTCGTTCTCTCTCTCTCTCTCTCTCTCTCTCTCTCTCCCTCTCTCTGTGTGGGTTCGTTTGTGTGTGTATGTGTGTGTGTGTGTGTGTGTGTGTGTGTGGGGGGGGGGGGGGGGGTTGTAGTTGAACTTTCCATTTAAGCATAACGTTAAAGTAGGATAGTCGTTAAGATAGGAAACGTGTTCAAGTATTCATTTTCTTTTCTTTCGGTACATATTTGTTGGTTTTTATTATCTTTTCTTTCTGTTTACACAGTTTTATGTCTTAATGTTTTGGTGTTTTTTTAAATCAACGAATCAATTTATTTTCTTGTGGTATTTTGTTTATATAACTAGATATATCTCTTCCTTTTATTTTCTCAGTTTTATCACGTCTTGATGATGTTTTTGCAACTTTAAAATTAATTTGAGGTATATCTGTGAATGCTATTTTGTGTATTTTTCTATGCTGCCTTTGTATTGAGGTGATGTAAACTTACGTTTCTCTAAACGTAACTTGTATTAGCCGTGTCTTTACTCTTTTGCGGCTTTTGTCAGCAAAGAACAGTGATGGATTTCACCAGAGGTCTTTCTGCGTGGGCATAACGTTTGCGGCAAACGTTTGCTGATTTTTATTTTAACAAATTCTTGTCTGATCGGTCAGAATTTGTTATATTTTTTAACCAAATCTTAATGGACCAATCAACGACAAGAAATACATTAACCCCGTGCTGCCATTATCAATCTCGTTCTCGCGAGACTAAAAAGAAACAAAAATTGAGAAAAAAGCAAGCCACATGATACTTTTTGGCTTGGCATCTTTGGAAGAGGACTCAGAGCGCCAAGGAACAATCAGCAAACGGTAGTGTTTCTTAGACTTTTTGGCCGAATTACGCGAACTGTTCTGAGCGCCCGCTCTTGTGAAACTGTCCCCTAAATAATTAGGGTTGTGTCTTCATCATGATAAGACATTTAACTCCAGCAAGGAAGTAACGTTTTCTGTTGGGCCGAGGCTAGGGTTACGGGTCCGTAACCCGCATTTTCCAGGATACGGTTGCGGGGCTCAATAACGGGACGCAAAACTTGAGCGCAGTTGTCTTAAAAGACTACAAACATTGACTCTATCATGTTCTTAATCCCACCCCTACTCCCATTCCTTATTTTAACGAAACCGTGACGCGTTAAATATACAAAATAATAATTGTAGCCTGCCGATTATGAATCATAGGCCTGCATCGCATTGGTCGGGAAAATGGTGTCACAAATTCTTCAAAAGGAATCCCTGTCAGCTGTTCCCTACAGGGATGAAGTCATCAATGTCCACATCAAATCTTCTGGTGGCATGATCCGAGATGATGTCATCTTCATGGATGATAATGCACCTCTTTTTTTTTCGAGTAGGCGTTGTTGACGCGCACCTGCAGCAGGAGATCATCGTCCATATGAGGTAGGCTTCCCAATCCAGAGACCTCAATCGGATAGAACAATGTTGAAATATGCTCCAGACAGCCGTTAGCAGCTCAGAGCAGCTCAGAAGTCTACATGACCCAGAACAGTGCATGTTAGAGGAGTGGAACACCCTGGATCAGCAGGAGCTTCAAAAGCTCCTCCAGAACACAAAACGGCGTTTCCAAGCTGGAATTGAGGTGAGGAGGTCTCGCGCATGCTTATCCATGACCTTTCTTGCCACACAAAAAAAATCTGAAAATACAAAATTCGCTCCATTCGGTTGTTTTAGGCATTTTGAAGTGGTACCACAAACGTTCCTTGAGGTAAGCAAATAAAATCATTCTCAGATCTTGTTTTCTATCAAAATGTGAAGACATGTTAATTAAACTGAAAAAGAAAAAATGTAATGGCTTTATATATTATAAATAATTTTGTATGCTTAAGATAATATCCTTTGCAAATTTTGAGTAGTATAGGTAGGGTCTACCTACTTTTTTATTTATTTTTAGATACAGATCTCTCTATCTCTGATTATGTGTGTGTGTGTGTGTGTGTGAGAGAGAGAGAGAGAGAGAGAGAGAGAGAGAGAGAGAGAGAGAGAGAGAGAGAGAGAGAGAGAGAGAGAGAGAGAGAGAGAGAGAGAGAGAGAGAGAGATTATGTTTGATTCCAGTTTAGTTTGGGATTTCAATAGGTTCAAATTGAGGAAATCAATTTTTTTAAAAAGAACATAAAAAATTCCCGCTGAAAATGGTGGTGCTCTTGGCATCGGTTAGCACTGCATTACTGCTTTCTAGTTCAAATTTTCAAAGACTTTGTGTTGTAACTCAGCATCAGCTCTAAATACCTCATGTTATTACTGAATTACAGAATACTGCGACCAAACTTTTCTGCTTCTTCCTTTGGGACTTTAAAGGCTTCCGCGCATCTGGGGACTAGCGTTAAAAAGTTTAAAATATTTTTTAAAAGAGAGTTTACATAAAAATAGGAAAGGGGGGATTTGGGTCGGTTAAAATAATATATCTTTACTTTACGCTAATATCCTGGCTTAAAACGTTTTAAGGACCACAGAAAACTTTCTGCAGAATCTTGGATTTGCCATGGCGATTGAGTGAAATAAAAACTTAAAGGAGCACCCTCACGGATGAGTTTGTGCAAGTAACACGTCCAGATCAACAGGAAAACACCCTTTACAGAGATCGCGACACTCATTCATGATTTTGCTCTGGTTTCCCAGAAATCAAGCCGTCAAAAAGGCGATTCCTCCTTGGCGGAGGTGCTGGAAGTCAAATTCTTTCACCCAAAGAGGCGTTTGCCGTCTGTTTTTGAATGGCCGCCTGAGTTTAGACCAAATCGTTTGCACGAACTTTTTGCAAAAGAAGCCTTTTTATTTTATTATTTTTAATTTTATACAGTTTATCTAAAGGAGTTTCGCTCACAACAAAGGAAATAGCTCCTTTTTTTTAAAAACTGCACTACAAAAAAAAAAAAGAAAACGCTTCAACCACAATGAGTGACCTCCACCCACCCCATCCAAAATGGCTACTCTCTCCGGCATCTCCGCCAAGGAAAAATCGCCGTTTTGACGGTTTAATTTATAAGAAACCAGAGCAAAATGAGTGTTCCGATCCTTAAAAAGGCTGTCTTTCTGGTGATCTCGACGTGTTTCTTGCAAAAACTCATCCGTCCGAGTCCACCTTTAAAACTTTGTTAAATCACGAGTAAGCTACCAGTAAAATGTCCTGTAGGATTTAATAGGACTTTTGGAAGAGCTTCTAAGTTAGCATGATGCTAAGTCTCATGCTATCTCAACGTGAATACAGGCCCAGGTCATGGGTGAAAGCAAAACATTCTCTCAACCCTGAAATAACACGTTTCAATGTTCTCTGAATCTTTCCATTCCTGAAGTGGTGACTGCATTCAAAATAATTTCGAACGTGTGTGTGTGTGTGTGTACAGGATGGGTGGGAGTGGTGTTAGACAGAATTACATGTCTATTGTCGTATTTCAATCCATTTCATACCATGCACGCTCCACGCGTGCGTAACTTAAATCGAAGATACAAGATACCCTGAAGAAAGAAATGGTTTGCTTTTTACTTTCAGCGATAGTCACTTTACTTGTGGTTATCTTGATAGCAGTTTTGCGTTGTTCGTATTTGTAGTTTTTATACACGGAGTGTTGGTTTCCCCCAAAGTGAAAATTTGGATTTCAAAATCAAGATCTAATTTGAAATTGCTGTCAAAATTGACTGAATATTTTCTTTGCTTTTAAAATTTGCATATATTTTCAAACTATTTGGATAAAGTAGTTTTCGAAATTTGAATTTTTTTTTGAGCTGTCCTATTAATTGCCGCCTGGAGCTGTCCGGATGCCATCTGGAATTGTTCTAGTGCCTTCTGGGTGTCGATTCTTTACCAAAGTAGTTTTAATGTCAGTCTTTCGGTGTTTAAAAAAAAAAGTGTTCATAGTTTTGTTTTAATGTTTTTATTTTCTCTCTCTCTCTCTCACTGGATTTATGTCTTGTTTGTTTTTCTAAATGAATATTTCTTTTATCAGCAACCAAACTAATAAAATCCATAAAAAAATGGAATATGAGGACAGGCTACGTAAATTAGATTTGCCATCTTTGAAATACAGAAGACTAAGGGGAGATTTGATAAATGTTTACAAGATTTTTCAAGGCACTGACAATACTAATAAAGGCTTAGTAGTACTTTTGGAATTTTACGTCCTCTCGACCTGGGAAGGCACATATGGGACATTACTAATAAAGGCTTTTTTCACTTGTCTAACGAAATAAGAACCCGTAATAGCGAACTTAAAATCCTAACCAGGTACAGCAGAACTAACATAAGAAATTTTTCTTTTTCTAACAGTCACCCAATATTGGAACAACCTCCCTGCACATACTAAACTGACCTCAGATACTAACAAATTCAAAAACCTCCTAGACAGTGATCCAAAAATTGCCCTGTTAAAGTACGTCCATGATTAGTGCATCAATATGGATGCTAAAAACCGCCACAGCAATTGCCAAACACTAACCAAAAGGAAGGACGCATTGAGAGGCTGCAAGGCCTGGTGTTATGATAAATAAGTACCTGTCATTAAATATCTACCTCTCGCATGCGAACTGTACCCATCTAACCCTAACCCTATCCCTAACCACGGAAAGAACCAAGAAATAGAGCAGGAGGGTGTAAATCTACATATTTGCCGAGAAATCGATGTACAAATCCATGCACTTAGTTTCGTAAAATTCACAATGGCGGACAAACAAACGATTCTGATTGGCTACGCTAGGACTACTTCCGGCTAGGACTACTTATCTCATAGAGGTAAAAATACACCGCCACACTGGTCGTCCAAATACCTGACCAGGGACGGTATTCATGTCGAGATAGCATGAGACTTAGCATGATGCTAACTTAGAAGCTCTTCCAAAAGTCCTATTAAATCCTATAGGACATTGGAAGAGCTTCTAAGTTAGCATCATGCTAAGTCTCATGCTATCTCAACGTGAATACCGTCCCTGACCTATTATCTCGATACAGATGCGTTTCCATTCGCACGCAGACAGACAGAATGGCAAAGAAACAACATTTGAAAGATGAATAGATACACCGCTAGAAAGAAGTATTAAACCTGAACACATTTAAATCTAAACCAATGGCTGCATCCCGATGGCTCCGGACAACATCCGGATGGCAATTAGGATGACCCATTTTGAGTGATGAATCATGTCACACCCAAGCAGGCTACAAACGTGCATGGGAGCAAACAACCCATTCCACCTCTTAAACTCACGATTTTTCTATTCCGTCAGAGCACAGAATCTTTATTACAAGAACCATTCCAACCCCTAGACTCATGTTTTTTCTATTTCGTCAGAGCACAGAATCTTTATTACAAGAACCATTCCAACCCCTAGACTCGTGTTTTTTTTCTATTTCGTCTGAGCACATATTCTTTATCACAAGAACCATTCCACCCATTAGACTCATGATTTTTCTATTTCGTCGGAGCACAGAATCTTTATTACAAGAACCGGTCCATTCCATCCAGGAGAAGGTGAGATTAGCGTCCTGTCAGGCGTGGCCTCTTAAGGACGATGTTCCCGAAGACGGAGTCTTCCCATTCCACCCATTACTCATGATTTTTCTATTTCGTCAGAGCACAGCATCTTTACCACAAGAACCATTCCACCCATTAGACTCATGATTTTTCTATTTTGTCAGCGCACAGAATCTTTATCACAAGAACCATTCCACCTCTTAGGCTCATAATGTTTCTACTTCGTCAGAGCAGCACAGTATCTTTATTACAAGAACCATTCCACCTGACCTCTTAGGCTCATGATTTTTCTACTTCGTCAGAGCAGCACAGTATCTTTATTACAAGAACCATTCCACCTGACCTCTTAAACTGAATGATTTTAGTTAATATAACTATCTATTCTATCTATATACTTACCGTTTCACTACGAATGAGTTATTCCTTCCAATTTGGAGCAAATGCCAATTTACCAAAGACCAAAAAGTTATAGTCTTAACAAGACTAGATTACTTCCCTTGGTCTACACAGCCAATACCACTAAGCTGCCGTGGATCCCACTCGCTACGTCACTTCCGGGGAGGCAACTTTAAATCATGATAAATTTTTAAAAAAACCAACCTTCCCAATGATGTTTTCGTCGGAGGGAGGAGGGTGGGAACCTTTGATCGTAGTGAAACGGTAAGTATATAGATAGAATAGATAGTTATATTAACTAAAATCATTCAATCTATTCTATCATGTTACCGTTTCACTACGAATGAGTTGATTCCCAGCGAGGAGGTGGGTAAGAAAAACATTGTTGAAACTTCACTCCAACAAACAAAAAACAATACCCACAAGACAAACCTGACAGGGAACGCCAGGGATAACCTGTAAGGGAGAGGACATAATAACTAGATAACCAAAACATCCATACCCCCAAACAGCATAAACATATGCATACCAACACCAGAGCAAAAAAAATAGCATAAGCTTATCGTTAGACCAGAGAAAAAAGGAGTCTGCGCAAGCACCACCTTCCCGATGCCAACGGCGTCGTCCTGCCTTCTGGCGGAGAAAAGGCGAAGGTAGAAGCTAGCAAACGTGGACTGTCACTACCAGTACGCAGCTTCCATAACGCTGGAAAGCGCCACTCCCTTAATCATAGCCAGGGATGTGCTGAAAGCCCGGATTTCATGGGCTCACAGAGGATTAGTGAGCAATGACCAGTCGGCACTTATATACACTAAGTAAAAAGCGTTCACCAACCACTTAGAAATGGCTGACTAGAAATATCCCTCATGTATTTCTCATTCAAAGAAAAGAACAGACGGCGTTTGTGCCCCCGGAAGGGGGAGGTCCTCTTAAGGAAAAACTTAAGAGCTCTGACGGGGCACAGGAGTCTATCAGAAACAACAGGGCCGAGAATAGAGAGAAGACTTTAAATCGTAACCGAGGGAGAAGCAAACTGAGCAGGGTGATTACTGGCCCTAAACTTGGTACCCGCGAGAGACAGAAGGATACTGAAAGCATCATCCCGGGGCAGAACCTGAGTGGACTCCACCGAGACAATATCCTGGAAAAGAAGCCAGGAGATGACAAACTCTGCATGGAGACACCCAGGGCAGCCAAGGCCGAAACAAAACGGACTATGAGTGGCCGGACCGGGCCACCACACGCTGCTACGCCCTTTCGAACCGGAAAAAATATCAACCGAAGTGGCGAGTAAGAGTCAAAAACGAAAAGGCCCACATCTGGACAAGACTTGTTCAGAATGGGCAAGCAAAGGATCGATGACGGGATAGAGACAGCTAGTACTAAAAGGTGAAGATGAGAATCCGCAAAACAGCAGACTCCACCTCTGAACTAGCAAACTGAGAAGCCAGACCCCCTGATCCGCTCAATTTTCTCTCTAGAAACGCCAAGAAATGACGGACAGAAGTCGTTTTGCAGGAAGCGCGCTACGCATTATGCTCAGGTTACCCAGGAATTGGGCGCTAAAGGTGCTCATTCTCACCTGGATTTTTTCCACACAGATTTGCCTCGTTTCTATACGAGGTTAATTAATATCATTTACGTATTAATTGTCCTCGTATACAAACGAGGCTGTGCATGGGAGATCATTTTGATGAATGCAGACTTTATCATTTGAGTTATGAGACTTGTAAATCCTCGTATCAACCGAGACAAAGCGAGATGGAAGCAACAGTGTCGATTCAATGAGACCAAGGTTGGTTAAATGCGAAGTTGGTAGGCCTAACGAACATTAAGGATAGCAGTAACGTCCCTTCCGACGTCAGTACGTTTGATTAAGAAGGAGGAGGAGAACGAGTGATGGTGATTCTAGGCCGAGTTGCGTTTTCCCTGCGATAGCAGCGAGTACCAGTACCGAGTATGGCTACCCTTCCGAGTCGGACATGAAAGATCCAGATCCAGTTTGAGCCTACTTGAATGTGCTGTGCAGATCAAGTAGAACCAGCCAACGCCAAGCCAGTCAGATGCACGGGAACAGGTAAGATGCCTTCGCGACGTAGTAATCAAATGTGCTTGTTTGCAGACCAGTGTTTAGGTGCATACTAACAGTTACAAAGTGGTAGATCAGGATCTAGATCTATTTTTATGGTAGTCTATACTTCATGTCAGCAGCTGCAGATGAAAGAAATGTTAGTCTTGTTCATTCTGTTCTGTTTATCGTGATTGCTGCAATCAGTTATTTGTGAAGATAGAGTAGGTTGAGTATAGATCTATAAGCAAGCAGCATGACTGTACAATCTGTTCTTTGACTTAGCTGATGTTGATCATCCCGAATCGTGAATCCTGACTTTGTACATTGACAGCTATTTTATACTGGCGTTTACTGTTGAAATGCACTGCCAAAGGCAATTTTAATTATTGGCAGAGGCACGAGCCCGTATTTCACATTCTCCAGGCAGGGTACGGGCCCGTATTTCACATTATCCAGGCAGGGTACGGGCCCGTATTTCACATTCACCAGGCTCAATCACGGGACGCAACAATTGTGCGTAAATGTCTTCAAAAACTACTAATAGCATTAACTCTGACATGTTCCTAGAACCCTAGATCTATCCCTAACCCTGTTCCTTACCAAGAAGCGTTAAATATACGAAATAAGAAAATGCATTGTTGATGAAAAATTCGACAAGGAAAAGTTACTATACTATCCCTGAAGATGGTCTGAGTGTTGCAACAACACCGTACCCGTAGCCACTGTGCTAATTATTCTGAGGACTCTTGCATCGACAAAGTGCCACTGCATTGTTTAAAAAATGATTTTTGTGTGTATAGACTAGTAGACCTAGTAGTAACATTAGTAGTAGCAGTAGTAGGCCTAGTAGTAGTTGTAGGAAGGAAGGAAATGACTGCTTAACGTCATCCAGGCTGGAACAGGTACATGTTGGAAGTTAATAGACATAAAGATGGTGGGGCGATCCTGGAGGTACTGCACTACCAGGAAAGTCCCAATGCTTTTTTAAAATATCAATATGTATGTGCCTAAAAGGAATTGCCGTGGGATCTCCCTTATAAGACTCCCTCCCATGTATGACCTACTTCTCTGAGACATAAATTTCCCTTCTTTGTAAGTATTAATATTACTTCCCTTATAAGACCCCTCCCTTTCAAGACCTCATTTTGGATGATTTTTGAAGGTCGTATAAGTGAGGTTCCATTGTAGTAATATTATTGAGTAGTAGCAGTAGCAACAGTAGTAGTAGTGGTAGTAGCAGTAGCAGTAATAGTAGAAGAGATGGAAGATTAAGAAGAAGAGAGAGAGAGAGAGACAGACAGACAGAGAAATAGAAAAGGAAGAACAGGGAGATGGCAATGAGATACATTCCCTCCCCCACCACCCCCACACACATACATAAACATACTTGCACACAATGTGACGCATAAAAAAAAAAAAAATGTTCATGCTTAAACACAGGAACTATTAAAGTGACTGTAAATCACAACATAATAGTAATAACAGTGAAGCATTTATATAGCGCACTCCTCCGCCACATGTGGAGCTGTATGCGCTTAACAGAAAATCAAAAAGTAATAAATAATGATTATTACAGAGAGAGAGAGAGCAGAAGAGGAGAAAGAGTGACAGAGAGACAGAAAGAGAATGAAACAGGAGGAGATAGAGGAATGAGGAGAAAAAGAAGAGGCAGGAGAAAAAGAAGAGGGAGACGGGAGTGATAGAGAAGGCGATGGAGGGGTGGGGGTGGGCAGATGAGGTGGCAGGGGGTGGGTGGGAGTGGGGGAGGGAGAAAGAGCGTGCAATCTACAGAAAGGAGGTGAAAGAGCAAGGGAAATGTGGGCAGTGGAGTGGGTGGGGGATAAAGCGACAGAGTATGATTGTGACCCGGCACCACGCAAGGGACATTAATAGGCTGGCAAAGTCAAATTATTTTTTTAAAATCCATTTTGAGTTATGGGTATTTTTGTGCTTTCATACCTTATCTTTCACATCCATAAAGTTTAATCATTATGGTGGTCTCTGAATACTCAAAACAGTTGGTTTGTGCATTTTCTTAGGATAGGCTAGACTTTAGACTGATTCTCAAAATGGCCATCAGTCACCTTACTAACTTTAAATGAACATATTAGAAGCGGAAACCCTGTGCGCTTATCTGTAAATAAGTTTTTTTTAAACCTAAGCGGCTTCCGCACATAACTTCCGCGTATGTGTGTACATGCGCCTACTCTACAACAAAAAAGGATACAAGAATTTAAAAAAAAAATATTATTAATTAGAAAGAGAATTGCCTGAGTCATTTTCTCAGAATGGTCATTTTGACACTTAATGTCCCTTTCGTGGTGCTGGGCCACATAGTAGTAGTAGTTTTGTTTCAATCGTGACAGCCACACCCGTTGACTGGATTGTTTAGCGAATATAATATAGTTGTTTTTGTCTTGTCAGTCATATTTTCTGGGCTGTACAGTGGCGTTGCTCCAAGGCCACTGATCCTGAGTCTTCATTCACAGCCACACAGCGGTTTGTCAGGTCGCAGAATCAGACACCAGCAGTATAAAGGAAGCAAATTTATGTTACATCATAAAGATCAAACAAAAGCAACGCCGAGCGGCTGCAAAGTCCCCTCGCAGCATCGCCGAGCTACTCCGAAATCGGAATGTGTCGGCTGTACACACAGCGGGGAGACCGAAGCGGCAGATATCAAAAGAAAACGTACTTACATAAAAACGCATCAAAACAGCACGTATGATGATGATGAAAATGATGTTTTACGTCCTCTCGGTCACAGACACATATGGGACATTTGTAAATACAAAGATGGTGGGAACAATACTGACTGCAATGCCCGGAGGCAGTGCAACACCAGTAAAGTCCCGAGTTTTTAACAATATAGATAGGTGTAGCGGTAACCACGCCTCGGTTAAACCTCATTGGCTATGGTACCGCCGCATGCATGGTATAAAACAGCACGTAACTGAATAGTTTTTTTTTATATATGTAGCCTTGGGGTTCGGACCCGTGATTTGAGCGCACGCGATCATGCGCACATGAGCGCACAGAAAAATTCATGACAACTGTATTATAGACCATTCATCAAGAAATGTGAAAAAAACTGCATTGAAATACATGCAAAACTTCGTGAGATATTAGCGATTATGTGTTTTGGGGTTTGAACCCCGTAACTGGCGCGACCTTGACCTTAATGTAAAACTAAATACATCTGTGGATAGCTTGCATCTTGGCAGACTAGTATACCAAATTTGATGATGATAGACTGAATAGTTTTTGAGAAAAACGGACGAATAGCCGGACGGACGGACGGACACCGGACGGACGGACCAGACAGAAACAATAGTTCCCCGAGCCAGGTTGACATAATAAACAAATATTGTATGAAATTGTTTGTCAATTTCAGGCGGCCGTGTGGAAACTGCAGCATCACGGAGAGACCGAGTGAATGCCTGTGCTGTGCAGAGGTGAAGGAGATGGCACTTCTGCAGAGATACCTGGAGGTAAGTGCATTACTGAGCTCCCTGGGTTCAAGCCTGTGTGTTTGGATATATACGTCCTAAACACAGCATGTACTCACAGTACTGGCGGCAGTAAGATAAGAACAAGTAAGAACATGCTTTATTCGTCACAACAAATAACAGAATGTAAGCTTATCAACTGTTTTGTATTATTGATCCGATGATTTCTATGGCTGGCCAACATTTCCAGCCTGGTAGTAGAAAAATCTGTGGGCGAGTATATTTCAAAAGTCACTAGCCCAACGGGCGACTGTACATTTCGATACTGCACGGCCCTGGGTTTTTTACCCAATGAGTCTCCCTAGACCATCTCTCCCTTCCGGGTGACCGGAATAACGTCGAATGTGCGGTTGCGCCTAAGGTCGAAACAAAATGGCATGACTGACAAGTGTGCCTAATGTCGAAAATTTCATGTAAGTTTTACGTTTGAGCCTAAGGTCGAATGCACAGTTGAGCCCAACGTCGAATTTCAAAGTTGTGCCTAAGGTCGAATGTACGGTTGAGCCTAAGGTCGAATGCATCGTTGAGCCTAAGGTCGAATGCACAGTTGAGCCTAAGGTCGAATGCACAGTTGAGCCTAACGTCGAATTTCAAAGTTGTGCCTAAGGTCGAATGCATAGTTGAGCCTAACGTCGAAATGCAGTGTTGCAGTGTTGTGTGGTCGAATTGCACAATAACAAAAGTTTTCATGTTCATACAATATAGAATTTTTGCGAGATCCTTCCAGGATTCGGTACATCTTGACGCTCTCTTGCCGCCACACTGACAGAATCTGTGGGAATAATATATTCTGATTTAAATTACTTTAGTGAGATCTTCTTCATTGAATGGCAAGAGCAACCGTACTTTCGACCTTATTCCGGATTCCCTCCCTTCCATGTAACCAACTATCAAAGCAATGTCAGCTGTCTGCTAACAACATGCCAGCACTGGTACTGAAAAGAAAGGAAAGGCAGCCTCCTCAATCTCCTCCACCCCATTCCCTCTCACCTCAAATCAGTTCTCTTCCTATTTACTTCTCTCCTTTCTTTCCCACTCTTTTTTCTCTGTCTCTTCCTCTCTCTCATTCCCTCTCCTGTGTGTGTGTGTGTGTGTGTGTGTGTGTGTGTGTGTGTGTGTGCGTGTGCGTGCGTGTGTACGCGCACGCTTGTTTAGCGATTTGGGGTTTTGATTTCTTCGGGCTAGTGAAAGTGTGTTCAGGTGAGTACATTTTTCAAGTTGCTGGCCCGGAGGGCTGGTGAAAATGTTAAAGTTTGGCCAGCCCTGCTATACAAAGTACAACGTAATTTTTCTTATCTTTATCACTGTCAGAATATTATGCAACAGCAAAGCTAAAATAGAGGCTCCAACAAACTGTGCGTGTTTGACCCTTCTACCATCTCTTGTCTTACAATACATGGTCTGACTGTTATGATACACGAGCATTCAAGTTAGATGTCAACATTTCACCCGTAATACATAAAATATGATATAAATGATCAGCAAAATGTTCTTAAAAATCAAAATATTTTATTTTGAACCCAAAAAATATTTTCATGTCTTACTATCCTTGGTAACATTATTTTATGGATTATGATCAATTAAAATCACCATTTGCACATCTTTGACTGCTTTAAGCCAGCTTATAAGTATCTCTTATTTGTATGGCATAGAAATGTTCTTATATGATATAGTTTTACTTTGTGTGCAGCCGTTACCTGTACACACCATACCACCAGCTGACGAGGTTCATGTGGGGCTACCTGGGCAAGGACATTAGGGGTCGTACATCCTGCCCGTGCTGTCCTCCAAACCAGCCAGACCTTCCAGAGTGCAGACGGAAGATACACCGGCTACGTAGAACCACTGTCAAATGGTTCTAAACCAGGATGTGGCTGTCTGTGTTGATATTAAGTTTTTTTAAAAAGTTTTATAGTACAATCATGTAGTAGTACTGCAATAACTCAATATGGCTTAATGTTATCGAGTATTGTGGAACTTAAAAAAATGAAGCATACAATGCTTTTAAAAGGCGTAATTAGCCTTTGGCTTAGACTGAAGTATGTATGTTTTAAAAAGTAATTGAGTACAAAATTATTTTTAACTCATCTAGCGCAATGTATTTTTTGACGTTCTTGGTTCTCTTTCTCTTCTCTCTCCTACCATTAGGTCTGTTTCTGCTTTGTTCCATTTATGTCATCCGTGTGTGTTCGCTTTGCATTGCGTTTTTGTTTGAATGCGCTATGAATGCTTACGTGTGTGTGTGCGTTGATTTGATTTATATCAAGATTCAGCACTGTATAAATAAATACTGTTGTTGTTGTTGTTATCCGTTGCATCTCAACCAACAAGAGCGATGTAAAAAAAACTGTCGAAAGCGCTTGCATTGCTTTAATGGCAGAAACAGTGACAAAAGAGACACACATGGCAGGGTGCTTGGCAGTGACTGTATTTGCATTTGGTGGGAGTGTAAAGTGATGTATTGAGCGAATATATTCGCCCGTGGTGCTAGAGGAGTCAAAAAATATATTCAACAGTAAGGTGTGTATGGCACCTTTAAAGACCCCCCATGTCACTTGTCAAATTCATGGCTTTCACGTGTTTTCCCTCTTATAGCTGGTAAGGAATCTTAAGAAACCTTCCTAGTATAAGAGGGAACGTGACACGTGACGTAGGGGGTCTTTAATACTTTTATTCAGTTCTTTACATTTTCGTACTTATACTACACTGTGTTTAGCACATATATTAATGAAGCACACAGGGTTGAAGTTAAACCCATGCTCAGTAATACACATGCATCTAGGTATCTCTGCCAGGAGAAGTGTTATGTTGACTTAGATCGTGTGTGTGTGTGCGCGCGCGCGCATGTGTGTGTGTGAGGAGGGGGCGTGGATGTGTCTGTGTGTACGGGCGTGCGCGCACGCGTGTGTGTGTGTGTGTGTGCATTGGCATTGCAAATACTATATTTTATTCTTTACGCCTAGTGTTCATATATGTGTTTATTCTAGTCATATATATTTAGTCCTTATCTACAATGCTCAGTGTGTATTGTATGTGTATTCATTGTATTTTAGTGTTTTAATTTTGATGTAAAACGCTCTGAGCTCCCCGCAGGGAGTAGAGCGCTATTCAGATATCCTTATTTATTATTAATTCCTTCATTGGAAAACTCTCTCTCTCTTTGAAAGCATTCTACTGTGCAGTGCCATAGATGAAACCACATGCCAGGAAAAGCAGGAATCCTTATTTTTTTCATGAAATTCAGTTTCGGGGACTTTGTCCACTGACCCGCACAAACGACTCCGCCTCTTGACCCCACCAAGGCCAACCCCCATGCCTTCCTGCTTTTCATATCATCCAGGTTTATATAGAGGATGGATCATGTACAGGATGTACCCATTTTCATTTGGCAATAACTCAATGAAAAGTAAATTTATTCCTGCCATTTTGTGGATTCTGTAGACGCTTTTTGTTTCTATGAATTATGCATGTGATATCTTTATACACTTTAATATTGGTTTTCCTTATTTTTACTGTAATGTTATTGGTATTGGTCGTTACTTTTTAGTCAAACGTTTTTGTTCTTTAATCTAAGATAATGTGTGTGTGTGTGTGTGTGTGTGTGTGTGTGTGTGTGTGTGTGTGTGTCTTCTGTGTTTGTTTAAATTTTACATATGTACACTTATTCATTTTACTTATGTTGTCAGCATTATCAGTTATTATAATTTGGGAGTTAGATATTGCTTTTATCCTATCTCGAGAGGCTTGCTGTTTATCACACGAAGTCGGAGACTGAGTGTGATAAACAGCAAGGCTCGAGAGATAGGATAAAAGCAATATCTAACTCCCAAATCATAATAACGGATATATACCGATGTGTATCAACAGAAAAGCAAGAAAAATAAACAGGCTCAGATCTGCAGCGAAATGAAAACGCATCCATTTTTCACAACAGTGGTCGCAGCACACACTCTGTAACAGACATTCTTGCGCAAAGAATATAGTTCAACAAAATAGAAAATTTTAACTCAAATGTACTTCATAAGATGTGGTAACAAAACATAGCAAAACATAAACAGAAGCAACGAACTGAAACACTAACGACAATTGCTGTTATTGTAACCTGTAGGCCTAAACACCAACAATAAAACGTACACACTTAACGAGAGCGAGTCAATTTCAACACACCGTGAAAAAGAGGGGAGTCAGCTTTGACAAGAACGATCACAGGCCCCTAAAACACGCTTCTTTTTTTTCTTCTTTTTAACGAAGGTGCGCTAGCTCTTCGCACAGGTTCAGTCAGCTCATTTTTATTTCCGGACTGAAGATGAATTCGAGCTGTTTTGCGACAGTATTGCGTCTACATTATCAACATGGACTCTCCATGTGCCAAAATTACATAGCTCGAATCGTCTGCTAATCGAGGCGGTCATGAAGTTGAGTAGCCTAGGCCTTGATACATGGCTAGACATTTCAAGTGGCAGGCACATAATGGTTTGTGCAGATATGTGACATGTACTATTGATTCATTCAAACAATGAATCTTCGTTATGTACTAGCATTAATGTTGTCGTCAGCGCTGAATGAATCCTAGGGGTAACATTGCACAGCTTGGGTTTGGTATGAACAGCTCGCGTTTGCAAGCCGTGAGATATATAACTGTGACGTCAAGTTTCTAATAGCAACAGTGTATTCTTACACCTTTTCTCACGCGCGTTTACACTAAGCCTATGGGTTAATATATGCAAATGATATCTCTGGATATTGTTTTATATCTCACGGCTGGCAGGCCTCTTTGCACTACTTGTACATCGGTATATTGTTTTATGTTTAATACAGTGGAACCTCTCTTATCAGACCGCCAAAAATAATCCAAAATGACGTCTTTAAGGGAGGGTCTTATAAGGGAGGTAATTTTAAACACAAAGAAGGGCAACGTCTCAGAGAAGTAGGTCTTATGTGGGAGGGAGTCTTATAATGGGAGGTCTTATAATGGAGGTTCCACTGTAGTGTGATATCTTCTTTATACACTTTTATTACTGCTTTTTATTCATGTTGCTTTGTTTACTGTGATGGTATTTATTCATTTATTATATCTTATAGTACTATGGACTTTACTTTTATCTCCTTATTTACTGTAATATTATTGGCATTGATACTACTTTTCTTCGAACAGTTATTTATATACCCAAGATGTGTGTGTGTGTGTATGTGCACGCGCGCGCGCGCGCGCGCGCGCGTGTGTGTGTGTGTGTGTGTGTGTGTGTGTGTGTGTGTACGTGCGTGTGGGCATAGTGATGTCTCCCAGTCATACTTTAACTCTAGTTAGATCAGTTAGTCTTAATAATTAATATAATGTATATAATGACTTATTTAATGTAATATAATATGTTTTGTGTCATGATCATCTTCTTACTGTACTTGTTGTCTGTTGTTTGTTTGTCTGGGGACAGCAGCAACATTTCCTTTTATGCAGTTTTTAAAAGGACAATAAATGATTTGATTGATTGATTTGATTGATTGATTTGATTGATTGATTGATTGATTGACTAACATAATTTGTGTTTGTCCCAGCCACTCTTGAGTCGATAATGTTTTACTACTCTTTTTTTTTTTTTACTGATTAATACAAATGCTCACTCCAGGTACCACGTTGTGCCGAATGACTGCAGCATCACAAACATTGAAATTGTCCATGTATTTTACTCAGCATCTCTTGTGGGGTCCATCTGATTTCCTTCTTGTTCTCTTTTAGCATTTCTGTTATCTCTGGGTTATAACGAAAAACTGTTTACCTTCAGTAGTTAAAAAGAACGTAGTGGACAATTTCAACGTTTGTGTTGATGCCATAATATTACGACATGGTACCTTCATTGTGCCTATTGTGAAAAAGTGTCGTGAAACACTGTTGATTTAAGAGTGACGGGATTTTAAAAAATAATACATGTCTGTAGATTCCAGGGATGAAAGATGATAGAGAAATGTCTATTTTCCTTTCAATTATGGAGAACAAACAATGGTTTCAGGTTTATATCTAACAATTTTGATATTATGCACAGTTATATCAAACCTTCATGCATCTTTGTAAACCTTTGTGCATTTTTGTGTGTGTGTGTGTGTGTGTGGTGAAACATGCATTTTTATCTGTTTGTGTTTAGTTTGTGGAAGGAAAATTTTCATTTGAACTTTGTTTCAATGAACAATAACGTTGTAGGGTCTGTGCACATTTACAAAACCTTCCATACTAAAAACCCACCCGCAGAGTGGCACAGAGGTAAGGCGTTCGCCTCGTGTCAAATAAACCCGAGTTCATACCTGGGAACAGCAGATTGAGATTTTTTCTCTCACTCTGCACTAGGCCTTGCGGTCTGAACGTTAAATCTTTCAGATGAGACGATAAACCGAGGTCATGTGTGCCCATGCACTTTGTACATGTACGAGTTGCAACGAAAAAGTTGTCATTTGCTCAAAATTTACCCCCACCCACCCTTTCCTTCTTCATGTCACACAAAAATCACATGCAATTTTTTTAAATGGGTGGCGCACCTCAGGCTGCGACGTTCGCTCCAGGTTGGAACAACACGGATTTCACAGACGCCTCTATGACTATTTTGTTTATATATACAAATACCAATTCGCCAATACAGTGAAAAATAATCAGATGTAAAATACAGATAGATGTCTGCGTGTATATGCATACACATTCATATTTGTTACCTAAATACCAAAAATGACTTCCAGAGTTCTTCCCCTCGGATTGCTTATGGGTTCAATACTGAAGTTTTCAATAATGTGCACAGTCTTAAGAAGTGAATTGTAATTGATTGATTATCACACACACACACACACACACACACACACACACACACGCGCGCGCGCGCGCGCGCGCGCGCGCACACACACACACATGACAGATATAGAAACATATTTCTATTCAAATTTACTCCCCATTCTTTTACAACAAGAAGTCCAACATTAATGCAGATAATTAAAACAACGTAAATTACTTACTATGCAAATTTTTAAAGGTGTGCATGCAAGCACTTAATAATCAATCTAAATCCTAAATACAAACATTATAGTCTTCATTTACAATTATTGTTTTTCTTGCCCTGAGATAAGCAACACCAAAATGCGGCCATCTTGTACTGAAGTCACACTTACACACACACACACACACACACACACACACACACACACACACACACACACACACACACACACACACACACACACACACACACACACACACACACACAACACACACACACACACACACACTATTGGATTTTTGCTTTCACTGAGAAGCAAAATTCTGCTATATTTAGGAAAAGGACAGGGTTAGGATCAGCCTAGGAGTATTTTGATATAACTGTAAGAAGCCCACTTTCGGAATGATGGTGGTAAACATGAGGGGGTGACCGAAGTACAAGATTGTCCTAAACGCTAGCACTTTGATTTGAAAACAAAAAGTCAAGTAAAAGCAAATTCAACATGCACACATAGCAGAATCCAACTATTCCTGCAGGAAATACAGTGGATTCCTGCTAACTCAAAAACACTGGATGACTCACAATAATTTTGTGGTCCCACTTTAATAATCCTTTAATGCTGTAACTCCTTAGTACGTTGATCACTTTTTCTTTGACCTTTCTTCTTTGACATCTCACTGCAGATTCAGTTCAAGTGTTCTCGAGTCCCAATCATGTCCTCCAACCTGTACTGTTTGGTAGTCTCTGGAGAGGGGGCTAGGTGGGGCTGGCTCCTCTCTCTGCCTCTCCAGCATCTCCGCCAGTTTGTGAGTGGAGGCCAGCTGGCCCACCACCTCCATCAAACTTGTAACATAGTCTGCAAATATATTAACAATTGCATGGTAAAGAATTTCACTTTTTAACGATATTGCTTTTAAAAAAATATTTTATAAACAAAAGTTCCCCCATTTGGATACCGGGGGGTCTTTTGTATATTCCCCCAACCTTCTGGAAGTTCTGTGCTTGTAACTTCCTCTAATCTGTCACTCTCTTTGACTCTGCCTTTTCCCTTTGCTTACTGTCGGCTACTATCTGACCTATTGGCCCATTCCCCTGCCTTTAAAAAAAATTCAAATAACTTTTCTCCATTTAGCTCTTCCGGAATCGGAATGTGTCAGCTGTACTCAGCGAGGAGACCAATGAAAACTGAAAACTGAAAACCGGACACATACGTACTTGGTCCATTATGGCCTTTTGGCCTGGGAACGCAGAAGAAGACGAATAAACAAAAGTTGACCATGGAACCCTTGCAAGAAATACCTGTGAATACAAAAAGTGAAGCATGTAAATACTTGGTGTTATTTGTACAATGAGGAAAGCAAATAACATCACATATCTGTCCTTCAATATAAATAGGCCTACAGGAAATAATAAAATAGAATGTTTTATGTGCCTTGTTACTTCCTGAACATCATTTATATTTACTTCACACATCTTGTGAAAATTAGCATGGGTAGGGAACTATCCATTAAAGGGATACAACTCCCCCACCAAAGTTGCCTATGCCAACTCCACCAGCCATACTAACCCTGTATGAATTAAGATTACAGAGGAACAAATCCACTCACTTTCTCAAAAAGGAGGAGGCACGCTCGCCCATGTAATCATACATACAGAACATGGCAAACTATGGTAGAGAGAACTGTGTACAAACAAAACAATATTAATTCAAGAATGGCATAGCTTTCTAATCACGGATATGTTGCACACATACAACACACGAGTCCCCTTCCCTTTTCTAGTTCTATAGATTCTCTTTTAGCCTTACTATTTCACTATTCAAATCCTTTCTCACATCTTAGTTTGAATTATTAAAGATGACTTTATTAATTCACAGAAACTTACACAAGTCTGCAGTGTGTGTGTGTGCGTGTGCGTGCGTGCGTGCGTGCGCGTGCGTGCGTGTGTGTGTGTTGTGTAAGCATGCAAGTACATAAGTGCCCTGGGCAAGGCATCTCCACTACAAACTAATTCTAGCCTAGCCCGCCAGAATAACATCTGACCCCTCTCCTATCTGGTAGTCATAGTCGGAAACGACAGACTAGCATACAATACAAACACAAGTGCATACATACCAGTAACTACTGATTTTTACCCGCATGTGGTCGGTATCTGTTGGAGACCCCTGTCCATCCTGCACAGCTTGTGATATGGACTGCACCTGTAATATAAGATATTCAAATATTAACTGTTAAAATACCTGTAGGTCACTAGAAGCAAAAACATAAGTAATAGTATTTTAGTTTTGTGAACATAAGCTATAACAAATGCAACATAATCAAACTACACATAGCTCAACTGTAACTTGGACATTTAAAAACATTGAGAGCCAGAGATTCAGATAAGTTTTATATACAAAGTTCTAAATATAACATGGACTTTGGACACTCTTTTGCTAGTTTTATTTTACACTAATACTTGATTTTCGCTTTACAAAGAAAACTTGCAACATTTTCCAAGGAAAAACATTTTGACCACAAAAAATACCCACACCAATTACACAAAGTGAGATGATCATTTTGAGGGGCCTAGTCCTCTTTGTCAATCCATGATGATGCTCAGCTAAAAGAAATCCCACTGACAAGGATGAAAACTTTAGCAAACTATTTTTTTAATATGATGATTGAAATACAATCATAATTTTAAAGGCATGCTTCAAGCAAACAAAACAGTGATCAATGAAGGGACTTTTATAAGCCGCAAGGCTTAGACTTGAGCCAGTCTCACACTATACTATACTGTACTATAATGTTTTTGTGTATAAATTTGTATAAGAATGGAAACACAAAAGACGCATGTTTATCAATCAGAAAAAAAAGAAGTAAAATGAATTGACTCTCGCTGCGTCACTGTGTGCATGCATGCGCGCGCGCGCGCGCGTGTGTGTGTGTGTGTGTGTGTGTGTGTGTGTCTCTCTCTCTCTCTCCATGTGCATGCACTGTATATGAATCGGGATGTATATGAATCGGGATGCTTATTAACAGTGATGTCCCGAGATCCAGGTCATAGGCCACTGACCTATTAAAATTGAAAATGTTATTTATTGTGTTCTCCCCTGTCAGGACAAATGTCTAATTAAATTTGCCAATACTGGCACGCTTTGTCTTATTGATTTCGGCAAGAGCTGGGACATTGTCCTGTTGATTTCTCTAATCTCAGGACAGTTTGTCCTGTCACTTTTCTATCCTCGGTACATCACTGGCTTACATACTGAATTTTACCTGTATGTAGGAGACTCCTGTCTGTCCTGTATGGATGCCATTGACTGCCCTTGTTTGATCAGAAGAAAACAAAAATTATAGGGGAGACAAAATTCATAGATAACCATTCCCCTGTGGGATATTGGGAGGTAGTTCTGTGCCTCTTATTTCCTCTATTCTATCACTCCATTTGACTGCCTTTTCCCTTTGCTTACTGTCATCTACAATCTCTCTGCCTTACTGATCCATTCTCGTGTTTTTGTTCTAGACATTCTTACAAAGTTTTTCTGCATTTGAAAACGGACATGCTGATCCTAATTATTTATAGGGTGCATAACGGCAGCATGGCATATCTGCATTTATGACAGAAGACTGTCTAAGTGGTTGAAGAAGAGCAAATAACCAAACATACTAGATCTAACACCAATATGACTTAGGGTATAATGTTACCAAATTTAAAAAAAAACGTGCAGTAAGCTACTAAAGGTCAATTGGCTCTAGTTAAAATAAAGTACATGTAACGTACAGTAGTTTTCTCCCCCTTCTTCTTCTTCTTCTTCTGTGGTGGTGAACAACCTCTTTATCTGGAAGTAACTGTACACACTTTAGGGGGTGACCATAGAAAAGAGGCGGAAGAGGGAAAGAGAGAAAAGGGTACACACATTACATTAGGCCTATCAGTTTTCCAAGAAAAGGCTATGCACGTCACCCTATTAATTATTATTTACTTGGGTTCAGCTTCAATATCTAAGGTAAAAACAGGAGTAGCAAACAAAATTTAAAAAACTAGTTCCGGGATGGGGAGGGGAAAACTACAGGAAGCTGCCGTCAGCTACTAATTTTCACGTTCGCCCCCAGCAAGCTGGAAACTAGCCGACCCTAAACACCCCAGGTAGTGCCCAGGCCCCAACCATAAAGACAATTGATTGAGACACTGCTCAATCAATCAAACAAGTGTACTTACACTTCGTTTTTCCACTGTAGGCTAAGTAATGTTGATCATCGACAGGTGCGTTGATCATTTTGATGTAGATCTAGGGAAACATCAATGTTTTGGCCATTGTGACTGACGAAAAGAATTATGTTGTTGCTGGTACTGCACACAAGCTGATCGGTGAACGTTTGGCACATCTCTTTTCCGTAATTCTTGTCGGTTTCACGTCATTACTTTCCGCTAAACAGGCTAGAAGTTTGTCAAACAGCCCACCAGTCTACGTGTGTCAAAGATCTAGATCTACAGGAAGATTATCTTCAAGATAGAAGATTTAGCGATGATGTCTAGACTCTAATCTTTCCTTTCTGTGGAATCACATCATCCAGATCTGCGCATCCAAATAGCACACACTCATATTTTCATCCGTTTTGAGAGTAGAATCTATTGACACTAGGTAGGCCTAGTGTAGATACAGATTATTCGTTCGTTTGTGGCACTGTCAACACAGTCGTGCAAGCTCAAGGCCTATCACAGTATCAGTGTCTGGCACACAGCAAAATGTCGTCTGTTCGATTCACCTTTCCGGTGATCCGTATCATAGTTTCTAAGTATTGGAGACGTAGAATATCTTGGAATTATTGAAGAACAGGACTGAATTTCTCTACGTTAATGCAAAGAAAGCCGTTCGCTTCGCAAATGAAGTTCTTTCATAGAATTCTTAGTTGTGCATTGAAAGTACATGTCGTTCACAATGGCTGCGCCCTGTAGCTAACATGGCGCCCGTCTATTGTGGTAAAGGACTAAACATGTCCGCACCCTGAGTAAACATGGCGGCGCCGTAGTACGTTGCCATGTAAACAACAATGGCGCTAATTAGCCTGTACAGGTGAGCTAAACCCGTTTCTGGCTGAATTATAAAAAGACGGTGCAGAATTTTCAAAAACCAATGTGAACGAAGGAATCTAGTTACAATTTAGGAGTCTTTCAACACGTTTTGGTCGCTTAGATCAGTAGGGAACCAACTGCCGTGAGACACTAGTTGCCCGAGAGGCAGCTGAGACAGTTTCCTTTGCGACAGCAGTCGTTGCAGTGGCCGTTAGCGCAACCGTGCGAGAGGAAGCAAATCCGCTACCGATTCCATAAGTCCCAGGAGACGGAGAAGCTGACAAGCAGAGAGCGAAGTCTAGGCCCGAACGTCGAAACAATCTCGACGATGGCTTTGACCCGAGTTACCGACAGCTGCACTGAAAACCGCTCCGTAACGAACTCATGCCGAGGTAGCTGAAGGAGGCTGACGGAGACAGCTCTGATTTCCCGTTGAGAATGCGAAAACCCAGAGTCTTGGACAGTCGAACAAGAATGTCCGTTTGTGAGAGGCACAGGGCTTGCGAAGTTGTTAGCAACAACCAATCGTCCAGGTAAACATGAAGACGAATAGCCCGGGACCTGGCCAGACGAACGAGCTCCTAACGGCGAAGCGAAGGAAACGCTGACGTGAAGGATGGATGCACGCGTGAAAATATGCGTCCCTCAGGATGAAGGTGTAGCCCAGTCGTTCGGGAGAATGGAGAGATGGATTGAAGCCGTTGTTTCCATTTTGAACTTGTCGGTGCGAAAAAACCTGTTGAGGGGGGACAAGTCCAAGACCGGGCGAAATTCTCCGTTTTTCCTGGGGACCACGACAGACGAGAGAAGAATCCCGTTTCCGTAGGCACAAGCTGAACAAAGGCTCCCCTATTGACAGAGCGCAGAGACTCCTCTGCCGATCGCTACGAATCAGACTGGTCTTGCGGGGGCGGCTGGTAGCTGAGGAAGCGAAAGGTACGCCCTCGAGACGAATCGGCTCTCGTGGAGACAAGAGGAGGAGGCCTGAAGTCCATGCGCACGCGCTTGGCTTGGGGGGAAGCAACCCCCCGGCCGGCAGACCTGGTAGCCAACTCCACGATGCGATCCCGACCCCAGCCCAGTCTCCGTTCCTTGAACCGCCCCAGGTTGTCCTTGAGGGAAACCTGATGAAAAGTAGAACGAAGATCAGTGGGGCCAGAACGAACGGCCGAACGATCCAGCAGGGAGAGAGGAACTTACAGTCCTTGAGGACCGCGTCTCTGAACGTGGCCGCTAGTTGCACCTTAGAAGAGGAGGCCACGGACGAACTGGAGCTCACAGCTTGGTAGAACGAAGCCATGGCAACGCCCAAGGCACGCTCGTTGGGCCGGCGATGAGCGCCAGGGGCTGAAGCAATGACGTGGTTAACGACGAGGCTCGAAGAATAGAGTACATGGATCTCTCCAAGATGTTGAAGGCCGGCCGGCCCATGAAGGCCGAAGTTTGCCTCATTCAGCGCCCATAACAAAGGGAGGAACGTACCTACGGGGCCACAACCGAGTGCGAAGGCACAGGCACAAAGGGATAGCCCGCTGAAACAGTGGGAAGAAGACCTTCTACACAAAAGGCGCCGGGTTGAGACGGGACAGGCTCCGGCAGGGGGGGAGGAGAGACGTCGCCGTTAGGCAACGGCGGCGGCTGAGACCACAGGGTAGAGTAGTCTTACGAAGTGCCTGCCGAACGAACAGAGAGATGAGAAGCGCTAGACGAGCCTCCTTCTGCGCTTGCAGACCGCCAAAAAACTGTAGCTGTCCCGCTGTCTGAGCTGATTCGAGCTGCACCATCGGCTTGACGTCGGTGTAGTAGGGCTGACTGCACGACGAAGGGATTGGGTCTGAATACACAGGGGGATCAGTCACACCATTGCCACACTGAGAGAATAGATCGTCGACGTGGACAGATCTCGACGGGGACCGCTGAGACCCCTGATACACGGTTCTCATGATGCGAAATACTTCGTCCTGGACGGCTAAGTCAAAGTCAACCAAGCCTTCACGAGGTAACGACTCAAACTCTTCATCCACAGAAGACTCTCGTGGCAGCGCTACATGACGCTTCGAGGGGTGTCTGGTCAGACAGGCATCCGCAGGAAGCTGAAACTCATCCGCACGACGAGGGCCAGGATGACGTGAGACAGGCTCCAGAACAGGCAACGGCCGGTCCGCCGCTGATGGTGCCGTTCTGTGACGGGTGCCCGTGACGGTGGAGACGGGTGGCCGCGTGCCGCCGGCACGAGTAACGGACAGGGTTGGTCCGTGAACGGGCCGCACGGGCCGTGGCGGGTAGAGGAAGGTGTCACCGATATTTCCGGGTTCAAGAGTCCGCCAAGGCAAGGCCCTACGCGGGCAACGGCTCTGCTGGGCATAACGCAAGTCCGTACCTCTCGCCCTACACGGGCTACGGAACTGTTGATCATCGATGTTTCCGGGTTCAAGAGACCGCCGAGGCAAGGCCCTACGCGGGCAATGGCTCTGCTGGGTATAACGCAAGTCCGTACTTCTCGCCCTACTCGGGCTACGGAACTGTTGATCATCGATGTTTCCGGGTTCAAGAGACCGCCGAGGCAAGGCCCTACGCGGGCAACGGCTCTGCTGGGTATAACGCAAGTCCGTACTTCTCGCCCTACTCGGGCTACGGAACTGTTGATCATCGATATTCCCGGGTTCAAGAGTCCGCCGAGGCAAGGCCCTACGCGGGCAACGGCTCTGCTGGGTATAATGCAAGTCAGTACTTCCCGCCCTACTCGGGCTACGTGACTGCCGATCATTGGGAGAGTCCGTACCTCCTGCCCTACGCGGGCTACCACTCGCCCTACGCGGGCTACGGAATTGCCTTTCCCTGAGAGAGGGGAGATATTCGCCTTCACGAGCACGAGAGCCGTAGACAGGTACGGCGTCCGTCTGGGGCTTCCTGCAGCGGTCGTGGGAACGAACAGCTTCCACGTCACGCTGGGAGGAGGACCGTCCGTCCAGCCCGAGGTCTTCCTCTCGTGGGAAGATGGGGATGTCCGTAGTCAGCTCTCTTTGGGCCAGCTGCCCAACCGAGTAAAGAAAAGGAACATCATTATTGTTCATGCAAAGAGAGGCGAACGTACACACTGGTTAATACCTTGACTCTCGTGAGAGTACCCTGCGTAGTTTGTCCGTAGTCAAGTCAGTTGTCGTGTCCAGGGCCTACCAGGCCCAACTGACAAACCGGCCCAAGAGGCCAACGGAACCAAAACTAACCCCTCATTCTCAAACTCTGCAAGCATATCTGATACCAGAGAAGAAGAATCCACCCAGGAAATAATCTGCTCTGTAACAAACGCAGGAGACACAGAACAGGCTGAGAGAGGGGGGGGCGGGGGGGGGGGGGGGGGGGGGTTGGGGGGAGAGGGGGGGGGGGGGGGGGGGGGGGGGGGGGGGGGGTGTGGCGGGTTGGGGGGGGCGGGGGGTGCGTTTGGGGGGGGGGGGGGGGGGGGGGGGGGGGGGGGGGGGGGGGGGGGGGGGGGGGGGGGGGGTTGCACCTTCCCCGACGATGAAGAAGAGGCAGACTAGGCCTCAAACTAGAAAGTTTGCGAAAACTAGAAGAAGAAGAAGCCTGAGGTGTATCCAAAAGCTTCCCCTTAACATCCCGAGATAGCTTACTAGAAAACCCCACCAGACTGAGTCCATACTACAGGATCGACGGCCGACATGGCGACCGGGGGAACAAAGCATGTAACTTGTAAGCACAACAAAATATTTCAAATAATTATTAGCAATGAAAAAACGTGAAAATAATTCACACCAACTACATGCCGACAAACCTGTAGCCCCAAGGCAAAGGGGCAACCCAAACAGAGGAGGATGGCGGCTAGAATAAATAAGATAAACGAAATAATAGCAAGAGCAAAGAACAACATGGCTGCTCCAAGTTGGAATTTTTTTTATTATGATTTAAAGTTGCCTCCCCGGAAGTGACGTAGCGAGTGGGATCCACGGCAGCTTAGTGGTATTGGCTGTGTAGACCAAGGGAAGTAATCTAGTCTTGTTAAGACTATAACTTTTTGGTCTTTGGTAAATTGGCATTTGCTCCAAATTGGAAGGAATAACTCATTCGTAGTGAAACGGTAACATGATAGAATAGATTCATGATTTTCCTAAATGCAAGTTCTTGTTACTGAAGCACAGTGAGCGAGTGTATAATATGAGGAAGAGGAGAACAATGAACTTTTACCATGGCACTAAAATGATATGCATGGATTAGGCAGTAAACAAAATGATCAATGCATGCTTTGAGCAGTAAATGTGATTTATTTCTCTCACACACACACAAGTTTATGACTCAGTATTATTTTGCTGAGTTATAACTGTAATAACAAAGAAGACCACAGGCCAACAGCTCTCTCCCAGTCTTTAGTTTTAAGGGTGAATGGCCAGAGAGTATGGAGAAGAGATACATTTAAAGAAAAAGTCTGTCCAGATACTCTGTAGTGCAACAAACATCCTGGTAAAGGTGCAGATCCCCCCTCCCCCCCCTTCTATTTATCGGCTCTCCCTGCATTTTCAGACTTGCCTGTCTTAGGAAATATTAAGATGTATTTTATGAACGTTTTGAGCTTATTATCTTTGTTGAATAATTAATCGCAGTCATAATAAAGTATATGTAGCGCAATACACACAACAGCCGCGGAGCGTTGGTCACAGCCTTGGTTCATTGCATTCCTTCTGCCTTGCATTTATCTTCTACTATTATTGAATGCATATTTTTAATTATGTAAATGGATGAAAAT
The DNA here is from genome assembly GCA_017654935.2 of Phymorhynchus buccinoides. Classification (NCBI taxonomy): domain Eukaryota; kingdom Metazoa; phylum Mollusca; class Gastropoda; order Neogastropoda; family Raphitomidae; genus Phymorhynchus; species Phymorhynchus buccinoides. The sequence goes on along the minus strand of CM065683.1, from coordinate 61,524,000 downwards.
GAACATTAAATATAGCAAACGATAGAGGTTGAAGTGCTCAATCTGCAATAAGAAAGGCAAGACTGAAAAAAATGGAAAGAACCGAGAAATGGAGGAGGGGGTGTGGATCTGCATCTTTACCAACATCCCTTTATTCGGGCTCATTTGAGGTAAAGCGCTATATAAATGTATTATTATTATTATTATTATTAGAATGTCACCTGACTCACCCACTTTCCCGAACATGCATGCATGGACACAGGCTTACGGTCACACAAAACACTTTTCTACATCATTCATGGAATACTTTCTTTGTTTATTAATATGCTCACAATGAAGTTCACAGACACACTTCAATCAACAAATATTCAAATATTTCTGAGTTGGTGAAGCCAGCCAGAATGTGGAAATTGTACTAAAATTTCGGCTAATGTTAAGATCAGCTCCCTCCACATTTCCAGGGTGAAGGCTTAGGGTTAGGGCCAATCAGCTCCCTCCGATTTACCTTTTCCGTTAAGCTGATTGGCTAACTTCACCATGGAACAGCGGAGGGAGCTGATCTTAACATTTGCCAAAATTTCCTGTTGCACATTTACAGCCGCATTCTATGTTTCAAATTGCATGCACTTTTAAACAGTATGATTCCTCTGAGGTTGGAGTGTGGCTGCCTATGTGGCGGGGTAATAAAAAACGGTCACACATGTAATGTTCTCATCCCTGGCTGGTGCATTCAAGTGTTTCGGCTGTTGGGATGATCCCTGGAGTCTTTAAGCCAGGGTAGGTCATCAACAACAACAAAATAGCATGCATTTATTTTAGTTAAGCAACAGTTATGACACAGTCTCCATATATTATTTATATGTAAACATGCGACACAGTCTTCATAATGTATTACATCTATAAAAACATGCAGATACATTTTACATTCATGCCTCTTAAACAACAACAACAACACACACACAGAGTGAAACAATATCAACAACATCAAATTACAAAATCCAGCTTACTCCAATATTGATATCAACATAATGCTCATCATTCCATTTACAACTTTGTCTTATGGAAAATTTGGATAAAAATCATCAGATGCATACCCCTACCCTCAACAGCAAAAAAGAAAAGAAAAGAAAAGCAACAACCAAACCAAACACACATGCACTGAACTTCTACCAAGTTGCACAAAATAAATGGGATTAAAACACAACCATGCAGCAGTTACAGCAACATTCTTCAAAGCAATCAAACATGGGCACCAATTCCCCATCTCTAAGAAGACTGCTAAACCGAACTGAAGTCATTCTAGGAGATGCTAAAATTAATTCCACAACAATTGGAAAACTGGATTGTTGAGGCACAATGAAAAAGAGCTGCCTAATTTGTTTCATAGATTTGTGAAATGAAGATCAATGCACTAAGGGTACGTACACATACATGCGGAGATTCCGTGCGGAAACCCTGTGCGCAATCCGTAAATAAGTAAAAGAAAGAAGGGAAAAGATTTGCGCACGTGTCCATATTTCCCCTAATCTGTAAATTTTTACTCTTCTTTCTTTTACTTATTTACGGATTGCGCATGGGATTTCCGCATGAACTGTGTACGAGGCCTTGTGTTGGTGTTAATGGTTGGTTTTGCACACATCTTAATTGAGCGTGTATCAGAGGTACCCTCACTGTATATTAAATTACAATTCTATTTTATATTGAAATGAACCAGATTTACACAGTACATATTTTCTTACATTAAAGCAATAAAACCAAGTCTATAAAGCAGTAACTTTTTATTTGCTTTATTATTTCATTGATTCAGAAAACACCGGTGTTCAAGAACAAACAATTATTTTGCTGTGTATAAAATCAAGACAGAAACGGTAATATTTCTTCAAAGCTGTACAGAATACCAAAAGCATAAGACAAAAGCATCACAGTTTAAATGAAATTATTTTAAATTTCCCATGTATTTTTTTCTTCATTGACTCTGAGAAGGAACTACGTTAAACACAATTATTTTAAAGTACATGTATAATATAAAAAAAAAAAGTAGGTTGTCATAATCATCATGTAGGGGAGAAAATAGTGGGGGAGAGAATGTCAAGGTGGATCGAGAGTGGGAGGACGTTGAACTCTTGAAACGATCCGTTGCTCTCCTAAAATAATTTCTACTGATGGGGTGGCTTTCTCTCTGGTGTTCTAGAGGTCCCGGGGTTTAATCAAGCAACTGGCGAGTTCGCTGACCCCAACTGAGTGGGAGGTCACAAGTCAACATCCTGTGATCATATTCATCGAACACATTGATAACGCCTACAGCAACAACATAATGACAACACGAGAGACGACTATGCCAGCACAAGCAACGATGCATTGATAGTCATTAAAAACAGTTTTCTTTACTTTTCCTTTAATTTCTGTGGACTAAACAGAAAACTGCACAGCCTGAGATGGCTATAATAGCATGTATTTTTTCGATAAATTTGTTTTACTTCATAGTTTACGCCGTCTTTATGCACGGATACTACAAACGCTCAAGCAAAATTCTCAAAGGCAGATTTTCAGGGTTATAAAATAAGAGTTGCCTTTGTGATGCTATAGTTGACATCAAAGATGTCAGATGTAGGGTTTTGACAAAAGATGAAACAAGGAGTCTCCAACTGATGTTCAAGCCTACGAAGAACACCTATCTTTCTATAAAGCAATGTGCCATCAATGCCTTGAAGTTTTACCCCCCCCCCCACCCAAATGTGTGATCACTGGTTTTGCACGGTTTCTAATTTATAGAATGTTATATTCATAAGAGGAAAAAACACCATGCCTCTCTCAAAAAATGCATTTCAAGTAACATAAATCTCATCCCTTTCCTCCAGCCCCTTTCCACAATTATTGCTATAATTTAAAGCGACAAAAAAATATTTTATAAACCGACACCCCCATGTTAACAACTAATAACCAAACATACACAACCTTTTATAAGCTCAAGATATAGCACGCTGCTATAGATTACAGCAGACAATTTTCTTCGCTGGTTGATGCTGCCTGTTTGCTTGCACTAGATTCACAAGGGGAGGGGTTTGGGAGGAAGGAGGGTGCAAGAAAAGGAGAAGATATGGCGGGGGAAAGTAGATTATTGGGCCTTTGCCTTTGTCTGGACTGCTTTGCCTTGATTTCATATTGCTAGTTCTGATATAATAAAAAAAAAAGAATTAAGTTAGAGCTGTCACAGACAGTGACATGCAGAACACTCACAGGCCCATCAGCTCTTTAACTCTTCAAGTGCCATGCATTTTTGACGTTCTTGGTTGTCCGTTGCATCTCAACCGACAAGAGGGGGGTAACTATTTTTTCGAGTGCGCATGCGTTGCTTTAATGGAAAAATCACTGACATAAGCTCTAAAAATAGACAAACACATGGTAGGGTGTTTGGCAGTGAATGTCTTTGCGTTTGGTGGGAGTGTAAAGTGATACACTGGGCGAACGTATTCGCCCAAGGTGCTAGAAGAGTTAAAGTTTCGAGGCATCAACCTGTGCATCTATAAAAAAACAGGCAATGCCATACAACATCAGAGAAAGTACATAAGTGTGTGTTTGATTCTGTGAACATGAACATGTGTGTGTTTGAAGTACAAGTATCGGCAAGCTGAATTAAAACAACTCTTTCTCCCTCCCTGATTATGCCGTATTTTACGGACTACAAGGCGCGCCTGATTATACAGCGCACACCCCAAATTTTACACACAATTCTGATTTTGTTATTATAGTTTCTTACTATATTATCAGTCACGTTATAAGACACAGGGGTCTCAGTCTAGGAAAAAAAAGTATCGCCTTATAGTCTGTAAAATACGGTAGTTGAAAACAGTCATCATCCATGAATTTTTTTTCTTCTCCTGGATGAACAGTTTTAAACAAATTTACAATTGTTCCTCTTGCAGTTTTTACACGAACAAAATGGAGGAAGCAGAGATCATTTCAGGCCGTAATCTTTTCTGACTGCCGCCACCTCTTCAGCCTTGTGAGTCCCCAGGATGCTGCCCGACTCCAGCACTTTGCGGATATCTGTAAAAACACACGCAGGTGCCATCAGGTCGTGTCTGTAATTGAATGCTGTATATGAAATTATGTATGGGACAGCAAAATAACTTCCAAGCAAAATGTTAGTTGTTTTTGTATTGTCACCCCCCCCAGACAGAGAGATGTCAATATTGCCAGCTGCATTTTTAATGAAAAGATGTATGAATAGATATTACGCAGAATATGCTGCAATACATTAATTCAATGCATAAAAAGACATTACCCTGACTGAGGATTTATGAAGAGATATTACCCTGACTGAGGATTTATGAAGAGACATTACCCTGACTGAGGATTTATGAAGAGATATTACCCAGAACAATGCATTCACAACACACTAAAAACAACGACAACCAACAACTGCATATCATAACACGAATGCACAAATCAGTAATTCACCGAATGATACAATGGTTAACAAGCGCTTAATTCTTTCTAGACAGCGGCCAGTTAGCTGGGCCAGTACTGTGTGTTGCCTCGCCTGCCTTTCCTTACAACCGTTGCCAACCGCATGATTTTAGCAACATTGTCACATGTTTTTCCCCCGTTCGGTTTGTGTGTGTGCGTGCGTGTGTGCGTGACATTGATAATGACATATGTATGATGACAAAAGTTTGTCTATGACGTCGCATTGTGTGTCTTTGAAAATGTTTTAGAAAATAATGTTGGAAATTCGGCAGGCAGCTGAGGGTTTTCTTGTTGTTTTAAAATTATTTTCTTTACAAGGTTTATTGATTAACAGCCTTTTTGACATACATCAAGAAAAAAGAGCACAACCCGAACTTTACACTTTCAAAGATGCTTTGCAAACTATTATTTTTTACACTGCAGAATTGAAAAAAATTCCGGTAATGGTCAAGATGTGCCACCCCCCCTACATTTCTCGGTTAATTCCATTTTTCCGTTTTTGCCTTTCTTACCAAACATAAAGCTGTATTTTATGAACATTTTCAGCTAATTATCTTTGTTCAATAATTAATTGCAGTCATGATAAAGGCCATTATCTAATAGGACCCTCCCCCCCCCCCCTATGTAGCGCAGTACACCGCGGCATTTGTCACAGTCGTGGTTCATTGCGTTTTCCCGTCTTATATGTGGGGGTGGGGGGTAGGGTTAGGGATAGGGTTATTATTCCAAAAAGATAATTAGCTGAAAAGGTTAATAAAATACAGCTTTATGTTTGGTAAGAAAGGCAAAAACGGAAAAATGGAATTAACCGAGAAATGCAGGGGGTGGGTGGGTGGGTGGGTAGGGGGGGGGGGGGGGGGGGGGGGGGGGTTGGCACATCTTTACCTTTTACCAAAATTCTGACTGTTCTTCGTAACAGCAGTGGCAACAGACCATAGCTGTAACAACGTTGACCAGCAAACAAACAGGCTACATACAAGTTACAAGATCGCCACCAGCCGCCAGTGCCTGCTTAGGCTAGAAAGAGTTAAATATGAAATATATACGTAGTCAAATCACAGGTGTGTTTTCCTTCAGTCAAGGTCCAATTAAAGAATACATACATGTTCCATCCAACAGCTGTCATCTTCATTCATTTGTCTTGTGCTGAGGCGTGAACAGACAACTTAGAGTTTAAAAACTGTATCAACAGTTTTCACGAGAATACGCTGCTCGTCTGTGTTATGTACAGAACACATTGTTACTACATCATTACAAGGCACTGAGCACAACGAAGATACAGTACCTTGTTTTTCCTTGTTGGACAGAAACATCACCACAGTGGAGAAGCGTGGCACGTGTCGTATATTACGTAGGATGCTGTACGCTCTTTCCACCTCACCTGCGCATGTCATTTAGAAAAAGACGCTGGTGACGAACACCGTTAATTATCAATCTATAACAGTTGCACCTAAGAGGTTTACAATTACATTCTGATTGGAGGAAACAAACATTCTTGACACTTGACAACTTTATTACCCAAGGATTGAGATCTTAGGCCAGGCCTGTTCTTACAATCTGTCCTTGAGATGGAAACAAGACTAATACAAAACGATAAGGCAAACAGATAATTATAATTATACAGTGAACATGCATGATGATACAAGACATCAAAGTAAACAAAATTAGAGCAAAATAATATAAACAAGTAACTAACAAGTAGGGGGGGAGGACAAGGGGAGAAAAAAGAGAGAGAGAGATTCACGATTCACGATTCACGATTTTTTATTGAGGGAAAATAGATAAGCTACAAAGCTTCTTTTCACTATGCCCTCACAAAGAAAAGGAAACTAAAGAAAAAGAAAAACATATTAATCAAACAAAAAGAAAAATGAGAAAAGAAAAAGGAAAAATGTAATTATAAAGAGCATTCAAACACATAATGTAAATACACAGCAAATGTGCAACAACATCTAGACATCATCATCAAAATCATACCACACTAAAACTGAAATGGCACGTATAAGCACCAGCAAATACATTCAGAAACATACTCTCATAGGTTAGTCTACTAGAGAGAGAGCGAGGAGAGAGAGTGAGAGAGATCGAGAGAGAGAGAGAGAGAGAGAGAGAGAGAGAGAGAGAGAGAGAGAGAGAGAGAGAGAGAGAGAGAAGGGGGGGGGGGAGGTGGATGAGTTTATTATGGTATATAATTTGGCATTGCAATAGCGAACACGAAAGAGGCATAACCCTCACAAGTATGGAACAAAAGGGGAACAAATAATTACAACAGATGAAGTAAGTAATCATGATAGCCGCTTTTGAATGATGCCAAGGTACTTTTTGTTTTTATGTGATCGGGAATTTCGTTCCAGAGTTTGCCACCTGAATATGTTAGAGATGTCATGTATAAATCAGTTCTTGGACGGGGGAGCTGTATTCTACTTTTGTTTCTTATGTTAGTCTCACATATCTTTTCACGCAGATATAGAGGAGCGAGTCCATTAACAATCTTGTAAACGAAAACGGCTTTATTAAATTGACATCTTAAAGGAAAAGGAAGAATTTTAAGTGTTTTGTAATCAAGATCTTGTAAAGAAGATGATTTTAGAAGTATAAGTTTAACAGAACGCCTGTAAATACTTTCTAAAGGTTTAAGGCAGTTTTTACTTGCCAGATCCCAAGTCGTGGAAGCATAATCGAAATCAGGTTGTAAATAGGTGTGAAAAAATAGTTTTCTGGTATGTTGGTCGAGGAAATGTTTTATTCTATTGAATTGAAATAACTTTCTTGATAGTTTACGAATGAGGATAGTAATATGGGGAGACCATGAAAGATTATTGTCAATTACAAGACCAAGCAGTTTATGTGAATCAACCTCGTCTAAAACATTATCATGCACTTTCATTTTAATCAAGTCAGGTTTGATATTCTGGCGTTTCTGTCTTGTAGTAATAATCATTAACTTAGATTTTTGAGGATGAAGAGCCATATGATTAAGATCACTCCATGTTTCTAGTTTGTTGAGATCATTTTGTATATCAGTGAGCACGAGGTCAGTATTTTTATTTTTATTATGTAATGTGCTGTCATCAAGCAAACAGTTCGCAATCTGATGTGACATGTAAAGGAAGGTCATTTATATATATGGAGAACAGGATTGGCCCCAGGACTGAACCTTGGGGAACACCGTATTTTATCACCTTAAAAGAAGATTTTTTACAGTCCTGATAAACTGATTGCTGCCTGTTAGTTAGAAAAGATGAAATGAGATCCATAGACTCCTGCGATAAGCCATACAGTGCCAGTTTTCTTAAAAGGAGATTATGGTCGATTGTGTCGAATGCTTTGGCAAAATCGACAAAGACTGCCCCTGTAATTAGATCATTGTTTATATTTGAATGCCATTGCTCTATAAGGTTTGAAAGTGCAGTGTGACATGAATGATCTTTTCTGAATCCACTTTGATTTGGATGAAGTAAATTATTTCGATCAACATGCGATTGAATTGAATTTTTTAGATGTTTTTCTAATGGTTTAGATAAGACAGATAGAATTGATATTGGTCTATAGTTGGAAGAATTATTTGGGTCGCCAGACTTAAAAAGCGGAAGTACCCTGGCATCCTTAAAAGCTTGAGGAAAGTTATGTTTTTCAATACACAAATTGTAGATGTAGGTCAAATGTTCAGCAATGATTGGTGCTGCCGTTTTAAGTATTCCGTTGTCTATGTCGTCTAAACCACGGGATTTGGATTTACCTAAAGAACACAATTCACAATACACTTCGTGAACACTAAGAAACTTAAAATTAAGATAGGATTTTATATGTTTAGATTCACAAAATTCTTTAAGTAATCGTAAATCATTTTGGTCAGTGTGGTTAACTTCAATGATTTTATTGCAAACTGATGAAAAATGATTGTTCAAATCTTCAACAGACAAAGTTGTAGAAGGAGTATTTGAAGATTTGTTATGTTTGCCAGATAATTGATTTATTGCCTTCCATATAGATTTAGTGTCAGACTTAGAAACAATAAGTTCACTAAAGTATTTCTTTTCAGCGGCCCTTTTCATTGAATTTACCTTGTTTCTCTGCTGTTTAAAATTTTCATCTTTGCCTGTTTCATTAAGCAGTGACTCACGACTAGTAATGGCTGCACTTATTTCATCATTTATCCACGGTGGTTTGCTTGTAAGTTTAACTCGTTTCTTTGTGCATGGTGCATGCTTATTGAACACCACAAGAAACGCATCAT
>CM065683.1:61509814-61514814 GCA_017654935.2 Phymorhynchus buccinoides | reverse complement strand
AAAGTGGTCTAGAACCTCCCCGGTTCCGTGGCAAAATAATCAAAGTGTTGATTGTGGCCAAGCATAGCCAAGAAGACAAGAAGAAGAACCAAACTACCAAAACATGACAGAACTTACTGTTCAGTATGATTGCCAATCCCATCGTGACCCAAAAAAATAAAGCTGGATCTGGAAAAGAAAACAGAAAGAAGGCAAAGAAGGGATTAATCCCTCTTAATTCCATCACCCATATATGACCTGATTAATTATATAAAAAAAAAGTAAAAACATCAAGAAACTACATTTGTGAGGCAGTGTAAACTTCAAATACACACCTATAACTTACATTTTAAATCCAAATCCATACCCATTTTAAAAATGTTATCCAAGCATTTCTGTAGTCTTACGTTCACTGCATCAGAGACTTTACTTCTTGAAAATAAAGTCTGGTTTTTGTTAAAATCATTTTTTGTTGTGGTTGCTTCTAATATATTTCTTGGATGTAATCTAAGATGTGTTTGCTGAAAAAAGAACAACCAACAAACAAAATGGATTAATGGAATGAAATTTTTTTTAACATAAATTGATTTGTAAAATCAACTTGCACTGCTTTTGGATCAAAAAGGAGATTATATTCACAATTTTTGAGGGGGGAAAATGAACAGCCATAGTGCAATAGTAGATCAAAATGTTATGATGAACTGTCCCTAAGGATTACTTCCCCTGGCACACTGAGTTCTGCCCTATTGATTCGAGGCAAAACAGGGAAACTTTGAAGACAAAACTTTCTGCAGCTGTGGAAGCCAGAGAGAGAGAGAGAGAGAGAGAGAGTGTGTGTGTGTGTGTGTGTGTGTGTGTGTGTGTGTGTGTGTGTGTGTGTGTGTGTGAGTGAGTGTGTGCATGCATGCACAGTAGTGCAAGCATGCATGAGAGAGAGAGAGAGAGAGAGTGAGTGAGAGAGAGAGAGGATGAGTGAGTATGTGTGTGTATGCGTCTGTGTGTGTGCATATCTGTGTGAGTGAGTAGAGTAAAAATGTGTTTGTGTGTGTGTGTGTGTGTGTGTTTGTCCGTGCGTGCATGCATGCACGCAGTGAGTCTGTGTTTACATGTGTAAATGGTGTCTGTATGCATGTGTGCGTGTGCATGTGTGTCTGTGAGAGCGAGTGAGGTGAGTCAGTAGAGGAGTAAAGGTGTATGTGTGCGTATGTGTGTGTGTGTGTGTGTGTGTGTGTGTGTGTGTGTGTGTGTGTGTGTGTGTGTGTGTGTGTGTGTGTGTGTGTGTGTGTTAGTATTCATGTATTTTGCTCTCTCTCTCTCTCTCTCTCTCTCTCTCTCTCTCTCTCTCACACACACACACCTGACAAAAAATACCAGACATTATTTTGGAGCCAATGAAATACTGGCTGCATTAGTACCGACTGGTTTCATTGCTGAAGTCCTATCTCCCTACTACCCACCCCCTTTCCAAAGTCCCTCAGCAGTCATGTATTTGGTATTTGGTACTTTATAATCACAGAGGCGTCTCTGTGAAATTCGGGTTGCTCCCACCTGGAGAGCGCATCACAGCCACCCATTTTTTATTATTTTTAAAATTTGCATGCAACTTTTGTGTGACTGATGAGGAAGAAAGGGGGGGGGGGGCAATTTTGAGCAAATGACAACTTTTTCGTTGCCACTGGGTTTAAGGTGTACTAAGTGCATGGGCACACAGGACCTCGGTTTATCGTCTCATCCGAAAGACTCCACATGCAGACCATAAGGCCTAGTGCAGAGTGAGAGGAAAAGTCCCCTGTACCCAGGTTCGAACTCGGGTTTATTGTATACGAGTCGAACGCGGTGTTACCTCTGTGCCACTCTACACCCTCTCTTGCGTTAAAGGATGCTCTCATTGTTCTTGAGTTTTAGCCATGTACGGCACAGAGCACACCACCTGTTTGTTGGCTATTATATTTGAGGAGCGGGTGAGTGAGTGAGTGAGTGAGTGAGTGTGTGCCAGCTTGCAAGTGTGAGTGAGTGAGTGCGCATGCATGGATGCATGTGTGCAGCCATGAGTGTGTTCAAGTAGGTGTTTGCTTCGTTTGGTTTAATCACATCTCTATGAAATTATTCTACCTGCTGGGGCAGTGGGTGGAAACCTTGTGCCTCCATACGGGGAGCTGGACGACCCCGCCCTTTCCACGAGTCTATCCCCTAGGGGATATCGGGGGGTCTTTCATAAAAATAGTTCCCCACCTTCTGGGAGTTCTGTGCTTGTAACTTCCTCTAATCTGCCACTCTTTTTGACTGCCTTTTCCTTTGCTTTCTATCATCTACTATCTTTCTGACTTATTGGCCCATTCTCCTGCCTTTAAAAAAACCCATCTTCCAAATAACTTTTCTCCTTTGAGCTCCTTCGAAATCAGAATGTGTCGGCTGTACGCAGCGGGGAGACCAGTGAATACTGAAAATGGACACATGTGTACTCTACCCATTATGGACTTTTGGCCTGGGAACGCAGAATAATAATAATAATTTTACCTGCAAAACAGTAAAGAAACAGACAGGTTTCAGTCTTATCCTTCCACTTTGTTTTCATTTCACACAAACCATTGGACCTGCAGGCCTGTGTGTGTGTGTGTGTGTGTGTGTGTGTGTGTGTGTGTGTGTGTGTGTGTGTGTGTGGTGTGGTGTGGTGTGGTGTGGTGTGGTGTGGTGTGGTGTGGTGTGGTGTGGTGTGGTGTGGTGTGGTGTGGTGTGGTGTGTGTGTGTGTGTATGCGTGTGTGTGTGTGTGTGTATGCACGTGTGTGTGCATGCGTGCATGAATATGTGCATGTGTGTGTGTGTGAAGATGCTTAACCTTTAGCACCCTGCATTTTTTCTGACGTTCCGTACTCAGCCACTGCATTCTTTTTGAGGCAGTGAAAAACGCTTACACCCACTTGATTAAAAATGCTATAATTTTCTCTGTGTGTTGTGTGCAGACTTGATTATTGGAATACTAATAAAGAGATGATTGAGGAACGTTTTGATATGATGTATTTTGCTGTCCGTGTATGTTTTGTTGTTGAAAAAAGAAGAAAAAGAAAAGCAAAATCAACAAAGCGAAAGTGTTGACTTACTGTTTCGGCATGGTCGGAATGAGTGCCGTCTGCTTCAAAGTTCACCCACTGACTAACTAACTCATGTCTAAGATCCCTTTAACGAAATAACTCACGGAAATAGCATTAAGAATATTATGAAAGGCAAAAGTTTCTTTGAATTCAACCTAGTAATCAAAATCGGAACCGAATCCCTATCACGGCTCAAATCGATATCGGATCGTGTTCATCGAGTCACACCGACATCGGCTACCCCCCCTTCTACTGCATTACGATCTTCTATCACCCTTTCACTGTCGATATCCGACCTAACAAAGCCTAAGAATTCATGATTTAAACAAACAGCGACGCTAATTTCCAGTAGGAAGCTTCGCCAACACGAAAATCCGCCATATTTGATAGTGAACTTTACTTTCTGACCAATCAACACTTTGAAAAATTCAATACAACTAAAAAAGCAAATGGCGGCTTGCCGGAAGAGAAAGAAGCAGCCGAGCCTCGTTCTGAAGCTAAAGCAAGGTCGTTTCTATTATTAGTAACAGAAATAAGGTCCGCGAAGCATTGGTTTTGAGTACCCCTCTCTGGGCGACACAGGGCGCCTGCAGTTGCAGGGGAGAGTATCTGCTCGGCGACACAGTGCGCCTGCAGTGTGCTAAAGGTTAATATGTATGTTTTTTTCGTTATTATTGTATTCATAAAATCAACTGCAAGACAAATTTGCTTGTTTTATAATGAGGATAATAAAAAAAAGATTGATCTGGTCCCTAGATGCACAGCGTGTGGTAGGGACCTAAAGCCTCAAGAAGAAACGATTGATTGATTGATTGACTGTTTAGCTATAGTGGATTTTCCACATATCACCCACTGTAGCTCCTGTAATAGAGACCAGTTGTTTTTTGTTTTTGTTTTTTTAACTTCTGCATTATTGGCTAAAAAGAAAGCCAAAGAAACGGCTATAACTTTGATATTGCTCGATGTTAGGTATCCACTCTGCACTAGTCCTTACGTTCTGAACGCGGAGTCTTTCGGATGAGACGATAAACCGAGGTCCAGTGTGCCCATGTACTTAGCACACGTTAAACCCAGTGGCAACGAGAAAGCTGTCATTTGGTCAAAATTTACCCCCACCCCTCATCAGTCACACAAAAATCGCATGCAAAAAAAAAAAAAAATGGCACGCCTCTCACTGCGACGCGCTCTCCAGGGAGAAGCAACCCGAATTTTTACAGAGACGCATCTGTGACTATAAAGTACGAACTACCAAACGCTTACATTCGCTGGTGTCGATCATGGCCAGAACGACGGTGGCGATGAACACGAACACCATGATGATGATGCTGGTCACAATACGGGTGCTCGACTTCCCCCTGTGTGGGCACAAAAAAACAGACGATATTTTCATCAACTCATTCGCATCGCAACGATTTTAAATGATTATTAAAAAAACCTCACAAATCACTCCACAAACAAAACATACATAAACAAAAGGAGAAATGAAAGAAGATTACGGGTTTTTACTCCAGGTTTAGACATAGGGAAGTGGTAGATCAGACTTTTTTTTAATATGATATAGACTTTATATGAAAAACTCTCTACACCGATTGGTTTTCCCACAACAAACCACTACAAAAGTCAGAGGCAAAATTGTGGTCTAAGGGAGCGAAGCGAGTTTATATGTGACCAAGGTATGGTGTGCACACTGATTTACTTCCACTGAAGCAAATGCATCAAATTGACAGCTACCTATTAATTCCGGACATATATGGCCGGAACGACTTGAATGAGTTAAGTCCCTTCTCACCTTGGCATAAGGCTGTGTCAACCAATAATGACATAAGCTGGAACACCAAGGCTACATCAAAATGTTGTTATGTTCTGCAGTTATATGGGGATTGTCTTTAGCCATGGCAATCTCCTAGCATACCATCATCAGTCCAAAATCT
>CM065683.1:61499814-61504814 GCA_017654935.2 Phymorhynchus buccinoides | reverse complement strand
AAGCATACTTGTATCGATGAAACACACACACGTTATGAGATACACAACACAAGCATACTTGTATCGATGAAACACACACACACACAACACAAGCATACTTGTATCGATGAAACACACACACGTTATGAGATGTACAACACACATACATCGATGAAACATATGAGATACACAACACAAGCATACTTGTATACAAGAGCTTAACACATAAATACTTTATCTATGAACCACACACGTTATGAGATGTATTTTGTGTGTGTACTTGTATCGATGAAACACACACATTGATCAGCAAGTCACACAGTTATACTTTTATAGTCCCATCAGATGCACTCAGGATACTGTCACCACGTAAAGTTACAACACACATAGTATCATGAAACGATAAGCAAGTGACATTAACATTTGTATCTAAACCCACACTTATGAGATGATAACACAAGCTACTTGTATCGATGAAAACACGTTAAGATAACAACAGGTTATGAGATGCACAACACAAGTATACTTGAAGAAACAACGTTTTTAAAGCCTTTATTTTTTTCCCTTAAACTTCAATGCATACATTGTAAACACAGTGGAACACAACCATTATAAGACCTCCAAAACACGACGAAAATGGTGTTTTACGTCCTCTTGGTCTGAATCAGAACACAAGCATACTTGTATCGACATTTGTACAATACAAATATGGTGGGAACAACTACTGGAGCATGCAATGCCAAATTAAACGGACACACATACATAAAAATATCCACACACACACACACAACCCCCCACCCCACCCCACCCCCCTGATACAAGAGCTTAATACATAAATTCAGTCTAAAGTCCCGATTTTTTGTGTGTGTGGTTGTTGTTTTTACTACAGATCAGCAAGTAGTCAGTTAGTCATTTATAGTCCCATCATGATCATCTCAGGACTGTCACCACGTAAAGTTAAACCACATAGTACAAAACGATAAGCAAGTGACATTAACATTTCTACCCATCTGCAGATACTTGACTCTAAAAAAGGAAACACGTAAGTAAGAAAGGTTGGTTGTAACTAGCTTACAACGTTTTTAAAGCCTTTATGTTTTTCCCTTAAACTTCAATGCATACATTGTAATACAGTGGAACCTCCGTTATAAGACCTCCAAAAATCATCCAAAATGAGGTCTTATAATGGAGGGGTCTTATAAGGGAGGTAATTTTAATACTTACAAAGGGCAATGTCTCAGAGAAGTAGGTCTGATGTGGGAGGGAGTCTTATAATGGGAGGTCTTATAAGGGAGGTTCCACTGTACAATTTGTGTCAGAAAAGCACCAGCTCAGCACATATCCATAATTAAATATTAGATTCTAGCAGTGACATTATTATTAATTCTCACTATCATAAAAACAAAAGAGCTGACTATAAGAAGGAAATTAGATCATGACCAGTGTTTTTTTAATTGTTGCAATGTTTGTTTTGTCGACAGGGCCTGACAAAGGGAAGAAGGATCAGTTTACTGAACACCGACAATGGTTATGACAGCGCACACAACTAGGTTGATGACTCAAGTTGTTGTTTTCTATGCAAACACACGAAGTCACCAATAAGAAACAAACAGAAAAGGACACAAAGAAATAAAAAATGACATGTACAACACAGATTTTTTAAGACCTTATAGTTGTTACATACTATACATCTGTATCGTTAAAAAATTGGGATTTTCGTGGAGTTGCACTGCCTCCGGGCATTGCCTCCAGGATCGTTCCCACCATCTTTATATCTACTAATGTCCCATATGTGTCTGTTCCAGACCGGAGGACGTTAAGCAGATTTTTTATTCATCACAACACAGATTCTGACAGAGCTAAATACACAATCTAACTTGTTTGTCAGTCCTTTTGTTCTCACATGCTCTCTCTCTCTCTCTCTCTTTCTCTCTCTCTCTCTCTCTCTCTCTCTCTCTCTCTCTCTCTCTCTCTCTCTCTGTGTCTCTGCGTGTGTGTGTGTGTTTCTCTCTCTTTCTCTCTGAGTTTTACACAGATTCTGACAGAGCTAAATACACAATCTAACTTGTTTGTCAGTCCTTTTGTTCTCACATGCTCTCTCTCTCTCTCTCTCTCTCTCTCTCTCTCTCTCTGTGTCTCTGTGTGTGTGTGTGTCTGTGTCTGTGTGTGTGTGTGTGTGTGTGTGTGTGTGTGTGTGTGTGTGTCTCTCTCTCTCTCTCTTTCTCTCTGAGTTTTACACAGATTCTGACAGAGCTAAATACACAATCCAACTTGTTTGTCAGTCCTTTTGTTCTCACATGCTCTCTCTCTCTCTCTCTCTCTCTCTCTCCCTCTCTCTCTCTCTTCTCTCTCTCTCTCTGTGTCTTTCTCTGTGTCTCTGCGTGTGTGTGTGTGTGTCTCTCTCTCTTTCTCTCTGAGTTTTACACAGATTCTGACAGAGCTAAATACACAATCTAACTTGTTTGTCAGTCCTTTTGTTCTCACATGCTCTCTCTCTCTCTCTCTCTCTCTCTCTCTCTCTCTCTCTCTCTCTCTCTCTCTCTCTCTCTCTCTCTCTCTCTCTCTCTCTCTCTCTGTCTCTGTGTGTGTGTGTGTGTGTGTGTGTGTGTGTGTGTGTGTGTGTGTCTCTCTCTCTTTCTCTCTGAGTTTTACACAGATTCTGACAGAGCTAAATACACAATCCAACTTGTTTGTCAGTCCTTTTGTTCTCACATGCTCTCTCTCTCTCTCTCTCTCTCTCTCTCTCTCTCTCTCTCTCTCTCTCTCTCTCTCTCTCTCTCTCTCTCTCTCTCTCTCCCTCTCTGTGTCTTTTTCTGTGTCTCTGCGTGTGTGTGTGTCTCTCTCTCTCTTTCTCTCTGAGTTTTACACAGATTCTGACAGAGCTAAATACACAATCTAACTTGTTTGTCAGTCCTTTTGTTCTCACATGCTCACTCTCTATCTTTCTCTCTCTCTCTCCTCTCTCTCTCTCTCTCTCTCTCTCTCTCTCTCTCTCTCTCTCTCTGTGTGTGTCTTTCTCTGTGTCTCTGCGTGTGTGTGTGTGTGTCTCTCTTTCTCTCTGAGTTTTCAATTGAGTATTTTATCTAAATTAATTTTCAATCTTAAACCACAAATAAAGCCATTAAAAAAACCCTTGGTGGCTTTATTTTATTACCCTTTCATCGCCACTGTCGCTTCTTGGCACCACAATGATTTAACACCCATGTCACTAAATGGCATCAAATGAGGGTCTGGTATCCAGTGACCTTATGTTCTTAATTTTGGGAGGTAAGGGTAGGCCCTATTTTATGCATGTCACAGAGGAATCCCCAGTATTCCGGACTAAATCTTTTCTCTACCCAGGTAAGTTTAATGGTAAATCTTGGTTGAGGAATGGCTAGCGTTGAAAGGGTTAATGCGCTGAATTAAAAAACAAAACACAACACACTGGCTGTCAGAAGTACACCCATAAACGGAGGCATAATGGATCCGTGCTGGAAAATATTGCGATGCTAAATCAGTAAATGGAGCTACTAATTTTCAATACAATACACACAGCATACAATCAACCCACTCCTATTGTTGACAACAACAATCTCTCACTTGTAGACCAAAATAAACGTAACAGAAATAATCAACCCACTCTTATTGACAACAATAATCTCTTACTTGTAGACCAAAATAAACATAACAGAACCCCCTTCTCTTTCCCTCCTGAGTCAAGAATGGCTTACATCCACCAAACAGCAGTCTCTGAACCGTACATTTCAAGGACTCTGACTCAAAGACACCCTAGGATATTACAAAATATTAACAAATCTAAAATGAAGTTCACTCACAGCTGTATTGATTTTTTTTTTGGGGGGGGGGGGGGGGGGGGGGGGGGGTAGGAGTATGTTTCAAGGCCTTGGACTCAAAGAAACCCTCGAATATTACCATACCACCGAATATTAACAAACATAAAATCAAGTTCACTCACAGCCATATTGATTTAAAAAAAAATATATAACAAAAATTGGGGTGGGGTGGTGGGGGGGGAGGGAGGGGGTAGATGTAGGATTGGGATGGACAGAAGATGAAGGGAGGGCGAGGGAAAAGGGAAGGGGAGTTGAGGGGAAGAGGGGCAGCAGGAGAGAGTTACTTCCTACTCATGCGGATGAATAATGCATGACAGGTCTTTAACAGTTGAGGGTGTCACTGTCTAAATTGGCCTCCAGCTTTGAATGACAGCCCACGGTGCTACACAGTATTGACACCAACAAGTCCTTAGCACTCATGAATACTGAAGAGGATTTAGAGATGGGCAAGAACTGAATTAATGCAACCTGAGGAGTGACACAGAGACGGGGTGGGGGGGGAGGGGGGAGAGAAAGACAGAGACAGAGAAACGGAGGGTGGGGGGGGGGGGGGGAGAGACACGGAGAGAGAGAGAGAGAGAGAGAGGAGAGAGAGATAGAGAGAGAGAGAGAGAGAGAGAGAGAGAGAGAGAGAGAGAGAGAGAGAGAGAGAGAGAGAGAGAGAGAGAGAGAGAGAGAGAGAGAGAGAGGAGAGGGAGAGAGAGAGAGAGAGAGAGAGAGAGAGAGAGAGGAGAGAGAGAGAGAGAGAGAGAGAGAGAGAGAGAGAGAGAGAGAGAGAGAGAGAGAGAGAGGAGAGAGAGAGAGAGAGAGAGAGAGAGAGAGAGAGAGAGTGCTGATGGTAACACTAATTAAAAACATTTATGAAAAAGAACAGTTTGATAATTTCATTTGAACTTCATCAAATTCAGATTTAATGCAGTCTAATTCATTCCACCTTCACAGATACACACACACCAGGAGACAGGCTCACGTCTCTTCCTTAACGTATCTTGGTAATTTTATAGAAAATATGTCTTCCTTTCCTTCTATTAGTTCTAAGCAACGCTCTGCCTCTACAGATTAACACATTAATTTCCTACATAATCAAACACATAGCAAACAAGTACAAACAAAGCATACAGGATTACTCTGCCCTCAATTTTACACACACACCCCTGTGTATGCGTGTGTGTGTATGTGTATGTG
>CM065683.1:61484814-61494814 GCA_017654935.2 Phymorhynchus buccinoides | reverse complement strand
GCTGCCAGCTTTGTGCTTGCATGCTTGTTGAAACACTTTTTTTTAAAAAGGAAGATTAAGGAAAAAAGGAAAGGATCCCAGTATTCATATTTCACTTATTTGTTTTATTTATTTTTGTGAGGTGGGAGCAAATAATGTATGTATCAATAGCAACATCATAAATTTCTGTTTATTTGGCACAGTCATATGCGTTGTTGCTGGTTTGTGTCATTCTTAATTACTATTTTTGTTGTCTACTTGTTGATGAATAATTGATTGTAAAGCGCTTTGGGCTCATTTGAGGTAAAGCGCTATATAAATGTACTATTATTATTTATTATTTGATGTGTGTGTGTGTGTGTGTGTGTGTGTGTGTGTGTGTGTGTGTGTGCGTGCATGCATGTGTGTGTGTGTGTGTGAAAGGAAGAAAGAGAGCGTTGTGTGCAAGCATTGTGTGTATTTTTCTTTCTAGTGAATTATTATTTGTTTGCCTTTAATGTTCTTGTTCTCGATGTAAAGCGCACTGAGCTCATGTGAGAGCGCTATATAAGTTCACATTATTATTATTATGTTTGGATTACCAATCAATGCTAAAATGTCACTTACAAATGGCAGAGGACAGGCCGAGCTCCATGATGAAGTCTGTCTCTGAACACTGTCCTTCATTTCTCCTGTAATCTGTCTCTGAAGCCTTGCGCATCTCTTGAACACACAGCGGCAGCTGGTACTTCTTACACAATCAAACACAGCTGCTGCAGATGGTACGCAATCACACAACTCTAATGATGCCCAGTCCATTTAACAAATGTGGTATCGGATATACATTGTGAAGAGCATTATGTATCGTTTTAAAAACTGCGAGAGAAAAAAAAAACCCCACAGATACACGAACCAAGAAAGGAAATCTCAAGTCTACTTGAGGCTCTGATCAATCTACTAATATAAGGGTCAGGTCAGGTCAGGTAGATAAGACGACTAGGCCTCGCGGCCTCTCAAGCGTCTTTTTTTTTTTCTTTTTTCTTTTTTTCCCTTTTCCTTTTTTGGGGGGTTGGCACAGCTGTGACGGTTTTGGTAGACTATTCGTCATACTGGTATTTAATTTACCAAGGTTTGGGTCTTTGTCCAGGAGGTTTTTGAATTTGTTAGTATCAGGTGCAAGTTTTGTCTAAACCCCCCACCCCCTCCCCTCTCTCTCTGGCTTAGTGCTATCTATTTTCCTTAGGGCCCATAATACAATAAAAAGCAGTCAAGCCTATGTATGTGTAACCATATACAAGCAGCTGTCTCCATTGCATAAGCCCTACATTAACAAGTGGTACATCATCACATGAACTTCATTTCTTCTTATGTAACCCCCAAGCTGCTGAATGCAAACAATGCCAGGGCTGTGTGTCACTTTCCGATCATAGGTGCATGTGCACTATGTGTGACAGCCAGTGTTCTCCAAGTTAACCTCCAATTTATTAAGCTCCACAACAAGATCACAGTGATCAACAGGTTATAGTCAAAACACAATCAGCTGATTCGCCGCAGAAAACAAACTTCAAAGTCATTGGGATCTTGTTTCTGAGAGGGTTGGACAGGGAGTGGTGTGTGTAGGGGGGGGTGGGGGTGGGGTGGGGGTGGGGTAGTATGGAAATATTGATGTCTGACGGCACTGCAGTCATACATTTTGTAACACAAGTTCAGGACAATCTATGACTGCCATCCCATCTGATCACAACAAACTGCTAGCTGTACTACACCTCTCCAGTGATTGTTGGTCCGCCACTCTGCCTTTCAGTAGTAGTAGTATTTCTACTGAGTGTCTTTGGTGGTAGTAGTAGGGACAGGCTTCTTAAGCCTAGGCCTCGCGGCCTATATAACGTCCCCTCTTTGGCAATGACTCTGGCATACCGACCAGTCTTCTTCTTCTTCTTCTTCGTTATACGCTCCGCCTTCAAGTTCAACATACTGAAGATTTTGTGACCGTTAACTAAAACCAACAGTTACCAATCACCATCACACCATCACCAATCCCCATTCATCACACGAGGTCCATGGGATATCCATCCCCACAAGACAGCCCCCCCCAGAGAGAGAGAGAGAGAGAGAGAGAGAGAGAGAGAGAGAGTGAGGTAAGACATAGATAGAGAGCAAGAGAGATGACAGAAAGGAATAGAGAGAGGAGAGGGGAGAGAGGAGAGGAAAGAAAGAGGGGGGGGGAGGGAAGAACAGAAAACAGACAGTCAACTTATTTTGTTTATAGCTTCATCAAAAATCGCAGGCAATTTTTTTCATAAAAAATAGCGTGCCTCTGGCTGCGACGCGCTCTCCAGGTAGGAGCAACCCGAATTTCACAGATACTATAAAGTACTAAATACCAAAACTAAGGCCATGTCAAGGCTGCCAGAGCAGATGGAGAGACATTGATAGACAAACTATAACTATAAGCATAATAGAATGTTCTGGGAATATAAACTAAAAATATTTCAAATATGTGAAATGAGAAACTCTCATTAACATTTAAAAAAAAACCATTAACACTTGTTTACTTTATAAAAAAAAAATCAACTTTCAAGAAAACACTCAGGTTAGGTAAGCACAAGCACTTATAACCACGTTGTCTGTTAGTCTGCCTACCCCCTACCCCACCCAACCCCCCCTACTCCCTCTCTCCTTCCAAGGCATCATTCCCACTTGATGCTGTCTTGTCATAATAATGATGTCAGGTGACCGACACTGTCAGTTCAGCGACACTGTGGGATATGGCTTTGTGGACGTTTCCCACATCCTGTCTGGCAGTTAGTGAAGAAAAATGGTCAAAGGTTCATGTGCACATTTTTTAATGCCAGCTGAGGGTGTATGCATCATGCACAGTGGTACCTCCCTTTTAAAAACCCACAGAGCCGGCTGGATTAACTCCCTTGGTTTTTTTCTGGGTCGGTGTGGCCCACATTCAGACTTACCTCGCATACGATCGAGGCTGCTCTTTAAAGTGATGTCTCGTTTTCAGACTTTCCTCGTATACGATCGAGGCTGCTCTTTAAAGTGATGTCTCGTTTTCAGACTTACCTCGCATACGATCGAGGCTGCTCTTTAAAGTGATGTCTCGTTTTCATACTTTCCTCGCATACGATCGAGGCTGCTCTTTAAAGTGATGTCTCGTTTTCATACTTTCCTCGCATACGATCGAGGCTGCTCTTTCGTGCAAGAGGCAATTTGTTGTATGGCAGCAATACTTGGTCAAAATAAGATTTCTTACCAGCTATAAGAGGGAAAACACGTGAAAACCGTGATTTTGACACGTGATGTACTGGGTCTTTAAGACCTCGAAAAATCATCCAAAATAAGGTCTTAAGTGGGAGGGAGTTGTGCAAGGGAGATAACTTTAATACTTACAAAGAAGGGCAATGTCTCAGAAAAGTAGGTCTTAATGAAGAAAGAAAACAACACCCAAACGCCCATATTTGTAGCCTGGTAATATTTCGGATGACCTTTATCGAACACCAACCATGGACTTGATGTAAGCATTTAACTACGTAAAAAAGTAGGTCTTAAGTGGGAGGGAGTCTTATGGGGGGGGGGGGGGGGGGGGGTGTTCTTATCAGGGATGTTCCACGGTATTGTATGAAACACATTCGTCTGAATTTATGTACAGACATTCGGGCACATGATTTAAGTGTATATAGACCAATTTGTGTGTTTAACACTAAGTCATGATTCCTATATTCTTACTGAATGGTCCCTGCTTACCTAAGGTGTTATGGGGGGGGGGGGGAGAGAGAGAGAGAGAGAGAGAGAGAGAGAGAGAGAGAGAGAGAGAGAGAGAGAGAGAGAGAGAGAGAGAGAGAGAGAGAGAGAGAGAGAGAGAGAGAGAGAGAGAGAGAGAGAGAGAGAGAGAGAGAGAGAGAGAGAGAGAGAGAGAGAGAGAAGAGAGAGAGAGAGAGAGAGAGAGAGAGAGAGAGAGAGAGAGAGAGAGAGGAGAGAGAGAGAGAGAGAGAGAGAGCTAAACAGCAGTCAAGCCAGGAAGAATAATTGTGCTCCATCAGACCTTGAAATTAATGTTACCTTCACTTTGCAAATTAATCGACCATTGCTGATGACTTCATCAGAAGCTAATTACCTGCTACCGTTAGCTTCTTCCTTGGAAAGGCAGGTCTGAATGGAGAGATAAGTCACGATTCACAGCAACTTATTAAACCTGTCATGGAAGAGACTGACTGCATTTCTAATAAGGAGAGTGATCTGGTTATTCTATCAACAAGAAGAACCTGAAGAAGAAAAAGCATTTAACGAAAACAAAACAAACAAAAACAAATCAAGTCAAAATTATCTTCATTGAGGATAAAGTAATAAGCTGACAGCTTTTTTTCATCCTGCCCCCCCCCCCCCCCCTCTGTGTGTGTGTGGGGGGGGGGGGGGGGGGGTGCGTGTGTGTGTGTGTGTGTGCATGTGTGTGTGAGGTCACGGTGAGAGCACGGCCTGAACGACCTCACAAGATGTTTTGTCTCATGCTAACTATTGTTGTTCATATTTCTTTTAACTCATTCAAGTCGTTCCAGCCATATATATGTCCGGAATTAATAGATAGCCGTCAATTTGATGCATTTGCTTCAAGGGAAGTAAATCTGTGTGCACACCATACCTTGGTCACTTCTAAACTCGCTTCGCTCTCTTAGACCACAATTTTGCCTCTGACTTTGCTTTTGTAGTGGTTTGTTTGGGGGAAACCAATCGTTGTGGAGTTTTTCTCTATATATAAACAAGCGCGGATTCGCAATCGTTTGTGGCAGCAGTCTATTTTTACCACTCCAATCATTACATACAATGAGTCGCCTCCCCTGGCTTTTCAATAATTTTAATAGGTAAACCAGAATGTTATCTCTGCACCATTTTGTAACTTTTTATATCTTTTGGAAAACATTTAAAACTATTTATCCTATTTATACTCATCGAAAGAAGCACCACATACTCGTCGTGTCTGTTGCAGTGTCTGTATTACGTATGTTTATTATTTTGTACGCTTTAAAATGAAGATTCATGTGCTCTGTTCAGTATACAATTCTTTCCATACCTAAGGACTGTAGATATGACAACTGAAATGTTACTGTTTGCCCAAGTATTTTTTTCTCTTTTACAATATGTGTGACAATTTTGGACCGACAGACCGACTGACAGACAGACCGACAAAGTGAGTTATAGGTTTGTGGCTTGAGCCACAAACAAAAAGTCTGATCTAGCACTTCCCTACGTCTAAACCTGAAGTAAAAACACGTAATCTTCTTTCATTTCTCCTGTTGTTTATATATACATACATGTATGTTTTGGTTGTGTGTATGGCTGGAGTGATTTGAGATTTTTTTAAATAATTCAAAATCGTTGGGATGCGAATGGGTTAATACAGTGACGACACGACAAGGCTGTGCTCTAGTTATCCTTTCAACAAGTTTCATAATGATAATCTGGTGTGAACCAGGACCAAGAGTTACATACTACACCTTCAGTATTGATCAGAAAACATGCGCAACACTCTAAAATGTCCCCACCAAGCCGACAAAGCTCAAACGTGTGCGCTGCATCCTTCCTGCGGAAGCCAATGCACAAAAAGCTTTACAATGGGAGACGACCAAATTTCGCTTTTATGGGAATCCAACTGAAGACGCCACAGAACAAGCTTATGGCATTAATTAACCATTGTATTAAGATCAGCTGGTGACCTGTATTAAATCCTGTCTGACAATAAACGGATTGCATTCAACTAAAAGGCGGCCTCCACCCCCGGGGTGCTGGTGTGTTTGATCAAGACAACAGGTGGTACAGCAATAAACACACTTGTCAGTTTACAGGGATCAGTATAAACACTGATTCACAAAATGTCAGCTTTTTTCACACCCTGGTTCGCATCATGTGTAAACCAATGTTTACTGTTTAACACAGAAAACATTTTAAAAAGAACATGCACACGCACTCATACACAAACACATGCATTGCACACGTGCACACACACACATGCACGCACACACGTGACACACAAACACACAGTTACTCAATAACAAATACACATTTGGCATATATATAATATGCATGTGCATGCATGCATAGACAATATATACATGACACATACAGAGAGAAAAAAAGGGAGGGAGGGAGGGAATGAGAGAGAGAGAGAGAGGGGGTGGGTGGGAAAGACAGTATTACTATTAGATCTTGAGTCCATATCCTACTCCATCTGTCTCTCCAGCTCTTCTATTGTTTTTTGTGTGCGTGTGCACTACATGTGTGCATATATATGTGCAAGTGTATGTGGCCAAGTGCGTCCACATGCATGTTTGTGTTTGGCTTGGAAGTGAGCCCCTGGCGAAGAGAAAATTTAACTGATGGTGACAGGTAGCGAATATAGGACAGACGATGGAAAAAAAAAGGGTAAGATCACTACTGTAACGGCAATTTTCCCAACATAAATGCCTGTCAGGCTAATTATAACCCAAAAATGAAGGCCACAGTCGGAAGGCGGCAAAGAGATAGTCTGCCTAAATACATATAATTATAGGTCACAGGCCCCGCCTGAGCCAAGCAGCTGTGACAAGCCTGAACAGCTTGAATACCCAGAGGCATCAAAAGGGACGCTCCGGTAAAATGGGAAAGGAGCAAATGAATGCAAACTGAAAGTGAATGTAAATTCGCTTTGACATCACTTTAGCAAGCCTGAACGTTCATTTCACATTTTAAGCCTATATTAGAGACTCGTGTCTCAAAATCTATTTCCGGCATTACGAAAGAGTTAAACTCCATATCATTTGAGGTTATATCACTTATTAGTGTAGTTTTGAACGGATCAGCAAATAGCTCAAACTGTGTCACTTATGCTTGCTCAGTGTTGGTTCTTGTTGTGCTAGTTTGCTAGGTCAGTGTGTATTGCTTACTGGACACTACGATGCTCTAGGATGAGTTGAAGGGCCTCACATGGTTTCACTACACAGTCAGTCTGGACGTTAGCAGAACTTTGTCAAAAGAGAGGATTAACTTGATGATTATCAGGATACTTCTTCTTCTTTCTTCAAACAACCTCCATCATCTTGCTGATGGTTCTGTTGTTATGCTAAAACTGGGGTGGGACTATCCAGCTCCTCTCTCTCTCCACCCAACCCCCCTCTCTCTCTGAGTATGTGTGTGGTGTGCAGGGGGTGGGGGAAAAGATGAGGAACAATGAGAAAGAGTGCAAAGCTCTTCTTGCTTCTTTTTCTGTATATAATTCAAATACTCAACCTATGTATAAAATGGATGAAATACAAACTAAAACCAACCGGAGTTCAAGGAAAGAGAAGGATCAGTGTGACTGGGACCATCTTCCGTCTGTCCTTACTGACATGGAAGGTTCTCGTAAAAATTGAATCTTTTGCATGTCAGGGCATTGAGAACATCTCTTCTTGCTCGTTTTACTGCAATCTAAAAGTCCATCAGATTGAACAAGTCCCTTTCAATACTGCACAGATTCCGAAGAGACACAGATAGAAATTTGTTAAGAAAAACTGAAAACACTCTAAAAAAAACCATTATCTGTTTACAAATTGTTTCCATTGTCATTGTGTGTCAACTGCAACCTACACAATTTTTATACTTTTCATTATGGGATATCATAGTCACATTTTAAGGAATTTGAAGCCATTCAAGTCATGATGAAATGAACACACATGTGCATCTTCACTGAACATTTTCTAGTAGAAACAAAATAATTTTCAAATGTTCTTATTCTTAACCTACTTTGTATCTAAAGCCAATACTGAAATCACGGGGACTAGTTCAACCTTGAGATGATGGAGGTAAGCGTGAAATCAATAGCAATTAATGTTCTTTTTTGTCAAGTGTTATAATCGATTGAAAATTAACATTTTGTTGATTAAATGCGGTGATGCACCAAGGATGAAAAATGATAGGAGAAACTGTCCTACAGAAACAAAAATGAAAAACAAAATATATAGGAAAAAACAAAGCCCAGGATCATGCAGAAACCAATAGGACAGAGTTCGCCAGAGAGCCAAATAAGACATTTTCAGTTTTAATTGTCCTATAACATGGATCTCGACACATCACTGTAAATGTATGACAAAATTTAGCCTATAAAAACAAATGCTTAAAAACAAACACATCAATTCTGACGTCAAATACAAAAAGCCTATTCGCCTTTTAAAATCTGATCAAATCAATGGTCAACCTATGGCGATATTTTTCACGCCAGAGGGCAGTCAATGCACTAGGGGCTTATCACGCGATTTTCTTACTTGGGCGTAGTGAGAGAGAGAGTGATGGTAGGACCACTCACTGTCTCTCTCTCTTTCTTTATCCCCAACTAATAATATAGAGAGGATTAGCCCCACACGAGCGTCATGCCCTCTGGTGTGAGAAAAATCGCACTAAGTCTCTCATTGAAAGCTAACCTTTCCCTAACACCTCCAGGTACTTCTTTTGGCTTCCCTTAAAAGTTGAATCATCCTTCCCCCTCTCACTCACCCCATAATGTATGCATAGTCACCTCCACATGCATGTTGTCAGCTGATAGTGATACGTTTTCCTAATTACATTTCTTTCCTCAAAGTCAGTGCACTAGCACAGTAGCACGCACATTAACATTTAAATTAAATAGTCTTTGACCGTGAATGTGTCATAATACAAAGGGGGGGGGGGGGGGAGAGAGAGAGAGAGAGAGAGAGAGAGAGAGAGAGAGAGAGAGAGAGAGAGAGAGAGAGAGAGAGAGAGAGAGAGAGAGAGAGAGAGAGAGAGAGAGAGAGAGAGAGAGAGACTCAACTCAAACACAAAAATGTTTTAATGTCAGACCTCCGGCCTATAACATTGAGGGTGCGCATATACACATATAATGTAATAAATGAAAAGAGAGAGAGAGAGAGAGAGAGAGAGAGAGAGAGAGAGAGAGAGAGAGAGAGAGAGAGAGAGAGAGAGAGAGAGAGAGAGAGAGAGAGAGAGAGAGAGAGAGAGAGAGAGAGAGAGAGAGAGAGAGAGAGAGAGAGGAGAGAGAGAGAGAGAGAGAGAGAGACAGGCAACTTTTTTTTACAAACATGAAAAAGAGCGATCTACTGACATAGACAGCATGACCTAAACAGGTTGACACAGGATAGATGTACTATTACTGAACCTTTGCCCTAATGATTCATTAGGTGTTTTATTAACTTTCTTACTTAGATAAAGGCACATGACCACGCCAGTTGCGGACTTTGAACCAGGTATAAAACACCAGCTGCATAATTATGCTGAAATCTTGACCCACTCTTATGTCCATTGGGTCACAGTCCACTGACCTGCAGGGTCTTAAGTTATCTGAACCAGCCACTTCAACAGCCTGAACTAACACAAGACTTTATACTAATCTCATCATGTTAAAGACTCACATCCTTTATGATTATTAGGTCATTCAAGTCTCACAGGGTAAGTTTGAATTATAAGTGATAAACAAGCCCATAAACACAAATATGGCCACTTCTTCCCCAATCTCAGCATTATGTCATTCATTCAAGCGCCATCACATCAATACAGAATTAAACAGAAACCATGACCCTAATCTCTTAAAAATGAAGCCTCTAAACACTGTGATGTCACTTGTGTTGGGTTGGTCCTGGTTGCCCTCTCTCTCTGGGTTTCCTGTTATCTCCAATTACGTAACTCGCCACTTCATTTCTGGTAATTCAATAATGGTCTCTGTGAAACTCTTATCAATCACAAGTCAGAGTTTTAATTGAAACAAGCCTAGAGGTAGAACAGGGGAATAGAGAATAATTCACAGTTCTTTCAGTGTCTAAGAATCGAGTAGTTGGGGGGGGGGGGGGGTGGGTAAACTACATGTTTGCCTTTGTTAAGGGAGAAGGGAGGTGGTGTTAAAAGTACATCTCTACCAGAATATTCATTGGATAGATAGATGACAGGCAAAAAGAAAAGATCAAATAAAAAAGAAGAGGTTCAAGGAGAAACAGGGATTATAACTTACATCTGTATCGTTAAAAATTCGGGACTTTCCTGGAGTTGCACTGCC
>CM065683.1:61464814-61479814 GCA_017654935.2 Phymorhynchus buccinoides | reverse complement strand
ACTCGGCAGCATTTTCGGCTCCAGAGATCTAGACCTTTGACTTTCATTTTTTAATTTGGCCTAGATATCCTTAGTACCTATCCGCATGCAAATTTTGAGCATCCTAGGTCCCTCTTTTCAAATGTTATCGTGCCAGGTGTTTGGCAGCATATTCGGCTCCAGTGACCTTGACCTTTGACCTTCATGTTCGAACTTGGCCTAGATATCCTTCGTACCTATCTGCATGCGAAATTTGAGTGCCCTAGGTGCCTCCGTTCAAACGCTATGACGTCATCATTGATCTCTGAGAGGCCAGAGGGCAATACGCGCGTTTTGGGGTAAAATCTTTGGATTTCTTTTACGTGCAAATAACAGGAGTGAGTTGAAAACATAGGGCACGGTTTTATTCATTAATCATTTCTGAACACTCCTATACCATTCAATGTTATCGGCATAATGCGCAAGTGCATTCGACCATTTCACTCAAGCGGTCTCCCATTCTGTGCGTGGTATTTTCATATTGCATCAACATTCAGACACTGGGGTACGATATTATTTCATCACCAAACTTATAAATAGTAGGTTAAGCACTGAAAAAAAAACCCATCAAAAAGGGGAATAAAATCAATATGCACACCAACAGAGACACACACACACACACACACACACAGTGAGACTGACAGACATATCCCATTATTCTGATCGCTTCTCTGCCTTTTGGCTAAGACAGTGATTCAGGAACATAAATTTTTGTATATACCCTGGTTGGTTTGTTAAGCCCATCGTACATGGCGAAAGCCGATACGCCACGTTAAACTGAACTTTCATCACATATCCCATGGACATACATACAGACAGACTGATAGAAGACAGACATAATCAATAACTGCAGCAGTCTCAATGATAAGAAAGAACCGGCTAGCGTTGGTAAGCATACCCTGGTTCTCAACGGTGGTTCTCAAGTACATGCCTTCAGTATCACTTTTTTTTTGTTGGTCTTGCATTCTTATAACAAATCTTTTATTTTCATTTAAACACGAATGAAATATGAACACAAAAACATGACAATAAAAAGAAACAATTAAAAACAACAACAAAACAATACAATCTAACCTCCCCAATAACAACGCGTCAAGGACATCTATTATACAGCCTATCTTTGGTTCAAGTCAAAATCTGCCTTCAAAATACAGTGGAACCTCCTTTATAAGACCTTCAAAAATAATCCAAAATGAGGTCTTAAATGGGAGGGAGTTGTACAAGGGATGTCATTTTAATACAAAGAAGGGCAATGTCTCAGAGAAGTAGGTCTTAAAAGGGAGTCTTATATTAATGGGGGGGTCTTATAAGGGAGGTTCCACTGTGTATTTAAGACCAAGATAGGAAGGGGGGGAGGGAGGGGGAAGAGGGGAGACAGTATTATCCTAGACGAGTCTTTTGTCCGAACAATCTTCTGCCTACGCATTCTTTGTCTTTATAATAAAAACAATGCACAGCCCCCCTCCCCCCCCCCCCCCCCCGAAAAAAAAATAAAATCAAGTCAAATGGCTTTTACATCAATTAGCTTTGTGTTGATGTCCAGAGAGGGAGAGAGAGAGAGAGGACTGAAAAACTTTATTACATAAGGATTAACTCAAGATTTTGGGCCGGGCCCATTCTTCCAATCTGCCCTTGGAACGAAAACTAGACTAATACAAAACAATTAGACAAACAGATATAAGCATGTATGATGAAGCAAGGCATCAAAGAAAAGAACAATGGAAAATGGAATACTCAAATAATTAACAAGTAGATAAGCAAACAGACAGAAAAAAACCATCAAAAATGTGTAAGCATCATTAATATTCAAACATATAATTATGTACTATTACTACTACAGTGGAACCTCCCTTACAAGACCTTCAAAAATCATCAAAAATGAGGTCTTATAAGGGAGGGGTCTTATAAGAGAGGTACTTTTAATACTTACAAAGAAGGGCAATGTCTCAGAGAGGTAGGTCTTATGTGGGAGGGAGTCATAATGGGAGGTCTTATAAGGGAGGTTCTACTGTACTACTCATACTACTATCTTTTATAAACATTATTATCCAAACACACTGAACAACAGCATTATTCCTAACTACAACAGAGAGAGAGAGAGAGAGAGAGAGAGAGAGAGAGAGAGAGAGAGAGAGAGAGAGAGAGAGAGAGAGAGAGAGAGAGAGAGAGAGAGAGAGAGAGAGAGAGAGAGAGAGAGAGAGAGAGAGAGAGAGAGAGAGAGAGAGAGAGAGAGAGAGAGAGAGAGAGAGAGAGAGAGAGAGAGTCCTTCCCATATAAGACCTACTTCTCTGAGACATTGCCCTTCTTTGTAAGTATTAAAATTACCTCCCTTATAAGACCCCTCCCTTATAAGACCCCTCCCTTATAAGACCTCATTTTGGAGGATTTTTGAAGGTCATATAAGGGAGGTTCCACTGTATCTTAAAATATTGATGGAGAGAGAGAGAGAGAGAGAGAGAGAGAGAGAGAGAGAGAGAGAGAGAGAGAGAGAGAGAGAGAGAGAGAGAGAGAGAGAGGGAGAGAGAGAGAGAGAGGGAGAGAGAGAGAGAGAGAGAGAGAGAGAGAGAGAGAGAGAGAGAGAGAGAGAGAGAGAGAGAGAGAGAGAGAGAGAGAGAGGGAGAGAGAGAGAGAGAGAGAGAGAGAGAGAGAGAGAGAGAGAGAGAGAGAGAGAGAGAGAGAGAGAGAGAGAGAGAGAGAGAGAGAGAGAGAGAGAGAGAGAGAGGGAGAGAGAGAGAGAGAGAGAGAGAGAGAGAGAGAGAGAGAGAGAGAGAGAGAGAGAGAGAGAGAGAGAGAGAGAGAGAGAGAGAGAGAGAGAGAGAGAGAGAGAGAGAGAGAGAGAGAGAGAGAGAGAGAGAGAGAGAGATGCTCAAGGAACATCAGCAGCTAACATGCCTGGCAATACACAACAATTACAAGACAGACAGCGGGATCTAATGAATGACATGTGGTGAACAATTCCCTGCGTCAGGCATGTGCATCGGTTTACCTCCAGATCATTTCACCCATACCTTCTGGGTGCTAGCATTCTTTTCAAGGAACACACATAGACTGCAAATAGTGTACCTGGGTACAGGGGATTTTTTCCCTCTCATTCTGCACTAGGCGGTCTGAACGTGGAGTCTTTCGGATGAGACGATAAACCGAGGTCCCACTTAGCATACGTTAAACCCAGTGGCAACGGAAAAGTTGTCATTTGGTCAAAATTTACCCCCCCCCCCCCCCCCCCTCATCAGTGACAAAAAATCGCATGCAAAAAAAAAAAAAATTGGGTGGCGCGCCTCTGGCAGCGACGCGCACTCCAGGTGGGAGCAACCCGAATACTATAAAGTACCTAATACCTAACCTAATACCTAATACATCAACGAGTGGCAAGAAACCACCACCACCACCACCCTCTCAACACAGGGCCCTCTCTTGCTGACTTCACTTTCACTTGTTTTCAATTTGGGGCATATAACGAAGGCTTGGAGTCAAAACGGACTATCTTTAGATAGTCCATTGACGTATTATTGGACATATTGCGAAAACTAATAACTTGTATCACAAAAAGACTGCATAAATATAACAAGCATCATCCCCATTTTACACTATTTGCAGTCTTTTTTAATACAAGATTAAGTTGTTAAAGACCCACCAGGTCACGTGTCAAATTCACGGGTTTCACGCGTTTCCCCTCTTATAGCTGGCAAGAAATCTTGTTTTGACCAGGCTTGACTCCCATACAAACATCCCCAAATTGAAAACGAAACATCATTTTAAGGAGCAGCCTCAATTTGAAGTTGGGGACATTTGTATGTGGGTCACAGCTACCTAAAAAAAACCCAAGGGACTTAATCGTGATACATCAGTGTGTCTTTAACACTAACAGTCATATTAATGCACTTACTTTTATAATGTTTATCCAAACATGTTTCTTTAGTGCTTTCCAAGGAAATAAAATAGTAACTTAAACATGGTATCTTAAAATATTGAGGGTGAGGTGAACTTATAAGTTATAAGTTCACCTTCAATATGTTACGGAGTTATTCTGGGAACGCAGAAGAATAAGAATGTCTTCCACGAAGATCTCCAAGAGCATAACACCACTTTCTTTTGCACATATTTCCTCTAGCACATCCTAGTGGGCAATCATGGTGAAGGTTTGCTTAACATCAAAAATCAATCATAATGTGCATGCATATTACATATGTCTATATGTCTTTTCCTTATTACCCCATGCTGAACGTTCATCTTCGCTAAATATCTCAAACAGTGGCGTGTCTAATCATTAAACGAACTAGTGTGACTTGGCGAAGAGAGAGAGAGAGAGAGAGAGAGAGAGAGAGAGAGAGAGAGAGAGAGAGAGAGAGAGAGAGAGAGAGAGAGAGAGAGAGAGAGAGAGAGAGAGAGAGAGAGAGAGAGAGAGAGAGAGAGAGAGAGAGAGAGAGAGAGAGAGAGAGAGAGAGAGAGAGAGAGAGAGAGAGAGAGAGAGAGAGAGAGAGAGAAAGACACAGAGAGAAAGACAGAGAGAACGAACGAACGAACAAATGTTTTTTAATGAGGGAAAAAACAGAATAAGCACAATATGCTTTTTTTCATCCGGCCCTCAAAAATACAATGCAAAATGCAAAATCAATAAGGAAACAAAATCTACAAAATGCAAAAACAAAAAAGAACAAAAAAACACACAAAAACACCAACCATGAAAATTATTTTTAAGATATCAATAAGATAAAAAATATTTCAGAATCGATTCATCACTAGGTCAGTAGGTGGAAAATCAATTACAAGTAAATCTCAATTTAATTAAACAAATTATAGAGAAAGAAGCCAGACAGACAGACGGAGAGAGAGAAAAGAGATGAGGAGACAGAGAGAGAGAAAAAGAGATGAGAAAGAAGAGAGAGAGAGAGAGAGAGAGAGAGAGACAAAGACGGACAACGACAGAATGAGGGAAAAAACAGAATAAGCACAATATGCTTTTTTTCATCCGGCCCTCAAAAATACAATGCAAAATGCAAAATCAATAAGGAAACAAAATCTACAAAATGCAAAAACAAAAAAGAACAAAAAACACACAAAAAACCAACCATGAAAATTACTTTTAAGATATCAATAAGATAAAAAATATTTCAGAATCGATTCATCACTAGGTCAGTAGGTGGAAAATCAATTACAAGTAAATCTCAATTTAATTAAACAAATTATAGAGAAAGAAGCCAGACAGACAGACGGAGAGAGGAAATAGATGGAAAGACAGACAAACGGACAGACAGACGGACAGTCAGGCACATAAACAGACACAGAGAGAGAGAGAGAGAGAGAGAGAGAGAGAGAGAGAGAGAGAGAGAGAGAGAGAGAGAGAGAGAGAGAGGGAGAGAGAGAGAGAGAGAGAGGGAGGGAGAGAGAGAGAGAGAGAGAGAGGGAGAGAGAGAGAGAGAGAGAGAGAGGGAGAGGAGAGAGAGGGAGGAGAGAGATAGAGAGAGAGAGAGATAGAGAGAGAGATTATTTTTAACATCACCACCATATAATGAGCGTGAGGGGGAGATTCCATCAGTGTATCACTGCATGGTCCACGGTCAGTATCAGGTCCACACCATTGACTTGATACATGACATGTACACATTCTTCAAACTCCACGGAACATGGAACTATCAAAAGTGCTTTTCAAGCAAAGATTACAAAAGTGCTTTTTAAGCAAATATTATGTGACAGGTCACTGTACTGCTAATATATAACCTGCTGAGCACGCAGTCCTACACACACAAGGAAAAAAGGGAAGGAGGGGTGCCGGGGTGGGTGTGGGTGTGGGGTTATAAGTGATAATAGTGGTCAAAAATCATTTCGATGCGAATCCAAAATTTCTAAATATATTTAGAGGCTTTGATTGATTATTCCTTATAGCAAAATTTGTACTGTACAAATCTTGACCTAAACCATACCTGACACTCACTAGACTATGCCTAAAAAGCTCCATGTGCGGCTTGTTTTGACCCTACAATATTGCTACTTAGTACTAGAGAGAAATAGGGAATCGTGTAGTCTTCCTTCTTCTTCTTCTTCTGCGTTCCCAGGCCATAAGGCCACAATGGGTACGTATGTGTCCGTTTTCCAGTTTTCACTGGTGTCCTCGCTGCATTCAGCTGACACATTCTGATTTCGGAGGAGTTCAAAGGAGAAAACTATATGAAAGATTTTTTTGGGGAAAAAAGGCAGGAGAATGGGCCCAAAAAGTCAGAAAGATAGTAGATGACACAAAGCAAGGAAAAAGGCAGAGTCAAAGAGAGAGACAGATTAGAGGCAGCTACAAGCACAGAACTTCCACAAGGTGGGGGAACTATTTTACATATGGAAGACCCCCCAGTATCCCCATGGGGGTGTCTTCCATCTAATCACCTTCCGCTCACAATTTTTTGGGGCGAGTACCAACAACAACAAAAAAGTAGAAAATTCTATGAAAAACAGTTGCTGGGAACCACCAGCAACGTACCTATCCTATGCTGTTTCCTTACGGTCTAGGTAAAGTTTTCAGAGAGGAATGAATGTTGGCCTACATGATCTCCAGACCAACTGAGCCTTGCAAAGCAGTCAAGCAGCTAGGAGAGAACACAGCACCTAAGACCATAAACTGATAAAGCAGAAAACGATGGAGCAGATGATAACAACAATGTTAACATGATTGTTCAGACCTGGTTTTGCAGTACCTCCAGGATCTGCTCAGAGCATTGAATGATGGTTGGTTGGTTGATGATTCATCCCAAATGTGCTGTTTTGCAGCCGAGTGGACGTAAAAGCTACCTTTCATTCAGCTGATAACAAGATAGCAAAGCCATATAAACGTGCTTCCAGTTCAGACGTTTCTCACTCTCATTTTATTATTGGCCTCTTGGCAACACCTCCTTGGAGCTTTCCACCTTAGTACCACCCTCACCAAAACAAGCAAGGCATGCAAACTTGACCAACACATGTGTTACATCATTTAGGTTCTGCCAGCTGTAATGATAGGGGAGAGAGGTCGGGGCCATAAAGTGGCCACTTCACAAAGTGGTCTCCCACACAGGGATTAGTCTGTGTAGATTATGTAAGTCAGTGTCACACACTGTGCTAAGATCACAATCATACAGACAGACAGACAGACAGACAGACACACACACACACACACACACACACACACAGATGCATACACACACACGCACACATAGCCAGGCAGACAAAAACAAACCTGCAAGCCCTTATTCCCATCCCAATGTACACCTGTACTCATACAACATGAAGTACAACAAAAAAAGAAATACAGCAAAAGAAAGAAAGAAAAAGGAAAGATTGATGCTAACAATATACATTAAACATTTACCATATCAGTAAGGGTTTGCATCAGCCTAGGAGTAGGATTGCTTTCATAAAACTGAAAGAAGCAGACTTTAAGATTGAGGGGCGTAAACATGAGGGGGGTATTTATCTTTGCTCTCTTTATTCCTATTTTGAGGACTGAGGACTACAATAAAGGATCTTTGTCATTCAAGACTGTCAAACACAACAAAGATTCATCTCGGGGCAGTGGGTGGATGCCTTGTGCCTCCATTCGGGGACATTTGGACGACCCCACCCCCTCCACGAGTCTCTCCCCGTGGGGATACTGTGGGGGTCTTTTGTAAAAATAGTTCCCCCACCTTCTTGAAGTTCTGTGCTTGTAACTTCCTCTAATCTGCCACTCTCTTTGACTCTGCCTTTTCCCTTTGCTTTCTATAATCCACTATCTTTCTGACTTATTGGCCCATTCTCCTGCCTTTTAAAAAACCAAATATTCCAAATAATTGTTCTCATTTGAGCTCCTACGAAATCAGAATGTGTCAGCTGTACGCAGCGGGGAGACCAGTGAAAACTGAAAAACGGACACATACATACCTTACCCATTATGGCCATATGGCCTAGGAAGAAGAAGACTCATCTATGAAACTAAACTGACACTGACACAAAAAGAAAAGAGACCCCCCAGGAATGTAAAAAAACAAAAAATCAAACAAAAACAGAACAAGCTGCTTACTGATCATAAACTGATAAAGTATGTAGAGTATCTCTAGCAAGGTGTGTACAGTGCAGCATAGAACAAAGGACTCCTCGATACAACAAAGGTGACACTGAAACTAACAACTGTCTGTTCAGAGACGCCCACAGATTAGACAAGAATCGAATCAAGTCACACAGAGAAGGAACACAGTTCTGACTGAAGCGAATGCGCACAACAGTAAAACTGAAAGAAGGAAGGAAAAAGGAAGGCAGCAAGCGTCAGACAAATGTCATGGATGTCAATGAAAGATATGCACCTGACAGTGAGTCAACTTCCTAAAAACACTGAACTGTAAAAGTAGGATCACAAGTATTAGCTAAGCAGGGCTCCCACGGACCCCCATTTGGGGGTCTATGAAGCACTAAAAGTCTAAAGGACCCTCTAAAAGAATGTGTAGGGGTCCCAGGGATGCACTAGAAAAATTCTTTTTAGCATTCGCAATGCCACTGGGACCCTCTATCCCGCCTCCAGGACCCTCTATGTTTTGCGGGACGATTGGGAGCCCTGGCTAAGTTTGAAGTACAGTAATTTTGTTTAAAGTACAAACTAAAACAATTAAGACAGTAACAAGATTTCCAGCTTTTGTTGGTTTGAATACTGTACCATTATAGTTGCAGTTGTACGACCACACGAGCAGAACCGGGCATAAAGTCATTTGATGGAATCAGGCCACACTCACACTGGCAAAGAAACAGTATCTTGGGCCTTTCATAATATGAAACGCTTTACATTGAATGATATTATCACAAGAGAGAGAGAGAGAGAGTGTGTGTGTGTGTGTGTGTGTGTGTGTGTGTGTGTGTGTGTGTGTGTGTGTGTGTGTGTGTGTGTGTGTGTGTGTGTGTGCGTGCGTGTGCGTGTGCGTGCGTGTATGCGCACGTGTGCGTGCGTGCGTGTGTGTGTGTGTGTGTGTGTGTGTGTGTGTGTGTGTGCATGTGCGTGCGCGCGTGTGTGTGTGTGTGTTTTTAAACACTGTTCCATTATATTTGCATTGTGGTATCAAGTTAAATGTTTCAGATTGAAAATAATGATTCAATTGCATTTTACATCTCTTTCACAGACCAGCTGTTACCAAATTAAAAGCCACAAGAGTCATATTATATATGATACATGCACACACTTACAAAATCAAAGTGAAGCACTGCACAAGCCCACACCCCACAAAAATTTAAAACTTTCAGAGCTGAGTTCACCAGTAAGCAACAAAATAATTCATTACTAATATCAAAAACAAAAACGTTTTTAATTTATTAAATGGTTAAACTCAGAAATGACTGACTTTATATTCTACGCGTATCAAAGCTGAAGCTAGTTGAAATAACATGAGACAACATTTTATTCACACCTGTTACAATTGTATCTGTCTTCAAGTTCTAACACTATTTAGGTATATCTTCCAGTTTAACTAATTGTAGTCCCTGACATGTCCTACATGTATGCTCCTGCTGCTGTTAGCTCCCTTACTTCTTGTTTTGCACGTGTTGGGTGTGCTTGTGTGCAAGTGGACGCCTCTGTGCGTCGTGTGTGTGTGTGTGTGTGTGTGTGTGTGTTTGTGTGTGTGTGTGTGTGTGTGTGTGTGTGTGTGTGTGTGTGTGTGTGTGTGTGTGTGTGTGT
Organism: Phymorhynchus buccinoides; assembly: GCA_017654935.2. NCBI lineage: Eukaryota > Metazoa > Mollusca > Gastropoda > Neogastropoda > Raphitomidae > Phymorhynchus > Phymorhynchus buccinoides. Next base: position 61,470,135 of record CM065683.1, on the reverse strand, counting down.
GTGTGTGTGTGTGTGTGTGTTGTGTGTGTGTGTGTGTGTGTGTGTGTGTGTGTGTGTGTGTGTGTGTGTGTGTGTGTGTGTGTGTGTGTGTATGTGTGTGTGTGTGTGTGTGAACGCATGTGGGAAATGCGAAGGAGGGTGATTGTTGTTGTGTATCACTGTATGTGCGTGTACATGCATTGGTTTGGGAATTAAAATTTGCGCATCAACCCATTTTTCCACATTTGTGCATACATAAGAACCAGTGAAGCATGACATGGTTTCCAAGTGAACAAGTCATACTTTACATGAAATTCCTCACTATTTTAGTCAAACCAGCCGCTAGCTACAAATGCTGCTTTCTTGAGTGCATCATAGGCGCACACAATCTAAGAAAACAAAATTCATCAACATTAACACAAGTAACACAGAAATAGGACTGATGTGAAAGTAAAACCTGAGTTGACAGTAAAACTCAGCAAGTCAATACAAACATTTTCGCTTAATTAAAATTAGCACAAAAATTAAAGTAGTGTAGTACTAGTAGTAGTAGAATTGGGTCTGATATGGGCTTCACTGCCCATTTACACCCCCAGGGATTATTCTTAGCACCGGTCATCAGTCATTTTGAAATGAACTATTGTTTTTGCAGGTAAGAGGTCATATGACTTATTGTTTTTGCAGGCAAGAGGTCATATGAACTATTGTTTTTGCAGGCAAGAGGTCATATGAACTATTGTTTCTGCAGGTAAGAGGTCATATGACTTATTGTTTTTGCAGGCAAGAGGTCATATGAACTATTGTTTTTGCAGGCAAGAGGTCATATGAACTATTGTTTTTGCAGGCAAGAGGTCATATGAACTATTGTTTTTGCAGGCAAGAGGTCATATGACTATTGTTTTTGCAGGCAAGAGGTTATACTATTGTTTTTGCAGGCAAGAGGTCATATGAACTATTGTTTTTGCAGGCAAGAGGTCATATGACTTATTGTTTTTATACCTCATGTCTTTTAGCAACTTTAAGGATTTTTATGTGCGCTGCAACTGATTCTATAGTGATCAGATTGACTTAGGTGAAACAATAGAAGTCCTGCAAAAAACGCCCTATTATTACTTTGCATTGCACAGTATTGTACTAGCTTTTTTCATGCCTCCCCCCCAAAAAAAAAAAAAAAGAATATAAAAAAATAAAACAAAACAAACAAGAAAACAAACTTTTCTCATGTCATTCTTTGGACATGCATTCTGTGAAACTACCGGGTATGTGATTGATTGCAACAGTGTTCTAGAAAACAGTTTGTGTTGCACTCTAGATGCATTTCCTTTTTTAAAAATTATACATTATGACTTATCTGAGTTATCGTTTTATGAAAATGACCTATTATATTTTCTTCGATCTGGTCAAATGATCTATGATGTCCTGTGACAAGATTGATCCCTACACCCGTTCTTCATAACATTAAAGAGGAACATGCAAATGATAATATATCAATAAAATGTAGTTTCATAAAACACTAAATAAACCAGTGACCAATCTGCTATACGATAAAACAGAAAAATTTAAATTATTGACAGCTTACCTGCTACAAGACATTAATTAATCAGAGTGAATCACTGAAATGGGTGTGTGCAGATCTCTCTGCAAATTCTCAGAAATGAATGAAATAAATATAGAGCTTTCACTTCCACAGGTTCCACTTAAGTTCTAGTCTTGTTTTGGTTTTGCTTTTGAGATAAAACACATTCTTGGCAATATTCATGTACTGCATTATGCATACTGTGGCATTTCAATCATGTACTGATATATAGTTTTGAAATATTACATTATGCACAGTACAGTACTGACTGTCAATCATGTACTGATACATATACAGATATAGTTTTGAAATATTACACTATGCACAGTACAGTACTGACTGTCAATCATGTACTGATATATAGTTTTTGAAATATTACACTATGCACAGTACAGTACAGTACATGAACATTGCCAAGAATGTAATGGGTTGGGTTTTTTTAACTCAAAAGCAAAACCAAAACTAGACTAGAAGTGGAACCTGTGGAAATGAAAGCTGGTATTCATTAAGGTAAGGTGAAGCCTGATGAAGTTGGCTGCCTGAGGCAAAGAAGAAGAAGAAGGTACACCATGCAATTTTGTCCAGTTTGCATGGTTATTCACTTTGAAACTGTGCTGTATCTATTCTAGGTTAAAGGATAATAAACACACATAGCTGTTGTAAACCCTTAAAAGGAATCCCAATGATAAAAACAGTGTATTCATTAATTTATTCACTACAACAAAAAAAAGAATTAAGTTGGTGTGATCTGCATGAAAAGTTGGATCTAAATCTTAGCAACTGCCTGAAGACAGTCACATACCATAAACTGTAAATCACGCAGAAACAGGTCCCTAAAAACTATTGTCAATATTCCTTTGTTTTCACAACAACATTGTGATTTTATCATGGATGCATTTTAAGATGATAAATTTTCAATAGGCAATTTTTTTTAGACCCACAAAAGCAACCGGGCTAATTTTCAAAACAATTTCTGCACAATCGGATTTCCCCCCGCACAATCGAAGTTTGCTGTTCGTTTTGCTCTTGTTTATGAGATATATTCCTAATCCTAGCCCATTCCCTTGCCCTTGCCCTAGCCCTACCCCGACCGTAAGTTCTAACCCTGAGCACAACGAAGTTGGACAAACAATTAACTTTTGCTTTTGCTCTCACATGTGGAGTGTTTCCTTCATTTGTTTTGGTTGTTTTCAATTCTAACCCTAACCCTTACCCCATTCCTAACCCTATCCCTTTTCTGGCAGATCAATTCTAACCATATCCCTGACCCTATTCCGTATTCCCCGACCTGGCGAAAGACCTTTGTTAGGACTCAACTTGGTAGATGTGGTGTGTGTTTGGCGCATGGTGTGTGTGTGTGTGTGTGTGTGTGTATAACTTAGTGTGTGTGTGTGTGTGTGTGTGTGTGTGTGTGTGTGCGTGTGTGTGCGTGTGCGTGCGTGTGCGTGTGTGCGTGCATGTGTGTGTGTGTGTGTGTGCATGCGTGCGTTCATGCGCATGCACACATAGTCAATTTTGGCATTTTGTAATCTTGAATATTGACCATTGCAGCAGAAGGGGAAGAGGTGGGTGAGGAATGGGGACTGGGAAACCATCTGCCAAAATGGTTATTTTGGATTCGTAAACCTAAAGTGGACGTTCTGTTACAACTACGCGTGCACACCGGACTACGTAAATTAGAGCAGAGTGCAAGCAGTTTCTTTTTTTTCTTCTCTTTTTTTCGGGGGGTGTTGTAATGCTTGCTTTATCTAAACGAATTATGCGATAAATATGATGAGGCAATGAGGCAAACGTCAAGGCTGCAGCGGTTTCTTGAAGAAGTTCGATAGACAAGCACTGAAGCAGACGAACAAGTCAAGACAAAGACAGCAGAGTGACAGACGCACTGAAAATAATTAGACTCTCACACTCAAAGCCGTATCGTATCAAGTGAATCAAAACGATGTTACGCCTATTTAACCAAGATAATCAAGCCTACTTACCTTTTCTCACGGATTTTAGGAACGCTAGCAGCTGAATGATCGTTGACAGAGGTCGGCAGCTACGCCAGTGTCGCGAGGGGGGGCTTGTCTACGTAGCTGTGGTACTTTCTTCTTCTTCGCGTATGGGTGGGCAAGGGAAATAATCCTATTTTACTGTGTGAATGACCTTGTGAGTTGTGTTCTCCCATTGTTAGGCTACTATGGGATGGAAAAAAAGTATCCTGCTTTCTCTCTCTCTCCCCCCCCCCCCCCTCTCTCTCTCTCTGTACTGTGTGTGTGTGTGTGTGTGTGTGTGTGTGTGTGTGTGTGTGTGTGTGTGTGTGTGTGTGTGTGTGTGTGTGTGTGTGTGTGTGTGTGTGTGTGAGAGAGAGAGAGTGTGTGTGTATGTGCCCACGTGTAAGCGCGCGCGCGCGCGTGTGTGTCCACGTACACGCATGTGTGTGTATGTGCGCGCGCGCGCGCGCGCGCGCGTGTGTATGTGTGTGATAAATCAACTTTTCCTTGTTCACAATTTATTGTCGTCCGCTTCTATTCATACAAGGGGCTCTTGATAACCTTCTGGATGTAAAGAACTGAGAAGGTGTACACTTCTTCTGGTGGGCCTACATTGTAGAGGTATCCTTCCTAAGCACACATACATTTGATCATCCTTTCAAAGCAAACCGTTTTGGTGCCAGATCAGGTTGACTGAGGTATGTCAAAATAGAGCCCTCGTCAACCCCTCGACTGAGCATTTTCAACCTTCTAGAAATGTCAGCTCCCATTCACCACTCGCAACTCAGAAACACTTCCACGCTTCAAAACCGCTCTAAAAACCCACTATTTCCGCCAGTCCCACAACCTCGATTAAAATATGTCTGCTGTCTCCCTTATGTCTTTCCGTCTGTTGGTCTGTTTGTCTGTCCTCCCCCCCCCTCTCTCTCTCTCTCTCCCCCCGCTCTCTCTCTCTCTCTCTCTCTGTGTCAACGTGTCTGTCACTCTGTATGCCTGTCCATCTGTGTTCCACCCCCTTGCTCTTTTTCTTAACTTCTCCCCCCCCCCCTCCCCACTTTGTCTACTCGTCTCTCACTCTTTGTCATCCGTTTTCTATCTGTCTTACTCTCTGCTCCTCTCTATCCCCGTCTCTATCCCCAACTCCTTCCTTCTTTTACGCTCCCTCTTCTGCTTTTCTGCATTACCTTCCATTTTGTCCATTTTCTTCTTTCTGCTTCTGCTCGCTGCCGTGTGTATGTGGATGTGATACAATCAACTTTGTCCTTGTTCACAATTTATTGTCATTTTATGTCCGCTTTATCTATTCATACAAGGTGTGCTCTTTAATGACTAATCGTGTGTGTCTGGATGTAAAGAACTGAGAAGGTTTATAAATATTGAATATAATGTGCCTTTTTGTGACTATTGTATGTACAAATGGTAAGTTGTTATTTTATGATGCATGCAACTGTATTTCAGTCCTATAGTCTCTGTATCTCTTCTTCTCTCTTTCTCTGTCTGTCCCTCTGTCATCTCTGTGTCATGTCTTTCTTTCAAAGCTCTATCGTTAAAGTGTGAGTTGATGTTAATAGTGCCTGGGCGTCTTTAAGATCAGGTGAGTGTTTCAAGTTGGTTGCGAAAGTGACTGTAGATATGTCATTCATTATTTGGGCGTGATTGAGAAATTGACTGAGGGATCAGGGAAGGGGGGTCAATGTTTGATATATATTTTTTGTTCATTTGTTTACTATTCACTGTAAAGCTTTAGAGCTAAAGATTAGGCGCTATAAAAGTTGTCTTAATTAAATCAA
>CM065683.1:61417314-61462314 GCA_017654935.2 Phymorhynchus buccinoides | reverse complement strand
TGCCTTTTCCCTTTGCTTATTGTTATCTACTATTTTTCTGCCTTACCAGTTCATTCTCCTGCCTTTTTTCAAGAAACGCTTAGATTTCCTCCAGCCGAAGTCGGATTTGCTGGGCATAACAACAATTTCTTAGCTAGGCGCAAAACGGCAACATGACGCATCTGCGCTCATAATTGACAGGAAACTGTCTGAGTGATCGAAGAAGAAGAAGAAGAAGAAGAATAACCGTGTTTGCCGACTAGAAAGCGCTGTTACAGTGAAATCTCCGTCAAGAGGTTGCTCAATTCCTTGAAACCAGCAGCCCATACAGAATCCAGATGAATATGAAATTAAAACTTTCTGTGTCTGAATGACAAGCTTATATTAGATTTAGACCACTCCAGGTTAAATAGCAAGCACAGAGAGAGAGAGAGAGAGAGAGAGAGAGAGAGAGAGAGAGAGAGAGAGAGAGAGAGAGAGAGAGAGAGAGAGAGAGAGTTCAGTAATATTCATTAACATGTGTGTGGAAAGTATAAATCGTGTCTAATTTTCCAGTACACTGCATTATTAAATAGTCTACAACTACTAAACTAACAATAAAGATACGTTAAAACACAATGCACGCTTTTCTGGCCTTTTTTTATTTTTTTTATTTGATCACATATCAACAACAGCTGACAACATCACACATATGCTACTCATTTTGTTATCACTTCGTGGTGAACAAAAAAGGTTTAATGATTTTAAACTACAACACCATAATTACAGTTGAAGGGATGCTATGTTTTCCAACAGCGACAATTCGAGTAGTTGCTTTTAGACAACAAATAACAATGACTGAACAGTCAGAAAATGGCGCACATGAACACATATAAAGAAAGTAGGCCAGTTAAGCGTAATGGAGACACAGTCACAGAAAGACAAGTGTGTCGCCGAGAGGCAAATATGTCCTTTGCCCCATACGACCCATACCCCCTCCCCACATCTTAGCCCCCGTCCTCTTTGCGTCCTTTGGGTGATACACTTACATACCCTTGCATGACTGGAGTACACGTCCTTTACCCAGAGTGCACACGCTTAATCGGTGGGGTGCACACCCTTAACACACATGTCAATGATGAAAGAGTTACTATCCTTAGACAGAGTTACTATCCTTGCCCGTATCTACTCCTTCCACTCTCTATTCAAAGGTAAACGATTTTGTGCATTGGTTCGCGAGATCTAAGAGGGTGAAGAAAATGGAGATATGTCATCCCACTCGGCGACACCTCTGTCTATGGCATAGTTTATTGACCAATGTCTTGTACTCACTGTATTGCACCAACACACAGAATTTGAAGTGATTTCATGCTGTAGTTCACGAGATATAAGGGTGAAGAGAAACGGGGACATGTCTGCTGTATACGGTGCCATAGCTTTATGCTTATCTGTATTAATAAAAAAATCGGGACTTTACTGGTTTCGTACTGCCTCCGGGCACCTCCAGTATTGCCCACCATGTATTTACAAATGTCCCATATGTGTTAAGACCGAGGACGTAAAACACCATTTTCGTCGACATGTCTGCTGTTACATCTATGCTTACCTGGCGGTACCATAGCCAATGAGGTTTAACCGAGGCGTGGTTACCGCTACACCTATCTGTATTGTTAAAAAATCGGGACTTTACTGGTGTTGCACTGCCTCTGGGCATTGCCTCCAGTATTGTTCCCACCATCTTTGTATTTACAAATGTCCCATATGTGTCTGTTCCAGACCAAGAGGACGTAAAGCACCATTTGTCATTTCATTCATTCGACATGTCTGCTGCATGTATGTACATAATGTGGCGGTACCATAGCCGATGAGGTTTAACCGAGGCGTGGTTACCGCTACACCTATCTGTATTGTTAAAAAATCGGGACTTTACTGGTGTTGCACTGCCTCTGGGCATTGCCTCCAGTATTGTTCCCACCATCTTTGTATTTACAAATGTCCCATATGTGTCTGTTCCAGACCAAGAGGACGTAAAGCACCATTTGTCATTTCATTCATTCGACATGTCTGCTGCATGTATGTACATAATGTGGCGGTACCATAGCCGATGAGGTCTAACCGAGGCGTGGTTACCGCTACACCTATCTGTATTGTTAAAAAATCGGGACTTTACTGGTGTTGCACTGCCTCTGGGCATTGCCTCCAGTATTGTTCCCACCATCTTTGTATTTACAAATGTCCCATATGTGTCTGTTCCAGACCAAGAGGACGTAAAGCACCATTTGTCATTTCATTCATTCGACATGTCTGCTGCATGTATGTACATAATGTGGCGGTACCATAGCCGATGAGGTTTAACCGAGGCGTGGTTACCGCTACACCTATCTGTATTGTTAAAAAATCGGGACTTTACTGGTGTTGCACTGCCTCTGGGCATTGCCTCCAGTATTGTTCCCACCATCTTTGTATTTACAAATGTCCCATATGTGTCTGTTCCAGACCAAGAGGACGTAAAGCACCATTTGTCATTTCATTCATTCGACATGTCTGCTGCATGTATGTACATAATGTGGCGGTACCATAGCCGATGAGGTCTAACCGAGGCGTGGTTACCGCTACACCTATCTGTATTGTTAAAAAATCGGGACTTTACTGGTGTTGCACTGCCTCCGGGCATTGCCTCCAGTATTGTTCCCACCATCTTTGTATTTACAAATGTCCCATATGTGTCTGTTCCAGACCAAGAGGACGTAAAGCACCATTTGTCATTTCATTCATTCGACATGTCTGCTGCATGTATGTACATAATGTGGCGGTACCATAGCTGATGAGGTTTAACCGAGGCGTGGTTACCGCTACACCTGTCTATATTGTTAAAAACTCGGGACTTTACTGGTGTTGCACTGCCTCCGGGCATTGCAGCCAGTATTGCTCCCACCATCTTTGTATTTACAAATGTCCCATATGTGTCTATGACCGAGAGGACGTAAAACATCATTTTCACCACGACATGTCTGCTGCTCGGCAACATTTAACCCCCCACCCCCCGGCATAATTTGTGCTGCAATGTCTTCTACTCTTAGTATTACACCCCACACACAAAATTTGAAGTGATTCCATGCAATAATTCACGAGATATAAGAGGGTGAAGAAAAACGGTAAAGATTTCTATACAATTACTTCTTCTTCTTCTTCTTCAGCGTTCCCAGGCCATATGGCCATAATTGGTAAGGTACGCATGTGTCCGGTTTTCAGTTTTCACTGGTCTCCCCGCTGCGTACAGCCGACACATTCCGATTTAGGAGGAGCTGAAAGGAGAAAAATTATTTGGAAGATTTGAAAAAAGGCAGGAGAATGGGCCAATAAGTCAGAAAGATAGTACATGAAAGAAAGCAAAGGGCCAGAGGCAGAGTCAAAGAGAGTGACAGATTAGAGGAAGTTACAAGCACACAACTTCCAGAAGGTGGGGGAACTATTTTTACGAACGACCCCCGATATCCCCACAGGGAGAGACTCGTGGAGGGGGCGGGGTCGTCCAAATCCCCGCATGGAGGCACGAGGCATCCACCCACTGCCGCGCTATGCAATTACAAAAATGAACACACACAGTAATCTAAAAGAGATATTAAAAACATTTTCAGCTCAGCAAAATGCTTTACAGTGACTTAGAAATAACCCACACAAAAACCCCCCAGCAAAGAACAAGTGTCATCACAAGCAAAATGCTTTACAGTGACTTAGACATTTTCAGCTCAGAAAATGCTTTACAGTGACTTAGAAATAACCAAAAAAACAGCAAAGAACAAGTGTCATCACAAGCAAAATGCTTTACAGTGACTTGGACATTTTCAGCTCAGAAAATGCTTTACAGTGACTTAGAAATAACCAAAAAAACAACAAAACAGCAAAGAACAAGTGTCATCACAAGCAAAATGCTTTACAGTGACTTAGACATTTTCAGCTCAGAAAATGATTTACAGTGACTTAGAAATAACCAAAAAAAACCCAACAAAACAACAAAGAACAAGTGTCATCAGAAACAAAATGCTTTACGGTGACTTAGAAATAACAACAAAAACCCCCACAAAAACAACAAAGAACAAGTTTCATCACATTAAAGTCTTACATTGTCTAAGAAAAATAATTGACTGACATTAAAACATTTTAGTTGAGCAAAATGTTTCGCGGTTACTTAGAACTGATGAAAACAAGAACAAAAAAACAAAAACAAAACCAACCACAGAAAGTGTGGGTTTAATTAAAGCCTTACAACGACTAAAAGAACTAATAGATTGACATTAAAAACATTTAGGGGAAGACGGGGTAAAAAGCGCATGGGCGGGTAAGAAGCCCACCCCAATTATCTCATGAAATGAAGCAAATTTCAGTCTCATTTTGCCCATGAGACGAGCGTTAATGTCTAGCATTCGTCTCATGGGCAAATTTGACTGAAATTTTCTTTATTTCATTAAATAATTGGGGTGGGCTTCTTACCCGCCCATGCGCTTTTTACCCCGTCTTCCCCTAAGCTCAGCAAGATGTTTCACAGTGACCTTAGAACTGATAAAAAAAACCCTAAAAAAACAACACACACACACACACACACACACACACACACACACACACACACACACACAAAAGCACAGGTTTAAAAAATCTGCAAATGTTTTCAAAAACAGTTGACACAGCAACAGAAGACTTTATAGAATATGCATCGTAATTTGGGGTAATACGCCCCCCCCCCCCCCCCCTCCTCCCCCTAAGCAAGAAATCCATTTTCTCTTCTATTTGAATTTTGTTTTGTATCAAATGTAAACGATAGAGGCCCAGCCATACTACAACATATCCTAACCGTTTAACATTTGAAATAATCTTTCACAGTTTGCGAGAGGCCATAATTGCAACAGTTATTTGAGCCCTTTTGTCCCACCTTACCATACGTGAGCTTGGAAATACTCTAAAAGATCAGAACAGTGACAATGACAATAGGTATTACAACAAATTTCAGTTATGCAACAGGATACACTGTATTTTAGATCTTTGTGTCTTCAAGATACTTAAATATGGATTACACACACTTAACTGTCTAGGACACAACCCAACAGACTTATGAAAACGCGGATTTAAATCATTTAAGGACATTTAAAAACAAAAACAACAAAACTGCGGACAACTATGTCAATTACAATTGCGGAGGGGACATTCTCCAGAAAATAGTGAAATAGTAGGAGGCACAGTGGTGGATAGAGAATGGTGGATATACTGTTTGACACACTTTGATTGTTCAGTGTCATTAACAAAATGTTATTAGAGAGTGGGAGATAGATAGACAGTGAGAAATATGCCATCGCTCTGTACACGAAGATATGTGAAGGCTGGGATGTCTGTGTTGGAAAATCTACTCTAATGATGGATGAAAAATCTGTGCTTCTAAAGGATGTAATTCAAAGCTTCCACAATGTTTTCTGAGCTTATAATGCGTCAATCCACTCTTTCGTATATTTTTCTCCTAGATCGAATGGCGTAGCCTACCACAGTAATAAGACAAATACAAAGGCAAAAAATATCAGATGTTGTTATAGAGAGGGGGAGAGGGTGGTGTGTCTAGGGATTCTGTACATTAGTAGTAGTAGTAGTAGTAGTAATTAGGGCTACGCCCTTTCTCGTTTGTGATTTTGATTTGTTTCAGGGCATCTTGCTTTCTACATTAGACCTAACTGTGTTTGATTTTTTTTAACCCGTACGAGCCTTAGACCTACTTCTCAAGAACAATGCGCTTCTGAATGTTTTAATTTCCTGTCAATTCGATTTGGTCTCTCAGTTGTTTTTTATACACTAAACTGAACCGTTTGAAAGAGTCATAAGCACGGCTAGCTTGGAAAGAGTTTGGCTTTCCTACGACAGGTCTTCATTTGGGGACAGAGAATCGTGAACAGTTAAGTTCAGTCTTGTTTCCTAAATGTGTTGAATTCAATAGCAGGACAACTGTGTTGCACTACTTCTGTTCTTTAGGCACGTTATGCTGGGCGATGACATCCACCTTCCTGCCGCTCACTCTTGACGGGCCTTTTATGAACTCCGCCTGAAGGTCAGAGACTGATTCTGTTGACAGTACTCCTGAATTAATCCAGCGTTTTAACTGTGTCTGAGCATTACACTTATTGGCTGCGGTGATTCGAGCCCCAACCTGAACAATGAAATTCTTCTCCATTTGATCTCCTTTTTTCTCACTTCGTTTCTTATGGATCAGATTTTGTACGTACAGAAAGGGGAAAAGGGCGGAGTGTAGGGGCAGAAGAAAAACAGCGATAGACACAGACGTGGTGCCCAACACTGACGTTCCTGCATTGGCCGTCAGACCCAGTGCAGCCATAGAAAACCAGCAAAGAAAATCACAAGCCACGATGGAGAAAAAGAGCCTGGCACTCGCTGCCTCCTGGTGAGAAGCGCTGGAGGTTTCCTCACTGACCTCGATCTGTTGCACTGACCAGAACACCAGAAGCTGCCCAACTGCTGTGCACACTACCAAAACGAATTTAAGAACAAGGATTCTGAACGAATAACTGTCACCTGGTAAGCCATTCTTTGAGATGGGTACCCAAAAGCAGATACCGTTCTGACCATAAACGGCCCAATTCGATGCCCTTGGAAGCAATGGTATGGCCGCAATGATAGCCGCAAAAATCCATGACAGGGAGGAGGAGAGCTGAGATGATCGCTTGCTGAACTGATATCCTTTGACGGGTGCACACAAAACCAGAAATCGGTCCAAAGTGATTAAGAAAAGATGAAAAGCCGTTGCTATAACAGACAAAAGCGACAGAAAACCAGCAAAACGGCATGCTGAACTGTTCCTCCAGGCAACGTCATTCCACAAGTAATGACCCCTGAAGCTCACGTCAGCTGAACAGATGATGGTCAAGCAGACACCCATGAGGAAACCTCCAGCCCTCAGATTGTCAACAAAGACCTCAACACTGTTCTGCATATGAAAACGATGCGTGATCAATCTCTGTGTAAAGCTAGATAGATTGCCAAGAACTGAAAGAAAGGCAAGTACCGACAGCACGATGCGGTAAAGACTGGATTTCAAAAGATCCTGGCAAGAAGATATCTCATCGGAGGGTGCTTTACAATTTGCTAAGTTGAAACGAGACGGAAGCAAAGCAGGGCAACATAGCTTGTAATTGTCTGTCATCAGCACTTGCATCGAATCAAGCCCAAAGAATATATCAGGGGGGTAATGAGTCATTGGATTACCACGCAAATCCAAAGCATGTAGATTTTTCATTTTCTGAAACCCAATACTGGTAACTCTGTCAATGCCATTACCACTCAGATTTAATTGTTCAAGGTAGGAAAAGCCATGCCACATGCCAAAATTCGCCTTTGGAACAAAAACGTGCGCAACTTCAAGATGTTTTAGCCTGGGAAATGACCCATAAAATGAAAGAGGCTTAGTAAACATTGAAGTGAGAGAGTTTCCAGAAAGATACAGCTGTTGTAAATTCGTAAGACCATCAAGAATTATGGCGCTAAAATTACTTAGGTTGTTGTCAGACAGATCTAAGATTTTCAGGTTACTGAGAAGAAGGTTGCCGATACTATTGAGGTTACATCGTGCAAGATTGAGGTACACAAGCATAGAATTGTCCACAATAGAGTCTAATGTCATGCCAGTATTGCTAGCGTCCAGAAACCGTAATTCAGGGTATTTACGCGGGAAGAAGATACTGGAGCAGAAGAAGGACATTCCGTAGCAAACGCATTCCTGTGGACACAGTGTGTAGCAAGATAATTCATCGTCTCCTTGAGGGCAGTGGTTGATGGCATCACATACCTGGCTATAATGAAGACAGACAGCAGAGGACCGACAGCGGTAAAAGCCCGGGCAAGTGGATTGGTCACATCCCATCTCATCTTCCTACCCCGGGCAGTCAAAGACTTTATTGCAGCGGAGGAAGACGGGCAGGCAAAGGCTTTCCCCTGGACACTGGAAGTGAGTGTCTGGACACTGTGGTCCCGTGTCCAGTGGGTGGAGAGTGAAGGAGCGGCCGTTGAAGTCCACCAGGGCTGGTGGGTAGACTTCATCCCTCTGCACATTCACCTCCTGGGACCCACACTGGCTTTCGTCACTGCGGTCCGCACAGTTGAAAATGTTGTCACACTGGCGTGCAAAGGGAATGCACTAAAACACAGGAGGAAGAAGAAAAAAAACCGCACACACGCACGCACGCATGCGCATGCGCGCGCGCGCGCGCGCGCACACACACACACACACACACACACACACACACACACACACACACACACATACAGTGCTTTAATAAGCCATATACGCAAGCTGTGATTTTTATAACAATATGTTTTGTAACTAAACTGTACCTTTGTCCTATTTTCTTTCACTAGGCCATAACATAAGAGACAATTCAAATGGTGTCCTCTGGACAAACCCCCCCCACCAACCAACCAACAACCCCCCATAAACATTACACACACACACACAAAATCCTGCAAAACACCCACCAAATTTAAAAAAGGAAGGGGAGAAGCAACGACAATGACAACAACAACAACACGGGTCTCGGCTGGCTGGGTCACTTGTAGATTAGGGATTTGTTCGTTTGTTTGTTCTTGTGCCACCTTCGGACCTCGACCACAACAGTATCCAAAAATAAAATCGTTGATTGTGGATACTTCATGGAAGAAGAAGAAGGAACAACAACGAACAAAGCCTCAACCCAGAGACCTTAGACATTAAGCTATGGTTTCGGAGCAGTGGGTGGATGCCTCGTGCTTCCATACGGGGAGCTGGGCGACCCCGACCCCTCCATGATTCTCTCCCTGTGGGGATACCGGGGGGGGGGGGGGGGTGTCTTTCGGTAAAATAGTTCCCCACCTTCTTGAAGTTCTGTGCTTGTAATTTCCTCTAATCTGCCACTCTCTTTTACTCTGCCTTTTCCCTTTGCTTACTGTCATCTACTATCTTTCTGACTTATTGGCCCATTCTCCATCCTTTTAACAAAAATTCTTCCAAATTAATTTTTTTGTTTTCCTTTGAGTTCCTCCGGAATCAGTATGTGTCGGTTGTACGCAGTGGGGAGACCAGCGAAAACTGAAAACCGGACAAGTACGTAACTTACCCATTATGACCATACGTACGGCCTGGGAACGCAGAAGAACGAGCTACGGTCTTTGCTCAGACTGACCTGTCCATTGTCGCAGCGGAAGAAGTCCAGCACGCCGCAGGGCTTGAACACGCAGAACTCCTCGTCGCTGCGGTCGTGGCAGTGGGCCGTGTGGTCGCACAGCAGCGTGTAGGGCACTCGCTGTCCGCTGTCGCACACGTACAGCGGGGGTGGCGGGGACAGAGGAGCGGAACAGGAAGTGACGCCCTTGAAGTCACGTGACCAGCACGCGGCCTGGGGGTCGCAGGCAAGGAAGTCTTTGGTCACGTGCCCTGAGGGGCACTGGGTGAGGCTGGTGGAGGAGCGGGACGAGGCAAGCCGCCACTGCTCTCTAGAACTCGTCGTCCCGTTCAGCTGGATGCTGTTGGCCCTTTTCTGCCAAGGATCTGATTCCACACACACACACACACACACACACACACACACACACACACACACGCGCGCGCGCGCGCGCGCGCGCACACACACACACACACACACACACACACACACACACACACACACACACACACACACACACACACACACACACACACACACAAATGATCAGTTCGCAGGTAGGCTTAACAGCGTTATCCAAAATGATCATTTCGCAGGTAGGCTTAATAGCTTTTTATTGAGTAGTACTACCACTGTGTTTTAGAGGCTGTCTTGGTTGCCCTGTGGATTTGCACGTCGAAGCATTTATAATAAATCCGAAAAATCGTATTTTTAAAAAGTGTTGTTCTTTGATGCTGGTAGGCTTACAGCGTGTAGGAAATAGTTAGGATGCGATTCAAACAAAGGGTTAATTAAAGACCTAATCAGGTCTATTAATTAAAGAGAATTCTTTAACATAAAGTGTTTGGATGAATAGTAAAAACAACAACAAAGAAACACACCAAGAAACAAAAAAGCGGACAAACCGGCAAACAAACGGGCAAGTTAGTAAGTATTCAATGAAATATTTATGAATGGAAATAAATGAAATAAAATAATTAGTTAAATTACATTGTCTACAAACGAAACCTTGCGTCCGAAACGGCGAAACCTTTGATGATCGATTTGCCATTTTTAGCGCAGTGTGTGAGCGAAAAGAAGAGACACAAATTAAAATGTAACCCACTTAGCAGAAGCAACAAAGGAAAGAACGAAATAAAAAGCACGAAAGACAGACAGACAAATGGACAGCGAGTCAAACACCAACAGTCGAAGAAAGAAAGATGGAGTGTCGAATACACAGAAATAGGCTAAATATAAAGAAGAACAAAGGAAAGACAAAACAACTTACGCACATCTTTTTTTAAAAATCGGGACTTTCCTGGCATTGCAGTACCTCCAGGATCGTCCCACCGGCATCTATACAGTGAACAAAATGCCCCACACGTGCATGTTCCAGATCGGAGGACGTTAAACGGATTTTCAGATAGAAAAACTCCTTTTCACCTTGCAAAATCCGTGGGTGCGTTTCGCACAAGATGGCCGCCGGGATCTGATGGTCGCACCTTCGCTGGGTGGGCAGGTAGTTCAGGTTGGGGTGGACCAGGGTGAAGCAGGCGGGCAGCTTGACCGCCCTGGGCTTCACGGCTGTCCGGCCGATGAAGAAAGCGCTCGTCCCGTCCAGGTGTTGGAAGGAGAAGAAGTAACTGACAAGATACAGGGAAACGTATGAAAGTGGGAAGGACTAGTGATGGTACCCAGAAGTAGCCTTCTCGAAATAAATTATTTTATGCAAGTACGGAGGAACATAGAAAACAGAAAACTGAAAACTAACACACACAAAAATAGCCTCCAAAATGTTGCGAATATTATTGTTTTTTCTTTTCATGTTTTGTTCCCCCCTTAAGTCTGAAGCTGGTCGACATTAGCCTCGAAATAACAACAACAACATAATATCTTCGTCATTGTCATAATCATCATCATCATCATCATCACCATCATCATCATCATCAGCAGCAGCAGCAGCAACAACAACAGCAGCAGCAGCAGCAACACAGCACGTGGAGAAGTAGGATTGGCATAATTGGGTAGCTATGACAATGATCAGACTGCATAAGTATACTATCCACACAAAAAAGAAAGGAAAACAACACAAAGAAACTTACACAGGCGGTAAACTGTCAGACGCCGATTTCAAGCCAATGAACACGACATTGTAGTCCTGGAAGTTCAGGTACTCCACCATCGTTTTCCATTTCTTGGGGGAGTTCAAGCTGGCAAGGCGACCGCTTAAAAGATTGCATCTTCTGTTGGCCTCTCTCCAAGACAGCTTGCCCGGCAAACGGGACTGCGCCAGGAACAAAAAGCACCCGCCGTCCACGCTGATCTGGCCTTCTCCGCAGCTGTCACTGCGTGTGTAGGGGCAGCCAGCTTCGTCCCTCGCGTCCCCACAGTCCGCCTGAAGATTGCAAGGAAAGTGGTGCTGGAACTCCGTCCACCGAGGAACGGAGCAGTTCCACGAAGTGTTGGACACTTTCTCCGGAAACATCGCTGTCTTCTCGTGGATTGAAAACAACGATTTGAACGTCGTCCACATGCTGCGGGAGACGAAGTGCACGAACAGGGCGTTTGTATCGAAGATACGCGGATCTGGGCGAAACTTGGTGCACATCTTCAGCTGAACATTGGAGCTGGACATGTTTCCCGCAAAGATGGAGATCATGCCACCGTAGCACATGGCGTAGACATTTGGCATCTGGAGGGACAGAAAACTGACCATGACTTTGTTGGCCGGAGGGACGTTCACCTTGATGTTCACCAGTCTCCTAGTCTGGGCCTCGTAACCTGGAGCCTGGATGTACCCTGCCGATTGAACAGAATGGGGGTAGCCTATTTATCAGAGCTCGTGAACATAGACTTAAAGAACACTTTCAAAACAAACTAGTAAAGAAACCAGCCGAACAACAGCAGCACACGCAACTGACTTCCAAAAAGAAACGCGCGGACAAAATGCAAAAATTTCAGACGCCGTTTTTAGTGCTGAAAGTACTATTTATAAATTTTATGATGAAGTAATATCATAGCCTAAAGCCAGAACTCTTACGCAATGTAAAATCATCATGTACAGCATTACAAATACGCCGATGAGAAACCGTTTAAGACGGCACCTTAAATGCTCAAATGGGATGCACTTGCATACCGTGCTGATAAAATTTGATGGATAGCAGTATTCAGGGTGAAGTTTCACAAGGGTTAACGTTACGTAGCGTGAGCGCAAATCGGCAAAAGCGGTCTAAAAAACACCCTTCGTTTGCTATGGATCTGACTGAAGACCCGTAACATGTTGGCACATTCTTATTTGCCAACGATACATTCAATAAAATATACTCTGTATATCCTCCATATTTTTGTAAACTACCCCATTGTTCTTCTTCTTCTGCGTTCCCAAGCCAAAAGGCCATAACGGGTAAAGTATGTAAGCCTATGTGTCCGTTTTCAGTTGTCACTGGTCTCCCCGTTGCGTACAGCCGACACATTCCGATTTCAGAGGATCTCAAAGGAGAAACGTTATGCTATTTGGAAGATCTTTATGAAAAAAGGCAGGAGCCGGAATGGGCCCAATAAGTCAGAAAGATAGTACATGACACTAAGCCAAGGGAAAAATAAGCACAACCAAAGAGAGTGGAAGATTAGATGAAGTTACAAGCACAGAACCTCCAGAAGGTGGGGGAAGTATTTTTTTACGAAAGACCCCCTGGTATCCCCACGGGAAGAGACTCGTGGAGGGGGCGGGGTCGTCCACCTCCCCATATGGAGGCACGAGGCATCCACCCACTGTCCCATACCCCATTGATTTTGTCAGTAGGTCTGGTCAAGTGACCAGTAACACATTTGTCCAAAAAGACAAATCGGTTTTTTTCTTATGATGGGAAATCATGAGAAAAGATTACTTTACACACGGGCGTGTGTGGGGGTGGGCGTGTGTTGTGCGCGTGTGTTTGTATGTGTGTATGCGTGCTCGTGGGTATGTTTGTATGAGTACGCGGTAACAAATGAATACCCCACCCCCACCCCTCGTGGGTATACCGGCGGGTTTCAGTGTCAAAAGTTCTCCCACCTTCTGGAAGTTCTGTACAACTTCCTATAATTTATAAATCTCTTTCTGCTTCTTCTTCGATCGCCCAGTCTCCTGTCATATGCGCGCAGATGCGTCATACTGCCGTTATACGCCTAATTAAGAAATCATTAGGCATAGCACACCCGTCTTCGGCTGGAGAAAATCTTTGTAAGTGTTTCTGGAAAACAATGCAGGAGAATGGACCAGTAAGCCAGAAAGATAGTGGGTGACAGTAAGCAAAGGGACAAGGCAGAGTCAAAGAGTGTGACAGATTAGAGGAAGTGACAAGCACAGAATTCCCAGAAGGTGGGGGAACTATTTGTTTTACGAAAAACAACCCACTGGCGTTCGCATGGGGGGAATAAATCTCTATCACTCTGCCCTTTTCCCTTTCTTGTTGTCTACTACTTTAGTTCCCCCACCTTCTGAAAGTTATGTGCTAGCAACTTCTTCCAATCTGGTATACAATGCTCTTTATGCCCCCACCCCCCCTTTTTTTTTCTTAATGCTATCTTTTTCTTTTTCTTCCATAATAGATCATTCTCCCCCTTTTCTAGACAATCTTTTAACAGTTTTCTCCTTTGAGTTCCCTCGAAATCGAGTACCGTGTTTTACGGACTATAAGGCGATACTTTTGTTCCCAGAGTGAGTTACCTGCGCCCTATAACGTGACTGATAATATAGTAAGGAAATAGATTAATAAAATGTGAATTTTGATTCAAATTTTGGGGGGTGCGCCTTATAATCGGGTGCACCTTATACTCCGTAAAATACCTTATTGGCTGAAGGGAAGGAGGAGATCAACTGATACTGAAGACCGGACACATACGAACTATTTCATCCATAATTTGGCCATAATGGCCTTAGAAGAAGAAGAAGAAGAAGAAGGAGGAGGAGGAGGAGGAGGAGAAGAAGAAGAAGAAGAAGAAGAAGAAGAAGAAAAGAAGAAGATAGAGGATAAAATAAATATCTCCAATGCCTTAACAATGTTACGTTATTACCAGAACGCTTTGGAGTGAAGACTCCTTCTACTCTGGGAGCGTCAGAGGCACGTAGGAAGGTGAGATTGGCTATGCTTTGTGAAAAGGCAAGGCTTGCGTTCAGGTCCTCTGCTTGCAGCTGCAGCTCAACATCTCTCGTCACTACAAAATAGTCGTGTTCATATACGCGAGGGACTACATTGCTAGTGTGTGTTTTCACATCACAGTTATCCACAAGCACTGTCTCAGAACTTTGGGATGTAGTAGCGAACAGTTTAATCTTCAGAATCTCGCAATTCACCTGAACAGCTTTGTTCAGTACGATTTGTAGGATCGTGTCTTGAGAAATGGCGAATCTTATATTGCAACGAAAATCGCAGCATGCTCCATCCGAACCGTTATTGTAGCCAGAAGGCGTAATCAGATAAAACAGTTGATCAGAAACGTGGTACGTTTGATTTGATCTGGCTTGAAGGCATTCTACAACATTCACACTCGTGCGAGTCATAGTCTTTCCACTGTTTATTTTTCTCATAGAGTCCTGGGAAACGAAGACTCCCTCCGTTTGTAGAGGCCAGCTGTCTCGGTTTGTTTCGAAGTGATTTATGTTGGTGTTTGACGAGTCAAACACGGTCATGGCGATAAACTCCGTTTTACGGGCATGATAGTCCACCTGCTGATTCTTTCTGAATCGTACTTCCTGGATTAGACTGGAACTGTTGAAGAATACGTCGTCACTGAGTGGAGGTTGCCAATTCCAAGCAGCAGGCCTAGTCGTCACAGAGGCAGCGTGGTCATAGCTGGAACTGTTGAAGAATACGTCGTCACTGAGTGGAGGTTGCCAATTCCAAGCAGCAGTCCCAGTCGTCACAGAGGCAGTGTGGTCATAGCTGGAACTGTTGAAGAATACGTCGTCACTGAGTGGAGGTTGCCAATTCCAAGCAGCAGGCCTAGTCGTCACAGAGGCAGTGTGATCATAGCTGGAACTGTTGAAGAATACGTCGTCACTGAGTGGAGGATGCCAATTCCAATCAGCAGGCCTAGTCGTCACAGAGGCAGTGTGATCATAGCTGGAACTGTTGAAGAATACGTCGTCACTGAGTGGAGGTTGCCAATTCCAAGCAGCAGGCCCAGTCGTCACAGAGGCAGTGTGATCATAGCTGGACGCAGAGGCTTCATCAAGTGGTGTCTTACTTCTAACTTCTTGCCCAGATAGGTTGTTCACAACTTCCCGTTTCTGATTAGCGTCTTCCAGCGGTGGTTCACGAAACTGATCGAATCTCTCATTATCAAGAAAAAGAGGATAATGCGTTTTCTTACTCTCAAAGGCATTTTTGTAACGGATCTGCTTTTTACGGATACAGAGGAAAAAGGACAAAAAGGAAAAGACAAAACCAAGAGGTTCACTAGGAACTGAAAATAACCCTGAGAAAAAGTTTGTTCCCTTTACAGCATAATGTTTTGAGAAGTTTTGAAATAAATTAATATCGAAGCAGTCCCCTTGCAAACATGGAGACGCAAACAGTGAGAGAACAGCTAAGCGGTATTCCTCACTGCAAGGCTGGGGAGCTGTGGTCAGTTAGTATAAGGATAGGTGTTTCTTTTATACATCGGACTGCCACGCCCTTTAAATCAATAAACTCCAGAAGTGATATGCATTTATGTGGAAATTATTTATTTCTTCTGTGCGTGTTTCTTTCCTCTGGATCTGATCCTCATCTCAACATTAAGTTACAACTATCACACTGCTTTGGACATAAATCATGCTTCATGTTTATTGCCTTTACAAAGAGATTTACTTCGAAGAAAACACCTGCCTCATACAAACATACACGCGCGCGTACGCACGTACATACACGCGCGCACGCATGCACGCACGCACACGCACGTACATAATCTTACACCCCCCTACACACACGCACACAGCGTACACACGCAGCAAGCGCATATTCTATAACGTTTTATATGTTTCGTTCCTACTGCTCGAATTCCTACTGCGCGTTTTTGTATGTGTGTGTGAGTGTATGCGTGCGTGTGTGTGTGTGTGTGTGTGTGTGTGTGTGTGTGCGTGCGCGTGTGCGTGTGCGTGTGCGTGTGCGTGTGTTCGTGTGCGCGTGCGTGTGTGTGTGTGTGTGTGTCTCCGAGCATTACCTCCAGGATTGTTCCCACCATCTTTATATCTAAGCCTACTAATGTCCTATATGTGTCTGTTCCAGACCGGAGGACGTTAAACAGATTTTCATTTGTGCTGGGTTAATATATTTAGCAAATATCAGTTATAACTATTAAAGAAACAAATTTACTAAGTTTAGCTTAAGTTTACCTACATCGTCACTGAGATTGATGAATTTCCTCTTCTTCTTGAATGTGTTAGGTGGAGACTCCAGCATCTGAATTTCTTCTTCTTCTTCTTGAATGTCTTAGGTGGAGACTCCAACATCTGAATTTCTTCTTCTCGGATGTCTTAGGTGGAGACTCCTGCATCTGAATTTCTTCTTCTCGGATGTCTTAGATGGAGACTCCTGCATCTGAATTTCTTCTTCTCGAATGTCTTAGATGGAGACTCCAGCATCTGAATTTCTTCTTCTCGAATGTCTTAGATGGAGACTCCTGCATCTGAATTTCTTCTTCTCGGATGTTTTAGATGGAGACTCCTGCATCTGAATTTCTTCTTCTCGGATGTTTTAGATGGAGACTCCAGCATCTGAATTTCTTCTTCTCGAATGTCTTAGATGGAGACTCCTGCATCTGAGTTTCTTCTTCTCCTCGAATGTCTTAGGTGGCGACTCCAGCATCTGAATTTCTTCTTCTCGAATGTCTTAGATACTCCAGCATCTGAATTTCTTCTTCTCGAATGTCTTAGATGGAGACTCCAGCATCTGAGTTTCTTCTTTTCCTCGAATGTCTTAGGTGGCGACTCCAGCATCTGAATTTCTTCTTCTCGAATGTCTTAGATGGAGACTCCAGCATCTGAGTTTCTTCTTCTCCTCGAATGTCTTAGATGGAGACTCCAGCATCTGAGTTTCTTCTTCTCCTCGAATGTCTTAGGTGGCGACTCCAGCATCTGAATTTCTTCTTCTCGAATGTCTTAGATGGAGACTCCAGCATCTGAGTTTCTTCTTCTCCTCGAATGTCTTAGGTGGCGACTCCAGCATCTGAGTTTCTTCTTCTCCTCGAATGTCTTAGGTGGCGACTCCAGCATCTGAATTTCTTCTTCTCGCATATCTTAGATGGAGACTCCAGCATCTGAATTTCTTCTTCTCGAATGTCTTAGGTGGAGCCTCGATCATCCAGAGTGAAGGCAGCTGTACGTTGGAGGTCCCCATAGGGTGCCATTGAGCTTCTGGTGAATGGGACAGGGTCTGGCCAGATGGTCCTTCTCAAAGAATCGAAGAGTGGATATGACTGGAGAAGGCGCTCGCTTGTCTGCTTGTCAGTGCCACAAAGGCTGCTGTCGGACTGACCAAATCGGAGTTTTGTGTCCAAGTGGTAGTTCATTTTAATACAATCATTTTTTTTTTAGGAACAGGGATGAAGGAACAGTTTTCAGCAAATTTCATTTATGAACGATTTTCACTCAGGAAGTTGTAGAATAATCTCCACCAAGAGGGTTATATGTATATGCTATGACGGTGTCGTTGGATTGTATTTTTTTGGGCACAAGAACAACTTAGAAAGTTATGAAGGGATTTTGATAGGTTTATATAGGGTTAAGGCATCTATACAAAATATCGGAGTTGTCATCGTGATAGATGAATGTTTCACCTTTTTGTTATTTATCACCCTTTTAAATTGAGCAGGGGTGGTGTAAAAAGGTATGAATGAAGTCTTGCGAACAGATAGTGTGTATGATAGAAATATTTCCATTACATTTTTGAGTTGACCAAGGACTTATATAATTCACATGCTGTGTTGTATGTTGTCGTTCTCTCCTTTTTGTTTAAACAATGCAAGTCTTAGTTTACAAGTGGCTTCGATTGCAACAACCATGAATGAAAACAACAAAACAAAGCAAGCTTTTGCATGACTTTCGTAGCAACTGAATATAATATCCGGAGTTATTTCACTTTGCACTGTATCAATACTTTCTTTTCTTCTGGATAGGCAGGTGGGAAGGATGTACTGAGTATGGGGGCTAAATTAAAAATAATAAATTTCAAAGCAGGACTTGTGCGTGTGGGCTAAATCACACTAATCAGACATTTTTGTGACGAGTTAGTGGCGGCTGGAAGACATGGACACGCTGGTAGAAAATTGTATATTGCTGAGATTAGATGGTAAACAATCGTACTTTACCGAGCTGGACATTTGTTTCTGATGATGCTGTGCTGATCAGTGGACAGGTGCCACCGGGTAAGGGAACTGTTGAGGCTCAGCTGCTAATCAACAAGCTCTCTAAAACAATAACATATAAAGTTACAGGTAGCACGTGCCTCTGTTTGTCGGTCCCTGTCTCTTTCCCCTCTCTGTCTCTGTCTCCACTCCTTCCTGCCTCTGGTCCTTCAGCTTGATGGCTGTTACTGCTTTGTATGCATCCAGGTGCCTGAAGCCACCTTTGGAAATGTTTTTAAAAATTAAAATTGAACGTCTCACAATGTAGTAATCAACAGACACCAGTTTAATTAAACCAGTTTTGTTTTGTAAAACACTAAAAGACTCCCCCCCCCCCCCCCCAACCCGAAAAAAAAGAAAGTATCTGGAACAGATTTGTCAAGGGATTAATATTAGTAACAAAAACAAAAACAAATAGTGGGACCTACACGATTTTCAGAGCATAGCATAGCAATTTGGCACGATAGGCTTATTTTTGAAGCCTTTTGCCCTCTTGATATCGTTACTACTGATATCAATGTACTTGTTTACCCGTGAACTAATAGGCTTTTGTGTATTGATTTTGAATCCTAATGAAACTTTGATACCGAATTTGCTAAGACTTCACAGACTGGTTTCCGATTTGACTGCTGTTGGTCGCCAACACCTCTCTGCATGCGCATGCGCACTTGTGTGTCTGCATGTACGTATCAAGTCAAGTCAAAATAATCTGTAATGAGTATGAAAGAATAAGCTTGAACAGCTTTTTTTTTTTTTTTTACATCGTGGGAGGGGGGGGGGGGGGGGGGGGGGGAGGCTGGGGATGAGCGGGCGGTGGGCAGAGTAGTATGGAAAGCCAAATACCTCAAGCCCGTTTAAAAATGCGGCCGGAATTTCGCCCACAAAAGTAAAAATGCGCGCGGATTTCTTAAAAACGCGCGCACGTTTTCACATTTTCCTGGCCAATTCCCCGCGCGCACTTTTGCATGTTTTCTTCCCTTGTAGCCATGATTATTGATTATAATAATGGCGCGCAAAACAGGCCGCCAGCGAAGAGCGATAACCCTGAGGGCGTCAATTAATAAACACTTTCGTTTCAGTAACTTTTCTGATCTAAGTTTTTATGTTTAAAGCAAAAGTGCGACCTCAGTTTAGAAATTGCGCACAGACTATTGAGCGGCATGGCGTTTACGGATCTGCGCGCTCAGAAAATGTTCGACCAATCAGCATCAAGATGGGCGAGCAGTTTTGATAAAATGCGCGCGCATTTTTAATAAAATACGGGCGCATTTCAGAAGCGGGTTTGAGGTACTTGGCTTTCCATAGAGTAGACATAGATCTGATCCCTAAGCCTGCATAATGCGATGTGACACTCGTCCATTAAAACAGAGAACATAGCCTATTTTGACATAAACGGACACTATTTTACAGTCGAAGTCTGGAACATAACTGGATTGTTCACCAGGGAATAAATGAAAATATAATTATACCACCAAAAAGCAAAGAAAACAGGCACAGGTAGTAACAGGACTAATTTGATATGGCTGTACAAAATTAATGTCTTTGGAATAACTAAGTGATGTGAAGATATGTGCACAACAACAACACACACACACACAATCACCCATACGCAAGCACACACGAAGGACTAAAAAAGGTGAAGAGAATTTAAAAAAACCAGATTTTAAGTATGCACACATGCATACACACACAGTCTCTCTCTCTCTCTCTCTCTCTCTCTGTTTCTCACATACACAAACACATTTAATCTCAAACACATGTTTTCATAGATTTTTTATTTTCATAACAGTTTGAAATGGCATTGCATTGTTCTTTATTGAACAAGGAATGATGAGTTTCCAATACCCTTCTTATCCTATAACAACAATAAATAATAAATAGGCCTAAATATGCACTCATAATAATGCTTTCACAAATGTCATTTTTTTTATACCTTTCTCCATTTACAGTTTTATAAGTCCTGGTTAAAATCTTGAAAATTAAACATCTTTTAAATATCTTTTACAAACACACATTTCGCCTTGGCATATGGCTGTCAGACCAATTGACATAGGTTAGAACACAAATGCATCATCAAAATGTTATGCTATGCATAGCTATGCAGGGATTTGTCTTTAGCCATGACAAGCTCCTAGCATGACATAATCAGTCCAAAATCCTCCGAAGTCGGAGTGTGGTTGTCCATGTGGTGGGGTAATCAAAAACGGTCACACACGTAATGTTCTCATCCCTAGTTGGTGCATTTGTACCATAGTGTTTAATTGCTACGGCGGTTGGGATGATCCCTGGAGTCTTTAAGCCAGGGAACGACAACAACAACACGCATGAAATAGAGCAGATTTGTCCATGAGATCAACAGTACTCAGGTTCAGCGCATTGATACTCCCACGATACCAAGTCAGACAACATAAATGTTCATGAATACCATTTGGCAGAGAGGAACACTTTTTAAACGTGAAAGAAAGAGAGAGAAAGCGAGCCACTGCCACTTCATATGTAAAAAAAAAAATTCAATTGTCTTGTCATTCCCACACGTCCACTAAAATCGCACGACTGCACGACATGATTCAATCACGTGGTCTCCAAGAACAAAAGTAATGTGATTGGCGCACGTGATCGAATCGCATTGTACAGTCGTGCGATTTCAGTGGACGTGTGGCTGGCCCTTAAGGCTTAGGTGAGACTTCATTTTCTCTTAGCGTCTTTCTCATTTTTGAAACATGAAATTCTAATTTTCCGCCAATCAAATTTGTTTATTAGCTTTGACAAATCTTCTCATCACACTTCTTCTTCTTCATCGTTCGCTCAGACAGGAACCCTAGTGGCCCGGACGAAGGCTACATCCGCCGAAGATCCTCCAAAGAGCCGAAGATCTTTTCCCGATCCGGTGTGTCCGACGGCCAAGTTTCGTCTCGCAGGTTCTGGAATGTTCGAAAATCCTGAAGGATATGACCAATAGTCATGCCAGCGGCACCACAGGAGAATCTTCAATGTGGAACTTTGCTTTTCAATGTGATGCCTGAGTCTGGAGTGTCCAGTCCTCACTCTTGTCAAGATTACTTGGTCTTGTCTGGAGAGGTGGTGGTAGGCATCACTAGCGCGGTGGCTTGGATGTTGTTGCAGCCATCTTCTCCTCAGCTTCTCCTTTACAATGGCTTTTGCTTCGCCATAGGTGACTTGTTTGCTGTCTTGCTGCTGCTTTCCTCCCTCTTTTGCAAGCCTGTCTGCTTCCTCATTTCCTTTTATGTTACAATGTGAGGGGATCCACTGGATGATTGCTTTATCTGTGGACTGCTGCAATGTCTGCAAGGATGAGGAGAGACTGTTCAGCTCTGTGTTAGGGCTGTTGGTTTAAACAAATCTTTATTCATTCGGAAACGATCAAACATGAAAGACAATTAGAGCAATTAGGGCTGTTGAGCACTTGCAGCACAGACAGAGCATCGGAGAAGATGACTACTTTCTTGTGGGTGTTCTCCTTTGCCTGTATGATGTGGTCAGCTGCCACCTTCAGCGCTTCTGCCTCTGCTTTGTAGTTGGTGGAGAACTTCTCTGTGGCTACAGACTGGCAATGGGTAGTACCGTCCTTTTGGTAGATCAGCACTCCTCCTCCGCCATTTCTAATAGCATCTTCTGCTGAGCCGTCGGTGTACGCGTGTGTCCACTCTTCAGCTGGGTAGGCCTCACTGATGTGGCTGAGTGTAAGTGTCCTCCTTACTATATCTGACTGTAGGTCTTTCTGCATAATGCCAGGAACGCTTTGTCGGATTTCAGGAAAGCACTTTCTCTTCCATGACGGCAGAGCTGAGTGTGTGGGAATGGGCGCACTTGTCTGCTCCATCAGGTCGGGGTCTTGCCTCTCCAGTCTACGAGCATGGTGCAGGAAGCTTCCCCTCTTCAGTCAGCACTTTGTTGGCTGTGCCAATCGACTGTGCATAGGGTGATCTGTCAACTTCTTTGTATTTTGCCGCCTGTGTAAGGATCGTGGCATCCCTTCTATTTTCTAGGGGCTGGAGCCCAGTCAACGTTTCCATAGCCAGGATTTTCCCATCCCACAAGAATAACCAATTGATATACAAGGGTGAACATACTCGTATCTCCTTAAGCAGAGGTTATTCTGCAGAGCCTTTTTCTTGTTCCCCAGTGTCACACACAATACAGAGTTCCTTTTCCCCACGTATCATCAGGGAGTGGAACGTCCTGCCACCAGCAGCAGTTGAAGCCAGAAGCCCCGAGGGTTTCACGACCAGGGTCTGGCAGCACCTCAGTGGACAACCTCCTGCTGCAGACTCTGGGGTCATTGGGCCTCATGCAACAACAGCCGTCCCCCTCCTCTCCATTCTTCCCCTCCCCCCATTTTTTCCCAATCAACAGTTAGCTAGGTCTACAGACAATTTTGAGGCAACATTTACAAGAGAACCCCAGGTCTTCACCTACTGTCAACAGTTTCGACAAAAACTATGATCCAAAATTGTTGCTGATGTTATTTCCTATATCTTTTAAAGTCTTACAGTGGGTGACACCATATCATTCTTGGTAAAGGTCAAGATGTGCCCCCCCCCCCCTACATTTCTCTGTTAATTGTATTATTTTTGTTTTTGCCTTTCTTACCATACATAAAGCTGTATTTTAGGAACCTTTTTAGCTAATAACCTTTTTGGAATACTAACCCTATCCCTAACACTAACCCTACCCCCCACCCTATAAGACGGAAAAACGCAACGAACCACAACTGTAACAAATCGCGGTGTACTGCAGTACATAGTGGGGGGTAGGGGTAGGTTTAGGGCTAGGGTTAGGGTTAGTATTCCAAAAAGAGAATTAGCTGAAAATGTTCCTAAAATACAGCTTTATGTATGGTAAGAAAGGCAAAAACGGAAAAATACAATTAACCGAGAAATGCAGCGGGGGTGGCACATCTTTACCTTTACCGCATTCTTTTTTTCATTGTTCTCAAAACGTCAAAAAGGTAGGTGGTTTTGCAAGAAGTGTGATGACAGCTAACTATCTGATGACTTAATCAAACATAAGTCAAGAATCTATGTATTCTATCATCCTGACAGAAGTTCACACATTTTGCAAGAAACAATTTACACATGATTTTCCATCCACAATCTAGTAAGTTGGAAATATAACAAAAACAGGGACAACTGAAAAACACATTTTTTTCACTCTCATAGAGAAGAGGAGAGAGAGAGAGAGAGAGAGAGAGAGAGAGAGAGAGAGAGAGAGAGAGAGAGAGAGAGAGAGAGAGAGAGAGAGAGAGAATCTAGACAGATGGATAGATAAATCGAAACATAGAGAGACAGATGAGTGCATTTGTCTAAATGACTCTGTGCCAAAAGCACGGGGAGGGTCAGGTACTTACATGCTCAATAAATTGTCACATAACCTTCTGACTGTTGTGCTTATGTTATAAACATGTAGACAAATGTCTGAAAAGACACTAGAGACAAGATCAGCTTTGTAAGATCAGTAGTTGTTATGTGAACATGAATGTCAAATCAGCCCCAAAATGTGGTCTTCAAAAGTGGACATAGCAAATGGTCATGATTTCAACAAGTGCTAGAACACACAAACTCCAGTAAAATGACTTGAAATTTGGACAGGTTACGCAAAAGTACCTCATTAGTAAACACTAAAGATTGTAACATTCAAAAATGAAAGTTCTGTTGTTATTAGGCTTAAACCAATTTTGATGACGAACATCATTTTTGATGTAATCATTCAACCAAAATCAAACTTCCCAACAATTTTCACTTATAAAAATCCAAAATACACGAAAATGTCATGCTTTGCTGGAGCAGATATTGCTTTATCATAGGAATATAAAAGTTTCTTACAAAATATATGATTTTAAATAACATTGCACTTTCTCTTTAAGGTTCTGACTTTGATGTAACACTTGACATCCGTCATACCTAAGTTATAATGCTCAATAAAATCTTCACCCCAAAAATTTTACACAAAATTCAGATTAAATTTTTTGTTGTTGTTGCTGCTATATAATATTGTTAGTCAAGTTATAAGGCGCAGGTGTCTGAGTCTGGGGGGAAAAGCATCGCCTTATAGTCCGAAAAATATGGTAATATTTCATGCAATGCACACTTACGCATCTTTGACAAGGATGCAAAAGCATTGATGTTTTGATTGTTTGATTAAGCTGTAACGATTTCATTATCAGTATTACTTAGTGAATAAACAATGTCAGCTTGCATGCATGGAGTTTATGATCCCTCACATAAGCTACGCCCTTTGTCACATCAAATAATTGTTTGATTTTAAAGATGGACGAACGACCGGCAGGTCAGATTTCTTAGATTGAACATCTACCTAAGATTTTTCTTTCTCTCTCTCTCTAGTATCATGCATATCAACAAGGTTCAGCCGTTTCATGAAAATAAATCAACGCAATCACAGAAACATTTAGATTAATGTTTGGCAATAAAAAGAAAGGATGTGATGGTAAACACTCATAACAAGCAAAGAACTTTTTTTCACTCCACTAAAACCATTTTCATTTTCTTTTCATCAAATTATCTCCCTTTAGAAATAATGGTTACAATACTGTAGAACGTTGTTTCTGGTACAGTGGAACTTCCCTTATACAACCTTCAAAAATCATCCAAAATTAGGTCTTATAAGGGAGGTAATTTTAATACTTGCAAAGAAGGGCAATGTCTCAGCAATTCTGATCGCTTCTCGGCCTTTTGGCTAAGACAGTGATTCAGGAACATAAATTTTTGTTTATACCTTGGTTTGTTTGTTCAGCCCGTCGTACATGGCGAAAGCTGATACGCGACGTTAAACTGAACTTCCATCCATCTAAGAAAAGTAGGTCTTATGTGGGAGGGAGTCTAATAATGGGAGGTCTTATAAGGGAGGTTCCACTGTAGTTGCGATCAGTTTATGCATTTTGCATAGAAGACTCATCCACACTGTGTACAATTTGATCCTAATACGATATGATTCTGACAATGTTTGTGAATCATGATTCACGTGAAATGCTTCCGTCTAAAAATAACTACTATTTTTGTTCACTATGTTCATGTAGTTCACTATATACACGAATCAAATAAAATGTTTGATACAAAAATAAGATATTTTATCGGATTCGTGCACGGGAGACTACAAATATAGTGAACATAACTAGTAGGATTTCATGAGGTATATTTAGACAGTAGAATTTCACGTCAATCATGCCTCACAAATGCCAAAATCGGATCATAGTGAATTGAATTGTATGCAGTG
The DNA here is from genome assembly GCA_017654935.2 of Phymorhynchus buccinoides. Taxonomy (NCBI): domain Eukaryota; kingdom Metazoa; phylum Mollusca; class Gastropoda; order Neogastropoda; family Raphitomidae; genus Phymorhynchus; species Phymorhynchus buccinoides. The sequence goes on along the minus strand of CM065683.1, from coordinate 61,436,572 downwards.
TAGCAGGCCCTGTAGTCTAAATTGCAAGTTTTTTTTCCCTTTTAGTTAACATCCCTTTCAACAACCTCTCTATCTTTATTATAAACTCCCTTACAGAAACAAGGCCGACAGTCATCAAAGAACCAACATTTCCTTGACAGCTGCAAACAGGTTTTTCATCCATAAATGTTACTATTTTTAATTCATTTGCTAGAGGCTGCATCCACTCACTTTCACTTTGTACGCCTCACATTAACTGGCTAAGACTCGGTCCTGAGAGTGGTTCTGGTTAAAATGGTCACCGTACCCTGCCCTGAAAGTGGCGAGTGAAGAACAAAAATTGGCGAGTTTATAATTCACTTCACCCGCGAAATGCGAGTGGGCAAAAAACGATGTTCTTTCTTGCTCGAGGTTCCTTTCCCAATCCATGTTTTCCCACACACCGGAAATCCGATACTGAGAGTCCTGAGAGTGGTTCTGGTTAAAATGGTCACCGTACCCTGCCCTGAAAGTGGCGAGTGAAGAACAAAAATTGGTGAGTTTATAATTCTCTTCACCCAGGAAATGCGAGTGGGCAAAAAACGATGTTCTTTCTTGCTCGAGGTTCCTTTCCTAATCCATGTTTTCACACACACCGGAAATCCGATACGCAATTTGCGTGCTCGCCAAAAATATGAAAGGATGTAGCAGTTTGTGGTCTGAAAAAGGAGAGTGAACAAGCCTGGTTCAAGAATAGACCTGTGGTAAGCTATCTGCCTTATTTTCCATACTGTGGTATCTTTACAAAAAATGTGCACAATTTGTTTGGCTGGTAAAAAAAAAAAGTTACCAGCCAAAGGCTGGTGGACAACATTTTCCGCTTTCAGGGCTGGTACCTCACACCTCAGCAAAGATTAAACATGCAGACTAAATGCAAACGTGTTAGGCAGCATACATAGAAGTAGATGTGAAAATCCCATGCACAATCCGTAAATAAGTAAAAGAAAGAAGGACAAAAATAAGCGCATGCGTCCGTATTTCCCCGCCTCCGTATATTTTCCCCCTTCTTTCTTTTACTTATTCATGGGTTTCTGTGCATAACTTCCGCATCTAATGTGTCAGCGGCCTTACAATACAACAAAACATTTCTTCAAACAGACATAATAAATGCAGACGCGTATACCAGCAATCAAGTTCCCCTGACCCTGCATCAACCAATAATGACCAGCACCAATAAATATGAATGAATGAAAATGTACAAATCACAATGTCTTCATAATATAATACATGTACAACAAACATAATGATAACACATTACCTTCCCACTCTATTTTCACACAACAGGTGATGCAGTTTAATCAAAAGCTGGGGACAAAAGCTGGGGGACATTTCCATTAATACCCCGTACAGCCCATCCCTCAATCGGCCAGCCAGACAAACAAGACAGTCACACCAGTCAACCTACCTTCTTCCCTCCTGCAAAACGAGCTACAGAAAGTTCTCTTTCTTTCCTCGGACCATCGGAGATTGGAACTCCCTTCCACCTGAGGCAGTAACATCAGCCTCTGTGGAAGGCTTCAAGTCCCGGATTTAAATAAGCAACGCCCCCCCCCCCCTCCCCAATTCACACCCATTTCCCCCAATCCCTCCCTCCACAACCCCGCCTACCCTTTCCAACCCCCGACCCACCTCCTTGCATCCCTTCCCCCCCCCCCCCCCCCCTCCCCTCCCCCCATTACATTGAGGCCGACCATCCGGGCGGCTACATTTTTGCCTGCAATCTTTCTGCCTGACAGAAGTCCCCCTTTAGTACAACAGAACCATAAAAAAGATGATGGTGGTTGTTCAAAGAAAGAATAAGAAGCTTCTCTTTTTCTAAAATCTTGTAATATTGCCAAGCACATTAAAACATCTAAAGCTGCACAGCATTTAGTGGTTTGTTTATAACTGCATATCACAATGAGAGAGACTCGTCATAAAAACACAGTGGGCCTACTTAATAGTTGATGTTTATTAATGAAAAGTAGCGACAAAGAGAGAGAGAGAGAGAGGGGGAGAGAGAGAGAGAGAGAGAGAGAGAGAGAGAGAGAGAGAGAGAGAGAGAGAGAGAGAGAGAGAGAGAGAGAGAGAGAGAATATTATTTGAATATAACATTTGTTCATTATAACTTGTCAATTATTGTTTCTTCCACATAAAAGTTACTTTAGAAACAAATCTTTCTATATAACACTAACAACATCATACAATTGATGGAAACATGAAGAACTATCCCTTTTATTCATAAAGCCATCTTGAGTTGCAACAAAACTTAAAAGCAATGTTTTATAATTCACATTACATGTAATTTCATCATAATAATTAAAACCGTTCTTCATTCATTCATAATTGTAATTCACATACAAAAAGCATCAACATTATCTTTTTTGATATATTGTTTATTACCATGACAAATTTTAAGTCTCTCTTTATCAATTATTTCCTCAATTTTTATAGTTTATTATCTGTAAAAAAAACCACCCCACAGTTTTGTGTACTGGGTAAGTGGAATAATATTCCAGGTACTTGCAATCATGAACAAACTTCAATACCGAGTAGCAGCACACACACACACACACCACCACCACCACCACCATACTTATATGTACATATCTATGCAACTAGATTTAATAATCTACTACCCGGAATGATGAATGATCAAAATACCTGTACGAATGTGTTTTAAACACAAAGTCAAATAAAACTACACCTATAAACAATTTGCTGACTTAAACTGACACCAGAATGCATGAGCTATAAAATCAAAAGCATGAATTTTGGATATTGATTAAACCCGAATGGACTAGGCATTTTGATTTTTTAAAGGTTATTCCAGTTTAAAATTTCATGATCAAAGAAATCAATGTTATCACACCTTGTAGTCTTTTAAGACCATATCAATATAAAAAATGGAATAATTTTAGGATAGTAAAAAAAACCCACCCTACACTACCTTCTCTATAAGAAACCTACGTAATGTTTCTTCTTCTGCGTCCCCAGGCCATAATGGGTAAGGTATGTATGTGTCTGGTTTTCAGTTTTCACTGGTCTCCCCGCTGCGTACAGCCGACACATTCTGATTTCGGAGGAGCTCAAAGGAGAAAAATTATTTGGAAGATTTTTTTAAAAACAGGCAGGAGAATGGGCCAATAAGTCAGAAAAATAGTAGATGATAGAAAGCAAAGGGAAAAGTGAGAGTCAAAGAGAGTGGCAGATTAGAGGAAGTTACAAGCACAGAACTTCCAGAAGGTGGGGGCCGGGGAACTATTTTTACAAAAGACCCCCGGTATCCCCACGGGGAGAGACTCATGGAGGGGACGGGGTCGTCCAACTCCGTATGGAGGCACGAGGCATCCACCCACTGCCCCGTACATAATGTTTGATTAGCAGATTTGTTTTGGATTTTAGTACTAGCAGCTGCAAGATTAAAACAAAAATTGACCTTTACAATAACATTAACAGTTCATTTTATTTCATGCCAGATGTCAATAGGTTTGTTATTCAAATCTGAAGTATTTTCAAGAAAATTAAAGAAGACAAATATTCTAAACTAGATTTTAGATTGTGTTAATCAAGTAAATGAGCACAATTTGACTGCCTGTACACTCCATTGATGTTACGGCATAGAAAATACAATTTATTGAGACACAATTTCTATGCGTTGAAATTCATGCGATTCAGAGTAAATCACAAGCGTCAACAATCCAAAATATAGACACATGCTCACATACATACAAAGACTCACATTTTGCCTGATGGGAATAAACACACACACACACACCACCAAAAATTAAAAAATAAATAAATAACCCACCTGACTGCAAAATGTGACATGATGTACTTGTGACAACAACACATAAACACTTATTCCTTGAAATTTTAAGTTGAATCCTAGACAAAAGAAACCCAAACCCTCAGACGAGTCAGAGTAGCTATTAGTCACAAGTGATGATATTTACATAGAAAGGTGAACATAATACCATCACCAAAACAATACGAATGACATCCGTCCACCACTTAATAATAAATAATTCAAACTGGAATCAAAGCATTCAGCCTTTACTATTTTCACAACAAAGAGGGGAAGAATAAGAAGGTTAAGAGAAATGGCAAGTTAGAGAATAAAGAAGTACCATAATTTTTTAACTATAAGGCGATATTTTTGTCTCCAATTTCGACCTATGCGCCTAATAAACGAGGGTGCCCTATTAGTGAACAAAATCGTGAGAAGAGAGGCAACGACTGCCGTACTCAGTACAGTCTACTGTTAGTCACAACATCGAAAGTGGTAATGAGTCGCAGATACGATGAATACTCACGTCAAAATGCTTCAAAATCCCTATTATCATCCCAGATGCTGTCCAACAGATGCCATAACCCTTCACTGGATGCAAAAAGCATCGTTGTAGAACTTAAAATGCCATAATTCTACCAGTTTTCGCGAAGAAAAGTCCAAACACAACAACCGGAAGTCGCAAAAATGGAAGTTTGATTATTTGAGAAGGGAGCCAACTCTCGTTTATGACAGCAGTAATGGCGGTCGGTAAGCGTTTACAGGACATGTACAGGCTTCAAACTTCAACTTTCTTTTGCGTGGTGTGCATCGCCTTATAAACGAGGGCGCCATCTACTTTAATTTTTTCAGATCTTTCTTGAAAATTGCCCTATTCGCCTTATACACAGCAGCGCCTAATGATCCGAAAAATATGGTATGTACTGTATATTTTGGACTATAAAAGGCGCACCCCCTTAATTTCACCCAAATTTCAGATTTTGTTATATTTTCTTACTATTTTATTAGTCATATTATATAAGGTATATATATTATATAAGGTGCAAGGGTCTCAGTCTGGGAAAAAAAAGTATCGCCTTATAGTCCGAAAAATATGCTAAGATAACTCAGAAGAAAGAAACAGAGATAACAAGTGGAAAATAACATTTGAATTACCCCGGCAATTGAGATAAAAAAAAGAAGATAATTTTCGGCATAAAAATCTAGCAACCCTGTTTACCCGTCTTAAACTGTCCACGGTCACCAAATAAGAGCTTAAGTATTAACTGGTAAAAGATAAATACAACTCAGTCTATGAACAAAGAAAACAAAAAGTTAAAACAGTATGTATATAAAAAAATGTATGAACAAAGCTAAGAGCACAATATATTTTGCGTTTTCTGTCAAGCGAAAGAGTTAGGTACAAAACTCAGGCTGGTAGCATTCAGACATACACATAAAAAAACACACACACAAAAAACATTCAGACATACACTCCCCCATCGCTGAAACTAGACTTAACTTCAACATATCACAGCACCGTCATCAAAAAATGTCACCAGTTGACACGATCAACGTGTCGCAGAGAGTTAACCTAACAGTTCCACTCTCACACCCAAGATTCCAACACCATCATGAATCACAACAGACAGACTGGGCCATCAATGGACCTGAATTTCCACTCTCACATCCAACGTAACATGAATCACACAGAGAGACAGGGCCATCAATGGACCTGAATTTCCACTCTCACATCCAACGTAATACGAATCACACAGAGAGACAGGGCCATCAATGGACCTGAATTTCCACTCTCACATCAAACGCATCATGAATCACAGAGACAGGGCCATCGATGAACCTGAATTTCCACTCTCACATCCAACGCATCATGAATCACAGAGACAGGGCCATCGATGGACCTGAATTTCCACTCTCACATCCAACATAACACGAATCACACAGAGAGAGACAGGGCCATCAATGGACCTGAATTTCCACTCTCACATCCAACATAACACGAATCACAGCGGACAGACAGGGCCATCAATGGACCTGAATTTTGCGGACCCTGGTGGGCAGTTCCACAGCGCTGACCGTCAGGGGCCACATGCCCCCAATGATGCCGGCCTGGATGGAGACCCCGCAGGCCACGGCCAGCTCAGGGTCTATGGCCGTGTTGGGGCTCTTCCCAAAGTACTCGCCTATCAACTGCCGCACCTTGGGGATGCGGGTGGAGCCCCCGACTAGCACCACCTCGTCAACCTCGTCCCTGGAGAGCCGGGCCGCCTCCAGCACCCTGTGGACGGGCTGCAGGGCTTTCTTGAACAGGTCGTAGTTGAGGTCCTCGAACAAGGCGCGGGATATAGACTCCCTGAGGAGCTTGCCGCCGAAGGAGCGCAGGGTGAGGGTGATCTGGGTGTGCAGGTGGTGGGTCAGGTTGAGCTTGGCCTCCTCCACCTGCAGCCTGAGGGCCTGCACGTCGGATTTGTCCGTCAGGGGCTGGCCGAACCGCTCCCTCACCCCGGACAGCATGTGCTGGAGCAGGCGCTGGTTGAAGTCCTGGCCGCCCAGGTGGTTGTTGCCTGCGACAGTGTTGTGCGTTTGTTGAGCTCGTAACATTACACATCATACACCAGAAGCATAGAGTACCAACAGGTCAACAGGTCTGCGCGTTGGTTGGATCTGTGGGTACCCCCCACCCCCCCTTGAAATCGTAGAGATTAAATAGAAATTATGTTATTCTTGCGTCATTTTTTCCAATGCCTTAACCCCTTGACTGCCACCAACATATTACGTACTGACCTGATGACATCACTGACGATGTTATCAGATGAAGAAGAATAACCGTGATATGCTGACTTTTGCTCTAACACAGTCAAGAGTCATATCCCCAGACCATTTTGCCAGATTGTCTCTATCAGTTGTCTTTTTTATGGCATGATTTGCCCAATGATTTTTTCCTTAATTTTCTCTGGCAATTAAGGGGTTAAGGGGTACACAACCCTCTTCAGTACTCTAGATAATAATCATAACAAAATAATTGTCTGTACCAGTATTCATTTTCTGGTTTTCAGCTATTTAGTCTTGCTAAAACTTCAAAATACATTGAGTTACAAATCGTATGTTTACATGTACACTAAAAAAACCCACCCATACAGGATCAATAATAAAATCTATTAAATAAAACAGAAGTTAAATCATCTGCAAATGTGAAAAAAGGAAAGAAAGAATGTTAACGTTTCTCAGAATACCAGCATGCTGATGCTAGGAAGAATGATAGTGATGAAGAGAGACAGAGTAAAAATGACGAATGTAACAAAACGTGCCAACATTGTTAGCTGACAAAAGAAAAGACGGAATAAACATTATCATTATAACTAAACAACAAAAGGTTGCTACAACTTTTTTCTTAATTCCAAAAGAGAAGAGAAGCTTTGTTGTAGTCAACCAGCTATGAGTATGGCCCGTCTGAGTGAAGAGAGAAAACCCCACAAATAAAGACCTTTAAAAAACACACCAATACATTCCAAAAGCTTCATTATAATGTACTAGTCATGACATGAATGAACAAATGCTGCTCAGCATGCTGGCCAGAAAGAAGCAGAAATTGCTGTACCAGCTTTCTTAATTCCAATTGTGTTCGATGCCCTGTCTGCGCTGCAGGTGCTCAACAGCCCAAGAAACACAGAGCTGAACAGTCTCTCCTCATCCCTTCAGACATTGCAGCAGTCCACAGATAAAGCAGTCATCCAGTCCCCTCACATTGTAACATAAAAGGAAATGAGGAAGCAGACAGGCTTGCATAAGAGGGAGAAAAGCATCAGCAAGACAGCAAACAAGTGGCCTATGGCGAAGCAAAAGCCATTATAAAGGAGAAGCTGAGAAAAAGATGGCTACAACAACATCCAAACCACCGTGCCAGTGACCCCTACCACCACCTCTCCAGACAAGACCAAGTGATAATGACGAGACTGATGACTGGACACTCCAGACTCAGGCATTGCATGAACACAAAGTTCCACATTGGAGACTCCCCTGTGTACCCCTGTGGTGCCGCTGACATGACTGTTGAGCATATCTGCTCCAGGATTGTCGAACATTCCAAAACCTCCAAGATGAAACTTGGCCGTTCCGGGAAAAGATCTTCGGCTCCTTGGAGGATCTTCAGCGGACGGCAGCCTTCGTTCGTGCCACTGGGGTTCCTGTCTGAAAGATCGATGAAGAATTCCAATGAAGAAACTAAAATGGTGTTGTACCTGCCATGGCCTGCGTGAGGAACATGCCGCCCTGGACATTGAGCAGGGAGACGTCCAGCGTGCCCCCTCCCAGGTCCACCACCAGCACGTTGTGCAGCCCAGACTTCTTATGCAGCCCGTAAGCCAGCGCTGCCGCCGTCGGCTCGTTGATCACACGCAGCACCTCCATGCCTGAACAGCGCACATTTTAGGTTATATTGATGAGTATTGCTTGTTTATCATAAAACGTGAGTGACCGTACTGACGTTCCTTCTTAAGGCCCCCATCACACACAATGAAGACCCAGCTATGCTCTTACTGCATGCCAAATATCTATATAGAGCATGATGTTGTGGTGAAATGCAGAAAATCATTACACTCTGAGGAGTGGAGACCCACTGAATTGAGCCACGCTCATTGGCACGGGGCTTACACAACCCCTACCCCGCACCCGTGAACGATGAATTAAGCTATCTTTGTTGCTTCAGTTATTTTACGAATGAACAGGGAATTAAAGGTTATAAATAAAAACCATTTTCGTTGTCATATCCATCTCAATCCTCACACCCTCTATCCTTAGAACCCCACCCCTGCCATCATAACAATTATCTCTTATCTTTAAAAATCCCACTTCTTTCTATGAAAACTGTCTCGATTGTGACAAAACCTACCCCCTACTCCCCTTACTACCTGCAATGGACGCGGCCTTCCTGGTGTAGTTGCGCTGCAAGTCGTCAAACTCGGCGGGCACGGACAAGACCACCCTGGTGACGGGCACGGTCAGGTTCCTCTCGGCGGCGCGGCGCAGTGTGCCCACGATCAGACTCCCCACCTGCTCCGGGGTGACGCGGCGCTCCGTCTTGTTGACTGTCACCACGTAGCGAATCATCCCGTTCTCATCAGCCTCCAGCTGTCCACACAAACAGTGACACATGTCCGACTCAGTGATGCACCGAGGATTCTTCTTCTTCTTACCGAGGATTCTTTTTCTTCTTCTGCGTTCCCAGGCCATATGGCCATAATGGGTGAGGTACGTATGTGTCCGGTTTTCAGTTTTCAGTGGTCTCCCTGCTGCGTACAGGCGACACATTCCGATTTCAGAGGAGCTTAAAGAAGAAAAATTATTTGGAAGACTAAAAAAATGGGCAGCAGAATGGGCCAATAAGTCAGATAGTAGATGATAGAAAGTAAAGGGAAAAGGCAGAGTCAAAGAGAGTGACAGACTAGAGGAAGCTACAAGCACGGAACTTCCAGAAAGTGGGGAATTATTTTTACCCGCCGGCATCCCCATGGGGAGAAGCACTGAGGATGACAACGGATAGGAACAAAACAACCTGGTCTTGAAATGAGAAAATCAACAGGATAAATTGTCCCGATTTCTGCAGAAATCATAAGGACAAAGTCAACCAGTGTTAAATTTCAATATGACTTTGATCTGATGGAGGGATGGGGGGGGGGGGGGGGGGGGGGGGGGGGGGGGGGGGGGGGGGGGGGTGGTTGTGGGGGTGGGGGGGGGGGGAGGACACGGACACTTTCAGTTTTAAAAGGACTATGTTCTATGATCTGGGTCTTGGGACATCACTGTGTACTTGCCTATCTAACTCTAGTATAAGTAAATATAAACTATTGTTTATTGTGTTTAGCTAATTGCATTCTGACACTTCAGCTAACTAAATTAATGATTGACAATGTGAAGTAAGGAAAGGTAACTCTCTGTAATTAACTCCCTTCGCAAAGTTATTTTCGGCATCATTCACCTAGCACAGCATAAGCAACAGCCACAAAGGTTATCAATAAAACCATTATCGGTTTCATCATCGCATCCATCTCAAGTCTCAACCCTCACACTCTCTATCCTTAGAACCCCACCCTGTCGCTTCACAATGTGGTTTTTGTTGTTCTTTTCATTCATTTCATTGAAAACAACATATATGTCAGAGTTGGAAATGTTTACCTGAGTTTCACTGGGTTTGTGTAAACAGCACAAACAATTAACAACACAATAAGCAGAACTCACTGACACTAATACTGTAATAGTTTACCAAGTAATGAAAATCTGGGGAAGAATTTGACGAACAGAACTAATATTTATACCCCCCCAAAAAGAAGAAGGAAATTCATGTTGTGGTAAATAACTTTATTTGCATTGCATAAAGTGCAAATTATGCATTTGTGTAATTATAAAATATTAAACTAGGAATCACCTTTTCATTTTGAATATGGAAAATATCAGAAAAGGAAACAATTTACTAATAAGAGTATTTCCTCGGTAAAATTAAAGAAACACTTTTAGGGAAACAACACACACACAAAAGCAAACAAACAAACCAAAAAACAACCTGCTAGTGCTACTGTGCTAGGAAAGAATATGACATGATTAACTGACAAATCAGGTCATTTTACTCTGTTGATACATAGTTTCTGTAGTTAAGAGTAGTACTTTATCTGTCAATACTATTGTTTCTATGGAATAAAACAACAAACATTGTTTGAAACAAATAATTCAGAAACCAATCTCCTTTCCCCACAAAAGTCAACAATCTTCTCCACAGCATTGGATGACATTTTCAGCGTGCAGGACCGGATGTTGTTCGTTGTTTACATACCCTGGCTAAAGACTCCAGGGATCATCCCAACCGCCAAAGCACTTGAACACTATGGTACCAATGCTTCAGCTAGGGATGAGAACATTATGTGCCGCAAAACAAGGGGTCCCAGGAACTCATTCACTTACAGCATAGAGGGTCCTAGAGGTGGGATAGAGGGTCCTAGTGGCATAGCAAATGCTAGAAATATTATTTTTAGTGCATCCCTGGGACCCCCTGCACATTCTTTTAGCGGGTCCTTTAGAATTTTAGTACTTCATAGACCCTCAAATGGGGGTCCCTGGGAGCCCTGATGTGTGTGACCGTTTTTGATTACCCTGCCACATGGGCAGCCACACTCCGTCTTCGGGGGAGGGGGAAAGCAGGACCGGATAAATTTCCATCAAGCGGCAAACTTGTATTCCATGGCTGACCTTAAAGGCGTACTGTTTTTGCACTTGCTCCAGTTCCTTGGCGTCCACTCTTTTGCCGATGAACCGCTTGGCGTCGTACACAGTATTCTTGGCATTTTGCTCTGCTTGTGCCACCGCCTTGTAGCCCACCACCACACCATCGTCGCTGCACACAAAGCAACACACTCTCTTCAACTGCACACAGGGGTGAAAGCGAAAAACTCTCTCAGAAAGGGTGGCAGAGTGGCTAAGACGTTCACCTGCCAAATGTAATGCGTGACTGCAGCGTGAGTGACCCGGGTTCGAATCCCGGCCTCCTCGCCCTGTCTTTCTAGTTCGACAGGAAAATTGAACTGAACGTCCAGTCCTTCGGATGGGGACTTAAAAGCTAGTCTGACCCGTGTGCTTTACGCACGCAAAAATCCCACGGCAGTTGAAAGTTGGTAAGAGCAGGGAGAAATCCTGCTGCCTGGTATGCCCAAATTGATAGCTAGGTTTTCCAATTCTGCCCCCCCCCCAAAAAAAAAAGGTAGGCGCTGCGCTTGTGGCGATGCACTCTCCAGGGGAGAGCAGCCCGAATTTCATAGAGATAAGTCTCTAAGACTTAAATATACCAAATACCAATACCAAAATTGAAATACCAGTCCTAAAAAGACACATTTTTTTCACACCTACACTCCTTCCCGCTCACTCAGGTCCTCAAACACAAAACTGTTGAAAGTTCCAAAAACAAATATAAAATCATTTGGTGACTGCAGTTTCAGTTTCCCTGCTGTTTGGAATTACCTCCCAGTCGATCTCTGTTATGAACCAACTCTCTCTGGTTTCAAAGCTAAACTCAAGACTCACTACTTTCAAAGCTCATTTGGTTTGTACATTCTTCCTTCTTGATCTTGTACCTGGGTGAATGAATGGGTAATAATGTTTTGTGTGACTGCGGGTGTATCAGTGAATGGAAGCGCCTTGAGTGTAAAATAATTATAGAAAGGTGCTATCAATATATTATTATTACACATTTCAAAGGTCTCTCAGTGATCACGCTAGGAATTTTGAAAGCCAAAGTCGTCGTCGTTGTGTGTGTGTGTGTGTGTGTGCATGTGCGCGCGTGTGTGTGTGTGTGTGTGTGTGTGTGTGTGTGTGTGCATGTGCGTGTGTGCATGCGTGAATTGACTTTTATATTGCGGCTACAGGTAAACAAATTTTTTAATGCCTCGCAACAAAGGCAATATCCAACTTTGGGCACAATGGACTAAAAAATCAAATGGATAACATGTCAACCCTAAATTTAATTTACGTGACATTTGTAACATTCTGGTCACATTATCATGTAACTTTAAAACTGATAATGCATACTACCAGTACCACTGTAAATCTGCAATTCCAATTCCACAATTTATTGTCTCCAAAACAAGTGAGGAAATTTGTTTTTCGACATGAAAATAAAAATGAAATTTATTATGACCTAATATTTAAGATACAGAAGAGACAATTTGTAAAATAACATAAAAGCACATGTAATTAACATAAACGAATGTCATCAAACACACACACACACACACTAGACTAATACCTGAAGGCCACTACACTGGGAATGCAGCGGTGACCATCCTCCACCTCCAAAATGTTGATCATTCCCGTCACCGCATGGTACATCCCTATACATGAGTAGGTGGTTCCTGAAACGTACGGTATTGCACCAAGATAACTGATCACTTCTTTTTCTTTTCAGGACTTACTACAAGTAATCCAAATGCTTTCCTGAAATGCACAACTGTTCCAATTCTTCTAGCGCCATGTATTTTATGACGACAGACGTTCTTAGTTGTCCATTGTATGTCAACCGACAAGAGGGCAATAGCTATTTTATATTAAGCATGCTTGTGTTTCTATAATGCAAAAAACAAAAGCCCTAAACAAAATACAAAAAAATGGCAAGGTGCTTGGAGGCAAATATCTCTGCCTTTGGTGGGAGTGTAGACTGTAGAGTGATGTCTTGGGCGAATGTATTCGGCCATGGCGCCAGAAGAGTTAAAATCACAACAATTAAGAGTTATATGAGTCTGCAGGATTTCATGCTATGTTTGGGAAAAACAATGCAAAAAGAGAATTCTTTTCATACTCACATTTATGACTAAGCATAAAAACACACAATAATTGCACACCAGAATGCACGCTGGAAAGAATTAAAAAGACCTATGCAAATCAAGTTACTTAACTAGTCATTCATAATTTTGCAAAGCGTGTTAATATGCTTTGAAATTCAAATTGAATAGTGCTCTGCAATTATCTAATCTTAGTTGATTTATGAAAATGATATCCATCACCATGTATTGGGTTTTTTCAACATGTTCCAAAGCAATTCTTTCTATTCAACATAAAATCCAGCAGAGACATTGTTCCATTTCAAGTTTCTGTTTCAGAACACTTAAATAAAGGTCAACATGATTAACTGAAATTGTGAAAAGTAATTTAATAATTTCTGACTATATATCTCTTAGACTTAGTCATAAGGCATAGGGCTCTTAGTCTTACTCTGGGGAAAAGGTATTGCCTTACACTATAGTTAGTAAAATAAGCTGCAAGTCAATGATAAGATAATGATATGAAAATAAAATGTCTTACCAAGATCAATACCAACAATTTTAGGCTTGGGCGGTGGCATGTACATCTGTCCAAAATACCCTGCCAGCAGTAACACCAGCACAGCTCCTCCTGAACATGAGAGATGCATCGTTTCATTTCACTGAATACAACAATTAATTATAAAGCTGCAAACACCATTTTAAAAAGCTCAATTTCCCTGTGAGGATACTGGGGGATCTTTCATAAAAATAGTTCCCCCACCTTCTGGAAATTCTGTGCTTGTAACTTCCTCTAATCTGCCACTCTCTTTGACTCTGCCTTTTCCCTTTGCTTTCTGTCATCTACTACCTTTCTGACTGATTGGCTCATTTTCCTGCCTTTTTTCCAAAACATCTTCCAAATAATTTGTCTAATTTCAGCTCCTCCGAAATCAGAATGTGTCGGCTGTACGCAGCGGGGAGACCAGTGAAAACTGAAAAAACGGACACATACGTACCTTCCCCATTGTGGCCATATGGCCTGGGTACACAGAAAAAGAAGAAGAAGAAGAAGAAACAGCAGCTCAATAATAAAGTTGGCATCACTGTTGTGCCTGCTTATGCTGTTGATGCTACACTATTGAATTATTAGTATTAATTGCTTTAACAGGAATTGATCACCAACAACTGATACAACTTTATGTTTGGAAATTGGAGCCATGTTGATAATGATATAAAATAATGGTAACATAACAATTTGACATCCGCACAAAATCAGTTCAAGCCCACAAAAAGTGACATGCTCAAAGACTGACGCAAAATGCAGGTCAGGAGTTTAAGAATGCACACAAACACACATACAAACATACGCACACACACATCTGCATGTGCGCGCACACACAGACGCACTCTGTAGTCTCCATTAGTCTGTCTTGAGTCCTAGTCTTCACTGTTACACACATGTAATATATTGTTATACAACCACATGATGCATGTATAAAGTTCATAACAACAAGACACATACTATGAGGATGGAAACACATAATATACCCACATGCACAATTAGTCACAGAGGCGTCTCTGAAATTCAGGTTGCTCCCACCTGGATAACATGTCACAGCCAGAGGCACGCCACCCCCCTTTTTTTGTTTTTTGGCATGCAATTTTTGTGTGATTGATGAGGAAGGAAAGGGGAGGGGGGGGGAGTAAATTTTGACCAAATGACAACTTTTTCGTTGCCACTGGGTTTAACGTGTGCTAAGTGCATGGGCACACAGGACCTCGGTTTATCGTCTCATCCGAAAGACTCCACATTCAGACCGTAAGGCCTCGTGCAAAGTGAGAGGAAAAATCCCCTGTACCCAGGTTTGAACTCGGGTTTACTTGACACAAGGCGAACGCGTTACCTCTGTGTGGCGGGGGGATTTCTCAGCAATGGTGTGCTACCCAAGCTGGGCCCCATTGGATCGTGTGGATCCATATTATACACTAGGGGGTGGTAGGAGGGGATGGGTAGGGAAGGGGGGAGGAGGGGGGAGGAGGGTGGTGTTGTTTCTTAGAATTTAGATCCAGGATTTGAAGCCATCCACTGAGGCTGATGTTACTGCCTCAGGGGGGAGGGATTCCAATCTTCGATGGTCCGGGGGAAGAAGAACTTTCTATAACTTGTCTTGCAGGAGGGAAGTAGACTCGTGTGACTGTCTTGTTTGATGTGTTGGCGGGTTGGCTGGGCTGTAGGGGGTGTTGATGGAAATGTCCCCCCGGTGATATTTGAAGAAGGTGGACAGTAGATGCCGGCCTCCTGTCGGCGAGTGGAGTCCACTGTCCAGTGTAGCTGGGTGTACATGTCTTCCATGCTGGATGTCTGGCGATGCCTATTCACCACCCAGCGGGCAGCCCTTCGCTGTACCTTCTCCACTCTGCCGACATCTTTCGCGGTGTAGGGGTCCCATACCGGCGAGGCATATTCTAGGGTGTTCCTGACCAGCAACTTGCTCCTTGATGTTGACTGACCCCACTTTTAGGTTGTGCCGGAGGAAGTCAAGGGTCTTACTGGCTTTGCTGGACACATTTGAGATGTGGGTGTCCCATCTAAGTGGCTTAGTCTAAGGTCTTGAGAGGTGGTAATTGTTCATCCAGATACTTGGTCTCATCTAGTGATCTACCCGTTTCAGGTCCTGCCCATGGAGTTGGTAGGTTTTTTTTAAACTTCAACTTATGGGCAACAGATAAGCTTACTCTCTAATACTCCAGTGACTAGTCTGTCTACTGCTTCTCACTTGACTCTCAGTTTCTGTAAGTGTAACTAGTTTAAGTCTGTTTGTTTATGACTTAACTAGGGTCAGATCTTCAGGGCAGCCAGGCCTCACGGCCTCTTGATGTGCCCTATCTTTTGATTGTTTGTTATTGTGGTTTTGTTCATCAATCAGATTGGCATAGCTGTGGCGCTTTTTGAACTAACATTTTGAACTACAGCTACACTAGTCATGAAGAATTAAATGGAAAAAAGTACCATTTACCTAAAAATACGAACGCAGTACTCATGGTTTATAGCACAGGACTGAGGTTTTCAAGAACTTGGCCTGGATCAGCTGACACTGTGACAGTTTGCACTGAAAGTAGACTGCACCATATGTTGTCTGCATCGGCACTGTTACGGATGTCAACGTGTTCTTCAGTACTTCCGGTTATCAAGGGACACCACTCACACACGCCGAGCGCGCAGCGGCACACACACACACACACACACACACACACACACACACTCTCTTTTATCGTCAATAAAGATAATTTTGACTTGACACACTGGCGCGCGCGCGCGCACGCACACGCACGCACACGCACACGCACACGCACACGCACACACACACACACACACACACACACACACGTACACTCACCGCGACACTGTTCTGTACATTTTTCTTTGCATCCCTCCCCCGTCCCCTCTTCTGTTTCTTATGTTCGGTTCACTATATTTATTTATCTTTTTCCTTTATATTTTCCCTTGCTGTGACTTAGCTGTGCGCACGACCAACGTTTTTCTTTTCTTTTTGCCAACATCGGCATAATCTTCAATTTGATGAATTAGGAGGCTGATTAATGAGAAGCAGAGGAAGAAGAAGAAGAAGAAGATCTGATACAAAGTTATAAAATATTTAATAATATTGATCATTTAAATGCAACAGAATTTTTCAAACTAACAAATTATGACAGAACAAGAAATAGCACTGATAAAATATTTATTGAATATTGTAAAACTAACACAAGAAAATATTCTTTTACTAACAGAGTTGCACCTTTATGGAATCAACTACCGACTAACATTAAGAGAGCACCTAATACTAACAGCTTTAAAACTGAGCTCGACCAATTAAAATTTTATAAAAGACATAATGTATGAATACGATGATTAATTCAACGCAAAAATCTGAGTGCACGATATACCTTGAGTATGTAAAAATTTAAAAAAACAAACAAAGATGGGACTTTGAAAGCCTAACGGCTATATTTATTCGTCCCTATTTCTAATCTAATCTAAGAAGAACCACGTACACTCACCCCCCCCCCCCCCACCACCACAACAACTGAATCCGCGCGCACCCATAATATGATCAAAAAGTATCTCTGATATGATTCAGTTGGGGTACGGAGTTTCTCTGTGAGACTTCATTTCAACTGTTACTAGTTAGGGACGTCATTCTTTCATGCGCGCGCGCGCGCGCGCGCGTGTGTGTGTGTGTGTGTGTGTGTGTGTGTGTGTGTGTGTGTGTGTGTGTGTGTGTGTGTGTGTGTGTGTGTGTGTGTGTGTGTGTGTGTGTGTGTGTGTGTGTGTGTGTGTGTGTGTGTGTGTGTGTGTGTGTGTGTGGACGTGGGTGTGTTTATGTGTTATTTTGTTCAACATATAAGTCATTATTATCATTTTTGCTATTATGATTGATGTCATTTATTTGATGGTTCTACTGATGTGTTGTTATATCATCATCCATCATCATAATCATAATCACCATCATCATCATCATCATCATCATCATCATCATCATCATCATCATCATCATCACTGATCATATCATCATCATCACAATCATCATCAGTTTTGGTTTTTTAATTATTACTAATATTAGTATTGGTAGTGGTGGTGGTTCCCATTTTACTTATTCATTATTTATCATCATCTTCGTCATTATCACTGTTGTTGTTTTAGTGATTGCCCACGAAATGATGCACACGCCGGTTTATCCGCGTACACACACATATATGCATGCGCATGCGCACACACGCATATATACATGCACACGCACGTACATACACACATACACACACACTCACACACACACACACACACACACACACACACACACACACACACACACACACACACACACACACACTCTCTCTCTCTCTCTCTCTCTCTCTCTCTCTCTCTCTCTCTCTCCTCTCTCTCTCGGCTCCCACACATACACCAGCTTCACACAGTATGAATGTGTCAGTACACCAAACACTAGGTCACACAAGAACCCAGACATTTTTGTATCAAATAACAACACTTAAGGCTCTTGGCAATGTCCATCTTAGTTAGTCACATAGACAATAGGATGAAAGAAGCGGGGAAAAGCCTACCTAAAAAAAAGAAAAAGAAAAAGGGGGGGGGGTGGGGGGGGGGGGTGAGAAGGAAAAAAAGAAGAGAAAATGAACAATGAAAAAAGGAGGAAAGGAAGGAAAAAAGAAAAGAAAGGGTGGTGGGTTGCATGATGAGTGAGCAAGATAGCGGAGAGCGGATGAATGATTGTTTCATACTTTTATTTAATATTTTTATTTTACACGGTGGAAGACAAGTTTCCATGTGCGTTGTACAATGCTAATGGACAATGAAGAAACTTATGACTAATGTAAGTTCAAAAAATGACATGACTTATGATGAGGTGTAGAATGCAAAAGCGAGATAACTAATGTTATCCTTTGTTTTGTTTCATTATTTGCATTCTCTCCCCTACTTCGTAATTATTTTACCGTTGTGAACATAGTAAAGTTTTGATACAAGACAGTCACTGGTGTAAATGATTTTCTTTTATAATAAAAAAGAAAGAAGTTAGTATGAGCAAGGTCAACGCCTTTTTACTTTTTGGCGAACGGAGAACTGATTGCATGTATGTTCGAACCAGCAATAAAAGATTCTGGTCCCCAGACTGACACCGAAAGCAACGCCTAATTAGACGTAAAGCCAACCTTCAAGCGAGACTGACACTGTCAGTGACAAAGTAGTGGAAGAATAGAACGGGTATGGTAGAATGACAGTGATGGGGGAAAGGATGGGGGTGGGGAAAGAACTGGGAGAGCGGGATGGTCAGGGAGACAAGGAGAGAGCGTGTTGCAAATGAAAGTTATTGATTTAGTTGGGCCCTCAGCCGCAGACACTGACTATGTCGCTTTGAAGTTTCTGTGGTTTGCTCTTCGTATCTTTTTTCCTACTGCAAGTTCCCCCCCCCCCTCCCCCCCCCATTTTCACACCACTTTAAAAAGGCCCCCACCCTTGTTTTAAAAAACCCTAACGTTTTCCAGGTCCGGCCCTGGTGTATGTGTGTGTGTGTGTGTGTGTGTGTGTGTGTGTGTGTGTGTGTGTGTGTGTGTCTGTGTGTGTGTGTGTGTGTGTGTGTGTGTGTGTGTGTGTGTGTGTGTGTGTGTGTGTGTGTGTGAT
>CM065683.1:61402314-61412314 GCA_017654935.2 Phymorhynchus buccinoides | reverse complement strand
AGGTGGGTCTTGAGAGCTGATTTGAAACATTGCAAGGACTGGATATGGCGGATTTCGCGTGGTAAGGAGTTCCAAACTGATGGGGCCGAAAAGGAAAAGGAGCGCTCACCAAACATTTTTGTTCGTGTACTAGGAACACAGAGAATTTTGGAATCTGAAGATGACCGCAATTGCCTTGATGGAGTATAGACAGAAAGCATGTCAGAAATGTAGCTAGGGGCATTTCCAGAGAAATAAGAATGACATAGAGTGGAAATTTTGTAGTCAATACGACTACTACTGTATGTCTTTTATTAGCATTTATTTATTCATTTATTTATTTATTCATTTATGTATTTATTTTATTTTGTATTCATGGATTGTTTATTCATTTGATTATTTGTCATGTTATTCTTGCCATGTCATGATAGGGGCTGTGGGCCTAAATCATTAAAACATTTCTGAGTTCTGAGTTCTCTCTCTCTCTCTCTCTCTCTCTCTCTCTCTCTCTCTCTCTCTCTCTCTCTCTCTCTCTCTCTCTCTCTCTCTCTTCCCTTCGTATACGGAAACGTATGGATGAGTATTTGGAAGGTTGACCATGTTTCTAGTCTAGTGCTATTTTGAATTTTTGTACCTTGACCCTGTTTCTATGGGCTAATGGCCTAAAGGAATAAAAACTTTGTTCAATTGTTCTCTCTGCTAAAACTGGGCTAATACTATGTCAGTTTTAAGGTCAGAGTTTTGTTTGAATGGTATGGGGTATGATAAAAAAAAAAAAAAATCCCCGAATCCTTAGGGTGACCCTAATTAACTTCAATCCTTTAAAGGCGATTTCTGCATTCCAAATTAAGCTTACCGTAACAGAATTTAATCAAAATCAGTCCATACTTAATTTTTTTTTAAAATGTTACACAATGACAGACAGACGTGGCTGTTGTCGTAAAATAAAAAGCTCGCTACCTATGACAGTGTATATTTGCGACATTGAGCATGAACCACACATTTCACTTTTTTTAGGGTTAGGGATAGGGTTAGGGTTATGGTTAGGGTTAGAGTTAGTTAAATGGTTAAAGTACAGAAAAAGTGAAATTTGTGGTTGTCGCAAATACAGACTCTCATAGTAGCGAGCTTTTTATTTTTACGAGCTACCTTTTTTCATGCGACAGTGGCAAATAGACTGAGACAAACCAGGAAAAAACCCACCAAACCATATCGTTAGAGATAAACATTTTTAGCTACTAGATTCTAGATCTAATACGGATGGAAAACAAATGGATAAAGAGAAAAAAAGGTGCAATTTTAAGGGTAAAAAAGACATATACACAGTGGAAATGAAAGAAAAGCAGAACGGCAAGACGAACACACAAAAGCCCAACTGCAGTTTTTCGTGTTCTCATTTATTTATAAATAGTGCTTGTCTTACATTATCAGTATACCCAGACACCACTGACATAAACAACCTGTTTACCTCGAACAGCAATACACATGTACTCTTGTGCGTTCCTTTGACCTTTCTGCAGCAGTTGATAAAGCTTCGATCAGAGCTTCTATGGTTGTGCATTTCCCCCGGATCAAACCAGTCTGTCGCGGTAAACAACCCGTATTTAGTCCCCGAGCCGAAGGTTCGGGGAACTATTGTTTTTGTCTGGTCCGTCCGGTGTCCGTCCGGCGTGCCTCCGTCCGTCCGGCTATTCGTCCGTTTTTCTCAAAAACTATTCAGTCTATCATCATCAAATTTGGCATACTAGTTTGCCAAGATGCAAGCTATCCACTGATGTATTTAGTTTTACATTAAGGTCAAGGTCGCGCCAGTTACGGGGTTAAAACCCCGAAACACATAATCGCTAATATCTCGCGAAGTTGTGCATGTATTTCAATGCGTTTTTTTCCACAACATTTCTTGATGAATGGTCTATAACACAGTTGTCATGAATTTTTCTGTGCGCGCGTGTGCGCATGATCGCGCGCGCTCAAATCACGGGTCCGAACCCCAAGGCTATATATAAAAAAACTATTCAGTTACGTGCTGTTTTGATGCGTTTTTATGTAGTTACGTGCTGTTTTGATGCGTTTTTATGTATGTGTACAGCCGACACATTCCGATTTCTGAGTAGCTCGGCGATGCTGCGAGGGGACTTTGCGGCCGCTCGGCGTTGCACTTGTTTTGCCTTGTCTTCTATTTCCCCCCCATTCCCTTGCTGTTTCTTCCAACGTTGTTTCTGTTATGTACGTTCAGTTCCATTACAACAGTATTTTGAATAGTAGCCTCCCCGTGGGGATACCAGGGGGTCTTTCGTAAAAATAGTTCCCCCACCTTCTGAAAGTTATGTGGTTGTAACTTCCTCTAACCTGCCACTCTCTTTGACTCTGCCTTTTCCCTTTGCTTTCTATTATCTACTATCTTTCAAACTTATTGGTCCATTCTCCTGCCTATAAAACAAAATCTTCCAAATAATGTTTTTCCTTAATTGAGCTCCTCCGAAATCGGAATGTGTCGGCTGTACGCAGCGGGGAGACCAGTAAAAACTGAAAACCGGACACATACGTACCCCCATCATAACCTTTTGGCCTGGGAACGCAGAAGAAGAAGAAGAAGAAGAAGAAAAAGAAGAAGAAGAAGAAGAAGAAGAAGAAGAAGAAGAAGAAGAAGAAGAAGAAGAAGAAGAAGAAGAAGAATAGTAGTAAGGACCTACCTATTTCACTGTCTCTCTGTCTTTCTGTCTGAACAAAATAAAATGTTTTAATCATCAAAAAGTAATAAACCGATAATAATGATTAGATCGGCTGTAACAAACCGTATCCTGCTTTATGAACCTGTTTACGTCAATCCCGACAATAGTACCATCAACCCTCCCTCCCTCCCCCCGTGGGGATACCTGGGGGTCTTTCGAACAAATAGGTCCCCCATCTCCGGGAACATAAATAGTGCTTGTCTTACGTTGTCAGTACCCAGATACCACTGACACTGACTGCTGTACACAGACTATTTACCTGGAACAGCAATACATCTGTACTCTGGGGGGAGAGAGAGAGAGAGAGAGAGAGAGAGAGAGAGAGAGAGAGAGAGAGAGAGAGAGAGAGAGAGAGAGAGAGAGAGAGAGAGAGAGAGAGAGAGAGAGAGAGAGAGAGGAGAGAGAGAGAGAGAGAGAGAGAGAGAGAGAGAGAGAGAGAGAGAGAGAGAGAGAGAGAGAGAGAGAGAGAGAGAGAGAGAGAGAGAGAGAGAGAGAGAGAGAGAGAGAGAGAGAGAGAGAGAGAGAGAGAGAGAGAGAGAGAGAGAGAGAGAGAGAGAGAGAGAGAGAGAGAGAGAGAGAGAGAGAGAGAGAGAGAGAGAGAGAGAGAGAGAGAGAGAGAGAGAGAGAGAGAGAGAGAGAGAGAGAGAGAGAGAGAGAGAGAGAGAGAGAGAGAGAGAGAGAGAGAGAGAGAGAGAGAGAGAGAGAGAGAGAGAGAGAGAGAGAGAGAGAGAGAGAGAGAGAGAGAGAGAGAGAGAGAGAGCGGAGCTTATGAAGTGTGTGTTAGAGAACTCAGGGTGAGGGGTGACACATAGGCCTAATAGATGTGAAAGAAGTTGCAGTACACTTTTGTAAAATGAATACATTTAATGCATGTATTTACAACTTAAAAAGAAAATTATTATAAATTGATTAGTTTGTTGTGTGTATGTTTGACATTCCGCAAGAAAATTATCCTTGTTTGGTATGAGAACGAAATAAAAATAAAGTTGAGTTCAGTTGAGTTGAGTCACAGAGGTGGACTCAGATGATTCGTAAGGGGGTGGGGGTGTGGGGGGGTGTCCGGAGGGAGTCCTGGGAGCTGCATGGGTCCTGAGTTTAGGCGTAGTGGCTTTGTGGTTGCCCAGGGGGCAAAGTCCCCAGAAAATGTTGCAATTTAGTTATTGTTAAAGCAAAAATTGAGCTTTAAAAAAACCCCTACCATTTACCCCTATGTAAGGAACATGCTTGGGGCAAAGGGAGGGGGGTATCCGGAAATCCTGGAAACCCCCCTCAGATCCGCCTCTGAGTCATGTATTATCTTTCTGCCTGACTGACCCATTCTCTTGCATTTAATCTGGAAGCCCTCACAAAGATTCTCTACAGCCGAAGACGGACATGCTGGGCCTTACTATAATGTATTTATTAGCTAGGCGCATAAAAGCAGCATGATGCATATGCGCTCATGTGACAGGAGACTGTCTGAGTGATCGAGAAAGAAGAAGAAGAAGAAGAAGAAGAAGAAGAAGAAGAAAGAAGAAGTAGCACCAACTTCTTCCTGTCTTTTACTTGTAAGTGTTGAGGGGTGGGTGTCTCATGTAGCAGCATTGCCCATACACTCTTGTGAAACGCCCCCCGATCCCCATTTTGCTGTCGACCTTTTAACCCTTTCACCGCCAAAGTCGCATTTTAGCACCACAGTGATGTAACACCTATGTCACTAAAAGGCATCAAATTGGGGTCTATTATCCATAGACCCTATTGTCTTAGTTTTGGGAAGTAAGGATAGACCTTATTTTATATATGTCATAGAGGAACCTCCAATACTGCAGATGGATTTTGTTCCCTACCCAGGTAAATGTAATGGAATTTTGTGGCTGAAATATGGCTGGCGGTGAAAGGGTTAATGTTTGTCAAACGCTTTGTGATCGTTACGTTCTCATGACTGTTCTGAAGTACCGATCAATTCATCTTCAGCGCAATTGACCTATCTGTGCTAGTGAAGACTTGCCAAAGACGTAGTAGGATTTTACTTTTGTTACTTTTACTTGCAAGGTTATTTAGGCCTATATAATGTATTCGTTTTTACTCTTTTTTTACCTTTGTTTAATTGTCTTATCAGTCTGTGTATTTGCACACAGCTTCTCTATAAGTTTCGAAATGATTTTATGGAAACATTGTTCCAGGATTTCGGACGATCCATAATTGTCCTTTGGAGTCTCTTTCATGGGCAGCACAAAGGAACAGTCTGCTCAATGTGCTTCTTACAGAGGAATCAAAACCGATTCTTTGAGGCCACTTCAGGGGTCTAGGCCACTTCCCCCCTGCCATTCCCCCCCTGGACACTTGCCCCCCCGAGACATTTTCTTGTGTCTGTCACTCTGATCATTTCCTTGTGCATATCTCGTCTGTCATCTCTCTGTAATTTAAAAAACCCACCCACCTATTTATGATTAACTGTTGGAGAGAGAGAGAGAGAGAGAGAGAGAGAGAGAGAGAGAGAGAGAGAGAGAGAGAGAGAGAGAGAGAGAGAGAGAGAGAGAGAGAGAGAGAGAGAGAGAGAGAGAGAGAGAGAGAGAGAGAGAGAGAGAGAGAGAGAGAGTGAGAGAGACCAAGATAAAAAGGAAAAAGAAAGCAAGAGAGAGACAGCGGGACAGAGGCACAGAAAGAGACAGACAGGTACATGGGATAAATATAAAAGGAATTAAATATCCGGGGGGTAAATGTGCGGGGGGGAACGGGGGGCAAGTGTCTGGGGGGCAAAAGTACCGGGAGGCAAATGTCCGGGGGGGATGGCAGGGGGGAAGTGTCCGGGGGCAAATGTCCGGTGGGGGGAAGTGGCCTGATACCCACTTCAGAACCAGTTTGGGGAGCGTCTGTGTCTGGAGAAAATGACAGGAGAGGATAATCCGGCCACCCGATGGGCCGAGCCCAACAGGTCACCGAGCGAAAATGGTGTTTTACGTCCTCTTGGTCTGAATCAGACACATATGGGACATTTATAAATACAAATATGGTGGGAACAATACTGGAGGCAATGCCCGGAGGCAGTACGAAACCAGTAAAGTCCCGATTTAAAAAAATTAATACAGATAGGTGTAGCGGTAACCACTCCTCGGTTAAACCTCATCGGCTATGGCACCGCCACAAGTAAAGGTAGTCCAACAGGTCATCATTTTCAACCTGAGCAGTAGTGGACAATCAGCCTTCGACTTTCTCCAATTTCCATTGTCTAAAAAATACCCACTCGCATGAATGCTCGTCTGGTGCTGGCAGCCGATAATGACACGTGTGCAAGTGTGTGTAAAAGCGACAGTAGTCTTGCAGTTCACATTTCCAGAAAACTACAGATCATGACATGGGCGTGGGTCAATAGGCGACCCGAGCTAGAACTGGATAAAAATGAGGCAGGAAGTCACGACATGTCGCTATGGTATTTCAGAACTGTCTCAACGTGCAACATCGCACTCTTTTGTTCAATTATTGCCGCCCTGTTTCTTTTTCCTCTTTATTATGTTTTTTTTAATGTAAAATAAATAAAGCTTGATATGGGATCAATAGAAGATTCGGAATATAAAAATATATTTGTCTTGCTCCCTTCAAGGTGACATTATAGACAATGGCATTAACACATAAATGTCACCTTGTGAACTGTCAATATGCTATTGCGTCATAAGTAGGTGAAGACGGGGTAAAAAGCCCATGGGCGGGTAAGAAGCCCATGCCAATTATCTCATGCAAAGCAAATTTCAGTCACATTTTGCCCATGAGACGAGTGTTAATGCTTAGCATTCGTCTCATAGGCAAATTTGACTGAAATGTTCTTTATTTCATGAGATAATTGGCATGAGCTTCTTACCCGCCCATGGGCTTTTTACCCCGTCTTCCCCTATTATTCCATCCTGTCAGTTTCATTTGGTGGCCAGTCTGTGGCAACTGGTCGTAATTAATTATGGATAGGTAGTAGCTTGGATCTGATTCTCCGAAACCAACGTTTCACGTATAACGCACGTGCAATAAAGTCACCTTGACCTACTAGTGCTGCGAACGACACACACGATCCGTTTCAGTATTCAACAAGTATCACGCAGCAAATTGCAATGTATTTGTTCAGCGAACACGAATGAAAGATCACTGGGGGAAAAAAGCATCATGACTTCATAATTGATAACGAACCAGTTAGCATGCAATTCAAATCCCCAAAAGCGCCACCTCGACAGATTTCATCACGAGCCGCCGAAAGCTAAACTGCCATTTTCCTGTCACGTCTTGATGTCAGGTGGTTTTCCTGGCTGCCATTATCCTGAGGGAACGCCCACGCCAGGCATTCACGGCAGCTAACGAACGAGTTACAGCCTACCGGCAGAAACAAAAATCAATAGCCACGCCGAACCGGTGTGGCATTCTCAAAATGGATTTGTTCTCAACATGTCTGCGCATGTGCGAAATCGATCATGACGCACCATCAAGCTTTATCTTTTGTGTATTCGACACTAAATTGACCCCAAACCTATCCCTAACCCTAACCTTAAATATAGCCATAATTCTGCGCACATCAGTGCGCATACATGTTGAGAATAAATCCGTCTTGAGAACGCCACACCGGTATAAGGCAGTGCTGAAGAAACTGTACAGATTCTGCTGATGAAAGCAAAAGGTGAGGTGAGATGATGATAAATTTATGCTGTGTGCTTAGCTGATCATGGAGGGTCAGGGTGGATGGGAGGCCTAGCCTCAAGCACCTGGTAGGGCCTACATCAACACGGTAGGGGAAGACGGGGTAAAAAGCGCATGGGCGGGTAAGAAGCCCACCCCAATTATCTCATGAAATGAAGCAAATTTCAGTCTCATTTTGCCCATGAGACGAGCGTTAATGTCTAGCATTCGTCTCATGGGCAAATTTGACTGAAAATTTCTTTATTTCATGAGATAATTGGGGTGGGCTTCTTACCCGCCCATGCGCTTTTTACCCCGTCTTCCCCTAGTATAGAAGAGGGATGATCGTGTATTGCTACAAAAAAAATCGGGACTTTACTGGTGTTGCACTGCCTTCGGGCATTGCCTCCAGTATCGTTCCTACCATCTTTACATCTACTAATGTCCTATATGTGTTTGTTCCAGACCGGAGGACGTTAAACAGATTTACTACTGCCTGTGAATAATATCTGTATTGTTGCAAAATTCGGGACTTTCCTGGTGTTGCACTGTCTCCGGGCATTGCCTCCAGGATCGTTCCCACCATCTTTATATCTACTAATTTCCCATATGTGTCTGTTTCAGACCGGAGGACGTTAAACATATGTTTCCTCTTCTGCCTGAGCTATCATACTTAACTTTCAGACGTGTTTGTCACGGCTTGATCAGATTTGTTTGTCTGCAATACTGGTACTGCAGTACCTCCAGGATCTGCTCAGAGCATTGAATGATGGTTGGTTGATGGTTCGTCCCATATGTGCTGCTTTGCAGCCGAGTGGACGTAAAACCTAACTTTCATTCATTCTGCCCGAGCTATAAGTAGTAACATTGTAAATTAGCATAAACAGCCAATCATATTGACAGCGTTTTCTTATTGAATTTATATGTTACTACCCCCCGTAGTACAAAGTACTAACACGGGTAGTACTTTGTTACTATCCGTGTTAACTGCTTAAGACGCATTCATGGTTACCGTACCTGAACATTGTTCCGGTGCATCCTCATTCCCCAAGGGGGTGGTGGTATCTGAACAGTGCGTTTGTCTGAAATCGTAAACGGATCATTGCAAGACCAAGCTGCCCTTTCCGCCTCAGGCGACGCAGATAAGAATAGGTCGATGGCGACAAGTCCCTGATCAATGTGCTTAGTCTACCAGTGTTGCTTTAGTTGAAGGGTCGTTAGTGATTCCCTCCTTAATGAATTGCCACGTCTCTTCCGCGAAACATTTTCACTTCACCTGTAAAGAAAACATCTAGATAATCGGACAGACAGAGACAGACACAACAGGCAGAGAGAGGGACAGAGAAATGAAAGAGAGAGAGCAGAGAGAGAGAGAGAGAGAGAGAGAGAGAGAGAGAGAGAGAGAGAGAGCCCGAGCTCTGCTTGTTGTTGCTTCAGTTATGTCATAGTTGTTGTTCATGTTGATTTGGAAAATAAAACATTTAAACCAGAGAGAGAGAGAGAGAGAGAGAGAGAGAGAGAGAGATTAATACGAAATACGAATGTTTTATTGAGGGTAAAAAGGATAAGCTACAATAGCTTCTTTACACCTTGCCCTCTCACTCACACATTCATACCATGCATCAATCAA
This sequence comes from Phymorhynchus buccinoides, assembly GCA_017654935.2. NCBI lineage: Eukaryota > Metazoa > Mollusca > Gastropoda > Neogastropoda > Raphitomidae > Phymorhynchus > Phymorhynchus buccinoides. Next base: position 61,403,341 of record CM065683.1, on the reverse strand, counting down.
AGAAAATTTGACATAAAGCAATCAAGTCAATAAAATGGAACAAAAATTGGCACATGAAATAATTGAAAAAGATATCAAAAATGGGAATTAAAGCAAACATGGATAATACTTAACAAGGGTGAACTTGAATTGGTAGTTTAAATTGAGTACGTTTAAAAAGAAGAAGAAAAAAAGGGAAACAATTTTAAGGCAATGACAATTTTTCAGAATAAAACCACTTTCCGCCTCAGAGAGACAGAGAGAGATAGAGAGAGGGAGGTCGAGAGAGAGAGAGAGGGGGGGGGGGGGAGTCCCACTTACACGTACAAGAACCTACTGATGACTTGGTGATTGTGCAAACGTTTCACACGCACACTATGCTATGCGTGACTTTGAACACTTCCAGCCCAGTGATTATTCCCTAATGCAGCAGCAGGCTTTTCGTTCTTGTTTATGGAACCCACTGTAGGACAGGTAATCGATCGTCTGATCAAGATTAGGCATGGTAACAGCAGACCCCTGCCCAAATCCACAGAGCTTAGCACAAACACGTCTGAAAATCACGGACTTGGCAGGGTCCTGTCAAAGATTCCATTTTGTGATAACCCCCTTTAGCACCACTCACCCCGATCTCCAACGCTTCTTTTTTTTAAACGTTTTTTTTTTATTCAACTATGTCAAATTATAAACAATAACGAGGTAACTGGGTAACAACAAGCATATAGCTTATAACGTACCCGTACACAATACATTACATATAATTCAAATGACGGAAGCACAGCTGTTTCGGGAGGAACATTTAGTTTATCTATATTTTCAGAAGTTGTTTCAAGCCAACTTTAGTTTACCATAAGTTGCTTTTCATAAATTACAGTCAATAATATGTTGTAGTATGTGTCAAAAGTACTTATATTCAGTGGACATTGCTAGATCTTCACTCATGGGCAATTTTATTTATGCATGTGTAATTCAAGAACATTTTCTACTAAATATGTTGTATGATACTGCTCAACAAAATGGTTTTTACCATAAATCTGATGGAAGCAAT
>CM065683.1:61357314-61397314 GCA_017654935.2 Phymorhynchus buccinoides | reverse complement strand
GAGGGCCTCTTCTTCATATTGGGGGTGTTTATCCTGCCCCACGCCCACAGTTTTCATTCAGAACGCATGCAATTGGCGCACAGAATGCATGCTATGTGAGTTCGTGTCATCCATTCCACCGGCACAACATGGCCTTCTTTTTACCGATTAGTGGAAATGGCTTTAAACGTGTGCGTAAGATCTTCGTGCATGCGTTCGCAGACGGGACCTCGGTTTTTTAAGTCTCATCCGAAGGACTTTTCCCCCAACTAACGTGAGGTACCCATTTTTACACCTGGGTGAAGTGAAGAAAATAGGAGTAAAGTGCCTTTCCCAAGGACACACCACTGCGACCCCAGCTGGATTCGAACCACGCACACTCGCAAACCTAACGGATTACGAGCCAGCGACTCTAAGCACTGAGCCACAGCGGCTAAAAGTTTGGCTCCTGTTGGTTACTAATTTGCTTGCCTGTAAATCTACTGAGGAACATCATTCTTTACCCCGAATGTTCCATCCCCTTCATTTGGATAATTAAGTCCTTTGTCTAATGTCTAAAGGATAATGAATTACGTTCGAGGCGAAAATGGTGTTTTACGTCCTCTTGGTCTGACTCAGACACATATGGGACATTTGTAAATACAAATATGGTGAGAACAATACTGGAGGCAATGCCCGGAGGCAGTACGAAACCAGTAAAGTCCCGATTTAAAAAAAATAATACAGATAGCTGTAGCGGTGACCATGCCTCGGTTAAACCTCATCGGCTATGGCACCGCCACAAGTATAGCATAATGTTAGAGTAAATCAAGATGAAAAATGAATTACGTTCTTTCGGGTTTTTTGGAGTTTTATATTTGGCCTACCCACGCAGAAACCCCCCAAAATGTTTTGTTTGGAAACATATTTTCATTTTCATATGGGTAGACTACATGAAATCAATCTTGAGTGTATTTATTAGTTTTGAATCATGAAACAGAATCGCTCAAAACGTAAAGCATGGAATAAACATCGGCTAGGCAATTACACAATATACACAGTAGGAAGACATGAACATCATTTTGTAGTTAATATGTGGGTCAACACAAAGAAACAGTGGGCTATTTATTCGTGTTGTTTTCACGCTAAGTTACTTCCGTCCCCTTGGGGTGGAACATTGGAGAGGTGTATCAAATGCCCCTGTGGGCCAGCCTTCAGGTGGCGGGGTGTTCTCGACCAAGCTGTGCCCACCCCTTTTTCTTACCTTTCCTATTTTTTGGCCTACCATCTTTTACTATCTCTTTCCCCCCCATAAAGTCTCCCAACAAGATCTGCAGTTTTCCATTTCGTCTGATTTCTGTCTCCCCGGATCTTCAATCTGTTCTTTCATCTTTCCTTACAAATCTATCTTTTCTTCTTCTTCGATCGCTCAGACCGTTTGAATGTTCCTTTTTTTCTCTCTGATCTATCGGACAATTTATGACATGCCAGTTCCTTGTTTTTTTTAGTCCTTCGGCTCGGGGAACTATTGTTTCTGTCTGGTCCGTCCGGCGTCCGTCCGTCCGTCCGGCGTACCTCCGTCCGGCTATTCGTCCGTTTTTCTAAAAAAACTATTCAGTCTATCATCATCAAATTTGGCATACTAGTTTGCCAAGATGCAAGCTATCCACTGATGTATTCAGTTTTACATTACCCGCTGTGCCCTAGGCCCTTTGTGTCACAGGCCCGCCGTTTTTTCTAAAAAAACAACACTATTCAGTCTATCATCATCAAATTTGGTATACCAGTTTGCCAAGATGGAAGCTATCCACTGATGTATTTAGTTTTACATTACCCGCTGTGCCCTAGGCCCTTTGTGTAACAGGCCCGCTATGTCCCACTTCTTTCCGGCCGTCCATCCGGCCGTGCGTGCGTCCTGTTTTCAGTTCTCAATGGTCTCCCCGCTGTGTGTACAGCCGACACATTCCGATTTCGGAGTAGCTCGGCGATGCTGCGAGGGGACTTTGCAGACGCTCAGCGTTGCACTTGTTTTATTTTTTATTGTTCACTAGCGTCTACACGTGAGACCTTGCGCACTTTATCAATTTTGCAAGGTTAAATTGAGTGAGACATACCGTAATATTGCACAGCCAAGGGTAAAACAACACATAGACACATTAAGATAAACAGTCAGACACTCTACACCCCCACCCCTTCACACATACAGGAAGGGGGGGGGGGGGGTCGATTTGCAGGTGGAAATGGAGGGGACTTGCACTAATCGAAACTCTTTAAGGAATGTGTGCATTTGTCAAACACTAATTAGCAAAAAAGGAGGGATTCGGAATGGGGATATAGTCACATAGGCCCCTGCACTGTTCTGTTCGGTTTTGAGGGAACCCAAACACATTATTTCTGATCCACCTGTGATTTCCACTGAACTGAACCCGGCGAATTGACACCCACCCTTCCTGATGTGTGTGTGTGTGTGTGTGTGTGTGTTCCTGAAAAACCCAACTCATTGAATTCTAATCTTATCCTAGTGTTAGGTCTACGCTTACAGGTAGAAGGGGTTGAAGGGAACAGGAAAACCCTGTTGACAGACTTCAAGTTGCTGTCTCTATCTGAGTATCTCTCTCCATTTACATATTTATCGGTCTGTATCCGTGCATCGGTGCATTTTTTTTGGTGTGTGTGTGTGTGTGTGTGTGTGTGTGTGTGTGTGTGTGAGATTCACGATTCACGATTTTTTATTGAGGGAAAATAGATAAGCTACAAAGCTTCTTTTCACTATGCCCTCACAAAGAAAAGGAAACTAAAGAAAAAGAAAAACATATTAATCAAACAAAAAAGAAAAATGAGAAAAGAAAAGGAAAAATGTAATTATAAAGAGCATTCAAACACATAATGTAAATACACAGCAAATGTGCAACAACATCTAGACATCATCATCAAAATCATACCACACTAAAACTGAAATGGCACGTAAGCACCAGCAAATACATTCAGAAACATACTCTCATAGGTTAGTCTACTAGAGAGAGAGCGAGGGAGAGAGAGAGAGAGAGAGAGAGAGAGAGAGAGAGAGAGAGAGAGAGAGAGAGAGAGAGAGAGAGAGAGAGAGACTGAGAGAGAGAGAGAGAGAGAGAGAGAGAGAGAGAGAGAGAGAGAGAGAGAGAGAGAGAGAGAAGGGGTGGGTGGGTGGATGAGTTTATTATGGTATAGAATTTGGTTAAGTTAGCATTGCAATAGCGAACACGAAAGAGGCATAACCATCACAAGTATGGAACAAAAGGGAAACAATTAATTACAACAGATGAAGTAAGTAATCATGATGGCCGCTTTTGAATGATGCCAAGGTACATTTTGTTTTTATGTGATCGGGAATTTCGTTCCAGAGTTTGCCACCTGAATATGTTAGAGATGTCATGTATAAATCAGTTCTTGGACGGGGGAGCTGTATTCTACTTTTGTTTTTTATGTTAGTCTCACATATCTTTTCACACAAATATAGAGGAGCGAGTCCATTAACAATCTTGTAAACGAAAACGGCTTTATTAAATTGACATCTTAAAGGAAAAGGAAGAATATTAAGTGTTTTGTAATCAAGATCTTGTAAGGAAGATGATTTTAGAAGTATAAGTTTAACAGAACGCCTGTAAATACTTTCTAAAGGTTTAAGACAGTTTTTACTGAGGGAGAGAGAGAGAGAGAGAGAGAGAGAGAGAGAGAGAGAGAGAGAGAGAGAGAGAGAGAGAGAGAGAGAGAGAGAGAGAGAGAGAGAGAGAGAGAGAGAGAGAGAGATTATCAGTCTGTATAGTCAATGGCATCTCGTTTGTGATAAATTATTCGGAAGAATGTTTTTGTGGTAAAATGGGTCTTCTTCTTCTTCTTCTTCTTCTTTCTTCTTCTTCTGGTAATGTCCACCTGCCGTAACCGGCAATTATTGACATGTAGGCCTACTGGGGTTCAAAGAATTTATGCTGCGTAGGAAAAACAAAAACAAAAGCTAGATAGATAAGAGGGCATGCAAGGCCGGGCACCCCTGGCTAGTCATTTGCCTTTAATGTTAAAGAATCATTGTTCACAAGAATCGGTTTGATGATTCATTTTATACTTAACATTTTTATTTTAAGGAATTCAATCTATAAGTATTAAATTAAACAAATATAGGGGAAGACGGGGTAAAAAGCGCATGGGCGGGTAAGAAGCCCACCCCAATTATCTCATGAAATAAAGACAAGTTGCACATGTTAGCCTAAAGTCTCATACACTTACACACATAACTGATTCCTGCATTAAAATGAAGTTCGCAGGAAGAATGGTGCGACATTTCCCTGCTTACCTACCCCCAGTAGCCTACTTATCTATGAGAATAAACACCACCCCTCTGTTTTACTCTCCGCTTCCCGCATCTACAATCTACCTTATCTTTTTTTGACGGAGTCACTCTCAACAACATCCGGCTCTAGGATACAAAGCCTTGCCATAGTTTATGTTTCCCTGTCAGTGTGAATGCCTCCTCCCACGAACAATGTAGTAAATTGTCTACTCCTACGAAGACAGGTGAGATATTGCAGCAGAGAAGGATGGTGCAGTTGAATTACGAACATTATTTTAGGGCTCGTGTCTGGCTTACATCCTTGTTTACACCCACCAGAGGTGACAGGGTACACGTGATTAATTTAACCATCAATTAAAGTACAATACAGCATTTGGAGGGCTAACAATGCAGGGAGTACCATCATGACATATCATATTCTCTAAACAATTTTGCTAAAAAACCCAAACCAACAACATATTTTGTGGATATACATAAGAATTAGAATAAAATGAAAGAGACAAAAACTGATAATGGGCGGTTAAAAAAAATTCGTTCTCCCATTCAAACGCAGTAAAAGAGTTTGATTGAAAAGGTAATCAATATACGTTTCTATTCCATTATTTACAATGATTGGTTGAAAAGGGTCGTTCAACACCACCGACGACAAACATAATGTTCTGAAAGGGTTCTAGATCGTGCGGTTTGTTCACTGACACCAAAAGCCAACAAACGGCTTCAAACCTTCTCCGTCTTTCCCACCCCCTCCTTTCCTCGTTTCCTGTCTGTGGCATTCCACGGCTCTTATGCGCAGTCATTCCTGTCACGCGCATTTTGGTTGATGCCAGAAGTCACTTGGTTCCTTCTAGGTGACTTATTTTTGCGACAATTTCCAGAACTGCGTTAATTTGCTGGCACTTTCCTCAGTTATGATGTTCACATTTAGGCCGTGTACACATATATGCGGAGACTCCGTGCGGAAACGCGTGCACCATCCGTAAATAAGTAAAAGAAAGAAGGGAAAAGATATTGCGCACGTGTCCGAATTTTCCCTAATCCGTAAATGTTTACCCTTCTTTCTTTCACTTACTTCTGGGTTTCCGAAACTTACGGAACTTACGCGTCTAATGTGTACACGGCCTTACACGATTATACAGTGTGCGTGCGTATGTGTATGCGTGTGCGTGTGCGCGCGTGTGTGTGTGTGTGTGTGTGTGTGTGTGTGTGTGTGTGTGTGTGTGTGTGTGTGTGTGTGTGTGTGTTTGCGCGCGCGCGCGTGTGTGTGTGCTACAGCTGTAATCTTTCTGAATACAGTACATTACTACACCGAAGTGTATTGAATACGCTTACTACAACTTTCTGCCGGATTACACTGCAGGCCCCACATTTCCTTTTTGTTCTTTATACCCAACCTCTCTCCGCCATCATCAACCAGCATTCTATTCTACATCATAGCTTTTCTGATGACAATCAACTGTACATTTCTGCCCACCTGAGTCAATTAGATCAAATGATTTCTTCTTCTAAGTTGTGCATCTCTGCTGTTAAAACATGGATGTTTTACAACAAACTGCAACTAAATGCTGAAAAGACAGACATGATTCTTGTAGCCTCTAACCACACAATTAAAACTCAGGTTCTCCCAGGTTCTGTCGACATTGATGGCACTGAGATCAAGCTATCGGCATCCGTCCGCAATCTATGTGTTACTTTGGACCAAACCCTTTCTTTCAAACAGCATGTTTCCAATGTTTGCAAGGCTTGCTATCTAGAACTTCAAAGAATTAGTTCCATCCGCCGTTTTCTCTCTCAAGATGCCCTGAAGACTCTAGTATGTGCTTTTGTCCTGTCTCGCCATGACTACTGTAACTCACTTCTTGCTGGCTGTCCATCAATTCTCATCTCTAAGCTCCAACGGGTCCAGAATAATGCTGCTCGTCTCATTTCTCGCTCCCCTAGGTACGATCACATCACTCCGGTTCTTCGTTCCCTACATTGGCTCCCAGTTCAATCACGTATTGACTACAAACTTCTCCTCCTTGCCTTCAAGTCACTGAATGATCAAGCTCCCGTGTATCTCTCTGATCTTCTTCATCTCTATGTCCCAGCTCGCCAACTACGTTCGTCTTCTGATTCTCGTCTCCTTTCCATTCCCTCCATCCGTCTCAAATCTGCTGGCCAACGTTCTTTTTCTTGTCAAGCACCATCTCTGTGGAATTCTCTGCCTTCTCCTCTCCGACACTCCAACTCAGTCTCCTCATTCAAAACCTCTCTTAAAACCCATCTTTTTCCTGCTGCGCCCTAAATATTTGATCAGTTGTCTATCGTTGTGTGCACGTGAGGGAAGATTGAATAAGAGGTTTGTGCTGTGTTTTGTGGTGCGTGTGTGTGAGTGTGTGTGTGTGTGTGCGTGTGTGTGTGTGTGTGTGTGTGCGTGTGCGTGCGTGCGTGCGTGTGCGTGCGTGCGTGTGCGTGTGTGTGTGTGTGTGTGTGTGTGTGTGTGTGTGTGTGTGTGTGTGTGTGTGTGTGTGTGTGTGTGTGTGTGTGTGTGTGAGCATGAATGTGTGCATACATGTGTGCTTGTGTGTGTTTTGGTTTTGTGGGTTGTGTGTGCACGCATGTGTGTGTGTGTGTGTGTGTGTGTGTGTCTGTGTTTGTGTGCGTGTCTGTGTGTCTGTCTGCGTGCGTACGTGTTTGTGTGAGGGTGTTTGTGTATGTGTGTTGGTGTATGTGGTCAGTCCGTGCGGCTCGGTTGCTGTGGCTTGCCGAATGGGGTATGAACGAGTTGGCTTCGATAAATGTGTGTGTTTATGTGTGTGCGTGTGCGTGTGTGTGTGTTAGAGAGAGAGAGAGAGAGAGAGAGAGTTGCTTTGTATATGCGCTATTGCTGGTTGGTGTCACTCTTGAATGCTGTTTTTGTTGTCTGTTGATGAATCATTGATTGTAAAGCGCTTTGGGCTCATCTGAGGTAAAGCGCTATATAAATGTACAATTATTATATTACCTGGACGCGGCTGTGTGATGCCTTTAATTACGAGTATGTGCGTCCGTTAGATTGCCTTGATCATTTTGTTAGACATTGTTCAACAAATGCAGGGCCCGACCAAGCGATTCGTAATGGGGAGTGGGGAGGGGGTGTTAGCCGGGGGTCCAGGGAGCTGCATTTTGGAAATCTTTGCAAATAGTGATTATTAACCCTTTCACCGCTAATGTCGCATTTTTGCACCACAATGGTTTAGCACCCATGTCACTAAAAAGCATCAAACAGGGCCTGTTATCTGAAGACCCTATTTTCGTAATTTTGGGAGGTAAGGATAGGCCTAATGTTATATAGGCCCCTATGTTACACAGGAATTTGCAATATTGCAAATCTTTTTTTCTCTCTATCCAGGTAAGCTTAATGGTATATATTTTTAAATGAAAAATGTCTGGCGGCGAAAGGGTTAAGGCAAAAATAGAGTAATTTTCTTACTTTTCACCCTTGTATAAGGTATATGCTTGGGGCAGAGAGGGGGGGGGGGGTCTGGAAACTAGGGACCCCCCCTCCCCCCCCCCCCGATACATAGGGGAAGACGGGGTAAAAAGCGCATGGGCGGGTAAGAAGCCCACCCCAATTATCTCATGAAATGAAGCAAATTTCAGTCTCATTTTGCCCATGAGACGAGCGTTAATGTCTAGCATTCGTCTCATGGGCAAATTTGACTGAAAGTTTCTTTATTTCAAGAGATAATTGGGGTGGGCTTCTTACCCGCCCATGCGCTTTTTACACCGTCTTCCCCTACGCAAAGTAACAATGTACCATGTTTTTTTTTAACCAATATTCTTTCATTGTTTCCTTACTCTGTTCCGCCGTCCATATCCTACGTCCCCCATTTTATTAATTAATTAATTAATTAATTATCCATTTATTTATTTAATTATAGGCCTACACCATTATCAAGTTGCCTTTCCGTGACTAAGCAGCCGTACTGCACTGCCCCAACCCCCCACGCCCTCACGTACAGACCATCTCCCACAAGCCACCACTGACTTCAGAACACCCCCCCCCCCCCCCCCCCCCCCCCCCGCTTATTCTCATCTCCCTTCCCACCATGTTGTAATAAATTGTTTCTTGTAAAATGCGATTTATCAGGAAAGATGTGCGCAGTTGGGTTTTGTTCAATGTAGTAAATGCAATGCTGACAGCGTGTTGCTGAACCCGTAGGCATTTCGCAATAATATAAGGGCTTCTTATTTTGGATTCTTTTTTGTCTCCGATTTCTCTCTCTCTCTCTCTCTCTCTCTCTCTCTCTCTCTCTCTCTCTCTCTCTCTCTCCCCCTCTCTCTCCCTCAACTTACAAACAAACTCTAGCCTATTTACACGCAATCTGGAGGTTATGAGAATACAGATTTATGAGGCTCTCACGTATGGCGCACTATAGTTGGACCCAACTGAGCGAGAACAGAGAGAGAGAGAGAGAGAGAGAGAGAGGAGAGAGAGAGAGAGAGAGAGAGAGAGAGAGAGAGACTCATACTCAGAAACTTTATTTTACAAGGAAAATAATTTAGGCTGGGCCTAGTCTTCCATTCTGTCCTTGAGAGAGAGAGAGAGAGAGAGAGAGAGAGAGAGAGAGAGAGAGAGAGAGAGGGAGAGAGATACTCAGACTCAGACTCAGAAACTTTATTTTACAAGGAAAATAATTGAGGCTGGGCCTAGTCTTCCATTCTGTCCTTGGTTCTAAACATGCATAACTAGGGGAAGACGGGGTAAAAAGCGCATGGGCGGGTAAGAAGCCCACCCCAATTATCTCATGAAATAAAGAAAATTTCAGTCAAATTTGCCCATGAGACGAATGCTAGACATTAACGCTCGTCTCATGGGCAAAATGAGACTGAAATTGGCTTCATTTCATGAGATAATTGGGGTGGGCTTCTTACCCGCCCGTGCGCTTTTTACCCCGTCTTCCCCTACTACTATAAATAGAGAGATAGAGAGAGAGAGAGAGAGAGGGAGAGAGAGAGATTCTTTCTTTTCTTTCTCAGGAATAATAATGGGCTGACCGAGTTTACCATGGTATAAAATCGACCGGAAGCCACTCCAATTAACGTCTGGAGAAAACGACACCCAGATCCTTACTTCTCTCAATTAATTTAAAAACACGAACAAAGAAGACCCGTGGCAACTTAACAAGAAAAGAACAAAAGAAGCAAAAGACTTTCTGAAGAAAGAAGGAAAGAAGGAAAGAAAGAAAGAAAAAAAATGGAACTGCTGTGAAAGAAAAAAAGAAGACAAACGTGAAACAAAACAACTTTTAACCCTTTCACCGTCAGTGTCACATTTTTGCACCACAATGATTTAACAGCCATGTCATTAAAACTCTTCAAATCAGGGTCTGTTATTCAATGATATTGTGTTCCTAAATTTGGGTAGCAAGGCTTGACCCCATTCTAAATGTGTCACAGAGAAATCCAACAATATTACAGACGAAATCTTTTCTGGAGCCAAGTATTAAGTTTAATGGAAATGTTTGGCTCAAAGATGGCTGGCGGTGAAAGGGTTAACAAAATAAAGATAAAAAAAACAACACAAACACACCAGGCAGAATAAGCACAAAATGAAAGATTGAACGAAGTCATGTAGCTTGAATGTTCCCCCACCTTCTGGAAGTTCTGTGCGTGTAACTTCCTCTAATCTGTCACTCTCTTTGACTCTGCCTTTTCCCTTTGCTTACTGTCATCTACTATCTTTCTGCCTTAACCGGTCCATTCTGCTGCCTTTTTTTTTCATGAAACACTTTCAAAACCATTTTTCCTCCAGCCGAAGTCGGACTTGCTGGGCCTAACTATTTCTTAGCCGGGCCCTACGGTTAGGCGCATAACGACAGCATGACGCATCTGCGCTCATAATCGACAGGAAACTGTCTGAGCGATCGAAGAAGAAGAAGAAGAAGAAGAAGAAGAATGTTTCCTCGTAAAAGAGCTTGAGAGGGTCGGATTGCGAATCCATAGCTACACGTGACTCCTCTAATAAGTGCTGTATGAAATGTCAGACAGAACCAATTACCATGTTCTGTGAAAACGCGGGATCTTAGGGCCCTGCTCAGAGAGAGAGAGAGAGAGAGAGAGAGGGGGGGAGAGAGAGAGAGGAGAGAGAGAGAGAGAGAGAGAGAGAGAGAGAGAGAGAGAGAGAGAGAGAGAGAGAGAGAGAGAGAGAGAATGGGTCATTGTCCTTTAAAGAATCATTGTTTACATGAATTAGCTAAATAATTCATTTTATACAGAAAGAAAGCATTTTATTGTAAATAATTCATTGTTATTGTTTTACGTATGGATATGAAAAAAAGGCATGTTGCAGTGCACATATATTATAACCTTGGTTCGTGTCAATCTCATCTTTACCTTTAATTCTCATCAGTCTTTCCTGCATAAAAAAAACAGTGGCGCTGCAAAAGCGGTGACGCACTTTCCAAGTGCCAGGGTGTAAATTAAGGTGTAGAGTGTCACAGAGGTAACGCGTTCGCCTCCTGCACGTTATCGAGTTCGAACCTGGGTACAGGGGATTTTTCCTCTCACTCTCGGTCTTATGGTCTGAACGTGGAGTCTTTCGGTTGAGACAATAAACCGAGGTCCCGTGTGCCCATGCACTTCGTACACGTTAAACCCAGTGGCAACGAAAAAGTTGTCATTTGGTCAAAATTACGCCCCCTCCCTTTCCTTCCTCATCAGTCACACAAAAATCGCATGCAAAAAGAAAAAAAAGAAAAAAAAGGGGTGGCTCACCTCTGGCTGCGATGTGCTCTCCAAGTGTGAGCAACCCGAATTTCACAGAGACGCCTCTGTGACTATAAAGTACTAAATACCAAACTTAATTGATGAAGCAACAACTAAAGCAGACATTAAACAAAAAACATTGGGCAGGTTACATTAAACTTAATAGGAGTTGTTCGGAAATAATTAAGGGGAGTAATTTCATGGTGTGTGGGATCGGAGTGATCTTGCCTAATTCAATCGGTCAAACAGGGGAAATCACTCTACCATCAGCTCTCGTAGCCTATCGACTCGTGTGTTTGAGCAGACATACAGCAGCACTTAGAACACCGTGCGTCATTCTAAAACTGAAAATATGTCATTTATATTTTTACGTCACATTTTGCAAGTTTGATCAGTTTGTGGCCATTGGCCACCCCTAATGTTTCTAAAAAAATGTTTGCAAGTTGCTGACTTGCATCCTGCGGTTTCAAGCTTCGACGCCATTGTTACTATGGTATTTGACCGAGTAATGGAGGTAAGCAAATCTATTTTTCACGAAGTGCTCTCCCCTAGTTTTTTTTTCTTCCGAAAATCGTCTGTTGATGTACAAAGCAGCTTATGGATATGAGTCGGAAACCATCACGCACAATTAGCTGATTTATATTAAAAATTAATTCACGTGAAGTCAGCGGTACAGAGTCTAGGGGTTGGAAACACACAGCACACAGATAACTGCAGCCTTTTTGTACAAAGAAAACAATGAAGAGGAAGTGGGGGAGGGGGTGGTAGTGGTGTTAGTATAGACCGAAAAACATGAACGAAAATCTGTTTAACGTCCGTCCTTCGGTCTGGAACAGACACACATGGAACATTAGTAGATATAAAGATGGTGGGAACGATCCTAAAGGCAATGCCCGGAGGTAGTGTAACACCAGGAAAGCCTTGAATCTTTAACAATGCAGATGTATATGTAAAGTTAAAGACCGAAAACAGTGGCTCAGTATAATGCACCGATTTCGATCATGATCAGATATTGGCCCAAGTGTTCGAATCCTGTTTGCGGGATTTAACCCTTTCACCGCCAATGTCGCATTTTTGCACCACAATGATTTAACAACCATGTCATAAAAGCTCTTGAAATCAGGATCTGTTATCCAATGATATTGTGTTCCTAAACATGAGCAGTGAAGGATTGACCATAATTATTGCAAATGTGTCACAAAGAAATCCCACAATATTGCAGATGAAATCTTTTCTGCAGTCAAGTAAGTTTAATAGAAATTGTTGGCGAAAAAATGGCTAGCGGGTTAAAGATTAAGAAAAAGAGCTCTCCTTGCACTGATTATTATTTGATGTTCTGGTAGTCCGAGTGTAGTTTTTGACAAATTCCTTCACCTCTTCTTCCTTTTCTTCTTCTTCTTCTTCTTCTTTGTCTTCTTTATTGTTGGCGTTTATCCGTGTTTGCAACATCCCCGTTCAGTCACGTGAAGGGCCGAACACATCAAACAACAGACTATAACTGCAACAAACGAATACTAATACAAGTGCGAAATCGCAATTGTTTGTGGCACGCGGTCTATTTTTACCACTCCAATCATGAGTTACCTCCCCTGGATTTTCAATAATTTTAATCTGTAAACCAGAATGTTATCTCTGCACCATTTCGTAACTTTTTATATCTTTTGGAAAACATTTAAAACTATGTATCCTACTTATACTCATCAAAAGAAGCACCGCATACTCGTCGTGTCTGTTGTAGTGTCTGTATTACATATGTTTATTATTTTGTACGCTTTTAAAATACATCATTTTAAAGAGCGGCCAGAAGTGTAGCCTCGATTTGAAGTGCGACAATTTTGTCAAAATGTGCGACAATTTTGGAACGACAGACCGACAGACCGACCAACCGACAAAGTGAGTTATAGGTTTGTGGCTTGAGCCACAAGCAATAAAGGTAACCTGCTTGACCTGAAATAAGAGCGTTACTGCAATTTTTCATGTCGAGTGCCAATGGAAATCGAAATCCCAGCATAGCTAAACTGCGACGAACACGATCAGCATTAATTCCATTAATCAATGTTATTAATTCAATGTAATTAATCAGCAGCAATGCGCAGTAGGGTGACTGCCAGGAAACAAACGAGATTCATAGAAAGCAATAACACAGTGCAACCCAAGGCAAAGAGGTGTGTGTAGTAATTGAATTGTATGTACCCTTATATTATAAGGAGTTCTAATCGTGGTTATTAGCATTTGTGAACAATATTTTTTAATTTAGTGTACTACATTGTAGGCTACCTAAATGCAGATATGGTCATAACTATGTTGGTAAACAATGAATATGTTGAAATGTGGTGTGTATGTGTCCAAAAAGAAAATTGAAAAACACAAAAAAACCACAAACAAACCACAATGCAAACCGCCGCCTAGATGCTCATCAATTTCCATTTTTGTTGTGAAGCCAGCCAATCGTCGCTTTACGAAAGTAAGCTAGACATGAATTAACATTTCCTGTATTTGATATATCAACTCACATTTCCTGTATTTGTAGGCCTAGGGGTGTTGACAAAGACAAAAGCAGAACCTCTTAGGCTGATCAGAAGTTAAAGAAAGAAAATAAAAGGTGGCGCGTCTTCTAAAGAGAGGATTAGTGTACTGACAATCCCAGGAAACCAAATTTTAGCTAGGGATTTCTTTCCCCCGATTTAAATTTGTTGTTGTTATGAACACAAGGACAACAACCATCTGCATATTAATTTTTAACCTTGATTAAAAATGTGTGAGCTTACCTGGTGATTTTGCTTGAACATTAGAGCTAGGGGAAGACGGGGTAAAAAGCGCATGGGCGGGTAAGAAGCCCACCCCAATTATCTCATGAAATAAAGAAAATTTCAGTCAAATTTTGCCCATGAGACGAATGCTTTAGAATGTTCATGGGCACACACAAATTTTCTTTATTTCACAGATAATTGGGGTGGGCTTCTTACCCGCCCATGCACACACACACACACACTTCCCTACTTTTCTTCGCTTTACACACACACACACACACACACACACACACACACACACACACACACACACACACACACACACACACACACACACACACACACACACACACACACACACACACACACACACACACGCGCGCGTGCGCGTTTCTGTCACATAGCAGGTCTATTGATACGAGTGGGAAAAACTAAAACCCAGTCAGTCTTAAGTGGAAGTATCTCGTCATTTCTATATTTATAGACATGACCTTTGACAGCATTCCATTCATTGTAGACACAAAAGAAGCCTAAACCAACCAAGCGTTATGGCCCACTCAAACTCTCCAACGTGGTCGAGAAAAACAGATTGCGAGTTTCCCCATAATATTAGAACATAAATGTTCAGTAATTGCTGATTCATAAAAAAACGATGTAGCAATCTTTTACTTTAGTCAGCCCCTCATGTTTACGAACCTCAATCTCAAAGTCTGCTTCTTTCATTTTTTGGGGGAAAATAATAATCACAGGCTGATCGTATTCCTAAAAAAAGAGGAAAAAATGGTGTTTTACGTCCTCTCGGTCTGGAACAGACACATATGGGACATTTGTAAATACAAAGATGGTGGGAACGATACTGGAGGCAATGCCCGGAGGCAGTGTGACACCAGTAAAGTCCCGATTTTTTAACAATACAGATAGGTGTAGCAGTAACCACGCCTCGGTTACGACAGTATGTGAACGTGGCTAAAACAAAAAGGCCGGAGAATGTTGCTTATAATTGAACATTTTCAATGCGAAAAATGTGAAGGGGTTGGGTGGTGGTGGTGGTGGTGATGGGTGGGGATGGAGTGACTAAAAAGGTGTGTTTATTGCGGCATTTCTTGTGTGCACCCGGCTGTAATGTCAGATGTATCATGAGATTAATAAAGTTATTTGTTGACATGGCTTCACTCAGGTGTATGAATACATATCGCGCCCTGTTTTGGTCCACTAGGCCTACTGGTTTAAACCTCAGACAAGGGGAGACAATGCCGAGACAAGTAAAGGGCCAGCCACACTGCATACGATTTGACCCCAATGCGATGCGATTGCGACGATGTCCGTGAGTAATGATCGAATCACGTGAAATACTTCAATCTAGAAATAACTACTATTTTCGCTCACTATATTCATGTAGACAGCAATACGCGAAGCAAATAAAATGTCTGATACAAAAAAAAGAAGATATTTGATCAGATTCGTGTACAGGAGACTACAAATAATGTGAACGTAACTGGTAAGATTTCATCAGGGTAAAGGTAAAGATGTGCCCCCCCCCCCCCCTGCATTTTTCGGTTAATTCCATTTTTCCGTTTTTGCCTTTCTTACCAAACATAGAGCTGTATTTTATGAACATTTTCAGCTCATTATCTTCTTGGAATAATAACCCTAACCCTACCCCCACCCTATAAGACGGGAAAACGCAATGAACCACGACTGTGACAAATGCCGCGGTGTACTGCAGTACATAGGGGTGGGGGGTGGTGGGGTCCTATTAGATAATGACCTTTATCATGACTGCAATTAATTATTGAACAAAGATAATTAGCTGAAAATGTTCATAAAATACAGCTTCATGTTTGGTAAGAAAGGCAAAAACGGAAAAATGGAATTAACTCGGGAAATGTAGGGGTGGGGTGGGGGGGGGGGGGGGGGGGGGGGGAGGGGGGGGGGGGGGGGGGGGGGGGGGGGGGGGGGGGCCGTGGGGGCTGGCACATCTTGAATTTCACGTCAATCATGTATCACAAATGTCAAAATCGGATCGTAGTGAATCGAATCGTGGCTAGACCTTAAGTGGTCGTAGCGTGGGCGGCAGGTAATACGTGCCTTTCCACGTCTTCGGGGATTAGGCAATCCTATGTCAGCTGATGTAAGCTCAAAACACGATAGCCGTGGAATGCCAGCTATGACCTCCTGCTGAGATCCTGCTTTTTAAACCCTTTACTAGTTTTGACCGTGAGAACGAAGGGTAGAAAGGCTGAAATTGACACACAGGGGAAATAAAAAGAAGAAATAAAAACGGAGAGAGAGAGACACTGGAAAACTTGAGAGAGAGAGAGAGAGAGAGAGAGAGAGAGAGAGAGAGAGAGAGAGAGAGAGAGAGAGAGAGAGAGAGAGAGAGAGATACGAATACGAATGTATACGAATACGAATACGAATGTTTTTTATTGAGGGTAAAACAGATAAGCTGGGTAGCTTTTTTACACTATTGCCCTCAAGCAAATAAACAATTAATGAAGAAAATGATTAACAGAAACGTAAAAACAACAACAAAACTGGCAACAATAGTGACAAAAATATACATGTAATATAATACAACAAGGCAAAAATGGCCACACAACAGCAATTCAAAATTAAAGACCCCCACCCCACCCCACAAAAAACACACCAAGAAACAACAACAAAAAACACCTCCCAGTCTCTACCCCCTCCCCCCCGCACTCACTCCCACAAGCACCCCCCCACATACCCCACCCCCACAAACCTATGCACACATACATACATGCATACAAATTCTTATATTATGTACATGTACATGTATATCAGTTCACATAAAATCTTAAATGTTCTCTACACCTTGTAATATCATTTGAATGTATATATAAACATAATTAAACGTGTATTGTGAACATATGTATTGTAATTCGTAAGGTAAAATAAGACTAAACAGATTTATAATTGGTCCATCAAGTATTTATGATATGCCTTTCTGAAAGATGACAAGCTCGGTTTGCTCCTGAGTGGACTAATGAGGACATGAATAGATTTGTTCTAGGTCGAGGGGTACGAATAATCGACTTCCCACGAATGTTATATACTGGGAAATGTTTTTGCAGATAATATGGTGTTAATTTATTCATAATTTTAAACATAAACACAGCTTTGTTATGCTTACATTTGAGATGGAAAGGCAGAATATCTAATTTCTTATAGTCACATGAATCAAGGGAGGAGGATTTTAATAGAACAAGTTTAAGGGAACGTCTATAAATACTGTGAAGTGGTTTTAAACAATTTTCACTTGCTAAGTCCCAACATGTTGACACATAGTCCATGTCTGATTGAATATATGCATGAAAAAAGAGAGTCCGGGAATGCTGGTCTAGAAAGTGTTTAATTCGATTCAATTGAAATGTTTTTTGTGATAGTTTCTTGGACAGAAGTGAAACATGCTTTGACCACGAGAGATTATTATCAATAGTAAGACCTAACAGCTTATAGAAATTTACTTCTTCCAATTCCTTATTTAATATATTTAACTTACATAAATTAGTCTTTATATTTTGCCGCTTTTGCCTAGTTGTAACCAACATAAATTTGGATTTCTGTGGCACATCTTGAATTTCACGTCAATCATGTATCACAAATGTCAAAATCGGATCGTAGTGAATCGAATCGTGGCTAGACCTTAAGTGGTCGTAGCGTGGGCGGCAGGTAATACGTGCCTTTCCACGTCTTCGGGGATTAGGCAATCCTATGTCAGCTGATGTAAGCTCAAAACACGATAGCCGTGGAATGCCAGCTATGACCTCCTGCTGAGATCCTGCTTTTTAAACCCTTTACTAGTTTTGACCGTGAGAACGAAGGGTAGAAAGGCTGAAATTGACACACAGGGGAAATAAAAAGAAGAAATAAAAACGGAGAGAGAGAGACACTGGAAAACTTGAGAGAGAGAGAGAGAGAGAGAGAGAGAGAGAGAGAGAGAGAGAGAGAGAGAGAGAGAGAGAGAGAGAGAGAGAGAGAATACGAATACGAATGTATACGAATACGAATACGAATGTTTTTATTGAGGGTAAAACAGATAAGCTGGGTAGCTTTTTTACACTATTGCCCTCAAGCAAATAAACAATTAATGAAGAAAATGATTAACAGAAACGTAAAAACAACAACAAAACTGGCAACAATAGTGACAAAAATATACATGTAATATAATACAACAAGGCAAAAATGGCCACACAACAGCAATTCAAAATTAAAGACCCCCACCCCACCCCACAAAAAACACACCAAGAAACAACAACAAAAAACACCTCCCAGTCTCTACCCCCTCCCCCCCGCACTCACTCCCACAAGCACCCCCCACATACCCCACCCCCACAAACCTATGCACACATACATGCATACAAATTCTTATATTATGTACATGTACATGTATATCAGTTCACATAAAATCTTAAATGTTCTCTACACCTTGTAATATCATTTGAATGTATATATAAACATAATTAAACGTGTATTGTGAACATATGTATTGTAATTCGTAAGGTAAAATAAGACAAAACAGATTTATAATTGGTCCATCAAGTATTTATTATATGCCTTTCTGAAAGATGACAAGCTCGGTTTCCTGAGTGGACTAATGAGGACATGAATAGATTTGTTCTAGGTCGAGGGGTACGAATAATCGACTTCCCACGAATGTTATATACTGGGAAATGTTTTTTGCAGATAATATGGTGTTAATTTATTCATAATTTTAAACATAAACACAGCTTTGTTATGCTTACATTTGAGATGAAAAGGCAGAATATCTAATTTCTTATAGTCACATGAATCAAGGGAGGAGGATTTTAATAGAATAAGTTTAAGGGAACGTCTATAAATACTGTGAAGTGGTTTTAAACAATTTTCACTTGCTAAGTCCCAACATGTTGACACATAGTCCATGTCTGATTGAATATATGCATGAAAAAAGAGAGTCCGGGAATGCTGGTCTAGAAAGTGTTTAATTCGATTCAATTGAAATGTTTTTTGTGATAGTTTCTTGGACAGAAGTGAAACATGCTTTGACCACGAGAGATTATTATCAATAGTAAGACCTAACAGCTTATAGAAATTTACTTCTTCCAATTCCTTATTTAATATATTTAACTTACATAAATTAGTCTTTATATTTTGCCGCTTTTGCCTAGTTGTAACCAACATAAATTTGGATTTCTGCGGATGAATAGCCATATGATTCAACTCCGTCCAAGAAACCAATTTATCAATATCTTGTTGTAAGGAAGCACATAAAACGTCATTATTTTTATTGTTGTTGTGTATACTTGTGTCGTCTGCGAAAAGTTCGCAGGAAGACTTAACATGCAGCGGTAGATCGTTAATATATATTGAAAACAATATTGGGCCTAAAACAGAGCCTTGAGGAATACCATATTTGATTGGAGACAGAGAAGACCACGATGAATCTTGAGTAACTGCCTGTCTTCTGTCGCTAAGGAAAGACGTTATTAGCTTTACACCCTTATTACTTAAGCCATACATAAAAGAGAGAGAGAGAGAGAGAGAGAGAGAGAGAGAGAGAGAGAGAGGAGAGAGAGGGAGAGAGAGACTTCAACATGGTTTGACATTGGCATAATACACGAGAGAGAGAGAGAGAGAGAGAGAGAGAGAGAGAGAGAGAGAGAGAGAGAGAGAGAGAGAGAGAGAGAGAGAGAGAGAGAGAGAGAGAGAGAGAGAGAGAGAGAGAGAGAGAGAGAGAGAGAGAGAGAGAGAGAGAGAGAGAGAGAGAGAGAGAGAGAGAGAGAGAGAGAGAGAGAGAGAGAGAGAGAGAGAGAGAGAGTAAGTATAAAAATGGTTGTGAATTTTCACTTGAATAGATGTTTTTTTCAAGCTCCTTACCCCCTAGGCCCTAAACTTATTTTGTTGTTGTTTTGTTCTATTGAACACCAGAGAGAGAGAGAGAGAGAGAGAGAGAGAGAGAGAGAGAGAGAGAGAGAGAGAGAGAGAGCGAGCGCGCATAATTACAGCACACTCACGATCATAATCATAGAGTGTTAGGGTAGGGGTACTTGACACTTCATCACTATCATTATTGTGTTGCCAACACAACAGTTAAACACACACACTGTAATCTGATTCCTGAAGACAGCTTCACATTGCGTAGAAGACGTGGGTGTTTTGTCGGAATATCCCTTGTGTTAAACGTTGTGCAATTAGTTCACTCAAAGTCTTACTTTTGTATGAGAGAGAGAGAGAGAGAGAGAGAGAGAGAGAGACAGACAGACAGAGGTAGAACGTAACTTATTTATCTCTGTTCATGCCCTGCATGAATGAAGGCGTTTATAAGGTAGTGTGACAAACAGTGATTTATTTTTTACAATTACATGACTTGTGTAGCATAGATTGGAGTACAGGACATCTTGCTTGACATATTGGGAACCTATTTGAAGGGGTGGTGGGGTTTTTTTCCTGGGGGGGGGGGGGTTCGGGGCTTTAAAAGATTTTTTGCGTTGGACACAATTCTTTTATTTGCACGCAGAGACAATATTAAAATCCAGCACTCAGACATCTCTCTCTCTCTCTCTCTCTCTCTCTCTCTCTCTTATGATGAAACATACAATGTTGCTTAACCCTATTCTGTAGTTTCAAATATGTTTCCACTTTTTTTATAAGTTGATATGTATGCATATTATCTGCTTTGTTATTGCTAAATTATTAACAAGTTTTGTATTTACCTTATTTCATGTGCCCCCCCCCCCCTCTCTCTCTCTCTATCTATCTATCGATCTCCACCTCTCTCTCTCTCTCTCTCTCTCTCTCTCTCTCTCTCCCCAACTCTTGTCTTTCCCCCCCTTTTTTGAGCGAGCAGGAAACGTTGGAATCAATGACGTTCTTGTTCCAGAAATAAAGAGAAAACAGCATTTCTCAGGAAGATAAGTAGGCCTAGTTTTCAGAAAGATATGGCTACAGACCGTACTAGCTTGGCCTACAGTAATTTTGATTTTATTGGGTAGAAAGGTCGCCCCCGCCCCTCCCCCCGTGGGGATACCGGGGGGTCTTTTGCATAAATAGTTCCCCCACCTTCTGAAAGTTCTGTGCATCTAGCTTCCTTTCATATGTCACTCTCTTTGACTCTGCCTTTTCCCTTTGCTTACTGTCATCTACTATCTGTCTGCCTTACCGGTCCATTCTCCTGCCTTTTTTCGCAAGACGCTTTCGAAAAGATTTCCTTCAGCCGAAGTCGGACTTGCTGGGCCTAAATATTTCTTAGTTAAGCGCATAACGGCAGCATGACGCATCTGCGCTCATAATTGACAGGGTAACTGTCTGAGCTATCGAAGAAGAGGACGGAGAAGAAGAAGACGAAGAAAGGTTTTCCTGTTTTATTGGAACAGCACCCACGACCATGGGGAGGGAAACTTGAGTGTAGGACACTAGTCTGTCTTTTCAAGCTACATTCTCGATTCTGTAGAAACGCTGTTTTTTTTTCACCTTAAAGATCAAAGGACGTCTTGTTTTAATAATTGCTGCTTCCATAATAGATCCTTTATGCATACATTCTCGTGCCCGGTAGGTAGGGTAGGCAAGGCACGCGTGCGCGTGCTCTCTCTCTCTCTCTCGGCCCAGCCTAAATTATTCTCCTCTCTCTCGGAGAGAGAGAGAGAGAGAGAGAGAGAGAGAGAGAGAGAGAGAGAGAGAGAGAGAGAGAGAGAGAGAGAGAGAGAGAGAGAGAGAGAGAGAGAGAGAGAGAGAGAGAGAGAGAGAGAGAGAGCGAACAAAACCTTTTTATTGAGGAAAAAAGAGTAAGCTCACAATGGGCTTTTGGTAAAGGTCAAGATGTGCCACCCCCCTACATTTCTTGGTTAATTGTATTTTTCCCTTTTTGCCTTTCTTACCATACATAAAGCTGTATTTTAGGAACCTTTTTAGCTAATAACCTTTTTTGAATACTAACCCTAGCCCTAACCCTATAAGACGGAAAAACGCAACGAATCACAACTGTGACAAATCGCGGTGTACTGCAGTACATAGTGGGGGGTAGGGTTAGGTTTAGGGCTAGGGTTAGTATTCCAAAAAGAGAATTAGCTGAAAATGTTCCTAAAATACAGCTTTATGTATGGTAAGAAAGGCAAAAACTGAAAAATACAATTAAGCGAGAAATGCAGGGGGGGTGGCACATCTTTACCTTTACCGGGCTTTTTTACATCTTGCCCTCAAACAAACAATAGAAAGAATTTCAAATATTCAAGACCAAAGCATGCAAAATAAAGTATTGAACGATAAACTGTGAAGAAAAAAATGGATGCAACTACTAAACCGTCTCTCCCCCCCCCCCCTCAAACACACACAGACAGAGAAAGACAGAGAGATGGGGGTGGGGGTGGGGAGAGAGAAACAAAGACAGAGAGAGAGAGAGAGAGAGGGGGGGGGGGGGGGACACAAAGAAAAAAGACAAACAAAGAAATAGGGAACAAGAACATTAAACAGATAGTGACCGTTATATTTCAACGAACTTTATTGACTCAAAATGTTATCATCGATATGGCAAACAAGTACTAAGAACAAGGATTTCAACAAACAAAAGTTCCCCCCAAATACAAAAGAGTATAGCACAGCTAATACTCTCAATGACCGTAGTCAAAATTTCATACCCACAGAAACAAAATTACAGGGTTCCCACAGATCTCTAAAAGAACAAATCAAGGACTTTTCCAGGACCACGCTGGTAAATTTCAAGGACTGAAAATTCTGCTTGTTATATGGACAATAAGCATTACGGTAAGAGCTGTGCTAATGTCGAACTAATCTGACCATTTGAAGCTAAAAAACATTGCACACACTAAAAATCCTCAATGGAATGGTCGCCTGCATTCACAGCATCCCACAGTCTTTAGTTTTACTACATAAAAAGAGATCAAGTAATGGTTTTGCTTGCTTGAAAGTTGAGAATCTGGTTAGCAGTCCCAGATAAAGAAAACTCTGGGACTTTTCCAGGAACTTTAGGGCCTGTGCTGTTTTTCTAGGACTTTTCAAGCCCTGGAAAAGGCCGTGTTCGTTTTCCAGGACTTGTGGGAACCCTGCAAAAAGGTAAGTACAAAGTGTGTTTGAGAGAGAGAGAGAGAGAGAGAGAGAGAGAGAGAGAACAAAAACTTCTGTGAGAGCAAAGAATAAGCTATAGAGGAGGGAGGGAAGAAATAGGCGGCATGAAAAATGGCATAAAAATTCATAAAATTTCAAATATCGATAACATAGCAAACCTTTAAGGGTGAGCTGTATACATGGATATCTTTCGGTAAAAGAGACAGATATCCCAAAATACAGTACATGCAAAAGTATTCACAAAAAAGTTTTAAACACCAAAAAAAATCCAAATAGGGAAATATGTAGACATGTACACAGAGAGAGAGAGAGAGAGAGAGAGAGAGAGAGAGAGAGAGAGAGAGAGAGAGCAAGGATGTAATGTTTTTGTTAAACCTAGGCTATACACATAATAAATTCAAGTTTAAAAAAATGATAATACAACATTTGGAAGTTCATTACAAAGAGAATGTCAACAAATGTGCCTTGAAATTATAATAAATGATAAGAACCTGTCTCAAATCTTTCAAGCTGAACATCTATATGCCAGATAAACATACACATGGGCACTCAAATTGCATACACATACATGCACAAATGTGCATGCACAAACACACACACACTACTTTCAGCAATGAATTTAAACGAAAAAAATAAGCTTTTTTTGTACACATAAAACTTGCAATAAAACCACGATAACAAATGCAGGCTTTTACCATTTAGAGAAACTCGAGAAATTTGCATTCAACCCCAACATTAATAGTCCCGGCCCACAGAATTAACATAACAACTGTGCGTAGACACAGTAACACTCACTGTTGATGTATGCAAGAAATGTACCTAGGTCACGAACATGGACCCTCACACACCTATCCGTCAGAAAGACATGTGGTCATCAACACTGCAGCCATTGCCATTGGTTGGTCTATACACCACAATCATTGCAACAATCTCACATGGGAACCAAAAAAAAAGTGCTCACCAATCTTTCAAATGCATTAAATTGCAGACAGACTAGTTAGCATCACTTGAGACTTGCGGTATTCTATTGTAACCATCAAAATTCGAAAGCAAAGTTTTGAGGGAAAAGATTGCAAAATTGAGAAAAAAAAGCTTTCCAGCTTCAAAAGTAAATTCTTTAAACAGACCTAGTGCCATTTTTTAAATTAGTTTTTCTTCTTCTAAACCAACAAGCACAACTAATCTGTATGATATAGGGTGCACATACTAAAACAAAATGAGAATCCCAAATATTGTTCAATTAAGTAAATTAAAAAATGATTTGCAAGTTAAGGTGAATAGACTGGATATAGTGAAGAAGTTTGAAGATACTGACAGTACCAGAGTACAAAAATGTGTGAGTGCTATTAGAATGTAAATAGTTATAATTAATGAAAAGAATAACGGATGGGAAAGTTGGCCAATGAATAAATTAGGTAAATTGTGACTTAAGTTCTAGTCAAGCCACAAACTCCTATGTGAATTCAGAATAGGGATCGTGGAAAGGAAGTGGTTCAACAGTGATGGAAACAATACTTTCTTTAAGTGTCTTTCAACTAAAAATGAAACGCTTTCCTACAAGGCATATGCACAAAAAGCAAACAAAAACATGCAAAAACAAAAGAAACCAAAAAATACTGTCACGAAAGCACCGGGCAAAACATCAAAGAATGGATACCAGTGATGGAAAATGTGAAACAGATCAGATTATGTTCAATGCCACTCCCTAAATATTTCTTAAAGCTAAATCAAGCAATACTTAAGGTGTGACACTCCATTCTAACAACATTGAAAAAATACACTGTAACAAAGCAAAATTTATCAATAAAAAAAATAAAAAAATTAATTGTGGCATTTGTTTGTTGTTAAAATTGTTTGTCATCAGATACTTTTAACGATATGCAAAAATGTATATATATACCTAAATGTATATTTATGCAAAGGAATTGTTAGATCTTGGACCTGTCACTTGTGTGCTAGCTTGTAGTTGTAGTGCATATAACGGAGGGACAGTAAAGGAGGCAACCGATATTCCAGAGAACTGAATAGATTTTCGTTTACAACGCGGAAATGCCTTAGTCAAAACTCACACCCACTCTCTCAGCCTAAAGAGCTTCAAGACGGAGCCACAGCAGAGACAGCCAATGCCATGCTTCTTGTAGTCCTTAACAAAGAAGACTGAGTGTGGCTGCCCATGTGGCGGGGTAATCAAAAATGGTCACACACGTAATGTTCTCATCCCTAGCTGGTGCATTTGTACGGTCCATAGTGTTCAAGCGCTTTTTGCTGTTGGGATGATCCCTGGAGTCTTTTAGCCAGGGTATGTTAACAACAACAGCAGCTCAGTCTCTTCCCTTCTTATTCATGACTAAAAGAGTCTCCAGTATACAGCGACCACCTGACAATGACGGACAGTTTTGGCCAGTCTGTAGGGTGGTGGCAATACTGATGTTCCACTGTACAGCTCTCATAAAGATGGGAATAAAGACGTGTATCAATCAAGGACAAAAGCGCTTGATTTAGATCTGGGAAAGGGCTGGGGGAGGTGGACGCTGGAACCTTGAGGTTACAATCACAGACTGCATACATTTATATCTCGTATGCCAAATGATAAATGTAGCACTTATATATATAATGGACTGATAAATAACCACTGATACTTATGCAGACTATGTCTATCAGACATATTAGCCTGAAAATCATTCAATATTGATAAACAAAATGGCTATTTACTTTGTTCTTATCATCATTAAAAGCTTGAAAACGGTTTTCTCTAACACTGTACACACACAGTCTAGTAAATACCCACAGCATTGAAAATGATGATGCAGTTGAAATATTCTCTCATATTTATAAATGCATTTTTGAACAACACAAAACAGAATTCACACGAGTCTCAGATACACGTACAAATACAGATGCAAAATGAAAGAGAAAAAAAGGAATAGATTTTACGAATTCTTTTCTTAGCTGTAGAAGACTGCAGGCCTGGGACGGTATTCATGTCGAGATAG
Organism: Phymorhynchus buccinoides; assembly: GCA_017654935.2. Classification (NCBI taxonomy): domain Eukaryota; kingdom Metazoa; phylum Mollusca; class Gastropoda; order Neogastropoda; family Raphitomidae; genus Phymorhynchus; species Phymorhynchus buccinoides. The sequence continues at coordinate 61,371,479 of CM065683.1, read as the reverse complement.
CATGAGACTTAGCATGATGCTAACTTAGAAGCTCTTCCAATGTCCTATAGGATTTAATAGGGCTTTTGGAAGAGCTTCTAAGTTAGCATCATGCTAAGTCTCATGCTATCTCGACATGAATACCGTCCCTGATCATTTTCTCTCACAAAACATTTATTAAAAAACCCATATAACACCAAATTGAAGTGATAATTGGCTGTGCCCTTCATTAACAACATGCCCTAGTTGATCAACAAGCAAACACACACCAAGATGACAACCAATAATGGCCAACTCATCAGGGATCATTCTTAGCACCGGTCATCAGTCATTGACATATAAAATTTTGAAATGACCTATTGTTTTTGCAGACAAGAGGTCATGTGACATTAAGTTGACCTCATGTTTGTTACTAACTTTAAATGATTTTGACTTGTGCTGCAACTGATTCCATAGTGGTCATATTGACTTTGGTGAAACAATATTAAATAAATAACTGATCTTGTATTGTATTAAATTACATTGCATACTAACTTTCATTGTGCTCAAGTTGTATAATTTTCCTTTCTTTTCTTTTTGACCTATTGTTTTAGGAAATTGACCCATTAAAAAGGGCATTATACTTCCTTCGAACTGGTCAAATTACGTATGATGTCCCGTGACAAGATTGATCCCTGACTCATTAAACTTCACTGGTCACAGCTCTAGACGGACTGTCAAGCAAAATCATAGGGTAACATGAAGAAAGAAAACAAATCAGCATTTTCTGCTCTCTCATCCATGATTTTAAGTACATGTATTTACATTACACATCCATGAAGTACCCAAGACCAAAGAACACATGAAATGAATAACAAGCAATTTCAAAACCTTCAGTTGTAATACTGTGTAAAGTATGAAAGCACATTTCATTTTGAAAAAATAAAAACTTTATACAGACTAGCTACCAATGCTTTTTAACAAAACCATTGAAACAAGGTCAACATTAAAGTAGACATATTCAACCCAGAAAAAAAAGCAGTAAAGATAAAGTATGGAAAGGAATTTAATTTTCACAGATTTAATAAAATAATACATTCAATGTTTGTAAATAGTTCAAATCCAAAATAATTTTTGATCATTAACGGTGTATTTTTGGCTAGAAATGGGCTCCGAAAAGGAATGACGAGGGCCAGGGGATAGAAAAGTGTGGTGAAAAACAAACAAAACCAACTACTAATAGTAATAGTCAAACCTTTATTATAAGTCAAGAAAAATCGGTCTTAAATTAGAAGGGTCTTATAACAAACAGGCCATTTTGATACAGTACTTATTGTTACAGTAAGGTACAAAATCCTGGCCCCCAAAAAGGTCTTACATGAGAGGAGGTCTCTTAATAATGGTTTGACTGTAGTAATAGTAAATGTGCTATTTAAGCGTCGTTTATTATAACGTGCATAAGGGAAAGAGGAATTTTGGTGCACAGAGAGAAGGGAGGGGTGGGGAAAAGTACAAGTAAAAAATATTTAAATGAAGAACTAATAAAAAGAGCTTTGGATGTGTATTCCTTTCCAAACTGCATCATTCCTGTATTTAAAAGAAACATGAAATCAGCTGTACATTTATAGCAAACACAATTTCATCTGTACCTTTACAGCAATTGAATGGCAAGTCAATAAAATAAAATGGTCTGTTTTTACATGTCCTTTTTTAAATGATAGCTTTGATGGATATAATTATTAACTAATTAAGTATACTTGGTTATTACAAAAAATGATTAAATACAGCTTTGCCTTTTGATGTTAGTATTTATCCATCAGGCAGCGTCTTGGAGTACACAAAGAAAATCTGAATGTGTTTTCATCTAAAAAACCATATACTAAAATCAGTAGCTGTATACCCATCGCACACATTTGCAGCACTAACTTCACCTATTTTCAATTTTCTCGAGTCTTGGACACTCTATAAGTTTGGGTAACCTCTTTATGAATTCTTTAATTTATATATATCAATCTCTTCATGTAGGTTTTATTTTGATTCCTTGTACTACCAATGTTGCAAAATCTGGCAAAAAATTGGCAAATGATTATATATAAAGGATTAGGAAAACTGAAGAAGTTGGCTCCTTTCATTTTAGACAGCCACTCCCAGCCTTCTATTGAATAAGAAAACCTGTTAAAATAAGTTACATGTGACATGTCAGAATTGAAAAATTCTCAAATGTTTTGGTTTATTTTTCCGAGTACATCAAACAACAAACCCAGAAAGCAGAAACTATATATCATGTACTGTGTAGTTTAAACAAAAATAATGACACTATGACAAGCAGGGGCCATTTTGTTTCACTCTTTCTTCACACATACAATTTTAAGCAGATGCGGTGCAAATGTAACATAAAAAAAATTATGTGCTTAAACATTCCAGTTAAAACTATAATATATTGCACATCACATTTTTGTCAACAAAGATATGACAGGAAGAAACTCCCTACACTCTTGGATCCATACACTTTGCAGAAGTTTCACACTTAGTTGAGTATACATCTCTTTCATTTCTGCTCAAGCTGATATGCCCCACACTAGTGATGGTGTTAAAACGTCTACTTCTAATATTCCACTTGATTGATTTTTTTTCTCTCACCTGAATGAAATGTGTTGCTTTCAATACTACATTTGTATACTTGTATGCATTCACACCTTGCTTTTGCTTGTTTAAGTTGTTGTTGTGTGTGTGTGTGTGTGTGTGTGTGTGCGTGTGCGTGTGCGTGCGTGTGCGTGCATGTGCATTTTCATGCAAAGCGCACAAAAAATGCGTGCGTGACTGAGCATGTGCAAATATTCAGCACATGTAAATGTCCACAGATGCAGGAATGCATTTCTGCATTACCTCCAGCATATAATTAAAAAAATTGAGTAAATCTTTCTTATTATTTTTAGGGAGTCACGGTCAGTGTTCATCTTTGTCTTGTTCTCTCCGGGCGAGACATACTCCACATCACATCCATCCATCTACCCCGTCCCATCCACCCACTCATTCACCCACCCACGCTCTTTTTCTACGATCTCCACAGAGCACCCAAAGTCAAGAGTCCGGCAGCAGCAACCCCAACAGTCAACAGTCTCCTCAACGACGGCACTGCAGTGTTGTCCGTGTCCTGGTGGAACCTCACCAGGCCGGCCTGCAATGCAAACACACACACACAAATATCTTAGTACATTGCATTGCATTTGTAATTCATGTACTTTGTTAAAAAAAAGGGAAGAATTGACCAAAAAACAGTACCGTATTTTTCGGACTATAAGGCGATACTTTTTCCCCAGACTCAGACCCCTGCACCTTATAATATGACTAATAAAATAGTAAGAAAATACAAAATCTGAAATATGGGTAAAATTTGGGGGGTGCGCCTTATAGTCCGAAAAATACGGTAATAGCGTTCCACGTCATGTTACAACTGTAAGAATGTACCCTATTTTTCGGACTATAATTATAAGGCGAACCCCCCAAATTTGACACAAAATTCAGATTTAAATATTATACTTCCTTACTATATTATTAGTCACATTATAAGGCGCAGGGGTCTCAGTCTGGGGGAAAAGTATCGCCTTATAGTCAGAAAAATACTGTACTCAAGGCTGAAAGAATGAGGATGCACCTTGGGCGGAGCATCTCCACCATTATTAACTGTAAAACCATTTCCAAGCTCAGCTTTCCAGAATAGTTCAAGTTGGGTATTGGGTTCTTTCCTGCAGGCTTGCAGATCACTGACCAATGCACACAACATGTAGACACAACACAGTCACATATATCACACATGACTCATGCCAGTTATGGGCAGTGTTAACTATGACTCGCATCATTTGTGCAAAGATCGCTTGACACTCAAAACTCAATGTGTCACTAAAACAGGCATCAGAATTGTCTGAAGTTCAGTCCTCTCAAAACTGCGGTAAAAGGGCCATTAAGGCCACACAGAGTAGTGACATTACAACACTGAAATCAGTTCCAAAATGTCAATGCATTACAAGAAATTATGGTAAAATGTTACGTGACGAGAAGATTACCCTCAGAAACAAAGGAAAAACATCGGAAATAAATCCTCTGCCAGCATCCTCTAATACTACTACTACTACAGACTTTAGCAATTTTCACAGGAATCACAGTTTTTCCAACGAATTCTCAAACATTATCAAGAATCCTCGCTGAAATAGCAAAAATATCCATGTCACCCCCTAAAATAATGAAAATCAAGTAGACATATATTTTGCGTGCTGATTCTGACGATTCTGAATTAGAAGATAGAAGTGACACTGCTCATGAGCCATCTGGGAATGCTTTTTGGTGTGCCATTATCTTGGCTAAAATAGTAAAAAGCAATTAAACTGACACCGACAGTGACACACGTTTTGCTGACAATTTTTGTTGGTAACAAAATTTGTGTAAACTGACATACATGATACATACATATATAGTACGTGCTTGTACAAACAACACCCAGAACAATTCTATCAACTTTCACTATGAGTATGACTGGTTCATTAGGACTTTGATTATGACTATAGTATGAGTAATAAACTAAAATGACTGGTGGTGGCTGGAACCGCTTTCATAGGCCTTTAAATTTTAATAGGCCTGGAACAGCTTCTATAGGCCTACACACACACATTCAGGCATGCACACGTGTGCGTGAGCACACGCACGCATGCGGGCTCATACACACACCAACTCACACAAACATACAGAGAAATGCACAGGCCACCAGTAGACTAGAACTACTTTTTCAGATCACAACGACACAAGGAAGGGCTAGGCCTATGTCCAATGGGCTTTTGTTGTCGGATGGGCTTTTCACCTTTTGTCAAGTGGGAATTTGTCAGGGATTTTATATCTAATTAGTTGCTCAAGATAAAAGAAGCAACTCACCCATCCCCCATTTTCTGCTATCCATGCCCCCAGTCGTGAGTCCACGTAGAGGGACACCCAGTCGACGATGGAGTCCACCAGATGAGGTTGGGCCTCGTCTCGGGCGCAGTGAACGGCCAGTTTGCCGGCAAACTTCACCAGGCAGGCCACCCTGCCCCAGTTCACAAGCTCGTCCGCGAACAGCTCCTCCATCACCGTGGTCAGCCTGTCCTGGCCGTTTTGGGGCGTCAGGTGCAGGTCGTTGATCAACCGGTCGAGGTTGGCGCCGAACGATTCTTCCAGTCGTTCGCCGAGCCCCCGCATGGCTCTCTGGGCGTCACTAGGCGCCGCGTCTCCCTGCCCGTTCTGTCGGTTCTGAACGTCGTGATTGTACAAGCAATGGCGGACGTAATCTTCGACGATGGGGCGTGAACTGTTCATTTCCATCGCTCTCAACTGTCCAAGACGGGCCTGGTTGTTGTCACCACAGCGGCGTTTGTTCGGTCCATTGCTGGTTTTAACCGTGTGAATGTTGCGACCACCGTTCACGCTGCCATTGCTGCTTCTTCCCACACTACCATGCGTGCCGCTTGCCGACCCGCTGCGACTGTCTGTGAATGAACAAGAAAGAAGGTCAAAGGTCAACACGGAAACTGCCAGTCAGGCGACTATCGGAATGCCGTGCCTGCCAACAAACACGGTGCAAGCAGTTTGCATTTTTCAACAGTCTAATCTAATCGCTGCCTGTGACGGAATATCGATCTCCCTCCTCTTCGCCCCCCCTCTCCCTCCTTCCATCCTCCTCCCTTCTGCGTGTGACAGCACGAGCCAGACAAGAGCGACTCAAGCCAGTTCATTTCTGCGCACGTGCCCCGCCACACACACAATACAATACGCGCGCGGCGCACAAAAACACACGCGCGCACGCACACACACGTGCAGTCGCGCGCGCGCGCAAATCTGAATAACATTCAACGTTCTGCGCGTTCAAAACAGGTAAAGTTGGTGAGAAACAAGAAAAGAAAAGAGCAATCAACATTTTGGCATTGAAAACCAGCGATCAGAAAGCGCGACGAAACAGTCATGCAGACAGACCTACATACGGAGAGGATTAGGCCTACGATGCTATAAAACGAAACTTGCAGGGGAAATAACCGTTTATATTTGGATAATTCTAAACGGAATGAAAAAGTGTAGTTTTCTCCCCTGTAGTTTAGTATGTAAACCTCCAGTACCGCCTGTAGGCAAAAAAAAAAATTCATGTGGATTTTTCATCACTCCATTATAATTAATCCCTCATGTTGCGACTACACTTCACTTCCCTTTAGTTTCAGTATGATGATGAAAAGTCCGTTTAATGTCCTCCGACCTGAAACAGGTTACATACGGGACATTTTATCAATATAGTGGGGCGATCCTGGAGGTACTGCAATACCAGGAAAGACACTCTGTTTTTGAATAACAGTCATAGAATAAAAAGCTTGCAATAGTTTTAGTATGAGTATTAGTTTCCGTATGAGCCACGTAGCCTACAACCTACTTCTGATTTGTTCCGGGTTTTGTTCAAGGGCTTCCAACACAAATCCTGTTCAGAGAGAGAGAGAGAGAGAGAGAGAGAGAGAGAGAGAGAGAGATCTTTTAATATTAATTTAAAAGATCGGCAAAAAAGTTTATGTTCATTATTGAAAGAGAGAGAGAGAGAGAGAGAGAGAGAGAGAGAGAGAGAGAGAGAGAGAGAGAGAGAGAGAGAGAGAGAGAGAGAGAGAGAGAGAGAGAGAGAGAGAGAGAGAGTTAGTTAATTAGTACAGTTAGTAGGACTACTAATAATCCTTTCACTTGTATTGTAACCATTTTTCAAGCGTGAAAACCGACATATCAGATGACAAATTCGACCATTCAACTGACCTGCCTCCTCCAAATCGAAGTTTGTTAGACAGGGCTTAGCCCCAGCTCCAAAGAGCCCCATCAAGGAGTAGAAATAAGATGACTGGCCCCCTACCGAGGAAGCTGAAGTGGTGGCCACATTGCTCAGAGAACGATGCAGCCAAAAGGCCGAGGAGGAGGACCCCCCTAGAGTTCCAGACATCCCTCCTCCCCTCCTCGTCATGCCTACGGTGGGGCCCAACACGACAGAAGTTGTCAACATGGTCCTTTCAATGACACGAAGTTCTTGTCTCTCACACACACTCTCAGTCACACGCACGAGAGGCTTGTAGGTAGCCTGCTACAGCTTGGTTGATCCAATCGGCTGGCTAATAAGGAGTGAGCAGGTGCGCCTGTGGTGCGGGGCTTTATAATACCTGTAGAGTCGTGTCATAGGTAAAAGGTATGCCTGTAATCTGTGTGTGGGTGGAGCAACCAGACACCTGAGTAGGAATTAGGGTCACGGGTTCGCCTAAATTTGGCGGATGACGACACTGCCAGAAATAGAAGAGAGCTTGTTTTACGGATAGGTTGTTTAGTGGAATGTTGTTGAGCTAGTAGTCTCTCCTCCTTTCCATTGCCTCCACTACTCTCTCTGTCTCCGTCTCTCTCTGTCTGTCTCTCTTTCTGTCTCTCTATCTGTGTCTCTCTCTCTCCCTCTCTCTCTCTCTCAGGGCTGGGTGTAAAACAATATGTATACTTATCTCGTAACCCTGTATAAATAAAATTTCGTTTGTTCGCTCTCTCTCTCTCTCTCTCTCTCTCTCTCTCTCTCTCTCTCTCTCTCTCTCTCTCTCTCTCTCTCTCTCTCTCTCTCTCTCTCTCTCTCTCTCTCTCTCTCGAACCCTCTCTCTCTCTCTCTCTCTCTCTCTCTCTCTCTCTCTCTCTCTGTCTCTAAATAAAATCTTCGTTTGTTCGTTCTCTCTCTCTCTCTCTCTCTCTCTCTCTCTCTCTCTCTCTCTCTCTCTCTCTCTCTCTCTCTCTCTCTCTCTCTCTCTCCTAAAATCTTTATCCTTGTTAACCCTTTCACAGCCAATGTCGCATTTATGCACCACAATGGTGTAACGTACATGTCACTAAAAGGAATCAAATCAGAACTTGTTATCCAAAGACCCTATTTTCTTAATTTTTGGGAGGTAAGGATAGGCCTAATGTTATGCATGTCACAGAGGAATTCGCAATATTACAGATATTCTATTTTCTCTACCCAGTTAAGTTTAGTGGTATTTTTTGGCTGAAAAATGGCTGGCGGTGAAAGGGTTAAATAATGTTTTTTAGTGCTCTCTCTCTCTCTCTCTCTCTCTCTCTCTCTCTCTCTCTCTCTCTCTCTCTCTCTCTCTCTCTCTCTCTCTCTCTCTCTCTCTCTCTCCAGGTTTTGTAAAACAGTTGTCTTTTCATTGAGACCTTAAAAAAACTAAAACCTGTAGGCCTTATCCCGTCAGTGTAGCTCCGACAAGGGAGAAGTTAATTAGTAAAAATTTAATAGGCTCCCAACTAAACTGGACCAAACAGCTTTTATTAGCAAATATCGCCTAAACAATGTCGGGATACAAGAATTTCGCCAACAACAGCAATTCAGATGAGAGAGAGAGAGAGAGAGAGAGAGAGAGAGAGAGAGAGAGAGAGAGAGAGAGAGAGAGAGAGAGAGAGAGAGAGAGAGAGAGAGAGGGGGGGGAAGAGTATAAGTGGGGGAGGGGGGAACTTACCAAGGGCAAGGTGAACTTTTCTAACGTCATACTCATCACATCAGCTGTCCTCAGATATGCCTTTAAAAAATGTCAATCAACACCCCCCACACCCACCCCTCCCCGGCTTATACCCGGTGCACACAAAATGTATTTAATTAGCGTCCGCATGCACCCATATAATGCCCATTATACTGATGCAGGTGGCCCGTGTACGCAGCAAAAACGACAACAACACACACACACACACACACACACACACACACACACACACACACACACACACACACACACACACACACTGAAACACACACACACACACACACACACACACACACACACACACACACACACACTGAAGCACACACACACACACACACACACACACACACACACACACACACACACACACACACACTGAAAACACACACACACACACACACACACACACACACACACACACACACACACACACACACACACACACACTCTGACACGCATGCGTGCGGTTTTACACTAGCCTAAAATGCACGATCACGCGACACACTGGCACTCGCCAAAAAGCCTGAATATACAAAGAGTTCTCAGTCCGCAGCTGACTGAAGCCGGTTTTTTGTTGTTGCTCCCACCCTTTCACCTACACTAGAGGTGGGGATCATTGTGAACTCACTCCCTACTTCTGTTACCATACTTAATACTTCCCACCTTTCACCTTTTCACCTTCTCGAGGTGGGAAGTGAAACAGTTGGCGCCATTCTTCGCAAGGTTGGTAGGCTGCGAAGTAATAGGGAAGACGGGGTAAAAAGCCCATGGGCGGGTAAGAAGCCCATGGCAATTATCTCATGAAATGAAGCAAACTTCAGTCAAATTTTGCCCATGAGACGATTGTTGTCTCATGGGCAAAATTTGACTGAAGTTTGCTTCATTTCATGAGATAATTGGCATGGGCTTCTTACCCGCCCATGGGCTTTTTACCCCGTCTTCACCATAACTCTTTGTGACATTAATTTTAGGCTTTTTGCACTCACTCACACGCGCACAGACGTGAGGCAGGGTTTGACGCGCGATTCGTTCATCCATCGATATCACAGCTAGGCCTACCTGTGGAGATATCGCGGATCAACTCCACTTCCTTCTCATATCAATAACAAACACAGTTATCAGTTATTACCTGTGGCCTACAAACGCAGTTAGGTGACTGGTCAAAATAAACTCGATCATCAATAAAATTAATGTTGTGTGGGCGGGGATATGATAGGGGATCGGTCGATCTCTCTGACGGTTATCGGGTATCTTTTGACACAGCCATATCTACTATTATTATTTATTACCGTAGTAAAGTTGAACAAGTACTTTAAAACAAAAACCTATTTTTTCTGATAGTCCAGCGTACCCTGTCACTGCGTGCAAACATACACTGTTGTGGTGCTCTCTCTCTCTCTCTCTCTCTCTCTCTCTCTCTCTCTCTCTCTCTCTCTCCTCTCTCTCTCTCTCTCTCTCTCTCTCTCTCTCTCTCTCTCTCTCTCTCTCTCTCTCTCTCTCTCTCTCTCTCTCTCTCTCTCTCTCTCTTCTCTCTCTCTCTCTCGTCTCTCTCTCTCTCTCTCTCTCTCTCTTCCACACCACAATACGAAACTTAATTAAGAACTCTTTCATACGAAAAATTCTCACGAGAATTAGATTGGGTGTATCTCCTTTAAAACAACATCGATTAAGATATTCAAACGTTCAAAAAGATTTATCCTGTATTTTTTGCCCAGGCAAAGAAGAATCGAAATTACATTTTATTTTAATATGCCCTGCTTACAAAACTTTAAGAGAGCAACTAATTCCCCCCAAATACTACAATCATCCCAATGCTTTTAAATTAGTTTTATTATTTACTGATATTAAAGACATGCTCATTTCTTTCTCTTTTTCTATCCAAAGCGTTTGCTTTTAGAAGTCAATCGCTTGTCTCTGAATAAATTATTTTTCTCCATTTTTCTTCTTCTCCCAATTCATGGATTATATGTAGGCCTATGTGCATGATTTTAGTGTTCTAGTTTACATTAATTTATTAATAAAAAGTATTGATACGGGCAGAGAGGCCTAATCAATAAAAACTTCAGACTTCAGACCTCTCTCTCTCTCTCTCTCTCTCTCTCTCTCTCTCTCTCTCTCTCTCTCTCTCTCGTCTCTCTCTCTCTCTCTCTCTCTCTCTATCTCATTCTCTCTCTCTCTCTCTCTCTCTCTCTCTCTCTCTCTCTTCTTCTTCTCTCTCTCTCTCTCTCTCCTCAATAACTTTAAGTTAAGGGTGGATGACTGAAGAAGAAGAAGAAGAAGAAAGAAGAGGAAGAGAAAGAAGAAAGAAGAGAAGAGAAGAAGAATACAACGAAGAAGGGGACGACGACAATTATGAAGAGAGAGAGAGAGAGACGAGAGAGAGGAGACGAGAGAGAGAGAGAGAGAGAGAGAGAGAAGAGAGAGAGAGAGAGAACGAGAGAGCTGAGAGAGAGAGAGGAAGAGCGAGGAGAGAGAGAGAGAGAGAGATGATGAGAGATGAGAGAGAGCGCGTGTGTGTGTGTGTGTGTGTGTTGTGTGTGTGTGTGTGTGTGTGTGTGTGTGAGAGAGAGAGAGAGAGAGAGAGAGAGAGAGAGTGTGTGAGCGCGCGCATGTGTATGTGTGTGTGTGAGTCAGTGAGTGTGTGCGTGTGTACGTATGCGCGCGCGCGTGTGTGCACTCGAATTTGACTAAGATTAACACACTAATCTTACTTCGCATTGGTGTACATATTAAAGAATTCTGTACATACCTTGTACCGTTTTCTAAATCTGCCAGAGGAGTCATGCCAGCGTGGCACTGGTCTTATTCTATGGTGCCATAAAGTCTAAACGCCTACACAATCATTTGATCGGACAGATCAGAGAACGGAGAGAGAGAGAGAGAGAGAGAGAGAGAGAGAGAGAGAGAGAGAGAGAGAGAGAGAGGAGAGGGAGAGGGGGGGGGGGGGGGTGGTAGGGGGGGGTGTAGGGGGGGGTAACGGTGGAAGAGACCGAAAAAAATGACGAATAGGGCTGAAATTATTTACAAATAATTCGTATTCTTTTATATTTTCCAGACAGCGTTTCTCTTTCTCCTTCATCACCATCGCCTGTTTCTATCTCTATTTTTCCGATTCATCCTCTTTATTGTATTCAGTTCTCCAGTATAAAAACAACAGATTAACCATGAACTAGAGCGTGAAGACGCAATATCACCAACCGCGCGGCACATTTTCTGCTCCAGTGACCTTGACCTTTGATCAATGACCTTCGTTTTTTAACATGACCTAGATAGTCTAACTACCTATGCACATGCAACATTTGAGCCTCCTAATAGGTCCCTCCGTTCAAATGTTATTGTCGTAACATACAGACATAGTCAGGAAGAAGCAGTCAAAGAGCACTGAAAACATTACCGGCTTCTCCACGCGGCTGGACATTAATGGGCCGAGAATAAACAGCTTGCTCGTTGTCCTTGACTTGCTGTATAGGTAGAACTTTGTTGATCATACAAATGGCCTAATTTATGGGGACCGATTTCCACCCTCTATATTGTTGAGTCATGGACACACCGAAGTAATCACTATCATACCGTTTACTGATTTCGGGCAGTTATTGGTGGATGCCTCGTGCCTCCATACGGGGAGCTGGACGACCCTGCCCCCTCCACGAGTCTCGCCCCGTGGGGATAGCAGGGGGTGGGGGGTGGGGGGGAGGTGTCTTTCGTAAAAATAGTTCCCCCACCTTCTTGAAGTTCTGTGCTTGTAACTTCCTCTAATCTGCCACTCTCTTTGACTCTGCCTTTCTTTTCCCTTTGCTTTCTATCATCTACTGTCTTTCTGGCTTATTGGCCCATTCTCCTGCCTTTTAAAAAAAATCTTCGAAATATTTTGTTCTCCTTTGAACTGAGTCCTCCGAAGTGAAAGTTCGTTTAACGTCCTCCGGCATGGAACAAGCTCCTCCGAAATCGGAATGTGTCGGCTGTACGCAGCGGAGAGACCAGTGAAAACTGAAAATCGGACACATGCATACCTTACCCATTATGGCCATATATGGCCTGGGAACGCAGATTGCTGGCTGGTACGTCCTGGTGTGCCGTCTACCTTTGTATCTTATCTTTATAAAACTGAAACAGACTGCAACGTCACTGAAACACACAACATGCTCCTTTGGCTATATTTGCTGTTTGCGGTTTCCTTATTTGTCTATGTTGATAAAGGCGCATTTGCCGAAACATCCAGTAGTTTTGTTTTGTCTCTTGTGAATAAAATAACGTCACTTTACACTTGTGTAGTTGTTTGTTTGTTGTTTGTATCTTTATGTTTTTGTCTTTTCTGTTGAATTGATAGTGAGTTTATGTGGTCTTGCCGCCTTCTTTTATCATTAAAGAATAACAGTGCAGTCTTGCGGGCTTGGTTTTTGCTCTTGGCTCTTTATCTTATCACGGCACAAAACAGGCCTAAGATTTTTTCGTGAGCGTAACTGACAGAGAGTAGACACAGAAACGGAAACCTAAATAGCAGGCGCATTATTTTTTTCTTTCAAAGGAATTCCTCTTAATAAACGAACAAACTGAAAAGCAAAACCCCGGCCTGCCCCACTAATAAAAAACCCAACCTTATTTGTACTGTGTGTGTGTGTGTGTGTGTGTGTGTGTGTGTGTGCGCGTGTGCGTGTGCGTGAGTGTGTGTGCGCGTGTGTGTGTGCGTGCGCGTGTGTGTGTGTGTGCGTGTGCGCGTGTGTGGTGCGCGTGTGTGCGTGCGTGCGCGCGCGCGTGTATGTGTGTGTGTGTGTGTAGGGGCGTGGTGCGGGAGGGGGAGATGGTGGTGTTGGGGTGTGTTATAGTCGTCATTGTGCCTGTCACTCCCTCTATTAAAATGCGACAGTCATCAGGGCCGTCAACGCTATGACTGACGGGTTTCCTTAGACTTACTGAATCCTGCATGTTTTTTGGTAGTTGGTTTTTTTCTCCAGTACTTAAAGACCCACCAGATCACATGCGAAAATCACGGGTTTCACGTGTTTTTCCTCTTATAGCTGGTAAGAAATCTTGTTTTGACCAGGTTTGACTCCCATACAAATGCCCCCAAATTCAAAACGATAGGGGAAGACGGGGTAAAAAGCGCATGGGCGGGTAAGAAGCCCACCCCAATTATCTCATGAAATGAAGCAAATTTCAGTCTCATTTTGCCCATGAGACGAGCGTTAATGTCTAGCATTCGTCTCATAGGCAAATTTGACTGAAATTTTCTTTATTTCATGAGATAATTGGGGTGGGCTTCTTACCCGCCCATGCACTTTTTACCCCGTCTTCCCCTATATCATTTTAAAGAGCAGCTTCAATTTGAAGTTTGGGGCATTTGTATGTGGGTCACAGCTACCCAGAAAAAACAAGGAACTTAATCGTGGTGGGTCAGTGGGTCTTTAAGTTTGTCGACGTTATTTTTTCGGTTTTGACGGAGCACAGATATAGGAGGACCTCTACTAGTGTCTGCAGTTTGGTATCTGTTTTAGAGACGAGGCTGTCGTCACAGAATAATTTAGACGCGAGCTGTTATTTCCCCACTGCATACATATATATGTGACCTAGCACCACGAAAGGGACATTAAGTGTCAACATGACCATTCTGAGAAAATGGTACAGTTAGAAACTTCAGACAATTCTCTGTCAAATGAT
>CM065683.1:61314814-61354814 GCA_017654935.2 Phymorhynchus buccinoides | reverse complement strand
ACCCGCCCATGGGCTTTTTACCCCGTCTTACCCTAGGCCTACTAAAATTTACTGATAATTATTGGTTTCCCCCCGAGCAGCGAATTTGTTGGAACCCTAGTAGAAATAAAATGTCAATAATTGACAGTTACAGCAGATGAACATTATTGGAAGAAGAGAAGAAGAAGAACGATGGCAAATCAATGTGTTCACAGCGTATTTCCACGAGAGATAGAGATAGGGGAAGACGGGGTAAAAAGCCCATAGGCGGGTAAGAAGCCCACCCCAATTATCTCATGAAATAAAGAAAATTTCAGTCAAATTTGCCCATGAGACGAATGCTAGACATTAACGCTCGTCTCATGGGCAAAATGAGACTGAAATTTGCTTCATTTCATGAGATAATTGGGGTGGGCTTCTTGCCTGCCCATGCGCTTTTTACTCCGTCTTCCCTAACAATTCATAGTGAACGTCGAGAGACGGGGCAGAATGGGAACAGGGCGAAACGCGGGGTTGATGATGTTTCGTTTCGCCCTGTCAGGGAAACTATCCGAAACTACAACGCGATATGGACAAACCAACAGCAGGAGGAAATGAAAAAGGAAGCGAAAAAAAGAAAAGAAGATACCCTTGAGATAACCGTGCCGCTCTCAATATTCTATGACATGATGTGCTGTGAGACACGACTGACTTGAAAGGCCTGTTGACTCTTATTGGGGAAGCTAACTAATAAAAGAATTAGGTAAAGGCACAGACCCTTAGGCCGGGTTCACATTAGACGCGTAAGTTCCGTACGGAAAACCCTAAATAGATGGAAGAAAGAAGGATAAAAGTTTACGCATATCGGGGAAATTCCGACACGTGCGCAAATCTTTGGTAAATCTTTTCCCTTCTTTGTTTCGGTAAAGGTGAAGAACCGTCACCCCTGTCACAGTCTTGGTTCATTGCCTTCTTTCCGTCTTGCCTATATATCTTCTACTGTCATTGAATGCATATTTTTAATCGTGTAAATGGATAAAAACTAACGTTAAATTTAGCAAACGATAGATGTTGAAGTGCTCAATCTGCAGTAAGAAAGGCAAGACTGAAAGAAAAAACCCCACCCAGGGAAGAACCGAGAAATGGAGAAGGGGGTGGGGGGATCTATACCTTTGCTAACAACTAAATTAAGACAACAACAACAATGACAGAAATAACAACAACAAATTGAAAACAGAAACTGTAGACTTACTGAAATCCTTTTTGGATTGGATGTGGGGAAGAACCCCCCCCCCCCCCCCCCCACCCGGGAAGAACCGAGAAATGGAGGAGGAGGGGGTGGGGTGATCTATACTTTTGCCAACAACTAAATTAAGACAACATCAAGAACAGAAATAACAACAACAAATTGAAAACTGAAACTGTAGACTTACTGAAATCCTTTTTGGATTGGATGTGGGGAAGACCCCCCCCCCCCTGGGAAAGACCCCCCCCCCCCCCCCCCCCCGGGCCAGCCACACTGCATAGGGGGCCTGTAGACGATTTGACCCCAATACGATACGATTGTGACGATGTCTGTGAGCGGTCATGGTTCACGTGAAATACTTCCATCTTTAAATATCTCTAGTTTTTGCGTTCACTCTACTCCTGTAGATCCCGGGCCAATACACGAATCAAATCAAATGTTTATCTACAAAAAAAGAAAGATATTTGATCAGATTTCGTGTACGGGAGACTACAAATATAGTGAACATAACTAGTAGGATTTCATCAGATTCATTTAGACAGTAGAATTTTACGCCAATCACGCCTCACAAATGTCAAAATTGGATCGCACTGGATCGAATCGTATGCAGTGTGGCTGGCCCTTAACAATTTCAGCCCCAGCTAGAGACAAATGTCGCTAAACAGATGTAGGGGAAGACGGGGTAAACAGCGCATGGGCGGGTAAGAAGCCCACCCCAATTATCTCATGAAATAAAGAAAAGTTCAGTCCAATTTGCCCATGAGACGAATGCTAGACATTAACGCTCGTCTCATGGGCAAAATGAGACTGAAATTTGCTTCATTTCATGAGATAATGGGGTGGGCTTCTTACCCGCCCATGCGCTTTTTACCCCGTCTTCCCCTACTGCAGTAGGTGACAGAATTTCAACCCACGCACAGGGGTTTTCACCTGGTAAACTGATCTCTTTACGAAGGGACGGAATAAATTAAGGAGAGGGATTTTAATTAAACAGAGGTAGGATGGGAATGACGGTCGTTGCTTCATGAAATAATAATAATAATAATAATAATAATAATAATAATAATAAAAACAAGGTCAGCGTGGTTGTTATTTTTGTATGGGACCTTTTGCGTACCGTGATGCACCACCACAGTAACTGAATTTGAAGCGATTCCATGCAACAGTTCTTGAGATACAGCTTTGGGCTTCGAACCCCGTGATTCGCTCGCACGCGCGCACGAGCGCACAGACAAATTCATGATTATTATAATATATAGGCCTAGCCCTTTTATCAGAAAACGTGGTAAACAAAAAAACCGCATTGGAATACGTGCAAAAGTTCGCGAGATACATATAAACGATTAAGTATGTTGGGGGTTGAACTCCTTAATCAGCATGACCTTGACCTTAAAATAAAACAAAAGCAATCAGTCGATAGCTGATACCCTCTATAACTTGTACACTAAAAGTGATTGAAATAGATTGAATGGTTTTCAAGAAAACGCGGCCGGGCGCACGGACGCACGGATACACGGACATACGGACGGACGGACGGACGGAAGGTTGAAACAAAATACTTCGCAACTACATCGCTACTAGCCTAGGCCATGTTCAATCAACAATTGACCGTAGGCTACGTACAAACACAGGTCCTATGATAATGCAACAGGACGTAAAAAAATATATCTTAAAAACAAAGAGGTGGAAAAACTAACCTGTGGTAGCTTAAAACCTTAGTCTGCAAAAGTAAACCTAGCATTCCTCAGTTCTAAAAAAACCTCCAAAAGTAAATGAAAAAATAAAATCTCGATTGTTTTCCTCTTCACACTCATTTATGTCACCTGAACAAACACGTCACAAACAATGTGACACACACACGCACACACACACACACACACACACACACACGCAAACGCACACACACACACACACACACACACACACCAGGGCCGGACCTGGAAAACGTTACGGTTTTTTTGCAAGTAAGGGTGGGGGCCTGGGGGCCGGTGTAAGTCCCTGGTGGGGGTCAGGGGGCAACGCGCCTCGGCCCCTGAAGCTGAAGTTTTTTTTTTATTTTATTATAGCAAATTAAAGTGTCAAAACTTCCTTTAAATTGTACCGTAGAACAACAAAACAGTAAGTATGACTGTTAAAAAAAAAAAATCTCTTTCTCTTCACGCGCGCGCTCGGAGCCCTATCATGAAAAACAAAATGCACTAAGAACGAATACGAATTTTAAAAAAAAAGTAAATGAAAAAAATATAATCTCGATCTTTTTCCTCTTCACACACTCAAGAGAGAGAGAGAGAGAGAGAGAGAGAGAGAGAGAGAGAGAGAGAGAGAGAGAGAGAGAGAGAGAGAGAGAGAGAGAGAGAGAGAGAGAGAGAGAGAGAGAGAGAGAGAGAGAGAGAGAGAGAGATGTTTAATAATCTGAGAGCAAAAACTATCAATGAAAATGCAAATACATACATGCTGGCGTGTGAAAAAGTTCCATTGCGGTCAGTCTTCTGCACAATATCATCATTCTTTCCTAGTACCGCTAGATATCTAAAGCAAATTGGATCAAAACGTCTTTTAGGTTTTTAAATTGAGCACGAGGAAAATAAAATAGAAAACCTTAGCAATGAGTACACACACTTCCACACAATCTTTCAGTGGTCGATGATTTTATGAGACAGTAAAAGTGAATGCCTACACAACAACGAACTTCGAGCCAGTATCCCCTTTTATTTACCAACTCTTGCCCAATGAATACCCTGATTCTGTCAGGGAAAACACCCAGGCTATTTATAGCCCAGAACTTACCTCCAACTGAAGTGCTTAGCTAGCCTACCACTCGTTGAGGGAAAACCAATGCGGACAAACTGGAATCCTGACCGTCGCCGTTCAATAGACCACTCGGCAAACACTCGTCGAAACAGGAAAAAGAAACAGGAATTCCCTGTCAGTCTAAGTGGTATTAGGGAGAATCCATACACTGAACTTCTGATAGGGCCTGTAACGCTAATGCTCGTCCAATCAGTGTCAACAACATATCATATGGTTCACTATAAGGAAAAAACCGGATCAGCTGATCATAATACTAATAGTGTTTGTTTTTTTAGTCGACAAGGATGCAGGCATCGAGAGAATGATGAGTGATACTGACGATCGACTTGTTTCGCGCACATTACATATAAGGCCTACATGTAGGTTTATGGTTTTGAATAATATGTATTAAAGTTAACTGGTCACCACATAAGTATAGGCCTACGCAGCAAAATGAAGCGATGGTGAGTGAATCAGACTCAGCAGCGGGAAGCTATAGTCAGATGATGCGTAGAAACACACGCAGCACCATCAGCAGCCAGCGATTGATGCTTGCACGGCAGAGTCTGGGTTTGCGGTGAGCGCACGAGACTGGCTTGCCTTGGCGATGATGGTGGGGGTGGTGAAGGTGGTGGTGGTGGTGGCTGGTACCAGCTGTCGCCTCTATGACCACATGTCTCACGACCTCCGTACAGATATGGCCACTGCAACGACCACCTTTTGCAAGAGTGAATGCCTTTGGTAGATACTTGAGTACTGACCAAACAAGGGGATAACTCTCGCCAATAACCTTATTTGAGGGCACTGAATGGCTGCCTTTTGCAAGAGTGAATGTCCTTTTGGATACTGACCAACAAGGGATTACTTCTCGCTGTCAAGGGCGTTAATAACCCTAGTTGCAGTGGCCAATAGATGAGACCATCTGCGTAGTCATCAATCAACGAAACAAAACAAAACTGCATGTACAATAACAGACCCTACAACAACAAGAAAAACTAGTTGGCATATAAAGGAACTGTAAACGGCACACACATGCCATAAAAACAACACACATACACACACACGCACGCGCGCACACGCACGCACGCACACACACACACACACACACACACACACACACACACACACACACACACACACACACACACACACACACACACACACACACACACACACACACACACACACACACACACACACACACACACACACACACACACCATCAAACACACACACACACACACACACCATAACACACACACACACACACATAAACACATACACACACACACACACACACACACACACACACACGCGCGCGCGCGCACACACACACACACACCATAGCCATCAAACACACACACACACACACACACACACACACACACACACACACACACACACACACAACAACGCACACACCATAACCATCAAACACGAACATATAAACACACACACACTCATACACACACACACGCACACACTCGCATTAAAATGTCATTACCCCTTTTATGACTTCTGATTCTTTTCTGGGGTTTTTCTTTCAAAGTCTGCCTGTTTGCATGTTTGTCTCTCTGTCTGTCTGTCTCTCTGTCTGTCTCTCTGTCTGTCTGTCTGTCTGTCTCTCCCTTTCTTCCTCCACTCCCACCCCTGTCTGCCCACTCTGTTCTACTGTTCAACTTTTGCGAATTTCAAATAATTCAATAAGTTGCAGAATCTGATAGATGGAGTGTTATCCAGAAAAGGACAGTGATTTTCACATTTCAGCCATTATATATTACCTATAGTCGATAACAATGACAAGTGAGTCAGTGAGTTGGTCATTTATAGTCCTGTCGACATCTATGGTCACCTCAGGACTGTCACCACGTAAAGTTCGGCCACATTATTACAAAACACACATCAATGTATCTTACCAACGTTCAACAACTTGAAAACATACAAAAAAGATGACAAAAACAGTAATAAAAAAAAAAGTATAAAAGGCCATAAAGGCAAATATGCACTGCAGAATGAACAACGGATGCCCACTTAAGTGCGTAAGGTCTCACGCCTAGACGCCAGTGAACAACAAAAAAGCTGGTATGTCATAGATTGGAAAAAGGAAAAAGTTGAAAGTTTTTTTGGTTATAGAAAAAAGGCAGTAGAATGGACCAGTAAGGGAGAAAGATAGTAGATGAGAGAAAGCAAAGGGAAAAGGCAGGGTCAACGAGAGGGACATAGAGGAAATTACAAGCACAGAACTTCCAGAAGGTGGGGGAACTATTTGTACAAAAGACTCCCCGGGGAGGGATTCGTGGATTGCGGGGTCGACCAGCTCCCCGAATGGAGGCACAAGGCATCCACCCACTGCTGGGCTCCTCTCCGAACGTTCCCCCACCATGCGAGGTGGAAGCCCGCGGGGGGGGGGGGGGGGGGGGGGGGGGGGGGATAAACAATGACAGACTGTCGAACAGACATTAGTTTAAAAAAAGTGGGGTGGGAACAGAAGAGGAGTTAGGGGTACTAAGAAAGAAGCTAAAAAAAGTTATTACGAAAACATGAGTTGTAGGTCGCCATATATTTTCAATACACTCAGATACACAGTCAGTTATACTGACCGGCAAAATAAAGTACACACGTGCATTTTATGTGCGCATAGAAGAACGGCTCATTCAAATAATTTGAACATTTGCAGATGTCTAATTTAATTATGTGTGTACCCCCAATCGTAAGTTTTATTGCATTCGTGCGATTAGTTTTGATACAATAGCTCAACAAACAATTGGACACACCCAATTTTCACACTTTTTGTGTAGCCACGCTTTTGTGATTTTCAAATTGGGGGGTGGTATTCTTTATTGAGCTATTGTACCGAAACTAATCTCACAAATGCAATACAATTTAACATTTTGGGTACACCAATAATTGAATTAGACATCTGCAAAATTGGAAATGATTCGAATGAGCCATTCTTTTATGCGCATATACAATGCGCGTCTGTAGTTTCTTTTGCCGGTGAGTATAATATTATAATTATACGGCTCGCAAAAGTTTGAATGCGAGCCTCATATTTAACAAATTCTGTCTCATACTGAAGACAACATTTTGAAAACAGAAGAAGTGAAGGCAACTCTCGACTTTTTCATTTGAAATCGAAGATAAAAAAACAACAACAAAGAAGAAGAAACAACAAACCAACCATATTTTCCATATTCTTACATGTCTTTGTACTTAGTAGATGCTCGCGTATGTAACCCTCTCTCTCTCTCTCTCTCTCTCTCTCTCTCTCTCTCTCTCTCTCTCTCTCTCTCTCTCTCTCTCTGTCTCTCTCTCTCTCTCTGTCTCTCTCTCTCTCTCTCTCTCTCTCTCTCTCTCTCTCTCTCTCTCTCTCTCTCTCTCTCTCTCTCTCTCTCTCTCTCTCTCTCTCTCTCTCTCTCTCCCCCCACAGTGTAAAGAACCTCTCGGGAGAGCAGGGACAACAGAAGGTCTTCAAAGAAGTAGCTCCCCTTGTCCCTGAACACATACGCACAAAACAAAACATACTCCTCGTTCTACTGTCGTCACATCGGGCCGAGGACATCCACAACAGAAGCCGACTCACATGACCACATATTGAAATACAAGTACTTGGCATCTGAAAAGGTCAACAATATTGCTAGTCATAACAATAGCAGTACTACATGTTTCTTCGTTTGATACAAACACAAGAGTTGTAAATCCGGTCACATGGTTTATTGTTTATGCTCATGTGACATAATTATACATGAGGAGGAGATTCTACTGATCATGAGGGGCTTTTTTTGGTCTGTTCATTTGTCTCTTTTCGTCTTATTCTCTTTTCTTTTTAAGCTGAAAACAAAATCATCCCTCAAAAGTTAAGAACACATTTTGATAACAATTGATGGAAGACAAGGATATCTCGAAGATAACCTAACGGCTAAGAAACAGTCAAGTCAAGTGACTTTCTATTTCGCCATGTGATTTTCCTAGTAAGAGCTTTTTTTCTGTTTGTGCTCGGGATGTTGACAGCCTATATCTGTTTCTTGAAATAGCCTCAAGGTCAAAGTTCAAGGTCAATAGGCTTCAAATGTCATCCACTACATTCCTTACGTCGTGCCGATCAAGAATATATAACGTTGTAGATGTACGGCCAATGGTGTTTGAACGATATCCACTGCAAAAAGAGACTAGTTCAACAGTCAAGGTCAAGGTCATGAATGTGAAGAATACTTTGCACCATACATAACCTTGACCCAGTCTATCAACCTGCCAAAATTGAAGCCTGCAGCTGCAAAAATATGAACGATATGGTTAAAACACCAATTTCACACCTCCAAGGCCCACGTCCCCGACCTTGACCTTCATCGGTACCAAATACTCAGACTTACCACAAGCCAAAGCACCTACATACGAAGACTGAACACCATAATAATAATAACAATAATAATAATAATAATAATAATAATAATAATAATAATAATAATAATAATGTATAATATTTATACGGCGCAATATCCTGATAAATACAGCTCAAAGCGCCTTACAACAACACATTACAATCAATAGATAAACATTGTGATATATATACATGGCATGCAATCAACAATAAATAATACATCAGAAATCAAAAATATTTGTACCACAGGGAAACAAAAGTTAATTGGACACACACACACTCTCCCCCACCTCCCTCCCTCCCCTCTACCTCTCCGCCACCCCACCCTCTATACTCGTCAAAATATACATAGACAATATATTTGAATCTATAATCAATAATCAAGAATAATTAGAACACGAATACACAGGTCACAAGTAAACAGAGAGAGAGAGAGAGAGAGAGAGCCGGAAGAGAGAGAGAGAGAGAGAGAGAGAGAGAGAGAGAGAGAGAGAGAGAGAGAGAGAGAGAGAGAAGAGAGAGAGAGAGAGAGAGAGAGAGAGAGAGAGAGAGAGAGAGAGAGAGAGAGAGAGAGAGAGAGAGAGAGAGAGGAGCCAGAGATCGAAAGAGAGAGAGAGAGAGAGAGAGAGAGAGAGAGAGAGAGAGAGAGAGAGAGACAGAGAGAGAGAGAGAGAGAGACAGACAGACACGGAAGGACAGACAGACAGAGAGAGACAGACAGAGACACAAGATCTATTAATCGGGGAAACGCGACTATAAGTCCAACGACTTTAAACATATGGCCATAAGAAGAAATGTCAGTTTTCAGTGTCAAAGTCAATAAGGACATTTGTTTTACGGTACCATACCAGCAACATGATACAGCACCACATACAATTTGAAGCGGTTCTGTTAACTTGTTCACAAGGCATAGCTCAGACATGGAATATATAGCGCAAAGAAGACAATTTCGGTTTCCAAGGTCAAACTTCAAGGTCAAGGTCAGCAAGGTCATGAATATTGAAAGGAACCTTCTTTTTTTTAAGATGTCTACCCCTCTACCAAATTTGATTAAAATCCGTCCCGTAGTTTTTGAGAAAATTGAAGGACAGACAGACAGACAGCCCCGCAACACAATAGCGGTCGAGTAATTAAAGTCTTCTATTGTAGCGTTTCTAGCCGTCACTTTCTGTGTTCACTTCTGTTCAATGACTGTAGTTTATTTCACGCTATTAATTAGACTTTGTCTTCTGCTACACTACCTGACACACGATTCGCTGTCAATGCGATGCGATTGTGACGACGCGAGTCATGATTCACGTGACATTGCTTCCGTCTGAAAACAATTCTACTAATAACTTCGCTCTGTATACTCAAGTAGACCCAATACACGAATGTCACGTGCATCATGACTGGCATCGTCGCAATCGCATCGCATTGGCAGCGAATCGTATGTAGTGTAGCAGGCCCTGCTTGCTTGATGGTGAGTTTAACGTCCAATTAGGCGTTGCCTCTTATGGACAGTGTTCCTGAAGAAAGCAGGCCTTTAAAGACGCACTGACGCACCACGATTATGTCCCTTGGTTTTTTCTGGGTAGCTGTGACCCACATACAAATGTCCCCAACTTCAAATTGAGGTTGCTCTTTAAAACGATGTTTCGGTTTGAATGTGGGGGCATTTGTATGGGCGTCAGACCTGGTCAAAACAAGATTTATTTGGCTGCATACGTTAAGCGCCCAAAAAGCCGAATGACAACTTTGCGCCCGTAGTAGATATGCTCCCATTTTTTGGTACGATAAGCGCCCATTATTTGGTACGATAAGCGCCCATTATTTGGTACGATAAGCGCCCATTATTTGGTACGATAAGCGCCCATTTTTTGGTACGATAAGCGCCCATTATTTGGTACGATAAGCGCCCCATCGCACACAGCCGCCCACACTCAACACCAATTCCAAAGACCATAATTTTATTTAATTTTAATCTCTCTCTTAAAATATACTGGTAAACGATCTCTCTCTCTCTCTCTCTCTCTCTCTCTCTCTCTCTCTCTCTCTCTCTCTCTCTCTCTCTCTCTCTCTCTCTCTCTCTCTCTCTCTCTCTCTCTCTCTCTCTCTCGCGCGTGCGCTCTTAAAACATATGATAAAACATTTAGAACAAAATGCATAATGCATCCTTCTCTCTCTCTCTCTCTCTCTCTCTCTCTCTCTCTCTCTCTCTCTCTCTCTCTCTCTCTCTCTCTCTCTCTCTCTCTCTCTCTCTACCGGTGTACACCTTTCAGCCCTCATCACACTTCAGAGATGTACAGAGGTTCATGTGGGAACAATAGGCAGGTTTTTCCACGCCACGCTTCTCACGAAGTCCTTCCGCGTGATATCGCCACTGTCGTATCTGGTTCGTAATCGCTGTTGTTCCACCAATTTATGGCGTCTGTGTGCACGAATTGTGGGGAATCCCCGCCCAGTCCGGAAGCAGTTTAGTTTGATGTAGGTCGTTGACTGAACCGCCTTCAATTTGTCCATGAAATTGAATATGGATGGGTGCGCATGGTAGAAATGATCAGCGAAATGTCGATGGAACGCCTCGCATGCAATAAGGATAAGTGATGAGGCGTTTCTGAGTAGGGGAAGACGGGGTAAAAAGCGCATGGGCGGGTAAGAAGCCCACCCCAATTATCTCATGAAATGAAGCAAATTTCAGTCTCATTTTGCCCATGAGGCGAGCGTTAATGTCTAGCATTCGTCTCATGGGCAAATTTGACTGAAATGTTCTTTATTTCATGAGATAATTGGGGTGGGCTTCTTATCCGCCCATGCGCTTTTTACCCCGTCTTCCCCTACATACAAAAACGTAACATCGTGTTCACATAAAATCATGTAATCCACGTGCTTCACGTATATATAACATCGTAATTCACGTGCTTCACTAGAAGTGGGCGCTTATTGGTTATAGAAGTGGGCGCTTATCGGTTATAGAAATGGCCGCTTATTGGCGGGCGTATATGGGCTGTGGGCGCTTATGGACGTCTCCGATTTATTTCCAGCTATAAGAGAGAAAACACGTGAAACCCGTGACTGATTTTGACACGTGATCTGGTGGGTCTTTAAATCTCGAATGAATGAATGAAATTTTGGGCTTTACGTCCTCTCGACCTGGGAAGGCACATATGGGACATTTGTATTGGGTTAGTATGAGGAACTAAAAATAAAACAAACGCAAGACACAAAAGACGAAACAAGGACGTGGACGGGACATATAATATAGGGGAAGACGGGGCAAAAAGCGCATGGGCGGGTAAGAAGCCCACCCCAATTATCTTATGAAATAAAGAAAATTTCAGTCAAATTTGCCCATGAGACGAATGCTAGACATTGACGCTCGTCTCATGGGCAAAATGAGACTGAAATTTGCTTCATTTCATGAGATAATTGGGGTGGGCTTCTTACCCGCCCGTGCGCTTTTTACCCCGTCTTCCCCTAAAGGGGGAGTTCTTAAAAGCGCAAGTTTATTTATTGTCTTTAAATCTCTTTAAATCTCCCATCTTTTATACATCGTCTCACTTTTCTATCCCAAGTCATAACTGGACAGTTTCCAGCAATACAGGCATACGATTACATCACTCCTGCCACAAACAAGACAGGGACGGTATTCATGTCGAGATAGCATGAGACTTAGCATGATGCTAACTTAGAAGCTCTTCCAAAAGTCCTATTAAATCCTATAGGACATTGGAAGAGCTTCTAAGTTAGCATCATGCTAAGTCTCATGCTATCTCAACGTGAATACCGTCCCAGTAACTTAAGTGTAAGACCAACTAGATCAGAAGATACACGGTCCCAAATAACATCCGCTGCTTTAGCATCAAGTTCAGCAACAAGCCTACAAGAACAGCTTCTTTCCTCTGATAACTGGAACAGCCTCAACGAAGAAACAGTGGCTGCTGAGACGATCTCGTCTCCATCAACAAATCTAATTTTTCCTACTTTATTAACAAAAAAATGATTGTATATTATTCTTATTTTTTTATTATTTTTATTGTGCTCTCCCCAAAGTTCTTCCGTTTGTGATTAATGACCAGAATTGGTTTGCTGCCAACGTAACGGATACGGATGCAGATGCAGATGTAATTTTTTTTTTTTCGTACAGCAGTGGCTATTTAACATCATGTGGCAAAATAGAATTCAAGCTATTTTGCCTCATGAGGGAAAATTGAACTCAGGCTATTTTTCATCACACTCTCTCTGTCTTTTTAGTCGGTTCGGGGAGCTATTGTTTTTGTCTGGTCCGTCCGTCCGTCCGTCCGTCCGTCCGGTGTCCGTCCGTCCGTCCGGCGTGCCTCCGTCCGGCTATTCGTCCGTTTTTCTCAAAAGCTATTCAGTCTATCATCATCAAATTTGGCATACTAGTTTGCCAAGATGCAAGCTATCCACTGATGTATTTAGTTTTACATTGAGATCAAGGTCGCGCCAGTTACGGGGTTCAAACCCCGAAACACGTAATCGCTTATATCTCGTGAAGTTTTGCATGTATTTTAATGCAGTTTTTTTTCACATTTCTTGATGAATGGTCTATAACACAGTTGTCATGAATTTTTCTGTGCGCGCGTGTGCGCATGATCGCGCGCGCTCAAATCACGGGTCCGAACCCCAAGGCTATATATAAAAAACTATTCAGTTACGTGCTGTTTTGATGCGTTTTTATGTAGTTACGTGCTGTTTTTATGCGTTTTTATGTATGTGTACAGACGACACATTCCCATTTCGGAGTACCTCGGCGATGCTGCGAGGGGACTTTGCAGCCGCCCGGCGTTGCACTTGTTCTGTTTGTCTTTCTCTCTCTCTGTCTGTCTGTATCTCTTTCTCTGTGTGCCCCTGTCTTTGGCTTTCTCTCTATCTCCTTCTGTGTCTCTGTCTCTCTCTGCTTAATCTCTGTCCCTCTCTATGTGTCCCTGCCTCTCAGTATCTCCCTGTCTCTCTCTCTTTTTTTTTTTTAATACTTCTTCTTTGTTTTTCTCTCACTGTGTGACTCTGTCTCTCTCCCGTTCTCTGACTCTCTCTATGTGCCCTCTCTGTGTGTCTCATTTTCTCTCTATCTCATTTTCTCTCTATCTCATTTTCTCTCTATCTTTCTCTTTGTGTCTCTGTCTTTCTCATGTTTCTGTCTTTCTTTGTCTCTCTCTCTCTGTCTCTCTAAAATATGTCGCTGTCTCTCTGCCTCTCACTGTCTTTCTTTCTCTGTCTTTCTCTGCCTCAATTTCGGACTCTTTCTCGGTCTCTCTGTGTATATCTCACTCTCTGTCTATGTTTCTCTTTCTCTCTGTCTCTCTATATTGCTCTCTCTTTGTGTCTCTCTGTCTTTCTCTCTGCGTGTCTCTGTCTCTCGAAACGGAGAGAGAGAGAGAATACGAATATGATTTTTTTTAAATCAGATATAGGCATAGGCCCCTTCCTGATGGGGGTGTCACAATGATAGAAACATAAATCATGCAATAACATAATTGGTTACACATAGATAGATACATTTTTTTTAAAGCATTCATATTCTTGCAAAATGTTAGCTACTCGCTGTACGTAATCGCTTTACGGCTTCGTACATAAACAAAACTAGATTAGTTAAGGCATTTAGATTTCTATTTGACATAAGTAAAGCGTATCTGAAATGACAGGGATACTTATAATATTTAGCCTGAATATATTTCACCCTCATATCCTGTAGCATTTGACAACAAAGTGCTATATGAACAACATCCTCTTCAACACAATGGCATAATCTACATACAATTTTATTAGCACTATTATTACTATATCTAAAGAGAGAGAGAGAGAGAGAGAGAGAGAGAGAGAGGAGAGAGAGAGAGAGAGAGAGAGAGAGAGAGAGAGAGAGAGAGAGAGAGAGAGAGAGAGAGAGAGAGAGAGAGAGAGAGAGAGAGAGAGAGAGAGAGAGAGAGAGAGAGAGAGAGAGAGACAGAGAAAGAAAAGGCGAGACAAAGACAAAGAGAGACACAAACAGACACAAAAAGAGAGACAGAGACTGAGACACAGAGACAGACAGGTACAGAGAGAGAGAGAAAGAGATAGATACAGAGACACACACAGCAGAGAGAGAGAGAGAGAGAGAGAGAGAGAGAGAGAGAGAGAGAGAGAGAGGGGGGGGGGGGCACAGAGTCACACAGTGAGAGAAAGACAAAGAAAAAAAAGAGACATACAGAGACACAGAGAGAAAGACAGAGACAGAGAAACACGGAGATCGAGAGAGAAAGACAGAGAGAGAGAAACACAGAGAGAGAGAAACACAGAGAGAGAGAGAGAGAGAGAGAGAGAGAGAGAGAGAGAGAGAGAGAGAGAGAGAGAGAGAGAGAGAGAGAGAGAGAGAGAGAGAGAGAGAGAGAGAGAGAGAGAGAGAGAGGGAGAGAGAAATAGAGATATAGACCTACACAGAGAGAGATACAGAGAGAAAACTGAAACTGAAAGAGAGAGAGAGAGAGAGAGAGAGAGAGAGAGAGAGAGAGAGAGAGAGAGAGAGAGAGAGAGAGAGAGAGAGAGAGAGAGAGAGAGAGAGAGAGAGAGATAAGTTTTTTTTATTGAGGATAATAGATTAAGCAACATTGCTTTTTTTCGTCCAGTCCTCATGCAAAAAAAAGAAGAAAAAAGAAAATGAAGAAAAGAAACCAAACATAAATACAAAGAACAACCAAAAGAATTAAACTAAACAATTGTCTGCCCCATCCTTCTTTTGCACACACACACACACACACACACACACACACACACACACACACACACACACACACACACACACACACACACACACACACACACCACCTCCCCCCACCCCTCTATACACAAGGTATTATAAGCATATAAACATGAAGATAAAATAAACTAGGAAAAAATGAGAGAGAGAGAGAGAGAGAGAGAGAGAGAGAGAGAGAGAGAGAGAGAGAGAGAGAGAGAGAGAGAGAGAGAGAGAGAGAGAGAGAGAGAGAGAGAGAGAGAGAGAGAGAGAGAGAGAGAGAGAGAGAGAGAGAGAGAGAGAGAGAGAGAGAGAGAAGAGAGAAAGATCTCATCGCATTTCACATGTAAAATAGAACAATATCAAAAGTGTCATAAATATGAAAAATAAGTTATAAAAAATAAAAAAGGTATACGAGAATGTTGGAGAGATATGCATATATACTTGCATGTAAATACATTCCTTCATACAGTTATGCACACACAAATTATGTCAAATATCTAGCCACAATTGACATAAAATATAATTATATAGTAGCACACGTGTGCAAACATGGTATATTTTAAAGCAAAATAGTTGAAAAAGTTTTAACTTAAAAAAAAAAGAGAGAGAGAGAGAGAGAGAGAGAGAGAGAGAGAGAGAGAGAGAGAGAGAGAGAGAGAGAGAGAGAGAGAGAGAAACCTACAAACAGAAAAAGACAAGGAGAAAGACACAGAGAGAGAGAGAGTGTGAGGGAAAATAGCCCGAGTTCTATTTTCCCCTCATGAGGCAAAATAGCCTGAATTCTATTTTGCTACATGAGGTTAAATAGCCACTGCCTTTTTGCACTATGTCACCTCCCAATACAAAGTACAGCAGAATCTAAGGGGAAGAAGACACACACGCGCGCGCGCGCACGCACGCACGCGCACACACACACACACACACACACACACACACGTGCGGGGGGAGGCGCGTTGCTGACTTTTGCTGTATGGTTGAAATGAACTAGGAGTAAAAATCATGAATCGATCTGACTCGCCAAAACATATTATTCGTACGTTAAATCTGGTAGTAGGTGCCTGATTATTGCTGACTCGATGAGTCAACATCAACTCTGTAGGTCTACATTGCGCCACAACGGCCAGTATTGCTGTTCAGTCAACGTTTACGAACGGGGCAAAAGTAAGTCATGATCGACAATTCGCTATTTATAGCAATTGGGGATTTCCGTTTATGTATTCTTAGCCAAGACTGTCCAATCAATAGTCGAGAGAGAAACATTTGAAACATTTGTTCTGGAGCATTTGTTTATTGAGGGAAAAGAATAAGCACACAATGGGCTTGTTTACATCTTGCCCTCAAAACAAAAGAAAAGCATAATTAAAACTTCAATTAATTGTTGATCGGGTAGAAAGGGGGGTAAGGGTGTTTTGCAGGGTTGTAGAGGAGGGGAAGGAACTTAGAGGTCTCTTTCTCTCCAGTTAACCACAGGGCCACATGGAGTGGTTTATTTGGGGTTTATTTCAAGCTCAGTAGAACACACAGCCCAACAAGGATGATCTCTCCCCAAAGGAGGATGTACAGGTAGTGATCGAGATAGCAGGTCAGAGAGACTGATTTTTGTATAATATAAGATGGTGAGATTTGCGTCCAATTGACCGTAGGTCCTTATGGACGTTCTGCATGAAGGCTGGGTAGTCTTCTCGTTGGATGATGATGATGATGGGGGCCGTTGAATGATGAAAGTAGAGTTCGTGATGTGGCATACGTCGTCTTTCGATGACACGGAACACATTGCGCACCCTGGAATCGCGGATAACGCTGTCGGTTGCGGGAACATCTCGGACGGGGATCCGAGTCTGGAACTGTTGCATGATGCTGATGTTAGCATCGTTGAATTTTGGTGCATAGATGCGAGCATCTGATGAAGCTTGTCGCTGCCGTTGGCGTTGGCGTCAAAGATAGCTCCTGCTGTAGATGGTCTTCTTCCTCCTAAGGCCGTCGTCAGGACCACAGGGCGACCTGCTCCATACCGGGGAGTCGATGTCGTTGCGGGCGGGCTGGTAGACACGCAGCCAAGTCGAGCCCTCTCTGCAGGCGGATGTGAATACCCCCAGTAGACAGGCGGAAGCTGCCCAAGTTCTCCCGCCCGTAACGTCCACTGGGCATCGGCATACTGCAGAGACGATCCAAGTTGCTGCCCGTCGATCCATCCCGTCCGCAAGTCGTTCAACTCCCATGGTGAGGGAGGAGATCCGGCGTCGCCCTTCTCGCTGGCTGCCACACAGCAAGACTTCGATGCAACTGCCACCATTGCATCGGGTCATCGCGTAGCGAGAGAGAGAGAGACCCTCTCACTACGGACTCCCGGTTGGGAATGGTGCTGATTTTTGCCTAGGGTTACAAACTATATAGCCTACCCAACAAAGACTTGTAATGACCTGATTATCTATTGGTCAATTCTCCAACACATGTAAACTTTAACACCTTATAGTCAAAATTAAACTACCATTTTCGTCTATTTCCTGATCAACAACATAAAGAGAACATTCCAAGGTATATTCAATTATTATTTTCTGCAATTATGATAATTTAATAATAAAATTAACAATCAAGCCAGACTTCCTGTTTTTTTGATTGGTTGATCAGAAAAGGATCTACTTCCTTATGTTTCTCATTGGTCGAATTTTACATATTACCACCTGAAATTGAATAACCACTTATTCCTTAGTCATTCATCCCAACCAGGGTTAGGCCTATGGTGTACTTTTCGTGTCAAAATTGAACGAAAAGTTCACATTATAACATAATGAACAAAAGAAACAGGAAACCCCCCAAAAAACCCATCCTACACATTCATACACCCAACCACCCTCCCCCCACCCACCACCAACCTCGCACACAGTACAGTAATCATATGAACTAATATAAATTGAATTAACAAGAATCAGGAAATACATTGTGGAGGAAGAAACAAAATTAATCTAAACAAATGTATTAGTATGACTAAATGTATTAGTATGACAAGTAGTATGATACTACTTGTGGCGGTGCCATAGCCGATGAGGTTTAGCCGAGGCTTGGTCACCGCTACAGCTATCTGTATTAATTTAAAAAATCGGGACTTTACTGGTATCGTACTGCCTCCGGGCATTGCCTCCAGTATTGTTCCAACCATATTTGTATTTACAAATGTCCCATATGTGTCTGATTCAGACCAAGAGGACGTAAAACTCCATTTTCTCTCTCTCGTATTAGTATGACGTGCATCAAAACACAAGAAATTACTTTCTTCCTCCATCATCTCCCCCCCCCCCCCCCCCCCCCCCATTAAAGTAAACAAAAAACAACAAAAACAACAACAACAACCCTCAAGCTTAAAAACAAGAGAGAGAGAGAGAGAGAGAGAGAGAGAGAGAGAGAGAGAGAGAGAGAGAGAGAGAGAGAGAGAGAGAGAGAGAGAGAGAGAGAGAGAGAGAGAGAGAGAGAGAGAGAGAGAGAGAGATTCTTATTTTCTGATGATAATACAACTGATAAGCGTTAGGTGTTCGTTTTTATCCAGTCCCCAGGATACAAAAAACAAAAAAACAAATAAAATGAAATGCAAAGCAAACAGTTCAATAAGCATGAAAAAATACACGCAAGTTGAAAGAATACAAGCATACATTAATAATGAACATCAACTCAAACATCAATCGAGGAGGGAGCGGCAATGCACAGAGTAGAACTAGAAGTAAGCAGGAATGACAGAAAAGATGAGTGAATCTTCTTTTTTGATTGCTCAGTTTCCTGTCAATTATGAGCGCAGATGCGTTATGCGCCTAAGTAAGAAATAATTAGGCCCAGCATGTCCGACTTCGGCTGGAGTAAATCTTTTTGAAAGTGCTTCTTGAAAAGAAGGCAGGAGAATGGACCGGTTAGGCAGAAAGATAGTAGATGGCAGCAAGCAGAGGGAAAAGGCAGAGTCAAAGAGAGTTGACAGATTAGAGGAAGTTTCAAGCACAGAACTTCCAGAACAGGTGGGGGAACTATTTATACGGGGAGAAAATTTTAGGCTGTGGAGAATAGAACACATTTTTGCTTACACATCCGGGGCAAAGTGTGGATGCCTCATGCCTCCATATGGGGAGCTGAATGACCCCACCTTCCGCAAGTGTCTCCCCTAGGGGATACCGGTGTGTGTGTGTGTAGGTCTGGATTCATTTTATGTTTTATGCACATTTACATCGCTTATTTGTGCATCAAATACTAAAATTTCATTGCGTTCGTGTTATTAGTTTTGAAGCATTAGCTCAACAAGTAACGTTACCCCGTTAACAATCACAAATCGCAGCTACTCAAAATGGGTCAAAATCGGGTTGCCCACCCAAACAGCAATGAACTGTAGTCATGTAGGCGCAGTTCCTCCGGGCTTCCTTGACAACATATGGGGGTCATGGGACATTGTGTAAATTGTTTGCCTTGCCAAAAACAGTGGACACACCCAATTGCGACCCGTTTTGAGTACCATACTTCTGTGAATTTCAAACTTGGGGGTGGCCTGGTTTGTTGAGCTAATGTCATAACGCGAATACAATGCAATTTGAGATTGGAGTACACATGTTATTGAATGAGCGACTTAGCGGCCTTTTTTTACCACCAGGTGGCATGACGCTCGAGTGGGGCTAATCCTCTCTATATTCTTAGTTGGGGATAAAGAGAGAGAGAGAGAGAGAGAGAGAGAGAGAGAGAGAGAGAGAGAGAGAGAGAGAGAGAGAGAGAGAGAGAGAGAGAGAGAGAGAGGAGTCCCACCCTCTCTCTTTCTTTCACTACGCCCAACTAAGAAAAGCGCGTGATAAGCCCCTAGTGGATTGACTGCCCCCTGGCGGTCAAATAATCGCCATAAGTCGACCATTACTTCACTGCAAAATTTGTGATGACTTGATTACGCCATCTTTCTTTTGTGCGCTTGTGAAAAAGTGGTACTTAACTTTTGTTGAGTAGTATATTGTGAGCCGAACTTTTCAAGGCTGTAATAGAAAAAGAGCTGGCGCGGAGAACGGCAACAAATCACAGGGCTATGGACGCACCCACCCGACGTTTCAGAGTATAAGGTTGCGGACACATTAGACGCGGAAGTTACGCACAGAAACCCACAAATAAGTAAAAGAAACCAGACAGGAGGCAGAAGCTACCTTTATTGAGTCTGTGTTGAATGACAACTCGGCTCCGTTCAACGGTGATCTCACACTTGGGGAAGTAAAAACGGCAGTCGAGAATCTACGATCAGCCAGTAAAGCTCAGTTCTGGTGCCGACCCTGCCAGTCAGCTTGTGTTATGGCTACCACATGAAAAGAGTTAAAGT
Organism: Phymorhynchus buccinoides; assembly: GCA_017654935.2. Taxonomy (NCBI): domain Eukaryota; kingdom Metazoa; phylum Mollusca; class Gastropoda; order Neogastropoda; family Raphitomidae; genus Phymorhynchus; species Phymorhynchus buccinoides. The sequence continues at coordinate 61,334,404 of CM065683.1, read as the reverse complement.
TTAAAGTTTCAAATTTCATTATACAAGCACCAAATTTGATACACATGTACATTTGTAAATATTTTACGATGTTTTACACAATCATGACAGCATATATGCATATTTATTTATAAATAAATTCAAAATGTCTGCCAAAGTATTACTACTAGATTGAAAAAAAGATTAGATTTGCAAATTTAATTATATAAGCACCAAACTTCGCAAGCATGCACACATGCAAATGCTAAGCAGGCCCTGTTATGCTGTTACACAATCACAACAAACTAAATGCATGGTGTTTATGTGTGTCTAAAAATATTATTTTTCAAAATGGCCGCCAATAAGCTGAAGTATGACTAAATAACAAAATGAATTATGGCTTAGACTTGCAAATTTCAAGCAATGAGCACCAAACACAGCAGACGCTTACATATATGTTAATGCAAAATATATACTGTTACATAATCAGGACAAATTATATGAACATTTTTATTTTTTATGGTCGCCAAGCAACTTGCATTTTGATTTAGAGGACACTGCCTGCCCCCCTCATACTCAACAGAGAAGCTGTCTCTGTTCCCTGCTGGGGAGTAGGTGACAAGGCAGCCTCTGGATCCCTGCCTTTCAGGTTTTCCATGATTTTGTAGAAGCACCCATGCGCATCACAAAACAGTTTGATTTATTGCTTTAAAGTCGCTTAAAGGCAAAGGGAAGTGGAGCAGAATGAAGTACCTTGTATAAGCCCATATTCTTTTAAGCGCCCACCCCTAACTTTGGAGCGATTTTCATGCATAGGAGTACTTACCGAAAAAACGTCCACCCTCCACTTGGGAGCAAAATTCGTGCATAGGGGTATGTACTTTGTAAACGCCCACACCCTACTTTGGATCAGTGGGATGGGGGTATTTGGTTAAGTCGGTACCAGCTAGACATAGCTTTTTAGAGATGTATTTTTCCAGATTTATCTCAGAACTATAACATCAAAAGTTATGACATTATCAATGACATCACACTTCCCCTAGCAAACACAGGAGCAGGCATCTCCCAAAATTAACAACATAAGGTCATTGGATAAGAGACCCTAATGTCATGCCTTTTAGTGACAGGCACAGTCCTTATGCCCTATACAGAGAGAGAATGCAGTTATGTATTTTGTTTATGACTTTGTAAACACCCGCCCAGGCTTTAAAAATTTTTTTCCGACCATGACTGCCAGATAGCAGAGGGGGCAGATGCTCTTCTGGCGGGCTGATCTAGAATTTGTTTACAGTGGAGATGCCTTGCCCAGGTTACATCCCCACTTTCTCTGCTCAAGGGATTTGAGGACTGGGGAAGGTCCCCAAAGGCCAACCCTTCCCTTTGGCTGCAGCACCAGAGCCAAAATGCCGCACTCCCCCCACTTTTCGACCAATTTCGTGCATATGTAGGGTGGTGATGGTGTGTGTGTGTGGGGGGGGGGGGCTTGTACAAGGTACTTTACAATATTATTAATCACAAAAAATGGCATAGAATACTACTTTCCGTTTCTGTGTTTTTGCTGTAGTGTTTTTTATGTATACTTTGCGTGCATTTGGATATATATTACTGAAAAACTCATGAAAAATAGGATTCTATTCATATGCAATTTTATGTGTGCACGCAAACACACACTGTGACACACACACGCAATTACGCACGCACGCACGCACGCGCACGCACGCACACACACACACACACACACACACACACACACACACACACACACACACACACACACCACCATCACCACCACCACTAACAGGACCAGTAGCAGCGACTGTAAAGAAAACTATAGATACGTGACGAATTGCAAGGATTGGCAGAAAAAAATGGTAATATGTTAATGTGAAACATGAATAATGTACTACTTACTACACCAGTTAACTCAATTGTCCTATGCTGAACGGAAGGGCAGGGTGGGTGGTGTGGACAAGGGGGGGGGGGGGCAGTTTCTGGTCCTTGTTGCCCAGAATACTGACGTGTGTTCCCAGTTAAAGCTCTGAGCTTTTAAGACTGCCAGGCATCAAGGATACGTTGGACTGATACAGTCCATGGTAAGCCCCGCCAAACAGATCAGTAAAACAATCAATAATTACTAATCAAAGTTCTTAATCAATCAGCCCATGTCTTATTGCTCAATCATTTAAATTATTATCTTTTATTGTACAAGGAGGTACTTCTAATTCTATTCTGTCAGTTATTAGATTCATGTACGTATAATTTTTTTTAGGGATGTTAAGCACCATAATAATCTCTCTCTCTGTCTCTCTCTCTCTGTCTGTCTGTCTGTCTGTCTGTCTCTCTCTCTCTCTCTCTCTCTCTCTGTCTCTCTCTCTCTCGTGTTGTTTAAACATGCATATCCCCCCCCCCCCGTCCCTCTCTCTCTCCCCACCCTCTCTCTCTCTCTCTCTCTCTCTCTCTCTCTCTCTCTCTCTCTCTCTCTCTCTCTCTCTCTCTCTCTCTCTCTCTCATATGAAAAAGTATGTTGCTTTTGCTTCTGCCATCTTCTGTATTAGTGTATTAGTGTATTAGTGTATTAGTGTATTAGTGTATGAAAGCAAAAAAGGGATTTGTTGAGATACCCTCCTCTCCTCCTCTCTCCCGTTGATTGGGGCTGTTGGCCTATGTGAACTAAAACATTTGCCTTGCCTCTCTCTCTCTCTCTCTCTCTCTCTCTCTCTCTCTCTCTCTCTCTCTCTCTCTCTCTCTCTCTCTCTCTCTCTCTCTCTCTCTCTCTCTCTCTCTCTCTCTCTCTCTCTCTCTCTCTCTCTCTCTCGTAATCATAATAATAATAGCTTCATTATTTTTTATGTCACAGGTATCGATTATTCACCTTATGATTATGTGATGTGCCTTAGTATATCCCCCCCCCACCTGGCGTCTCCCATTACCTTAATTTTCCCCCGATTTTTTTTATGCATGCATTACTTTAATCTTCTTTATGTCTGCTAAACATTTCTAAAAATAATAAAGCAATTAATCTTCTTTGTGTCTGCTAGAGAGCTGAATGTCAGACATTAGTATCAACTATCATGTCTTGAGTTCCACATAATACTGACATAGCACACAGTCCCAGTAATAGGAGCTTCTCTATTCAAGTTGCAATATCACAATCTCGCATAATTTTCCTCTTCCTACTATAGAGACATTATACGAGCTCTTTCATGACATTTTACACGGCAAAACGTACCTGGGTCACTACTTTCTTCCAACTTTCGATTTTACAGGTATTTTGGATTTATCTTGATTTCAAAAAGGCCTTCGATACAGTACCACACGAAATACTTCTTCTAAAAATGAATGCAAAATTATCTGCGATAATATATTTTAGTGGGTTCGATCATTTTTAAGTGGAACAAAACAAAGTGTTCGAGTTGGTTCAGAATACTCTGAAAAACAAAAATGTTTTAAGTGGTATCCCCCAGGGCAGTATCCTCGGACCAGTCTTATTTACAATTTTTATTAATGACTTACCAAATTTTATACAAAGCACATGCAAAATATTCGCAGACGACACAAAGATTTATAACAATACAACAGAAAACAATACTATGCAAAGTGACTTGAATAACCTCCAGAAGTGGACTGACGACTGGAACCTATATTTTAATGTGTCAAAATGCAAAGTTATGCATGTAGGCAAAAATAATCCAGAATATGATTATGTTATGAAAATCGATCAAGAGGAGCAAAAGATAAATGTATGTACTGAGGAAAAAGACCTTGGAGTCGTATTTGACAAAAATCTTACTTTTGATACACATATCCATAAAGGGATAAATAAGGCAAATCAGATGTTGGGAATAATTAAAAGAACATTCATTCGTTTAGGTAGGGAAACATTTTTGTTATTATAGGCCTACAAATCATTGGTACGTTCACATTTAGAGTATGGTAATATCATCTGGTACCCGTATCTAAAACGTCAATCAGCTTCTATTGAAAGGGTACAGAGGAGAGCAACCAAGATGGTTAAAAGTTGTAAAGATTTCAATTACCAAGATAGATTAAATTTTTTAAACCTAAAAGGAAGACGTGTTAGGGGAGACCGTATGCAGATGTACATTTTCTTTAACAACTTAGATGACATTAGCATTGATTCTCTTTTTACACTATCCATTTATAACAGCACTAGAAATCAAGAGGGAAAATTACATATAGGCCTACAGCGTTGTAATACTAACAGGCGTAAACATTGTTTTAGTAATCGAGTTGCTAACCTCTGGAATTTACTAACACCTAACCTAAAAAGAGCACCAACACTAAATACCTTCAAAAATCTCCTTGACAAAGATGAACGTTTTAGTCAACTATTTTTTTAACATGATGATTGAATTACAATCATAATTTTAAAAGGCATGCGCATGCTTATGCAAACAAAACAGTGTTAATGAAGGGACGTTTATAAGCCGCGAGGTTTAGGCTTGAGCCAGTCCCACACTATACTATACTATGCTATACTATACTTAAAATTCGTCGACTGCTCGCGCCGATTTTAATCAATAATTTCTTTTTTAAGAGGGTTCTTTGCAATGCCCCTGTATCTAAAATAATTTTGAATGTATTCAAGATTAGGTTCCACCAAATTTTACATTAGTAGCATCAGTTTGCACGGATTAGGCCTTTTTTGGACATTACATGCGCAGCTACAAGAGAGAGATCGATAGAAGGACAACCATGTCGACAACATTTTCTCCATAATAACATCTTTTCCCCCGACTCTCTAATCCCCGATCAGACAGGATAGCGGACTACAAGAAGACCATTCTTGTCTTTCATGTAGCTGATGAGCTAAAACCTTTTTTGTTTTTTGTTTGGGGGAGTGTGGTGTCAGAATGATACATGAGCCTCGTTGAATTGGAAAACTGACCAAGGAGTAGCCCCCACCTAATGGCATGCTTTGTTAACAAAAACAAAGTCGAGGTATAATAACTGCCCTCACCTGCTCTAGGGTGATGTGTGTGTGTGTGGGTGGGGGGGAATATCCTGGCTGTTGTTTTCTTTGTACCCGGAGTTCAAAACGTTTTGCAGCAATTGGTAGGAAAATGTGTTACGGTTATTATGATTGTTGAACATTATGCTTTGCTAGCGTTGATTCAATGAGCAATGAGCCCCATCAAAAGCGCGTTCAACGCGGGCAACCACGTGACAAACCCACTTGAAGTCTCGCGAGACCGATAGTCAAGATGGCAGCGTACAAGTCATAGTTTAAGTTGTCTGATAACATCGTTTCTTCCTTTGCGACCATTATGTAGATGGTTTTTTGGCTGATTAAATTCATGCAAGTGTTTTGTCACACTATTGCATCGAGTTAGTTCGCTCAAGTGTTTTGGGGTGTTCTGTCATCTAGTTATGTAATAATATAATGATTTAACAAAAATAAAGTTACTTATTTTCTGCATAATATGAAAGGAAAGCCAACTGATCTAAAGCTAAAAAGTGGCTGAAAAGATTGCTCTCCGTTTCCAAAACGAAGCATATGATTCCTCTGATTCTGAAAGGGTCAATAATTAATAGCTGCATCTGATGAAACGTTATCTCTTTTATGAAGGCGTAAATTGGTTCCCTACACCATGTTGTTTAAACATGCATATCATGCTGTACTAACAGTTTGCTGTTTGCTCGAACAGAGCGGTCACAGGGAAACGTTTGCTGTTTGCTCGAACAGAGCGGTCACAGGGAAACGTACCCTATCGTGTAAAACAACATGTTTACAAAGCACACGACTTTCAAGAGAGAAGAATAAAGACGCTGGGAAGGTGAGAGGAAGGGCAGCAGTGGAAAGAGAAGGTGGTGGTGGGTTAGAAAACAACAACAGAACCTGATTAGTGAGGTGTCGACCGCGTTACGGGTCAATAACTTAATAATAATGATGGCCAACGTCTGCTAGGATTAAGTGCTCTCGCCTGTCCCTTGCATTCATTACGGTGGTCAGTTGACACCTTTTAATAACTGGATGGGTGGCACGCACGTTCACGCGCACTGATTCACACACGCACACACATAGGCCTACACATATAAGCCCTACACAAAACGCGCGCGCGTACAAGTGCGCATTAACGTGCAGGTTTACGATCCGGATGTTATTCCACCTTTCCTATTTTCAACCCCGTTGAACATTTCAGCGAGATCGAAAGAATAAAATAAGAGAAGATGAAAAAGAAAAGCAGAAGAAGAATGCTGACTTCAACCCTACTCCACCTGTATAAATCTGGGCCAGTATTCACGTTGAGATAGCATGAGACTTAGCATCATGCTAACTTAGAAGCTCTTCCAATGTCCTATAGGATTTAATAGGACTTTTGGAAGAGCTTCTAAGTTAGCATGATGCTAAGTCTCATGCTATCTCAACGTGAATACAGGCCCTGGGAAGCGTTACTGGCTGTTAAACTTACCAAAGGACAACCCTTACCTGTCTTGACCCCACACATGATACTTTCCAAACTTATTTTGCTTGCCATTTGTAATGTCTTATAATTACAAAAGAGTTCTAAGTCAGCGATCGAGCACTTCCTTGGCGGAGGTTTGCTTTGGAACTTCAAAACATACCCCACTTCATTCCTTGGGCGATGTTGATCAAGAATATATTATGCATAGCTGTTGGGGTCTATGATAAACGGTTTTAGGACTACGGATTACGAATTTTGAACAGATTTAGACACACACAGTAGCGAAAACGACTTTTAAGGTACCGTTAAGAAACAGACAATACTTCAGTCACAGATCATGAACAGGTTGCCCGAGGGTAGTTTTTGAATTCTCAGACATGCCTCTTTCACTGTGCAAAATGGCATAGCGGTATGAAAATTTGAAAGATTCGGGACAATTTTTGTTTTAGCCAAGGCACCCTATTAACCTTCTTTCAGGAAAACCCCCACCTCACTGCACCTAATAAAAAAAAAAGAAGAGAAATGCAGTGGCTATTCTCCCTTTAGTGGGGCAATAGAACTCAGGCTGTTTTCCCTCATGAGGGAAAATAGAACTCAGGCTATTTATAGCACTGACTGACTGAGTCTATCCGATTTTGCTAAGCATTGCCGAAGTAACTTCTGGTTAAAATAGGCTTAACATAGAGTACTAATCAGTGGCATAGGGACGTTTGGAAGCCGGGAGGGGGGCAGGGTTGCAAACAAACAACAACAACAACATGCAGTATTTATACGGCGCTGAATCTTGATAGAAATCAAATCAAAGCGCACACACATGTTAGCATTCATAACGCATTCAAACAAAAATGCAATACAAAGCGAACACACATGTATGACATAAATGGTATACAGCAGAAACAGACCTAAAGGCAAGAGAGAGAAGGGAAAGAGAGTGGAGCCTCAATGACAGGGGAACAGGTGGGTTTTGAGGTTAGATTTGAAAGCAGAGAGGGTCGGTCGCTGACGGAGGGAAAGAGGAAGTTTGTTCCAAGATGTCGGTCCTGAGACAGCAAAAGAGCGCCAACCAACAGTTGAAAGCTTATACCTAGGTATCTGGAGAGATAGAGAGTCAGAAACTGAACGTAAAGTGCGAGCTGGCGTATAGATGAAAATATTGTCGCAGAGGTAAGATGGAGCAGCTATGTGGATAGATTTATAGCAAAGGGTGTTTAATTTATGCTCAATTCTGTCTGCAACAGGAAGCCAGTGCAAAGAACGGAGAAGAGGGCTAATGTGATCGAACAGTTACAATATTTTTCTTCCTTAAACAAACTGAGGGATGGGTGGGCACGCAAGCGCACGGACAAGGTGGATGGGTAGGTTTAAGTTACACGTCATAGTAAATGCTACAAAAACACTTCAGAATTGTTATTTTTTAACCATAATCATAATCAACAATAAAAATGTATGAATGAAAGAAAACAAGATGTGAAATGAAAGGAGACATCGAAGCTGATGATAATTTGAATGTAAAAGATGCAATCAAAGCTTCTCGTAAAAAACACCCACTAAGACTATAGATTGGGACTATATTAATCTTTTTTTCTTTTTTTTCAATTTTTATTGTGGTTTTTTTTTAGGAGGTGGAACCTCTGTAACCCCTCTCAAATCCGTATTTGATGTAGTGCCCAAGTCCAAAGACATGCAACGATATAACAATGAGGCTTATACATAAAAGACAAGAAAAGGAAACACATCTGAAGCATCTAAGCGTCATGCCACATTGTAGCAAGTCTTTCTTTGGCGATGATTGAATTTAAGAAAAGCCCAAACCATAAAAGAACAAACTTACTAAAATTATCATATCTATAAGCAAGAAGTGTACTTTACTACTTATAAGGTAGGTCTAGCTCAGACAATATTTCATGGTAAATTGGACATATCAATGTTAGAAGCCAAACCAGGCTATGCTACTGTCAAATATTGTGACCAAAAATCAGTTATAATCAATGATATTTGTTCAAAGCAAATCAGTCATTATCACTATCATCCAGAGATGACCTAATAAAACAAAGCATACCAAATTCTAACAATTATGTAAAACTTCAAAACGTGTGACTCAGTCAGTCCTGTCTGACTAGCCACGACTTCCAGATACAAAGGAGGCAATTACTATTCCAGAGGACTGGGCATAGTGTTAAATGTAAAGAAGCCTTGCCCAAAATATCCCCACTCTCCTGGACAGATATTTTAGACAGCTGGTGTTGGGGAAGGTCTCCAAAGGGCAATTAATCCTTTTTGCTGCAGTACTAGTAAGAGCCAGTGCAAATGCCCCCGAGTTTCGGATTCAATATAATTCACAAAAGATTAACACTTTACCATGATTTGCCTTCTCAAGATTCAAAATGTGACATAGAACATGGATCAAAGGTAAACCTACCTTTGAGAACATCGAATAAACTAGTGAAACCGAGCTGAACCATGCAGGCCCTCAGCTCCAATGAGCGCTTTCAATTTTACTCACATGAATTCACATTAGCAGTTTAACGTTTGGATTTTGTGTGTCGTCTGTACTTTTTCATCTCCAAGGGTGTGGAAGTGGTGGGATGGCATTGAACGTAAGAACAGAAGCAGAATTGGGGTGCAACTATTATTTTAATTATTGTTTTATGCAAAAGTCACAGGGGGCATGTGGGGAAGAAGATATAGATAACAGAGATATGAATAAGAGGATTTTAGAATGAAATAGTGAGGCCAAGAGAGGGGATTTTAGTATAATTTTTTTTACAGATATCGATGTAAATTATTGTATGAAAAAAAGGAATCTTTGAATCCTTTCTCTCTGTCTCTCTCTGTCTGTATCTCTTTCTCTTCATTTTGGGGGAAGCATGACTGCCCCCCCCCCCTCCCCCTTCTGCAGCAGCTTTCAGGGTATTGTGAAGACAGAAAGAAAGCAACAGCAAAGAAGCTACAAAAACCGCAATGCCTCACCATTCTGCAATGAAGTAGAGGGTATTTAGGGTTCAAATTAAGTCAGTTTCTCTCTCTCTCTCTCTCTCTCTCTCTCTCTCTCTCTCTCTCTCTCTCTCTCTCTCTCTCTCTCTCTCTCTCTCTCTCTCTCTCTCTCTCTCTCTCTCTCTCTCTCCTTTTCACTTGCTGGCTTGCTCGAATTTCAGGAAGACATGTCTGCCCCCCCCCCTCCTCTGAGCCAGCCCCCCTGCCCCCTGTTCCTACGCCACTGCTAATTTGGCTATGTGTCCAAGTGTCGTTATGTGTCTCATGATCAGTGTCCACGTGTCGTTGTGCTTGTAATGACGTGTCGATGACTGTGTCCGAGAGCCGATGTGTCCGAGTGTCAATGTGTTCGAATGTCGATATGCCCACATGTCGTTGTGTCACCGTGTCATTGTGCCCCTACGTCGTTTTGCCGCCGTGTTGTGCCCCCTTGCCATTGTGCCCCCTTGCCATTGTGTCCCCGTGTCGTTGTGCCCCCGTGTCATTGTGCCCCCGTGTCGTTGTGCCCCTGTGTCGTAATTGCCATTGTGCCCCGTGTGTTGTGCCCCCATGTCGTTGTGCCCCCGTGTCATTGTGCCCCCGTGTCGTTGTGCCCCTGTGTCGTGCCCCCTTGCCATTGTGTCCCCGTGTCGTTGTGCCCCCATGTCGTTGTGCCCCCGTGTCATTGTGCCCCCGTGTCGTTGTGCCCCTGTGTCGTGCCGAGTGCCCCCGTGTCGTTGTGCCCCCATGTCGTTGTGCCCCCGTGTCAGTGCCCCCGTGTCGTTGTGCCCCTGTGTCGTCGAATTGTGTCCCCGTGTCGTTGTGCCCCCATGTCGTTGTGCCCCCGTGTCATTGTGCCCCCGTGTCGTTGTGCCCCTGTGTCGTGCCCCCTTGCCATTGTGCCCCTACGTCGTTGTGCCCCCATGTCGTTGTGCCCCCGTGTCCCCCCGTGTCGTTGTGCCCCTGTGTCGTGCCCCCTTGCCATTGTGTCCCCGTGTCGTTGTGCCCCCATGTCGTTGTGCCCCCGTGTCATTGTGCCCCCGTGTCGTTGTGCCCCTGTGTCGTTGTTGTGTCCCCGTGTCGTTGTGCCCCCATGTCGTTGTGCCCCCGTGTCATTGTGCCCCCGTGTCGTTGTGCCCCTGTGTCGTGCCCCCTTGCCATTGTGCCCCTGTGTCGTTGTGCCCCCGTGTCGTTGTGCCCCTGTGTCGTGCCCCCTTGCCATTGTGCCCCTGTGTCGTTGTGCCCCTGTGTCGTTGTGCCCCTGTGTCGTTGTTGTGCCCCTGTGTCGTTGTGCCCCCGTGTCGTTGTGCCCCTGTGTCGTGCCCCCTGGGTGTCGTTGTGCCCCTGGGGTCACAACTGATTGAACAAAAGGTCACAACAACGCGGAGTTACAATGCACAGTCATAAATGTTTGTTCTTGTTCTTCACACACACACACGCACGCACGCACGCACCCACACTCGCACGCACGCACGCACACGCACACACAGAATTCCTTGAATGGCATTTTTGTTTGGAGTCTGACTGCTATAACCCGCTGGTCATCCATAATGCCATGCCACAATCGCGGGTTAATAGTTCTAAGTGTAGAGTTTATTATACACTCATACACAGACACACACATGGGCGCACCCACAGACATATACACGCATCATATTTTAACACTGTAAAAAGAATATTTAAAAAAAAATAAAAATAATAATGGGCATTTCTAGCGCTTAATCTCAAATAAGCCCTAAACGCTTACAATAATAAAATGTTATTAATACATTAAAAAAAACATCAATAGAAACTAATGAATGTCAAAAATATGTCTGAGAAAGATAAGGCATCAAATTGGGGTATATTATCCAAAGGCCCTATTGTCTTAGTTTTGGGATGTAAGGATATACCTTATTTTATATATGCGCCACAGAAGAATCCCCAATACTGCAGATGGATTTTGTTCTCTACCCAGGTATTTGGGCTGAAATATGTCTGGCGATGAAAGGGTTAAACCCTTGATAAAGAAGCCTACCATGGATCATAATGACTTAAAAAGTTATCGGCCGGTGTCCAACTTAGCGTTTGTTTCCAAAATAATCGAGAAAATTGTCCTTGCACAATTGTCCTGAGCAAACAATTTGTTCAACCCCCTCCAGTCTGCCTATCGACCTGCTCACAGCACTGAAACGGCTCTGACTAAAGTTCTTAACGATCTCCTCTAAGCTCTTGACAATGGAAAAGTGTCAGTCTTGACTCCTAGATCTGTCGGCAGCATTTGATACAATAGATTACACCATTCTTTTCTCTCGGCTAGAACGTGTTTTCGGAATCCATTCTACAGTGGTTCTCCTCATATCTAACAAATCGCTTTCAGACTGTCTTGATCAACAACTGCAGTTCAGATCCGAAGTTAATTTCTTGTGGTGTACCTCAGGGATCTGTATTGGGGCCAGTTCTCTTTGTCCTGTACACTGCTTCTCTATCTGTTTTTGCTAGTCACTCTGTTATTGGCCATTCATTTGCTGATGATACCCAGCTTCAAAAATCGGCAGAACCTACCCAGCTTGACAGCGCTATTCAGTCTATGGAATCCTGCATTCATGATGTCAAATCCTGGATGACATGCAACAAATTAAAACTAAATGACAAGATGGAAGCTCTGATTGTTTCCTCTCAGCGTATGTCTGCAACTATCTCTCTTCCAGAAACTCTTACAGTTGGCAATGCTTGTGTTCAGTTTTCTAAGTCAGCAAAGAATCTCGGAGTTACCCTCGATTCAAATCTTACAATGCATACACAGGTTATTAATCTCCGCCGCATACGTTTAATCAATTATGAGCTCAGACAATCGAATCAGTGCTGTTCGACACTTTCTGTCTGTTGCAGCCACGAACACTCTTATTTCTGCCTTTATTCTTTCTCGCATACTATTGCAACTCTCTTCTCTGTGGACGTGTTCAAAAACTGCAAAACAATGCAGCACGCCTCACTCTCAAGATTCCACGTTCTGATCATATAACACCTCATCTTCGTAACTTGCACTGGCTTCCAGTAGAGGCTAGAATCAAGTATAAAATAGCTTGCCTTTGTTTCGGTGCTGTTCACTCTTCTGGTCCCGTCTATCTCTCCGAACTAGTAACTGTCTACACACCTGCTCGCTCCCTACGTTCTTCTTCTGACTGCTGCACACTCATAAAGGTTCCTCGGGTCCACACGAAATCTTTTGGTGAACGATCCTTCTACTATTTAGCACCTCACTTATGGAATTCCCTCCCACAACATGTCCGCTCATCTGACTCTATCTCCGCCTTTCGCTCTGCCCTTAAAACTCACTTGTTTCGGACATATTATGATTGATTTGTGTTTGAGTGTGAGGGGTGTGGTGGTGGTGGTGGTGGTGGTGGGGGGGGGGGGGGGGTCGGTGTCATTGCAGAACTCTTGTAAAAAAACCCGTATTTACAATTATTTCATAATACTATGTTGTATGTAGAATGTTTACGTCTTGTAAACTTTAAATGCTTGTAATTGAGGTAGAAGGGTATATTTGTTCTTTAAAAATATGTCTATTATAATTAGTCATGTAATTGTATGTCGATGGCAGTATGATTTTATTTCAAGTTACAGTATTGTATCCAAACTTGATTGAAAATGTGAATGTGGTCTATGTTTCTTAGAATTTTCATATTGTAACTATTTTACTTTTGTATAATTAATTGTGTGTGAGTGTGTGCGTGCATGTATGTGTGCGTTCATATATGTGTGTGTGTGTGTTTGTGCATGTATGGGTGTGTGTGCCTGCATGCATGCAGGCGTGCGTACTTGCGTGTGAGCGCGCGCGTACGCGCGTGTGTGTGTGTGTGAGGAAGTAAGAGAACGTTGCGTGCAATCGTGTTTATTTTACTTTCTAATGATTCATTATTTGTTTGCCTTTAATGTTCTTGTTATCAATGTAAAACGCACTGAGCTCATGTGAGAAAGAGGCTATATAAATGTCTTTGATGTTTTGAAAAGATCTGCCCCCGACCTTGACCCTTTACCAACCCCTTTGTTGTATGAATGTCTTGATGTTGTTGTGCCAGTCATGACTCAGATCATAAACAATTCTTTACTGAGTGGTGTTTTCCCTGACCTGTACAAAACTGCTCTTGTTAACCCTTTCATCGTCAAAGTCGCATTTTAGCACCACAGTGCACCTATGTCATTAAAAGGCATCAAATTGGGGTATATTATCCAAAGGGTACTATTGTCTTAGTTTTGGGATGTAAGGATGTAAAGATAACAGAAAATCAGTATTACACCCCCAACTGTAGGAAGCTGGCAGAGTGGATAAGACGTTCACCTGCCAATTACAATGCGCGAGTCACTGGGTGACCAGGTTCAAATCCCGGCCTCACCCGGCGAGTCCTTCGGATGGGAACTTAAAGCTAGTCTGACCCATGAGCTTTACGCACATTAAAATCCCAAAGCAGTTAAAAGTCTGTAAGAGCAGGGAGAAATCCCGCTATCTGGTATGACCAAATTGATAGTTTTCTCCCCTAAATAAAAGTGGCGCTGCGCTTGCGGCGATGCGCTCTCCAAGTGGGAGCAACCCGAATTTAACAGATAAGTCTCTGTGGCTAGAATATACCAAATAACAAATAAAAATACTAACTTAATTTCTTTAGCACTTGATAACAAAAATGTATAAAAATCTACACGAAGTTGAATGACTACGTTTTGTTTTCTTGTGCAGTAATCTATTGCACTTCACTCATCCGTTTTGCTTGTTGTTTGTGTTTTTTTGTTTGTGGCACAAGCCACAAACCTATAACTCACTTTGTCGGTCTGTCGGTCTGTCGGTCCAAAATTGTCGCACATATTGTAAAAGAGAAAGAAAAACGTGCCACAAACGATTGCGAATCCGCGCTTGTTACTTAGTAAGTTTCATGAAGGAGTCTAGGGGAAGCCCTGTGAAAGGTTGGAAAAAAAATCTATTTAAACATTTTGCTTTGTAATTTTGAAGCCTCGATTTTAGTACTTAAATTGCAGGGGGCATATTATGGGGCACTGTTTACAATCTATTTGTCTTATATTTGTATCTTTCAAACTACTAGTGAAAACCCTTTTACATTTACTTTTTACTTCATGATTTGTGTTTGGCTATAGTCACTCTTTTGAAATAGTAATCTCAAACGAGGATACTTTCTTTCAAACTGTCATAAGTTTGTGTGTGTATGCCATTGAAAGAGCTAGTTGAAATGAGCAGGTTTCAGGCACACCAAAACAGTACACCTTAAACATGAGACTGCTAAAGTTTGATTAAATGAGTTTATGATGGCGACATCTTTGAAAACTAATGAGAAAGTTTCCCAGATCCAAATGATTTCTGTATGTATTTCTTTCTTAATTTGAGAACTAAAGTTACATGGCACATGCTACCAACAAACCCCCCCCCCCCCCCCCCCCCAACAAAAACACCAACAACCCTGCTTACACCAGTAGGACATTACACATATATTTTAAATATTGCATCCTGTGATGAAGTATGCAAATCAACTGTATTCTTCACACAGACATCACCCACACTGAATTACACTCTCCTGATGTTAAAAAAACAACAAACTAGAGCTCTAAGACACTAAATCACCAACCGCGATGCAGCGTTATTCGGCTCCAGTGACCTTGACCTTTGACCCATAACCTTCATTATCGAACTTGGCCTAGATCTTCCTACTACCTACCCGCATGCAAAATTTGAGCACCCTAAGTCCATCCGTTCAAACGCTAGAGAGGATACATACAAACACCACCTCAGACACGAGTGAAAACATTACTAATCCGCTCTCTATGATCATGGTTGGTAATAAATAGAAACAGTATATATCTACTTACTAGTGAACAAGAACATTACTGTTAAAACTTTGAAAATGGAAACTCGCTTTCAGTTTCGCAGAATATCATGTGAGGAGAAAAACGAATAAGCATAGACAGATTGACATCTATTTGAACAAAGACAGCACTGGCATGATGAAGAACAAACTCAAAACAAATCCACACAATCATTCTTTAGAAAACATTTATTAGAGGCTTTGACACCCACAGCACACATTTTCTTTTGCAAAAGGTTTCCTTAAAATGTTTCCTTACAAACACAGCATCACTACTGTCACTGTCATTAACACTCTTTGAAACACAATCACCCACTCATTCACTAGACACACACACACACAGACAGGTCTACACATACAACCAAACTCGCATACATACACACATGTACAAATGCACACACACATATACACACACACAAAGGCACAAACACTTAAATTTACAAGTACCGGGTATAACTACCGATGGGAAGCAGCCTTAGCAATTATAATGGTTATTCAAAACAAATGATCCAAATAACAATGAAAAGCTGACAACATATCATTAGCATTATAGCAATGCTGAAAAAAAGAAGATTTTGTTTCAGGTTTACTCCAGTAAGCCATTAATGAAAAGCTGTTAACAATTATTAAAATCTGGAAAGTGTGATAAGGTATGTTATTGTCAGGACAATATGATTACTTTCATGTATACAGACACAAATGGGTTCACACAATTAAGAAATGAAAGCTCATGAGTATCCTTCAACACCCCCAAGTCAATTTAATGAGGCCAAGTAATTAGAATGAGGAAAACATGATGAATGTCCCCGATTTGAATCCCACAACTTTCTATAGATAAAAACTTTCTGAATTCAATTATTACACTTATGCAATGTTGTTAAAACTGGTATAACACAGCTAGTAATGTCACTAGTAAAATGCTTATCAGCACAAATAAACACACTGGTTAAGTGTTTTTCCCCCCACTAACTAAACCTAAACAAGAAAAAATGGAGAAAACTAAAAGCTTTTAAAATGAAATAAAATCTGAACAAAATAATGTCAAAAACTGTGTGTAAACATGACTGCTTACTTTTGCTTCTTTTTTTGCTTGTTTGTTATACATTTTATGTAGGTTTCTCATGTTTAATTTATAACTGCTATCACTGTAGGTGAAGAGTGGCACAGAGGTAACCCGTTCGCCTTGCGTCAAGTAAACCCGAGTTCGAACCTGGGTACAGGGGATTTTTCCTCTCACTTTGCACTAGGCCTTACGGTCTGAAATGGAGTCTTTCAGATGAGACGATAAACCGAAGTCCTGTGTGCCCATGCACTTAGCACACGCTAAACCCAGTAGCAACGATAAAGTTGTCATTTGGTCACAATTTACTCCCCCCCCCGTTTTCCTTCCTCATCAGTCACACAAAAATTGCATGCATTAAAAAAAAAAGGGTGGCGCGCCTCTGGCTGCGACACGCTCTCCAGGTGGGAGCAGCCCGAATTTCACAGACGCCTCTGTGACTATAATACTGAATGCAATGCAGCAACAACTGAGTACAGGTCGATTGATGTTTGTTCTATGCTATATCTCCTGCGCTTCATTGTCATTACTACTGGCTATGATGTTTTGTGGTAGCTTTCCTGAAATTTGTTGTCATAGTTAATGGATGCAGCATGGTTGTTTGCTTTGTAGCAGATCTCCTGTACACTCCGTTGTCATCGTTACTGTCTGTGGCGTGGTCGATTCATCATTAATGTTTCTGTCCTATGCCTCTTGTGCTCTGTTGTCAATATTACTGTCTGTGGCGTGGTCGATTCATCATTAATGTTCTGTCCTATGCCTCTTGTGCTCTGTTGTCATTGTTACTGTCTGTGGCGTGGTCGATTCATCATTAATGGTCCTATGCCTCTTGCTCTGTTGTCAATATTACTGTCTGTGGCGTGGTCGATTCATCATTAATGTTCTGTCCTATGCCTCTTGTGCTCTGTTGTCATTGTTACTGTCTGTGGCGTGGTCGATTCATCATTAATGCTTCTGTCCTATGCCTCTTGTGCTCTGTTGTCATTGTTACTGTCTGTGGCGTGGTCGATTCATCATTAATGCTTCTGTCCTATGCCTCTTGTGCTCTGTTGTCATTGTTACTGTCTGTGGCGTGGTCGATTCATCATTAATGCTTCTGTCCTATGCCTCTTGTGCTCTGTTGTCATTGTTACTGTCTGTGGCGTGGTCGATTCATCATTAATGCTTCTGTCCTATGCCTCTTGTGCTCTGTTGTCATTGTTACTGTCTGTGGCGTGGTCGATTCATCATTAATGACCTATGCCTCTTGTGCTCTGTTGTCAATATTACTGTCTGTGGCGTGGTCGATTCATCATTAATGCTTCTGTCCTATGCCTCTTGTGCTCTGTTGTCAATATTACTGTCTGTGGCATGGTCGATTCATTAATGCTTCTGTCCTATGCCTCTTGTGCTCTGTTGTCAATATTACTGTTAGTGCACACGTGGTTGTTGCTTGATTGTTCTGGCCCAAGTTTCCCACACAGTGGAACCTCCCAAGATCACCCCTTATAAGACTCCCTCCCACTTAAGACCTACTTCTCTGAGACATCACCCTTCTTTGTAAGTATTAAAATTACTTCCCTTACACAACTCCCTCCCACTTAAGACCTTATTTTGGATGAGTTTTCAAGGCCTTACAAGGGAGGTTCCACTGTACTTCATTGTCTTCATCACTTCATTTGTTTGACCGTTCTGTTTTTGCTATGTCTCCTGAGCTCTATTGTCATTATCACTGGGTGCGGTGCGGGGCTTCTTCGACTTGGGCCGACGTCTATGGCCCCCTTCCCTCTGCTCCTGCTGGGGGGTAAACTTCCTGGATCGCGGGCGACATTTCCCCGATTTGTTGTCCCCTTGCCTCTGCTCGCTCCAGAGCCCTTCTACGGTGCTGCCTGGGGGCTGGTACCTGCATGGACAGTCAGAAAATAAGCTGCAATTTACCACAAAACCCTACAGAATACCATAAAACCCTACAGAATACCACAAAACCCTACAGAATTTACTGTGTTTTTCTATGAGGCTTTATTTCCAAGATTTTTTTTTCACTTAAAGGTCACAGACATAGAGTTGTAAACATTTTCAGATACACTTGGCTTTAATTGTGTTGTTTAGATGAACATAAATACATGCCATAAATGCAGTGAAAGGGCGAATTTTCTGGATTTCTATTTTGTTTTTGAAATAAAACAATGCTCAGAAATGGAAAAAAAAATCATCTTTGACTGAGTTGAACTAGTAAACGACGAAACAGATATTGAATGCAAAGGAAGTACAAAACTACAATCGTATTATGCCGATGTCCATGCCCTTGGGGTCAGAGCATGAACTGCGCACATGTGTCACACTGTGATTGACCCCGTCTACTTATAAATAGCTGCAAAAGACAAAGGACTGAACTCAACAACCACTAAAAACCTGGGAATCCACAAAAAGCCAAGGTCCTGCACAAAAAAGTGTTGGAACTAATTTCTAGTTCTATAATACTTTTTGACGTCAGAGTTATTATTTTACCTCAGACGGCACGGCACGTCACAAAATTAATACTCTCCCGACTCGCATCCCGACTGGAGCTTCGTGGCGGAGACACAAGTCAAACACTGCGCTTCAAACAAAAAAATACCTTCAATTCCAGCTTCAGATGAGTTGGAGACGAACAAGATAAAAAAAAAAAAAAAAGGTGAGACAACCTTATTCTTCAAACTACAGTAGTCAACAAAAGCATATTTTTCACTGAGAGTTGATTTGAAACGAATTTTCAGCAAAAAGAGCCCGTACACACCCTTTAACCCTCTTGCATTTATTCCGCCCCAAGCCGGAAGTTGCCTGTGTATTCAAGACGCCCAAAACCGCCCGTAGCTTGCCCCCACTCTGAGACCCCCTCTGATGACATTTTCATCACGCACTAAGTTCTGGTTTGTTATACACACACTATGAAGAAGCTTCTCACTTGCAATGATGTGATAGTAACTGTATGGCGCTCTGTGTGCTTAAAAAACCAGATTATCCCGAAAACGTGTGAAAGAATCTGAACACTAGAAGTTTTTTCTGTAACAAATGCGAATGCAAGAGGATTAATGTGCAACTGAACAATGATTATTTTATTCTCTTGCGCATTATGATGATCCCCAAGCAGTGAGCACATAGAATGTCTGAACACTAGTCAGCAGCAAGTGATTCAAGGGAGAGAATTGCCAAGTATATTGCTTGATGGAGTGAATCCTTATTCACAAACAAAATCATATTTTTCTTGCAACATTCATTGCTTACAGCCAATATACTTACACAAGGGCATATCAGTCAATATTCACATTCACCCTTTCATTTTGCCAGTGCAAAAAAAATA
>CM065683.1:61310830-61314314 GCA_017654935.2 Phymorhynchus buccinoides | reverse complement strand
CAATGGTCAGCTGTAGACATTTCTCACGTACTTCGGACAACTCCCTATTAAGCTCCAGTCAAATTGTTAGCGTAGTAGATCATTTAGATTATTAGACTAGCTTTTGTCCAAACCACCCACTTATCTTCTGTGTGAAACCTTATTTTTGCTTTTTAATTGTAACAATCTGAGCAGGAATCTCTTATTTCCTGTTTAAACCATATTTTTTGTAGAGGTGCAGAGTGGCACAGAGTGTTAACGCGTTTCGCCTCGTATATAAAAACCGATTTCGAGCCTTGGGTACTGGTGGGTTTTTTCCTCTCACTTGCCACTAGGGCAGTATACGGTCTGAACATGGAGTCTTCGGGTGATTGAGACGATAAACGAGATCACGGTGCTATGCACATTTAACATCAATAGTAAAGTCCCAATGCCCACATGGCCAAAAGGGCCGCAGAGGGCCCGTTAAAAACCCATTTCTCTCGCCCATGCACTTAAGCACACGCGCGTGTGTGGTGTGTGTGTGTGTGTGTGTATGTGTGTGGGTGTCTGTGTTGGTGTGTTGTGTGTGTGGTGTGTGTGTGTGTGTGTGTGTGTCATATCTCTATCTCAGCCCCTCTTTCTCTTTCATTGTGTCTCCCTTTCCCACCTTCTCTTCTTGTTCTTCTTCTTGTCGACAGGTTCTTCTTCTTGTTCTTCTGTTATTTGTTCTTTGTTGTTGTTCTCTTCTTCTGTTCTTGTTGTTGTTGTTCTTCTTCTTCTTCTTTATTCTCTTCTTCTTCTTCTTCTTATACTTATTCTTCTTTTCTTATTGCTTCTCTTTTCTTCTTCTTTTATCTCGTTTTCTTCGTCTTCTTTTTCTTCTTCTTCACTCTTATCTTATTCTTTTTTCTGCTTCTTTTAGGGAGAATCGAAACCACAAAGAGCATAAATACACCAAAACAACACCCCCCCTCACACCAAATAAAAAAAGCGCAGCCACTGTTCACCTCATCCCACTCCTCACCTTACTACTTCATCCACTCATTCAGTCATGTTCTTTTTATGCCCAGAGAGAGCACGAACGAACAAACTTTTATATTGAGGGGAAAAGAGTAAGCACGCAATCGGGCTGATGAGTAGCTAGAGAGAGAGAGAGAGAGAAGGAAAGAGAGAGGAGAGAGAGGAGGAGAGAGAGAGGCGAGAAGATGAGAGCTCTGATCGAAGATGAGAGAGAGAGAGGAGAGAGAGAGAGAGGAGAGATAATGAAATGAATGGAAGAATTTTTTTAGAGAGGGTAATAGAGTAAGCAATATCATGCTTTTTACATCAGCCCTATGGACAGAAATACTGATATAAAGTAGAAATGGAAAACGAAAAATAAAACAAATACAAAGTAATATAAAGCATGCAAAAACATCCCTATATGTAACAAATCAATAACAAAATTCAAATATATTATGAACTATACTCATATTAAGATTCAAAATGTGTAAGTAAAAGCATACACACCGGGAAAATAAAAACCCAATCCTACTTTTCACACTCATCTTAAAAAAATAAAGAAGTGCACAACGATGAAAAACCCACCTCAATCATACTTATATTTCATCCATCGAAAATGTACTTATTTGAAAAGAAACCATGCACAAATACGTCAAACATTATTACTTTACCTACTCATCTTAGCATGCACAATTAAATGTAAATACAGAGGAGAGGGGAGGAGAGAGAGCGAGAGAGGGAGAGAGAGAGAGGAGAGAGATGAGAGAAACGTGAGAGAGAGAGGAGAGAGAGGGAGAGAGACAGACAGACAGACAGACAGCCAGACAGACAGACAGACAGGACAGACAGACAGACAGACAGACAGGGGAACAGACAGGGACAGACAGATCAGCTCAGACAGACAGAGACAGAAGACAGACAGGGAAAAACCGCCAGAGCAGAATTACAGACAGAGACAGACAGAGACAGAAGAGAGAGACAGACAGAGACAGGACAGAGAGACAGACAGACAGGAGACTGACAGACATAACAGACAGACAGACAGACATAACAGACAGACAGAACAGACAGACAGACAGAGACAGGACATACAGAGAACAGACGAGAGAGACAGACAGAGAGAGAGAGAGACAGAGAGAGAGAGAGACCAGAGAGGACAGACAGAAGAGAGGAGAGAGACAGAGAGAGAGAACGAGGAGAGAGGACAGACCAGAGATGAGGAGAGAGGGACAGACAGCAGAGAGAGAGAGAGAGATATATTTATAGAGAGAGAGATAGAGACAGATACAGACAGAGACAGAGATAGAGACAGACAGAGGAGACAGAGAGACAGACAGAGAGACAGAGAGAAAGACAGATGGAGAGACAGATGAGAGGAGTTCGAAGAGGAGAGAGGAGATCGATAGAGACCGGATGGAGCTGGAGAGATTGATGGGACGACGCAGTGAGAGGCAGATGGAAGACGAAGAAGAAGAAGGAAGACGATGAGAGAGAGAGAGAGAGAGAAGCCAAGGTACTCGTACATAATTATATTGCAATGTAAACAGGTACACAGTGACAGGCAGATAGACAGAGAGGAGAATACAGAGGAAAAGAGAGAGAGAGAGAGACGAGAGAGGAGAGACGAGACAGAAGAGAGAGAGACGAGAGAGGAGAGGACCGGAGAGAGAGATGAGAGAGGACAAACACAATACACACACAGTCGGGCAGACAGTACAGACAGAAGAGTACCGCTTTAGTAGGGCGCCAGAGAGAGAGAACAACACAAGAGAGAGACACACCCACAGAGACATACAGGCACTACGACTCACATAACATATATGGATATTACATTACACAAAAAGAAGGAGCCACGTGAGAGGATTCGAGATGAGAGGAGCCTACACTCACTCGCATACACACACAGACACACACGCACTACACACAGCCACACACACTCGCATACACAGACACGACGGACACACCACACACAGGCGACACAGCTCGCATACACACACACGCGCGCACACACGCTCACGCACTCACAGCTCACACACACACACACCACATGCAAGTTGTATGTGTGAGTACGTGTGTGTGTGCGCACGCACAGACACACATACCCACACATACTTACACGCACACACACACACACACACACACACGCACCACACACACACGCAGACACACGCAGGCTACACTCACGCAACCAACATTCGAGATAACACACATTCGCACGCACGCACTCACAGAGACACAACACACATTCGCCTACAACATTCTCACACACCAACACACACACACACACACGCACACACACATTGAGACACCACCAACACCACACGGTACACACACACACAGCGCACGCACCTGACACGACACACACACTCACACACACGCACACACACACACAGAACTCACACACACATGGACACACACAGGCATACACTCACTCGCATAACACACACACACGCACGCACGCACACACACACCACACACACACACACACACACACACACCACACACACACACCCTCACACAC
>CM065683.1:61295830-61303330 GCA_017654935.2 Phymorhynchus buccinoides | reverse complement strand
CCGTCCCCCCTCCCGTCTCATCTCCCATCCTTCGTCCAAACTCTCCATTCTCCTTCCCTCCCTCCCTCTCACCCCCCAATCGCCACGTTCCATCCCCTCCCCCAGAATCTGCCCCTCTGCACCTCCCGCCTTTCCTCTATATCGACCATACGAACCCCCGTCTCCCCCCGTCCATCTTCCCCCTCTCCGGGCCTCCACTCTTCTCACTTCACACTCCTGTCTCTTCTCACAAATGTCCCTTCCCCCGTCTTCCCCCCCCATTAGTTCCCCCTTCCCCCCACACGGATCCCCGTTCCCCCCCCCCCCCTTTCACTCCCCGTCATTCCTCCCTTCCTTCCCCCCCTCCTCCCTTCTTCCTCAACTCTCTCTCGCATCCCCCCTCCTCTCCCCCCCCTCTCTCTCCCTCTCCCCGTTAACTCTTCACTACCCCTCCTATCTCCTAACCTCCCTCTCTCTCTCCTCACCCTCTACAGTCCCTCTCTTCTCTCTCTAGGTCTCTCTCAGCTGATCTCAACTTCTCTCTCATATCTCCACTCTCGCCCAGGGCCTCTCTCCTCTCTGACTATTCTTAATTATTCTCTGCGCGTCTCGCGAACAAATCGACTCGTCCATGCCAATACCCCATTACCGTTCCCATTCGTGTCCCTCAACTTAGTTGTCACTGTCAAAGTTCAATTATATCACCATCAACATCTTCCTCTTCCCTCTTTTTTTCTCGCTCGTCTAATCCGCGCCTCACGTTTCCTTCCTCTCTCTCCTCTCCAGCTCTCCTCTCCGTCACGTCATTTCGGTTTTTCTCTGTTATCTGCCTTCATCCTTCTTGACATCCCTCATTTTCCTACCTTTTACTCTCAACGGTCCTCTCCTCTTCCTCTCAAATCTGACTCGCTCTCCTATCAGCAGTCGAAATATCTCCTCCGCTCATCCATCCAGATATCGGGGATCGTCCCTCTTCGGTGGGCGTCTCTCTGCCTCCAATCTCAATCTCTCTCTCCGGGTGATGGTGAATTGCAAGATATTTTGCATTCACTCCTCATTGATCTGGTGTCTCAATTCTGTTCATATTTTTATTCTTTGTTGTTCAACTCTTATGTTAACTACAGCTTTTCTTCCCATGCTACAACTTTCTCATTTCCAGTATAATTTCCTGCGCATAGTCCGTCGCGTATCTCTCCGTATGTCTTCTCTCTCTCTCTCCCACTTCTCTCTCTGTCATAATTCATAAACATGCATCTTCCCTCACCTCTTCTGTCTCTCATCCAAATCAATCCTGCAAACTGTCTCTCTCTGGGGGCTGTTCTCTATCATCCCTACTATCACCTCATCTCTCCATCGCATCTCTGGGGCAGTCGGGCCACACAAGCATCTCTTGACATTCGATTCTCACTCAAAAACAACTTCGTATCTTCCCCTCCATGATCATCACAATCGCTTCATTTCTCCGAAAAACTTCCTTTCATAGGTTTTTTTTTTTTCATTTTCTTTCTCGTAAGACTTCACATCATCCCGTCACCTACTTTTGCTAATTCTCCAGGGGTCCTTATTCACACCCTCACATGTGATTGCACATATTATTCACTCCCTGTATTCTTTCCCAATCCTATGTCTCTCATCTATCGTCTTTTCTCTTCTCCCCATTCTCCGACTCGTCGACTTCCACGTACCTTTCTCTCCTCTCCTACATCTCCATCTTCTCAGATGTGAGCTACCGGAAATACACATTGATTAGGAGTTGAAAACAGAAATGTCCACTCCTCGGTCCTCCAACGTCTTTTTTCTTAAGTAATTCCTACTCTTGACTCTCTTCTTTCTTTATTTTTACCTGCTCTTATGTTATTCTATTTCCTGTCCTATAGGCCGTACATCGTCTCTTTTCCTCTCTCAATCCTATTCTTGCTTAACTACAGCTAGGAACTTTTTCTGCAGCCCTATGTCTTCCCTTTTTCTAAACTTTTGCTTATAATTTTGTTGCTGTTGCTCACTCCTCCCAGTTTTTTTTTTTTATATCCCCCATTTTTTCCATTTACCTCTATTATTTTGCCTCCTCTCATTGTTACCCCAACTCTCACTTGTCTTCGCAACTTAGGCCTCCAACGGTTTCTTCCCTCATCTAATACTTTACTTCACTTTTTGCCATAGTTTGCCCTCTGTCTCTAAAATGTTTAATGGTAGCTCTGTTCTTCTTTCTTTCATCTCTAACTTAAACCGCGTCTCCTCTTTTTTAAAAATCCCTTTTAACCTCGTATAATGAGCATTTTTTAAATTTGTATTAACGGTTTGCTTTATTATTAATTTATATATATTTTTATGTATAGATCCCATTTAGTTTGCGTCTTGTTCTTAAAAATGTTAGAGGGTTTCTTCCTTTTATAAATATTTTATTCTCGTGTTTGATATTGGATATTTTAATTTTTATATATTTTATATACTTACTTTGTCTAAATCCTTTTAGGTCTCTTCTTTTTCATCACCTGCTTGTTAGGTTAATCTCCCCGGAGCTTTTCACCCTCTCATACGTTATATTATATATACGTATACGAGGCTGTACGGTCGATCTGCTTTCTCCACACCTCTCAGGCGACCCTCTCGGGGACCAACGATCGCTTCCCCTCCTCTTTTCACAGGTTCAGGCTTATCGACCTCCTCGACATTTGTCTCACTTTTCAATTGCTTTTATTCTTGCGTATGGGCTTCCATCATTTTTCTCTTTCCTTCTACGGCAAATTTTCTCCTCTCGGTCATCAGACTCACTGTCTCTTCGGTTCAAACATCCATTCCTGTCCTTCTTCCATCATCACCAGATGCCCCCACAACCCATTACCCCTCCTACCACTCAAGCCCATATCCCCTGAATGGCTTTCACGTATCGATTTCACGGTCCATTCTCCTGTTCTCTCACAAATTTCATTTCACAACCTGTCTGGATATCTCTCACTCGTTCGCCGTCCCTCTCCCATCACCTACTCTCACCATCTCTGAAACACCACACCTCAACACCTACGCTGTCAACCCACTGTCTGCCCGACATCACCCTCAGCCACTTCTCATCGTCCTAACCTTCTTGAACACATTGCATGCTATCCTGTTAACTCCTGATCCCTCTACCTCACTCTCCAGATCCAAGGCGTCCGCTCATCTCTACTACCACTCATTGACACGTTCAATTCTGTGAATGGTGTCTCTATTTCTTTTCACTAGCCTAATAATCAGATGTCAGACACTCCCCATAAATAAAAAAATCTTTAATGTCAGATTCAAACTCGATAATGACACATCCCCTTCCGCGTTGCCTAATGTTTGTATTCGATGTTCAGAAACTGTCATCATCCTGCTTTAAGTAGGGTGGCCTGGACATCCACCCCAAACAATCTGTGTTGGTTTACGCATAATCATTCTTCCTACTATCTCATACTTACTTCAAATCAACAATCTATTCTACTCGTGTCTTCTTTTCATCATGATCTTCATATCATCATATCTGTGTCCTTAGTTTTTGGTAATCCTTCTGCAATTTGGCCAGGTTATCTTGCATTGCCAATCATATTATTGTATAATCCATGTTCGTAACTTAATCTCAACCATTATCGTACACGCCTTTTCTCTAAGGACTATTTTCATAGCGTTGTTGCACATCTATAATTTCTAGAGAGGAAAAACTTTTAAGAGTGCTTTATAGAAACGAATTTATAATTGTGTTTTTTTTATTTTTTGTAATTATAAAGCGAAGAATAGTTCCCAAGGTTTTCAAGTTTTTTTACTTTTCTTTTTTCTTTATTTTGATCTTTTTTTTTTTTTCAAGTTTTCCCTATTTTTTTCCTTTTTTCATTTCACTCATTTTTTTCACTTTTTCTCTCCCAGCCCCTTCGTTTTTTTTTTTTTAATTTTTTTTTTTTTTTTTTTATTTTCCTTTTTTTTTTCTTTTTTTTTTTTTTTTCTTTTTTTTTCTTTTTTTCTTTTTTTTCAAAGCTTTTATTCTTCTTTTCCTTTTTCCTTCCCAATTTTTGCTCTGAGGCTTTTCACACCAAACATTTTTTTTCAAGTCCTTCTTCTCTCCGTTTTTCCTCCGCTTTCCCCCGCACTCTCAATCACCCCCTCTCTCTCCTTTTCTTTACGCCGGATTTTTGCTCAGTTTGTCTTTTATTTGTCGTTTTTTCCTCCCCCCCGTTTTTTTTTTCTTTCCTCTATCTTTCTTCTCTCTCCCTCCTCCTTTCTCTCTTCCCTCATCTCGTCACTTCCTCTCCCCTCTTCCTCTCTGATCCTCTCCGCTCTACTCTCAATCTACGTATCCTCTCATCCTCTCTCTCTCCCCTCTCTCATCAATCGTCTGTCATCCTCTCCTCCTGCAACGTCTGCTTTCCTCTCTACGGGTGGTCCATCCTCCTCTGCCTCCTCCTCTCTCCTCCTCTCGGTCATGAATCATCCCTTTCCTTCATCTCTCTCTCCCGTCCTCATCCTCTCTCACCCCTCTCCTCTCTCGTCTCTCATCAGCTCTTCCTTCATCTCATCTCTCTCTCTCCGTCCTCCATCTCCTTGCTCCGCTCTCTCTCTCTCTCTATCACACAAACTTCATCGTCTCTCTCTCTCAGCCATCAACGATTCATCGCTCTTTGGTCTAATACTCTCTGAAACTCATCTCTCAATCGTTCCTCTATCTCGTTGTAGTTATAAAAAACCCAAACCAACCATAGGTAACATCCTTAAAATTAGGGTCACCAACGCACCGATGCACCATCCTCCCAATGAAGGCAGAATGCCTATTTACACAAATTGTATGAATGTCATCCTCTCTCTCTCCTCTCTCTTCTCTCTCCCTCCTGATCGCTTATCTCTCATCCAAAAAAGACCGCTCTCATCCTTGCTTCGTTCGTCTTCATCTGTCTCTGATCCTCTCCTCTTCTTTCTCTTCTTTCCTCATCTTCTCTCTCTTTCTCCTCCATTCCTCCTCTCATCTCTTCTCTCTCATCTCTCCTCTCTCTCTCGTCTCATCCTCTCTCTCTCACGTCTTCTCTCATCTCTCTCTTCTGTTTTCTTTGTGTCTATGTCTGTGTCTGTGTGTGTTGTATCCATATACTTAAATTAGACATACAGCATGTATATTGTTAGGACCATCAAATTTACAAAAGTACCCCTGGTGTGGTGTGTTTTGGACAGAATTGGCTACACCATTCCCATGTTTACGGGCTTCGTCGTCATGATGGTATCCACAATCAGTAAGTTCTCGCTCTATGTCTGCGTGCTTGTCTGTCTTTTCTGTCTGTTCTTTTTCTCTGTTTATCTGTCTATCGTTCAATCAGTCTGTCAATCTATGTATCTATATTTCCCCCCACTTGTTTTTTTTCCTAATTCGTTCTTTTGGGGTTATCTTTCCCTACTGTCTCGTCTTGATGTCGGTTTGGGGTAGTTCCGCTTCAAAAATAGAATTAAAAAACGGAATTTACCTACCTTAGACAACAACTATATTTTGTTTCTTGTCTTCAAGTCTTAGGGTATTAATGAGGTCGTATCAAGTAAACAAAAAAGAACATAACTGTTTATACTCATATTTTATAGTCAACGAATGTAGACACTTAAAGAAAGAAAAAAACATGAAACAGGACTTAATATTATTAAATCTACAAACTGATAACTGAGCAATTAAACACCCCTCTATTTCAATTACGGAGCAACCATGCCGTGTTGACAGCATTTCCTAACCGGAACTAAGTGTCCTAACGGGCACATAACTCGTCAGTTACTTCCGTTTTCATTTCGAAACAATGCTATATGTACCTGTCTATCTATCTACCGACATGCAGACTGAGGAGTCTTTCACAAATCAAAACAGCTATCTTTCCATAGGCATTGTCTATCTCCCCCCATTGGGAGAAAAAGTAAATCAGCGCATTATTTTCTTCTTTTCAGAACACAGAACATATCGTAAAGTTAAAGTAAACTGAGTTTGTTTCTGAGATTCACAAATACAGACATTGGACACACATTTTTTTTATCAAAGCAAACTATCTATTTATCTATCTATCTATCTATCTATCTATCTATCTATCTATCTATCTATCTATCTATCTATCTACACTACTCACAAAAAGTTAAGGATCACTATGAGAAAACAGGTGCGCAATAAACTCCGTTCGCTCCTGTTATTTATTTCTCAGTCAAGCCAAATTGTTATGAATTCTTGTTCAGCTGTAAGTGGGCGATGTTGTGTTAGTGGAAACATTGCACGTGATTCTCTATTACTGAGCTTGGCAGCAAAAGAAAAAGCGGAAATTTGCGAAAAAGGACCTTGTTTTGGATCGTTCTGCATGAACACATTGCACAAGCCAGATGGAAAAACCATTATGCACGTGCAAGCACTACTGTTTATGTGTGAGATGCTGTCTCTTGCTTGGCTTTATAAGAAGACATACCACCAGTATTAGGCCTGATTTGACAATGCCTCCACGACGAAAATTGAGCGAGTTGGATAGGGGACGAGCTGTTGCATGGTTCCAAGATGGTGTTCCCAAGCGATAAGTGGCCAGGCGACTTCAGGTGTCCTTCTCGGTCATTGTCAGACTGATTCAACGCTTCACAGCCACTGGGAGGGTCCATGAAAGACGCAGATCTGGTCGACCGAAGAAGACAATCCACGTGAAGATCGTCTCATTGAACGACAAGCCTTGCAGACAAGAACAGCCTCTTCCAGCATCATTCGAAGGCAGCTGAGGGTGGCTACTAACATCAACATCAGCCAGCAGACCATACGGAACCGCCTTCATGGGTTTAACCTCCGTTCTCGTCGCCCAGCTGTACGGCCACGCTTAACTCCAGCCCATAGGGCAGCACGCCGCGCCTTCTGCAGACGTCACGTGAGGTGGACACGTCAGCAATGGTCCCAGGTCTTGTTCAGTGATGAATCACGCTTCACCCTGAACCACAACGACGGCCGACTGAGGGTCTGGAGGCGCCCAGGGGAACGCTTTATTGACGCCACTGTCCAAGAAAAGGTGGCCTTTGGTGGAGGTTCTGTAATGGTCTGGGGGGCCTTCAGCCTTCACCACAGAACACCCTTGTATCATGTACAGGGTAACCTGACTGGCCTCCGATACCGGGATGAGATCCTTCGACCGCTGGCTGTGCCTACACTGCAGCAGATGGGACCGCCGGCTGTCTACCAGGATGACAACGCTCGCCCCCACAGGACAAGGGTGGTCAACGACTTCCTGCAGAAGTCTGGAGTCAACAGAATGGAGTGGCCAGCATGCAGTCCCGATCTCAACCCGATTGAGAACCTCTGGGATGAGCTGGATCGCAAAGTGAGGAGCAACCACCCCCCTCCCAGGGATGCCCAGCACCTCTACCAGATGCTGCAGGCTGAGTGGCAGGCGCTTCCACAGAGGATCTTCACCACCCTGGTCAACTCCATGAGGACTCGCTGCGTCGAGTGCCAGAACAGCCATGGCGGATACACGCATTACTGAACTTTTGGGAGCATCAGAATGCCCTGTCTTGTGATTTCAATGA
>CM065683.1:61285830-61288330 GCA_017654935.2 Phymorhynchus buccinoides | reverse complement strand
GAATATTCAGGCTTTTTGCTACCACTCCAAATGACAAGTTATTTAAGTAAATCTGATCCATTGGGATCAATGAATAATCTGGAGGTCATGTGATTTCGCTTCATTTGTTTTTCAATTCTGTTATTCTTTCTTTTGTGTGTTTCTTTGGTCAGGTTTTTGAGGAATACAGTATGGTTTTTCCTTAGATTCCAGTGACATATTTGTGTTCGATACTTGTCTCTTTTGCATATGTATTGCACACAATCATTATACACTCGCATGTATGCAAGCACACGCCTTCATTCATAGATATGAATGTAGATATGAATATAGATATTGATGAATAGACGTACCGCGCACACGCATACATGCGCGGCGTGCGCGCACACACTCACACACTCTCTCTGTCTCTGTCTCTCTCTTTCTCTCTCTCTCTCTCTCTCGTGTCTCTCAATCGTTCTCTCTCCATCTCTCTCTCTCTATCCTCTCTCTCTCTCTCATCTCTCTCTCTCTCTCCAACACACACACACACACACACACACACACACACACACACACACACACACACACACACACACACACACACACACACACACACACACACACACACAAATTACATATAATTATTCAGAGTCATCAAATGAAAATGATAAGGCTGTCGAGGGCTAGCCATTGCACAAAAAGAGGTGGGGGTGTAAACCTATTAACACCTTTTACACTTACCACACTCTGATCTTGTCTCAGCGCACTAAACTGGCAAAATAAATAGATAAAAACGGGGTTGTTGTTTTGCTTTTTTCAAAATGTTTTTTAATCAGGTATTGGTTTAACCTATTTCCATATTGCAAGTTTTTTTTTGTGATTTCTAATTCTGGACTTTTTTTTATATATAAAAACCGGGGTTCATGCTGGTTACCAGCGGGGATTGGTCTCTGAATCCAAGACACAACAAACACCGGACAAAGTACCTAGGCCCCAGCACAGCTTTTGAACAAACACGGCGACAGAGAGGCAGACACAACGACAGAAGGAACAGGCAGATAATATGCACACAATAAACAGATAGAAACAGACCAGAAGGCTACAGTCTCTGTATAATGATCAGAATTGCATCAAGGCATTAATAAAGGTCCATCTCCCACGAGTCGCTAGTAGTTCCAAGGTGCTGAAAGAAGCCTGCAGTTCGCTATTTCTGGCGGCTCTTGTAGTGAAAGTTGGGTGATCTTCTGTCCGGTCTTAACATAATTAGGGTCCTCTAAATAACTAGCTTCGCAAGGGTCAGAAATCTGGGTCCACATATCAGTCTTGCACGGTTGTAGAGCTCTCTTTTTTGTCGAACCTAATCACTTTTGTCGAACCTAACCACTTTTGTCGAACGTAACCATTTTTGTCGACACCTTGCACGCCACATTTGACACTTCCTATGTCCACTTTGTTTCCTGACGCGGGGCAAGGACCCACTTTTGTGGCCCCAAAACAACCACTTTGGTCCACTTTTGTCGACCATTACAGTCTTATATTACGTAAGAGACTGATGACGTGCTCTTATACGTAGTGGGGTGTTTTTCAGCCGTTAACTATGTCACTCACTAAGAGTTTCCTCAAAGTTCAACCCAAAAACCTAAAATACAAAGAGTGATTACTTCGCAGCCCACAAACCTTTTCAAAGAATGATGCCAACTTTCTTACTTCCCCACCTGGAAGGTGAAAAGGTGGAAGGTGGGAAGTGTTTTACGTATGGTAACCAGTAGGCGGCAGTGAGTGAGTTCACAAAGATCCCCACCTGTAGTGTAGGTGAAAGGGTGGGAGTAAAAAAAATAAAACCGGCTTCAGTCAGCTGCGGAGTTTTTACTCTCAGTATATTCAGGCTTTTTGGTTCCACTTCCAAACCCTCATCCCCGCCACCGCGCCCTCCCGCCCCCCCAAACCACCCACCACCCCCACCTCCCATCCCCAACCACCCTCTCTCCTTTTTCCTCCCAAACCCCCTCCCCTTCCACTCACTCCTGGTCCCTATCCCCATGCCCAACCCACCACCCCCAACCCTTGTCCCCTATTAACTTAGCAACACAAATGTCAGTCGGATGGCTTTAAGCCATCTCGATTTCCGAAGTTACCTTGAGACTAAAGAGAGGCCATTTAACATCGGCCATCGAACGGGGTGGTCATTAAGAGGAAGTCAATGCCGTTTATCTTCTTGTTTGTCAACCCACCCTAATGTAGGCAAGAGCTTGTGGTTGGTGTCCTCGGGAGTCGAAAACCGTTTGAGAGATAGAGAGATTGAGAGAGAGAGAGAGTAAGAGAGAAAGAGAGAAGGAAAATCGCGCGGTAGATATTGGTAGCGCGCGCGTGCCAGTAGAGGAGGGAAGAGAAGAGAAGGGAAGAAGGGGAAGGGGGGCGAGCGGTGGCGAAGACGGGTGAGAGGGGGAATCAGCGCAGTGAAGGGGGGGCGGTGTCGCCGGTATGCATGCGTACGAGCTGGCCTGTTCTTGAGCGGTGGTCCATCTGTTTTTCTGTAGAC
>CM065683.1:61268307-61275807 GCA_017654935.2 Phymorhynchus buccinoides | reverse complement strand
GAGGATCCTACCTACTAAATAAAGCATCAGAACATGGGGGGGAGGGGGGGGGGGGGGGGGGGGGGGGGGGGGGGGGTATTCGGTCTCTCTCTACCCCCCCCCCCACCCGCCCCCCACCCGCATGGGAAGATAGCTTAACTTTTATTCATTTAAAGACGTTTGGTCAGACATCTTAGAATAGTAGGCTACGGGCGATAGAGTACTCTGTATTAAAGGCATAACAACCGATCCCACGGATCGGGTCTCGCTATTATATCCAGAAAAGTTCTGCCCCGCAGTGGCTCTCACAACATGGGAAAAACGAAGGGATGAACCATCTCTGTCGCGATCAGCGAGCGATTTAAATGAAGGCGCGCGCCTCGCGTGATGATGACAGTTCGTTTAACGTCATCCGGCCTGTGACAGGCACATAATTATGGGACATTAATAACTATAAAGATAGTGGGACGATCCTGGAGGCACTGCAACACCAGGATTTTCTTTTTAATAATCAAGATAGTTACTTAAAACACACACGCCTCGCGTGAAAGCTTTATAAATTATTATATCTGCTGACTGAGGCGAGGATAGCGCAGGAAGAGTTTTTTTTTTTCTCTCCCCGTGTTTATGCAAAGCACACACAACGTGTGCATTAGGACACACAGGACTCGTATGCACTCACACGCACACATACACACGCGCGCGCACACACATGCACACACACACACACACACACACACACACACACACACACACACACACACACACACACACACACACACACACACACACACAACACACACACACACACACACACACACACACACACACACACACACACACACACACACACATGTGATGGAAGTATTGTAAACACGGAAACCATGAACGTTCATATTTGATGCTTGAATGAAGCTGCAATTTAGAACGGTAAAAACAATAGCCTAACCATCATCGTCATCGTCATCATCATCATCATCGTCGTCGTCACCATCATCATCGTCATATCATCATCGTCATCATCATCATCATCATCATCATCATCATCATCATCATCATCATCGTCGTTGTCGTTGTCATCATCATCATCATCATCATCATCATCGTCGTCGTTGTCGTCATCATTATCATCATCATCATCATCATCATCATCATGGTCTTCTTCGTCGCCGATATTCCTATCATCTTCATAGTTAAGTTCATCTCAACCATCCTCATCGTCACAAGTGGCACCGAGGGCGCAGCCTGCATAATATATTATTTCATGGCTTACTTATTGCTCTTACAAAAAGAAAAGAAACGCAACAACCCATTACTTTGAACTTCTCATAATGTGTTTTGCATATCGAATACAAATGGTTTAGAAACATAATGGAAGAAGCAAGAATCAGTAGGGGGTACCGGTATATTACATTGCCTTTCTGAACATTGTTGCGTTTCTTTTTTAGAACAGTATCTGTACATTTATTGTTGTTGCTGTCCCACCTTCTGGGCCATACAGTGGCCTTGCTCCCACGCCGTTCATTCCGAATCCCAAATCGCAGCCACATCCCGGTTTGTTCAGGTAGCAGAATCCGAGATCAGCAGTCCAAAGGGAGCGAATCTATGTTAGGCCGTCAGGAGGCAACCAACGGAACAGACACTGTACTGCTGCTGAGTCACTTCGGTGGAGTTCAATGGAGCCTGTTCTGAGCTAACATACGCTAACATACGCAGGACACCACATAGTAAGCCCCCACCCCCCTACTGACGGCATCTTAGTCGTGGAACAAACGTGAGTGAGGTCCTCCTCAGAGGGCGCCACCACGACCGTCCGCGGACAGCTACCCTGAACTTACTGGTTCCCATGACTTTGACCCGAACGCACCAAAGACAGACTTGACTGGGAATCGAAACTGAGGTCACCATGAGAGCAGGGCATGCAAGTCCACATAATTTGAGACCTTTTTCCTTTTGATGATTGATGGAAATGAGGCGTATGGCTATGATGATTGTGATGCTATGGAGTTCCGTAGCGGTCTGAGACTACGTGACAGGGCTGTACTCTACGCTCCTTTCATAATGATGTCCCACCGTTAACCAGGTCCGAGAACTACAGACAACTGCAGTGATGGTCTTGAAATTAAAACAACACTCTCAGAATCGCATCCGCTAAGCGGATGTAGCTCGACTGTGTGGTTTCAGTCTTTCCATTGAGCCCATAGCCACTCTCTCTGGGTAGGAGTCGGCCAAGGATCAAAACCCCCTCGCCTCTGATGGGATTCGAACCAGAGACCTCCCAGCCAGTAGTCCGCGACGTCACTACAGCAGCCACGGCGGCTGGTTTATGCATTACTCTTTATATTTGTGAATGAAAATGGGGTTTAACGTCCGCTCGCCTGCAAGCAGCACATGTGAGAGGAACCATCAACCAGCCACCATTAACACACTTTGTATTAGTGCACTCACAGCCGTCCATAAAGGCAAGGAAGGCGAGGATGAGGAAGGGAGTCTCCTTTCCCGTGAACTCGTACATCACTCCTCCGAATGGGGGACCCACTGAAAAAACCGAAACGTAGATCGATCTTTAAGTGTCAAATCAGTCACTATCTCAAGCCATTGATCGATTGATTCAGCCAGTAGTCAACCAAAACAAAACTCAGGCCATCAACCATGACCCCAAAACAACAACAAAGCATCTTAAAAGATAAAAAACGAAAATGCTGATGATCCATTTTTAGAAAGAGAACGGTGGGGAGAGAGAGAGAGAGAGAGAGAGAGAGAGAGAGAGAGAGAGAGAGAGAGAGAGAGAGAGAGAGAGAGAGAGAGAGAGAGAGAGAGAGAGAGAGAGAGAGAGAGAGAGAGAGAGAGAGAGAGAGAGAGAGAGAGAGAGAGAGAGAGAGAGAGAGAGAGAGAGAGAGAGAGAGAGAGAGAGAGAGAGAAATACGAAATATGAATACGAATACGAAATGATTGATTGCATTAGAGTACAACTCCACAACTCCATTAGCAAAGAGAGAGAGAGAGAGAGAGAGAGAGAGAGAGAGAGAGAGAGAGAAGAGAGAGAGGAGAGGATTGGGAGAGAGAGAGAGAGAGAGAGAGAGAGAGAGAGAGAGAGAGAGAGATAGAGAGAGAAGAGAGAGAGAGAGAGAGAGAGAGAGAGAGAGAGAGAGAGAGAGAGAGAGAGAGAGAGAGAGAGAAGAATGAATGCGAATAGTTTAATGATCCAGTCATTTGCCCATATCATGAGTTGACATTTTTACTTCAAAATATATTTGGGAGAGGGGTCAAACAAGAAAACAGGTTAAACATACAAATTAACTATACAATGAACAAAAGGAACAAATCTTCAGTTATACAATCTTTGTTGTTGTTTTTCTATTTCATTTGTCTCTAACCTGGAAGGCCTTAAAGATAAACCGACCCAACTGCCGAGAGAGAGAGAGAGAGAGAGAGAGAGAGAGAGAGAGAGAGAGAGAGAGAGAGAGAGAGAGAGAGAGAGAGAGAGAGAGAGAGAGAGAGAGAGAGAGAGAGAGAGAGAGAGAGAGAGAGAGAGAGAGAGAGAGAGAGAGAGAGAGAGAGAGAGAGAGAGAGAGAGAGAGAGAGAGAGAGTAGCTGGTACCAAAGGGGGGTTATCTCGCTTTCTTCTGCCTGACGAGAACAGAAGAAAGGACCAGCCGACAATGGACAGCGGAAAGACGGAAATGACGTGAGTGACCGAACGTAATGCGGCCATGATGTTTACGTCCTGTGGTCCTGGTAGGGTCGGTGGGTCGGAATCAGGTCCCTAATGGAAAGGCTGCCCTGTGATTACTAACGTGAATACCATGCATAGTGATTGCTCTTTGAAACGGCTGCTCTCCTTGCTGTTGTTGTTGCTGTCATTGCTGGTTCTAAAAATCTTCTTTAGAAAGGAAAGCTTAACGATCACATTGATTTCGTTTCACAGGGTCTTGCCTAATAAAGGTTACAGGCTGGTTTCATTGTTGGTGCTGTTGTGCATGTGCTTCTGTGCATGCTTGTGCGCGCGCGCGTGTGTGTATGTGCGTTTGTGTGTGTACATGTGACTGTGTGGCTGTGTATGTCTGTGTGAATGTCTTTGTGTGTTTGTGACTGAATCTGTTTCTAAAATTTGTCTGCGAGTCTGTCAGTCCCTGTGTTTGGTTCTCTGAAGCTCTGTGTGACCGTCTGCTCTGTCTCTCCCTCCCTCTCCCCTCTCTTTCTCTTTGTACATGTTTGTTTATTTCTCTCTCCTTCATAAAACATCTGAAAAGTGCAACAAGCACACACGAAACAAACAATACTTTTTATGGCTAAAGAACAATGCAATCTCAAGAAAGAAAGAAACAGAAAAAAGGACATGTGGAAAACTTCAATTAAAAAGGAAAAGAAGGGGTCTCTAACCTTTCCAGAAGATAATGTAAAACTAAATCAATGTGATCGTTAACCTTTCCTTTGTAAAGGAGATGTTTAGTACCAGCCATGAGAGCAATAACAAGGAAAGCAGCCGTTTCGAAGAGCAATCACTATGCATGGTATTCACGTTAGTAATCACAGGGCAGCCTTTCTATTAGGGACCTGATTCCGACCCACCGACCCTACCAGGACCACAGGACGTAAACATCATGGCCGCATTACGTTCGGTCACTCACGTCATTTCCGTCTTTCCGCTGTCCAATGTTGGCTGGTCCTTTCTTCTGTTCTCGTCAGGCAGAAGAAAGCGAGATAACCCCCCTTTGGTACCAGCTACACCTTATTTCAGTCTCTCTCATCCTCTCTGTCTCCCTTTCTCTGTCTCTGCCTCTGTCTCTCTCTCTCTCTCTCTCTCTCTCTCTCTCTCTCTCTCTCTCTCTCTCTCTCTCTCTCTCTCTCTCTATGTGTGTGTGTGTGTGTGTGTGTGTGTGTGTGTGTGTGTGTGTGTGTGTGTGTGTGTGTGTGTGTGTGTGTGTGTGTGTGTGTGTGTGTGTGTGTGTGTGTGTGTGATCATGTTGGTTATCATGTTATTTAAACTGTATCGTTATAATAACTTATCAAAGGTTTACGTAACTATTGTTAATACTTTATTCAGATATATACATATATATTTTTTTTAACAATTTATCTGTTCTGTTATTATGGTGTTGTAAGCAGTCAGGATTATGATTATTGTTGCACTTGCTATGATCGATGCAGAATTAAAGGTTTTGCTTCATAGGTTTATATTGTTATTGATTTTATTTTGCAAAGTATCAATGACCGCAGCGGGCTCGAAAAAAACTCAAGTCTGCTTTTATGACTGCGTTTGTATGATTCCGCTTGTCTGCTGTTAATAATTTTCTTGTTTGTTTGAATGACGGAAGTAATGTAACAAATTCTACCAATATAAGAACTAACAAAAGAAACGCAGAACACAGAGTGTGTATTCTCGGAATAATAAGCGAATTTAATGATAGACAAGCAAAATGTTGACATACTCGTACGTCCACGAGGCTTAGCATAAAATAAAAAAGTCAAAAGAAAACCACCCCATGTGAACAAAAACGGCAAAACGTTTGACCATTCTGCGTTCAGCCACATGCAGACATACAGGCAAAATGCACACATACGCTAACTGAGCGAAACACACTGACACACGCTTTCACGTGTATTGCATCTCTTTCAAAAACATAGAAAAACACTACGAAAACATAACAGCAATCAGCTTAGCTCCCTGACTCTGCCAGGACTGGCTCTCAGAAACAGTAACAACCCTATTCGCCTTCTCTGTCTCTGTCTGTCTGTCTGCTCTCTCTCTGTCTCTCTCTCTGTCTGTCTGTCTGTCTCTCTGTATGTTTGTCTGTTGCTCTATCTCTGTTTCTCTGTCTGTCTATCTGTCTCTATGTCTGTCTGTTGCTCTCTATCTGTCTCTCTGTCTTTCTGTCTGTTTGTCTCTGTCTGCCTGTCTGTTGCTCTCTCTCTGTCTCTGTCTGTCTCTCTGTCTCTCTCACTCTCTGTGTGTCACTCACTCTCTCTCTCTCTCTCTCTCTCTCTCTCTCTCTCTCTCTCTCTCTCTCTCTCTCTCTCTCTCTCTCTCTCTCTCTCCTCTCTCTCTCCTCTCTCTCTCTCTCTCTCTCTCCAAACGGTTTCGACCCCAGCCACCACCACAGAGCTTGCTACATAGGGTGGGTTGACAAACAAGAAGATAAACGGCATTGACTTCCTCTTAATGACCACCCCGTTCGATGGCCGATGTTAAATGGCCTCTCTTTAGTCTCAAGGTAACTTCGGAAATCGAGATGGCTTAAAGCCATCCGACTGACATTTGTGTTGCTAAGTTAATAGGGGACAAGGGTTGGGGGTTGGGATGGGGATAGGGACCGGAGTGAGTGGAAGGGGAGGGGTTTGGGGAAAAAAGGAGAGAGGGGTGGGGATGGGGTGGGGGGTGGTGGGGGGTGGGGGCGGGATGAGGGTTTGGAAGTGGAACCAAAAAGCCTGAATATACTGAGAGTAAAAACTCCGCAGCTGACTGAAGCCGGTTTTGTTACTCCCACCCTTTCACTTACACTACAGGTGGGGATCTTTGTGAACTCACTCACTGCCGCCTCTGTTACCATACGTAACACTTCCCACCTTCCACCTTTTCACCTTCCAGGTGGGAAGTAAGAAAGTTGGCATCATTCTTTGAAAGGTTTGTGGGCTGCGAAGTAATCACTCTTTGTATTTAGGTTTTTGGGTTGAACTTTGAGGAACTCTTAGTGAGTGACATAGTTAACGGCTGAAAAACACCCCACTACGTATAAGAGCACGTCATCAGTCTCTTACGTAATGTAAGACTGTAATGGTCGACAAAAGTGGACCAAAGTGGTTGTTTTGGGGCCACAAAAGTGGGTCCTTGCCCCGCGTCAGGAAACAAAGTGGACATAGGAAGTGTCAAATGTGGCGTGCAAGGTGTCGACAAAAATGGTTACGTTCGACAAAAGTGGTTAGGTTCGACAAAAGTGATTAGGTTCGACAAAAAAGAGAGCTCTACAACCGTGCAAGACTGATATGTGGACCCAGATTTCTGACCCTTGCGAAGCTAGTTATTTAGAGGACCCTAATTATGTTAAGACCGGACAGAAGATCACCCAACTTTCACTACAAGAGCCGCCAGAAATAGCGAACTGCAGGCTTCTTTCAGCACCTTGGAACTACTAGCGACTCGTGGGAGATGGACCTTTATAAATGCCTTGATGCGATTCTGATCATTATACAGAGACTGTAGCCTTCTGGTCTGTTTATATCTGTTTATTGTGTGCATATTATCTGCCTGTTCCTTCTGTCGTTGTGTCTGCCTCTCTGTCGCCGTGTTTGTTCAAAAGCTGTGCTGGGGCCTAGGTACTTTGTCCGGTGTTTGTTGTGTCTTGGATTCAGAGACCAATCCCCGCTGGTAACCAGCATGAACCCCGGTTTTTATATATAAAAAAAAGTCCAGAATTAGAAATCAGAAAAAAACCTTGCAATATGGAAATAGGTTAACCAATACCTGATTAATAAACATTTTGAAAAAAGCAAAACAACAACCCCGTTTTTATCTATTTATTT
>CM065683.1:61260807-61263307 GCA_017654935.2 Phymorhynchus buccinoides | reverse complement strand
AAAAAGAGAACACAACAAGTAGAAATAACTGTAAAAGGAACATTTATTAAAAGCAGATATTTCGAGCTATGCAGGCTCTTTGTCCATGCTGGTCTCCAAAATTCACCACACCAGATAGATAGATAGATAGATAGATAGATAGATAGATAGATAGATAGATAGATAAGGAGATAGGTGTCGTAAAATGGCAAGTGGGCCCGAAATACTTGCTGAAATAAATACATCACAGTTCTTCCCATTTGTTGGTTTCCGTCTGTGTGAATGCTAGATAGAAGATAGATAGATAGATAGATAGATAGATAGATAGATAGATAAATAGATAGTTTGCTTTGATAAAAAAAATGTGTGTCCAATGTCTGTATTTGTGAATCTCAGAAACAAACTCAATTTACTTTAACTTTACGATATGTTCTGTGTTCTGAAAAGAAGAAAATAATGCGCTGATTTACTTTTTCTCCCAATGGGGGGAGATAGACAATGCCTATGCAAAGACAGCTGTTTTGATTTGTGAAAGACTCCTCAGTCTGCATGTCGGTAGATAGATAGACAGGTACATATAGCATTGTTTCGAAATGAAAACGGAAGTAACTGACGAGTTGTGTGCCCGTTAGGACACTTAGTTCCGGTTAGGAAATGCTGTCAACACGGCATGGTTGCTCCGTAATTGAAATAGAGGGGTGTTTAATTGCTCAGTTATCAGTTTGTAGATTTAATAATATTAAGTCCTGTTTCATGTTTTTTTCTTAAAGTGTTTACATTCGTTGACTATAAACAGTTATGTTCTTATTTGTTTACTTGATACGACCACATTAATACCCTAAGACTTGAAGACAAGAACAAAATATAGTTGTTGTTTAAAGTAGGTAACTTCCGGTTTTTATAATTCTAATTTTGAACCGGAACTACCCCAAACCGACATCAAGACGAGACAGTAGGGAAAGATAACCCCAAAAGACCGAATTAGGAAACAGTGATATAGATACATAGATTGACAGACTGATTGAACGATAGACAGATAAACAGAGAAAAAGAACAGACAGAAAAGACAGACAAGCACGCAGACATAGAGCGAGAACTTACTGATTGTGGATACCATCATGACGACGAAGCCCGTAAACATGGGAATGGTGTAGCCAATTCTGTCCAAAACACACCACACCAGGGCTACTTTTGTAAATTTGATGGTCCTAACAATATACATGCTGTATGTCTAATTTAAGTATATGGATACAACACACACAGACACAGACATAGACACAAAGAGAGAGAGAGAGAGAGAGAGAGAGAGAGAGAGAGAGAGAGAGAGAGAGAGAGAGAGAGAGAGAGAGGGAGATGAGAGAGGCGCGAGAGAGAGAGAGAGAGAGGAGAGAGAGATTCAAAACAATTTTGATAACTAGGCCTTCTGCCTTCATTGGGAGGCTGGGGGAGGGGGGTTATAATGACACGAGGGAGAGAGAGAGAGAGAGGGAGAGGGGAGAGAGAGAGAGAGAGAGAGAGAGAGACAGGAGAGAGAGAGAGAGAGAGAAGAGAGAGAGAGAGAGACAGAGAGAAAGAGACACAGAGAGAGAGAGAGACAGAGAGAACGAGCGAACGAACGAATCTTTTTTTAATGTTGGAAAAGAATAAGCACAATGCACGCTTGTTTACATCTCGCCAACAACAAAGAAGAAAATATTAGAAACAAAAATCCAAAACAGATCAATATATCGGAATGACAAATATTTGCAAACACCAAAAGAGAGAGAGAGAGCGAGGAGAGAGAGAGAGAGAGAGAGGGGGAGAGAGAGAGAGAAGAGAGAGAGAGAGAGAGAGAGAGAGAGAGAGAGAGAGAGAGAGAGAGAGAGAGAGAGAGAGAGAGAGAGAGATTGATGATAATGATAATGAACCTTTATTTTACAACGGTAAAAGTATTGACATAGAATAGCCATTTTTCATACTTGCCGTTACACACACACACCAGACGTTGCAGATAAAGAGACAGAGAGAGAGAGAGAGCGAGAGAGAGAGAGAGAGAAGAGAGAGAGAGAGCTAGAGAGAGAGAGAGAGAGAGAGAGAGAGAGAGAGAGAGAGAGAGAGAGAGAGAGAGAGAGAGAAGAGAGAGAGAGAGAAGAGAGAGAGACAATAACAAGAACAACGTTTTAATGAACCGGGCCATCTGCCCATGTCAAAGGGAACAGTGGGAAGGGGACATTGTTAAATCAAAACAAACAAAACAAAAGAAAGGGAAAATCCAGAGAGAGAGAGATAGAATGAGAGAGAAAGGAAAACGAAGACGAGGCGGATGAGGGGAGGGAAAAGATGAGAAGGAAGAGAGAGAGAGAGAGGAGTGGGGAGAGAGAGAGAGAGAGAGGAGGAGGAAGAGAGAGAAAGAGAGACAGAGAGAGGAGAGAGGAGAGAGAGCGACACAGAGATAGCGAGATGAGGGAGAGAGCGAGGAGATGATATAGATTAGAGAAGAGAGAGAGAGAGAGAGAGACGAGAAGGTAGATCAGAGACGACC
>CM065683.1:61215807-61238307 GCA_017654935.2 Phymorhynchus buccinoides | reverse complement strand
AAAAGAGAGAAGGCGTATGAGAGAGAGAGAGAGAGAGAGAGAGAGAGAGAGAGCAGAAAGTACTAGACGACCGTAAAGAAAAGAAAGACAGAATCAAATTGAGCGATAAAGGACTTTGCTAGCACAAAACTTCCAGAAGGTGGGGAACTATTTACAACCCATCCCAAGTATCCCCACGGGAGGTGTGTTGTGATTCTTGGATAAAAACACAATTGATAAGTGGTCAAAACTGTTACAATTCTTATTGGCATTTAAGTGCACTACGATTTATGCATAAATAATCATAGGGTCACATGACCCTGATAACGGCCACAGATTTGTTGGGGCCAACCCTAGCTGGTATCAGTGGGTTGTAAAGAATTGTTTTTTCATTTTTATAAACGATCTTTATTCAAATCAACATGTTAAGAATCACCACAGAAAGTTTGGCACTTTCGTCAAGCAAGTTCTAAAACCATCACATTTTGGGAATAGTGTCCCCCACTAAAATCGTTTTGTGAACTAAAAACTACGTACACATGAGATTTTAACCCTTTCAGCGCCAGCCATATTTCAGCCAAACATGTCCATTAAATTTACCTGGGTAGAGAACAAAATCCATCTGCAGTATTGGGTATTATTCGGTGACATATATAAAATAAGGTATATTCTTACTTCCCAAAACTAAGACAATAGGGTGTTTGGATAATAGACCCCAATTTGATGCCTTTTAGTGACATAGGTGGTAAATCACTGTGCTGAAAGAGTTAAGAAACAATTTTGTCTACTTTCTTTTGTCTGCTTTACATTGCTTTGTCCCTATACTGGTCTGTTTCTGTGGGAATGCTCATTTAATGTTTTCCTTTCCCCCATCTGAACAGCACCACTCGTTGAATGCATAAAAATTAATTGAATAATGAATAAGGGGAAGGAACTTCTCGTAATTAACCCCCCTTTACCAA
The DNA here is from genome assembly GCA_017654935.2 of Phymorhynchus buccinoides. NCBI lineage: Eukaryota > Metazoa > Mollusca > Gastropoda > Neogastropoda > Raphitomidae > Phymorhynchus > Phymorhynchus buccinoides. The sequence continues at coordinate 61,237,366 of CM065683.1, read as the reverse complement.
AGTTAATTATGGCACCTATTCGCCTAGCCAAGTGAAAGTAGTTGCCACAACAATACAGACCCAAGTTCATCCTCAAACTTTAGCTTTCACTTTGCTAGGCGAATAGGTGCCATAAATAACTTTGGTAAAAGGGAGTTAATTACGAAAAGTTCCTTCCCCTTATTCATTCAGAGAGAGAGAGAGAGAGAGAGAGAGAGAGAGAGAGAGAGAGAGAGAGAGAGAGAGAGAGAGAGAGAGAGAGAGAGAGAGAGAGAGAGAGAGAGAGAGAGTGTGTTGATGCTTTATTCCGCTGATTGTATTATGTATGGTGTTCTTGGGTGGGGTGAGTGGTGATGATGGTAATGGTGTGTGTGTGCGCGTGCGCGTGCGTGTGTGTGTGTGCGCGCGCGCGCGCGTGCGTATGTGTGTACACGTGCGTGCCTGCGTGCATGTGTGGGTGGGGGTGTATGTGCATGCCTATTTGCATGTGTGTGAGCGATTACTTGTTTTTTGTGTGTTGAATTTCTTGCTTTTAATTTTTGTTGTTGCTAAGCGCATAGAGCTCCACATTTGATAGAGGAGTGCGCTATATAAATTATGTATTATTATTATTATTATTATTATTATTATTATTTCAGTATATCCTCTCTCTAAGCCTCCCTATTTCATATTCATTGAATAATGGCCATCTAAAAAAATGCTGATGAAAGCACAACACAATTCAAAGCTAAAAAGCTAAACAAAGCAAAAGAAAGCAATTGTCTATACATCTACAACAAAAAACACACAAACATAAAAACAAAACAAACAACCTTTGGATTGCATCAGGTTGCTCGTTTTGGACAAAACAATCCAATAAAGATATCGGTTATGTCCATCATTTACTAAGACTTTTACTCAATACATCTGTATTGTTAAAAAAATCGGGACTTTCCTGGTGTTGCACTGCCTTCGGACATTGCCTCCAGGATCGTTCCCATCATCTGTATCTCTATGAATGTTCCATATGTGTCTGTTCCAGACCGGAGGACGTTAAATGAATGTTCATTCATTATGTCCTTCAGGACTTCACTGCCTTAGGTAAACTCCATTACTGGCCTGGGGCTGCCTAGAATTTTTTTATAACTAATAAGAAGCACAACAAAACTCGCACTGTCAATGATTCAGTTTTGACAACATTACTGGTTGATCCGAGTTTCTTTTTCGCTTTGAGATCGTGCTCACTTGCGTTAAAATCAGAATCATTATTAGTCTCCTTATTACTATCACTGTTAAAGTAAATGTATTGGAGTATTTTCTGAGGCTTGTGTAGGGCCGATTATGTTGACATTTTTAACATTAAACATTAAGATAGAAGTACCAAACATAAGTAAAACGAAAGCTGGAACAGTGACGAACAGATGTAACTCAAAAAACGTGGTTTGGATTGAAAATAGCATAGATTTAGACAGGATTTAGACTAAGCAATCTGTTCCGAAACTCGTAAGTAAGCCTAATTGGCGTTCTGTTGTTCCGAGAATACTGATAATTCGTCCGGAAAGAGTTAAAACAGAAGAGAAGTACAGGCCCAAACATAAGACAGGCAAGACGACGCGGTGAATCACAGTTTCTCTAAATTCAAACTGTCAAAAACTGGAGAAGAACAACAACCCAACATTGTTTTAAATTAAATTAATTTCTTTTTAGTTTAGCCTAAATATAGAACTACATTGTATTTCGTAGGCGGAGGCTACACACAGCTGACTGTTACAGCGGGAAATGTCAAAGGGTAGGTGACTAGGTGTAAGCAGGGACAGACAAACACTAGCCTCATTAGCCATCAGTGGCAGGAAACGTCAGTAGAAGCACCAGTATGGGCAGGGACAGAAGGAGAAGCTGCAGTGACTTCACGTCGTTTGGCTCCATCAAATGCCATTGATCGGAGAGTTATCTTCCTGGGCGAGTAATCATGAGTGCATCTCAGAACAGTAAGCTATTTGCAGTATCGACGCCAGTTACTTGCAATTTCATTGGGTAACGGCAACGCCAAGCGGCCATTTTGTCTGGACTTTTTTTTCTCCATTTCTAACCCTACCCCCAACCCTAATCCTAACCCTATCCCTTTCCCGGGCGTTCTATCCTAACCCTTTCCATATCTAACCATATCCCGACCAGGAGAAAGGGATAGGAGTAGCAGTGAGTTCATACCTTGAAAACAAAATAATTGGCGTCGATACTGCAGATAGCTTTCTGTCGTCTTAGACAGTCCACACGGGTCGTAGTATCCAAATTAGGCTAAACTCTCCAAAATATTGGCTGTTCAGCCTAATTTATTACCTACTACTACCCACGTCTTGACTGTCTAAGACGCGCTTATGATTACACGCCCTGGAGATTTACCTCCCCTGGACTTCTCCATCTTGGGAGGAAGCGAAAGGGTCGTTAAACTTTGCTAGGCCCGCGCTACGACCTAACGGCCTGTCGTCATCGATCTGTGTCCTCTCTCTCTCTCTCTCTCTCTCTCTCTCTCTCTCTCTCTCTCTCTCTCTCTCTCTCTCTCTCTCTCTCTCTCTCTCTCTCTCTCGTCTCTCTCTCTCTCTCTCTCTCTCTCTCTCTCTCTCTCTCTCTCTCTCTCTCTCTCTCTCTCTCTCTCTCTCTCTCTCTCTCTCTCTCTCTCTCTCTCTCTCTCTCTCTCTCTCTCTCTCTCTCTTGGAAGACTAGGCGTTGCCTAAAATCTTTATCCTTGAAAAATAAAGTTCAAGTTTTCAAATTTCAAGTTTTTCAAGTTTTCTCTCTCTCTCTCTCTCTCTCTCTCTCTCTCTCTCTCTCTCTCTCTCTCTCTCTCTCTCTCTCTCTCTCTCTCTCTCTCTCTCTCTCTCTCTCTCTCTCTCTCTCTCTCTCTCTCTCTCTCTCTCTATTGGAAGACTAGGCGTTGCCTAAAATCTTTATCCTTGAAAAATAAAGTTCAAGTTTTCAAGTTTTCAAGTTCTCTCTCTCTCTCTCTCTCTCTCTCTCTCTCTCTCTCTCTCTCTCTCTCTCTCTCCTCTCTCTCTCTCTCTCTCTCTCTCTCTCTCTCTCTCTCTCTCTCTCTCTCTCTCTCTCTCTCTCTCTCTCTCTCTCTCTCTCTCTCTCTTGGAAGACTAGGCGTTGCCTAAAATCTTTATCTTGAAAAATAAAGTTCAAGTTTTCAAGTTTTCAAGTTCTCTCTCTCTCTCTCTCTCTCTCTCTCTCTCTCTCTCTCTCTCTCTCTCTCTCTCTCTCTCTCTCTCTCTCTCTCTCTCTCTCTCTCTCTCTCTCTCTCTCTCTCTCTCTGTGTCGAAAAACATACAAACTACAACTACGACTTCAAAATACCAAAAATACAAAATATTTCTTCTTATGCGTTCCCGGCCATAAGGTCATAATGGGCGAGGTACGTAACTATGTGTCCGGTGTAGCATTCTCAAAATGGATTTGTTCTCAACATGTCTGCGCATGTGCGAAATCGATCATGACGTACGATCAAATTTTATCTTTTGTGTATTCGACACTAAATTGACCCTAAACCTATCCCTAACCCTATCCCCTAACTCATCGCACATGCGCAGACGGTTTGAGAACAAAATTACTCCACTTTGAGTACACCACACCGGCTTTCAGTTTTCAATGATCTTCCCGATGCATACAGCCGACACATTCCGATTTCGGTGGAGCTCAAAGGAGAAACTTATTTAGAAGATTATTGTTTTTTAAAGGCAGGAGAATGGGCAATAAGTCAGAAAGATAGTAGATGACAGAAAGCAAAGGGAAAAGGCAGACTCAAAGAGAGTGACAGATTAGAGAAAGCTACAAGCACAGAACTTCCAGAAGGCGGGGGAACTATTTGTACGAAAGACCTCCCGCTGTACTGCATGTTCATGTATTGTATAGCACCGTATCGCACAGCACGTTACATGAAGTTTGGCTACACTATACAGTACAGTACAGTACACTACATTACACAGTACAATACACAGTACAGTACAGTACAGTACACTACATTACACAGTACAGTACACAGTACAGTACACTACATTACACAGTACAGTACACTACACTACACTACAGTGCACTATTGTTATACTGCACTACGATACGATACACGCCATTACAATACACTGCACTACACTACACTACATACACTACACTATTTTACATTGCACTGCAATACACTGCACTGTATCACACTACACTACATTACACTACAATACACTGCACTACACTACACTACATACACTACACTATTTTACATTGCACTGCAATACACTGCACTGTATCACACTACACTACATTACACTACAATACACTGCACTACACTACACTGCACTACATTACACTACACTACACTACATACACTACACTACATTACACTGCAATACACTGCACTGTATCACACTACAATACACTACACTGCAAAACACTGCACTACACTACACTGCACTACATTACACTACACTACACTACACTACATACACTACACTACACTGCAATACACTACACTACACTGCAATACACTGCACTACACTACACTGCACTACATTATACTATGCTACACTACACTACATGCACTACACTAAGCTACACTACACTGCAATACACTACACTACATCACACTACACTACAATACACTCCCACTACACTGCACTACACTACACTACATCACAATATACTACAATACACTTCACTACACTACACTACACTACACTGTACACCACATCACACTGCACTACACTAAGCTACACTACAATACACTGCACTTCACTACACTACATACAGTACACTAAACTGCACTACACTGCAATACACTGCACTTCACTACACTACATACAGTACACTAAACTGCACTACACTGCAATACACTGCACTTCACTACACTACATACAGTACGCTAAACTGCACTACACTGCAATACACTGCACTTCACTACACTACATACAGTACACTAAACTGCACTACACTGCAATACACTGCACTTCACTACACTACATACAGTACACTAAACTGCACTACACTGCAATACACTGCACTCCACTACACTACATACAGTACAGTACAGTACAGTACAGTACAGTACAGTACAGTACAGTACAGTACAGTACACTACATCACTATACACTACACTACACTACACTTACACTACAATGCCCTGCCCTACACTACACTACACTACATTACACTATACTACACTACACTACACTACACTACACTACACTACACTACACTACACTACACTACACTTACACTGTAATGCACTGCACTACAATACACGTGACCTTGATTCAAAATGGACAGGCACACAAAATGTTGCTTTAACAACCCTCACTGCTTTCCAATATTTATTGAGTCAGGTTTTTTACCATTCGAATAAACTTGGTCGTGTTGTAAAAACGTTTAGTTGAGGAAATATAGCACTAGCGCCACTACAACAACATAAACATGTTGGTTGATAACAAAAAAATAATAAAGGAAGAAAAAAACCGAACCCATAATTCATGCATGTTTAAATATGCTTTAAATTCGGCCAAGCCAACAGCAGCAGATGGTCAAGTATTAGTACTTTTCTAATACATGAAACAGGACAAAGCAGAGAAAAGTAAATTATGCTCTCTCTCTCTCTCTCTCTCTCTCTCTCTCTCTCTCTCTCTCTCTCTCTCTCTCTCTCTCTCTCTCTCTCTCTCTCTCTTCTCTCTCTCTCTCTCTCTCTCTCTCTCTCTCTCTCTCTCTCTCTCTCTCTGGTTTAAACGTTTTTATTGTCTTTACATAACAAACATACATAGCAACAAAACTGAAACAACAACAAGCTAGGCTTATGGCGTGCTCAGTATAAGAAAAAGTGCATATCAGACAATCTCTCTCTCTCTCTCTCTCTCTCTCTCTCTCTCTCTCTCTCTCTCTCTCTCTCTCTCTCTCTCTCTCTCTCTCTCTCTCTCTCTCTCTCTCTCTCTCTCTCTCTCTCTCTCCTCTCTCTCTCTTCTCTCTCTCTCATCTCTCCGTTTAAAAAAAACGTTTTTATTGTCTTTACATAACAAACATACATAGCAACAAAACTGAAACAACAACAAGCTAGGCTTATGGCGTGCTCAGTATAAGAAAAAGTGCATATCAGACAATCTCTCTCTCTCTCTCTCTCTCTCTCTCTCTCTCTCTCTCTCTCTCTCTCTCTCTCTCTCTCTCTCTCTCTCTCTCTCTCTCTCTCTCTCTCTCTCTCTCTCTCTCTCTCTCGCATTGCCTAAAATCTATATCCTTGGAAAATAAAGTTTAAGTTTTCAAGTTTCAAGTTTTCAAGTTTTCAAGTTCTCTCTCTCTCTCTCTCTCTCTCTCTCTCCTTCTCTCTCTCTCTCTCTCTCTCTCTCTCTCTCTCTCTCTCTCTCTCTCTCTCTCTCTCTCTCTCTCTCTCTCTCTCTCTCTCTCTCTCTCTCTCTCTCTCTCTCTCTCTCTCTCTCTCTCTCTCTCTCTCTCTCTCTCTCTCTCTCTCTCTCTCTCTCTCTCTCTCTCTCTCTCTCTCCCTCCTCTCTCTCTCTCTCTCGTGTATGGTACTGTATCACTGATCATGAGCGTATTTGCACCTGTGTGTTCGCACACACCACTAGAGCTATAGGGTATACTGTATGTTTGTGTGTGTGTGTGCGAGTACGTGAACGAGCTGTTCGTTTGAGCGTGAATTTTGTCGCATGTTCTTCACTTTCCAGTACTCACACATAGTAATGCTCATAATACCCAGCTGGTACAATCAAAAGTTTTGCAAAGTTTTTAACTATTGTAAGTTTTTTTCAATACAAAAGTTATGAAAAATCTTATGCTAATTTTCTTAGCAAGCCTGCAAAATGCTTACAATCACAAACATATCGTAGACTGACAAATATATAACATAGTACACAGCAAAAACACCAACAACCCCAACACCAACAACCCCAACACCAACAACCCCAACACCAACAAAAAACAAAAACAACGACAACAAAACAAAACACCAATAAACCCCCCTAGCTTTAAGCTTGTTGTTGCCGTTATGTTTGCTTAATATTTTGTGTAAAGTCCGTTTTGGTAAATAAAAAATCTTTTAAACCAAAGCCCCTCAATACAGTGGAACCTCCCTATTAAGACCTTGAACAATCAGCCAGAAAAGGTCTTTATAGGGAATACAAAATATTTTAAACCAAAGCCCCTCAATACAGTGGAACCTCCCTATTAAGACCTTGAACAATCAGCCAGAAAAGGTCTTTATAGGGAGGGTTCTTAATAAGGAAGTGGACACTGAGTTGTCTGGATATTTTTGAAGGAGAAAACAACTTGGGGTCACCTCTTAAATGGAGTCTTAATAGGGAAGTTCTTACTACCCTTTCACCGCCAGCCATATTTCAGCCAAAAATTTCCATTAAATTTACCTGGATAGAGAACAAAATCCATCTGCAGTATGGCTTGTACCCACGTGTCGTCATATCCGGCCATAAGGAGCGTGCCATATTATGGGAGACCGCCATCTTAGTCAGTAACTTTGTTTAAAAAATGCCAGATCGATGCTGTTTACACACAAATCTGACTAAGATGGCGACACTTCCATTGGAAGGGTCGAGATGCGCACGCAGGTGGGGGGGAGCCATTGGGGATTCTTCTGTGACGCATATAAAATAAGGTCTATCCTCACTTCCTAAAACTAAGACAATAGGGTCTTTGAATAATAGACCCCAATTTGATGCCTTTTAGTGACATGGGTGTTAAATCACTGTGGTGCTAAAATGTGACGTTGGCGGTGAAAGGGTAGGGAGGCTCCACTGTACGTCTCTTTGTGTAGGACGGACGAAATCGGGTCAAACCGACTCGATAGTTTCCCCTCAAAATGTCGAACCCGTGTTTTGGCTCCGTGCCAAGTGGTCACTGTCTTTGCTTTGTTTTCATTGGTAGTTATTCTTGTTACTGACCCATCCGGGCATTTTCTTGTGAAGTGGACACTTGTCCCGTTAGTCTTGACCGATTTTTTTACAAATGGACGCAAGTTCGCGAGTGTCAAGCGCTCCAATTTTTAGGTCTGATTCCTCAGTCGAATAGAACTGAACGGTAAATAAGACTTTAATGAAATTAATAGCATAATCGATCCAACCAATGTACTACTAGTGTGCAAAATGTGGTGCATGTAAGTTTATAATCAGGTACTTTGCGAGGTTAATCTAATCAGAGGTATTAGCCTAGTCCGACCATGTCCGACATTTTGTTTTTCTTCTTGCCGCGTCACACTGACGATCGACTTGATCAACTTTTTCTTATGTAGCTCATGTAAAAAAGGGCATCATTTTAAAACGTCGTAACTTTCTCAATTTTCGACCGATTTTGATAATTTGGGTATCATTTTAAAGGTCTTTTCGGGCTCTTTCCGATGACATACATTTTGACTTGACAATAAATAAACAAAATATTATTTTTATAACCATCCTACTTTTTGACGTCATCCGCTCGATTGTCCGTGTCACCCATGTTTCTTCTCCAAACAATGGACATTTAATTCGCTCTGGGTATCCGTCTTTAGAGCGCACTCTCTCCAATCAACGCCCTCATCAAAACCTTTTTACCCCAATGAACGGAAAACAAATGACCCACTCGCTCATTCAGCGACAAGGAAGGAAACGTCGTAAGAAGCAGGACAGGACAGGACAGCTTGAATCCAAGAAACAGAAATACACCATCACAATTATGCGTCTGATGAAGGGCATAAAAGCTGGGAACAGGTGACAGAGAACAGCATGCACGGGTTCCGTAGCAACATGGGCGAGCTTTTTCGGTCGTTTTTACTGGGAAAAGAAACAAATTATAGTAATGAGAGAGAGAGAGAGAGAGAGAGAGAGAGAGAGAGAGAGAGAGAGAGAGAGAGAGAGAGAGAGGAGGGAGAGAGAGAGAGAGAGAGAGAGAGAGGAGAGAGAGAGAGAGAGAGAGAGAGAGAGAGAGAGAGAGAGAGAGAGAGAGAGAGAGAGAGAGAGAGAGAGAGAGAGAGAGAGAGAGAATTGAATTGAATTGAATTGAATGAATTTTATTTATAGAGGGTAATAGAATAAGCAATAACATGCTTTTTTTTTACATCCAGCCCTCTGAAAAAAAATTACAAATATAAAAGTAGAAATGGAAAATGAAAATGAGCACAGACAAAGCAACATAAGAATGTAAAAAACAACCCTATATAGTAGCACAACAATAACAAAATCAAACCTAATAAAAACTACACTCATTTTGAACGTGCATAAATTAAGAGTAGGCCTAAGCACATACACACGGAGGGGGAGGGGGGGGGGGATAAAAAAAATCCTACTTTTCATACTCATCTTTAACATGCACAAATTGAGAAGAGCACAAACACATGACAAAACCAATCCTATTCATACTTTACATACTCATCTTAAAAATGTACTTATTTGATCGGACAATCATGCACGTAATAAAACCAAACCTGGCTCTACTTTACCTACTCATCTTAACATACACAATTTTAAATGTAAATATGTGTACACATAGCAAAATCAAACATATTTCTATATTGCATTATACTTAACATGCACAAGTTAAAAAGTAAATACACACACGTGACAAAAGCAAACCTATTCATGTTTTTTATAATATTAAAAACTAAGCACATACAATGACGAAATTAAGCCTAAACCTACTTTACATACTCGTCTTTAACATGCACAATTTAAATTTAAACAAATACACATGACAAAATCCAGCCTAAAACCACTGTAAATACTCATATTTAGCATGCACCAATCAAAGCATAAACACATACACATGACCAAAACCCCCCCACCAAATCCTATTCTACATACTCATCTTTAACGTGCACACATTTAGGAAGAAACACATAATATTATGTGACAAAATCAAACCTAGAGAGAGAGAGAGAGAGAGAGAGAGAGAGAGAGAGAGAGAGAGAGAGAGAGAGAGACGAGAGAGAGAGAGAGAGAGAGAGAGAGAGAGAGAGAGAGAGAGGAGAGAGAGAGAGAGAGAGAGAGAGAGAGAGAGAGGAGAGAAGAAGAGAGAGAGAGAGAGAAAAACGAGAGAGAGAGAGAGAGAGAGAGAGAGAGAGAGAGAGAGAGAGAGAGAGAGAGAGAGAGAGAGAGAGAGAGAGAGAGAGTGAGTGAGATAGAGAGAGAGACGAGAGACGAGTCATTGGGGAGAGGGAGTGAGAGAGGGGGAGAGAGAGGGAGGGGAGAAGAAGGGAGAGAGAGAGAGAGAAGGAGAGAGGAGAAGAGAGAAGAGAGAGAGAATTTACGAGAGAGAGAGAGAGAGAGAGATAAGAGAGAGAGAGAGAGAGAGAGAGAGAGTTGAATTGAATGAAGTTTACGTATAGAGGGTAATAAAATAAGCAAATAGCACATGCTCTTTTTTTTTTTTTCTTTTTTTAAACATCCAGCACTCGTACAGAATTAAAATTTAAAAAAAAAGACTAACAAACTAATATAAGAGAGAGAGAGAGAGAGAGAGAGAGAGAGAGAGAGAGAGAGAGAGAGAGAGGAGAGAGAGAGAGAGAGAGAGACTATGAGCTGTTTTGACACCAGTACCAGATGCTATGATATCTGTATGCAAACGTTTGCACATTTAATAAATGTATTTGTAGATTTTGCCAAGAGAATGACCAGAGTTCATCGATTTCATTGTATCAAAGTTTTGTTGTTGTTTTTTAAATCTAAGATGGCATGACATTTTTGATTGGAATATAACACTTTCTCTATAAGAGCCCCCCTCCCCGAAAAAAATGTTTATATAATCTCGCCGATTTATCGTTAGGAATATGATGATTGGTAACTGACTCCCAACAATTATTGCCTCTATCATAATTTGTCTGCTTGCCCGCCAGTCTGTCCGTCTCACAGCTGTTCCGTCGCACACAATGTCGAGTTATTTAGGAGTTCCAACTGGACTTTTTTTTAATAAAAGCACAACTACCTCTTTAAACAAATGTGTAGCATTGTCTGTTGATAAAGAGAAGAGAAGATGATGTGTTGCAATGTCTGTTGATAAAGAGTAAAGAGTAGAGAAAAACAAAATCGAGTTATTTAGTTAAAAGGCTGAATCTATAAATCTTAGATAAAAAAAAAAGCACCAAACACGTCCTTTAAATATTTTGGCTGTGTGTTCTACATAGTATTTCAAATATATTTATGTCATCAGGTTAATTGTAAAAACGTTTTTTGTTGAGCAGTATCATGAAACACATTTAGTAGAAAATGTTCTTAAATAATTCACTTAGTATTGCAGAAATAAATTGCCCATGAGTGGAAATCTAGCAATTTTAACTGAATAAAACTAATTTACGCACATACTACAACCTATTCTTGACTATTATTTATGACAAGTTACTTATGGTAGACTAAAGCTGGCCTGAAAAAAACTTCTGAAAACGTAGATGAACTAAATGTTCCTTCCGAAACAGCTGTGGTCTGTCAATAGCATAATATTACTGAATACTTGTTTTCCGTCTATGTCTTTCTTATTCTCCTTTCTCACAACTTTTACATGTACCTGTTTGACCCTGTATTTCTCTGTATTGATATTATAGTAGTTATAAACCGACAAGCTGGCACAGGAGGTGGCAAAGACAGGACTTCAGGTCAATGCAGAAAAGGCCAAAGTCATGAAACTGCACGCCAAACAACAGGCAGCCGTCACACTGCAGGGAGAAGGACTGGAAGAGGTGGATTCCTTCACCCATTTGGGCAGCGTCGTCTTAACAACAGGCAGCCGTCACACTGCAGGGAGAAGGACTGGAAGAGGTGGATTCATTCACCCATTTGGGCAGCGTCGTCTTAACAACAGGCAGCCGTCACACTGCAGGGAGAAGGACTGGAAGAGGTGGATTCCTTCACCCATTTGGCAGCGTCGTCTTAACAACAGGCAGCCGTCACATTGCAGGGAGAAGGACTGGAAGAGGTGGATTCCTTCACCCATTTGGGCAGCGTCGTCTTAACAACAGGCAGCCGTCACACTGCAGGAGAAGGACTGGAAGAGGTGGATTCCTTCACCCATTTGGGCAGCGTCGTCTTAACAACAGGGGGCACAGATGAAAACATCAAGGCCAGGATCGGGAAAGCAAGACACGCCTTCATCACCTTGAAACCTGAGTGGAGATCCGGGACAGCATTGTCCACGCGCAACAAGCTCCGCATCTTCAACAGCAACGCCAAGTCTGTTCTCCTCTACGGGTCAGAAACCTGGAGAGTCTCCACCACAACCAGCCAACAAGCTGCAGACCTTCATCTTCAACAGCAACGTCAAGTATGTTCTCCTCTACGGGTCAGAAACCTGGAGAGTCTCCACCACAACCAGCCAACAAGCTGCAGACCTTCATCTTCAACAGCAACGTCAAGTATGTTCTCCTCTACGGGTCAGAAACCTGGAGAGTCTCCACCACAACCAGCCAACAAGCTGCAGACCTTCATCTTCAACAGCAACGTCAAGTCTGTTCTCCTCTGGAAACCTGGAGAGTCTCCACCACAACCGCCAAACAACAAGCTGCAGACTTTCATCAACAGCTGCCTGCGCTACATCCTCAACATCAGGTGGACAGACAGAATCAGCAACAAGAACGTGCGGCAGCGAGCAGGTCAAGACCCCATCAACCAACAGATCGCGAGGCGCAGATTGCGATGGATCGGCCACTCTCTAAGGAAGCCGTCCGGCGACATCACACGCCAGACTCTTGAGTGGAACCCTCAAGGCAAATGACGGGTTGAGCGACCAAAGACAACATGGAGGCGATACTGTGAGGAGGAAATGAAGAAGTGTGGCCTGTCCTGGGGAGAACTGAAGAAAGCTGCCCCAAACCGCGTCCATTGGACAACTGTTGCCGAGGCCCTATGTTCCACGAGGGATCGAAGGGAATAAGTCAAGTAGTAGTAGTTATAGGGAGTGTAACTGCCCTGGAAAATATGTGTTGGTTTGTCTGTTCAGCAAGGCACGACTGTTCACAGTATACAGACTACTAATAGAAACGCTAAAGGTTAAAACACCATTTTAAGTACTCATACCAACATTCATAAACTTTATAATGATGCAGTAACCTACCCTAAGTCCTGATCTCTTGTGCGATGCAAACATATCAAAACATCAAAGTCACCATTAAAGGTGCGTTGCTTAGAGGCCCGTTTAAAACAGGACGAGAAATGTTCAAATCAAACGCATTTGGCAAACCGTTCCGACAGCCATTAAAGGATCAGCACTATTCAGGCAGTACTAATAATGAATAAAAGCGCACTCCTACCATTTGCGCGGTAAATAAAACCAAAGATATGGCATAGAAAAGTGCAATTTCGACCTCGGACATTTTGAGCCTAATTAATGAATGATATTAGAACGATCAATCAATCAATCAATCAATCAATCAATCAATCAATCGGTCCGTTAATATTTTCATAGGCTTCATATAAGAAGCATTTGGAGTGTGCGTGTGACTTTAGAACAATGGAACAATTTAAAAGCAAGACATTATTCATCTCCATCTTTTACAGACCAAAGGTCAATCTCATTAACACGGTATTTTCAACATCACCCAAATGCCGTACAATTAAATTGGTTAACAAGGAAGACTCACCCAAAAAAGTCCAAACTGATGAAGCTCGCAACACTGTCCGAGTTTCGTTAAATTATTTTTGTAAAGATAACTGATGATGCAATTAAACAACAGAAATGGTACTTTGACAATATGGAAACACAATGTTTCCCCCCCCCCCCTCCCCGTGGGGATACCGGGAGGTCTTTTGTATAAATAGTTCCCCCACTTTCTGGAAGTTATGTGCTTAACTTCCTCTAACCTGCCACTCTCTTTGACTCTGCCTTTTCCCTTTCCTTACTGTCATCTACTATCTTTCTGCCTTACCGGTCCATTCTCCTGGCTTTTTTTTTTCTTTTCAAGAAACACTTTTAAAAAGATTTCCTCCAGCCGAAGTCGGACTTGCTGGGCCTAACTATTTCTTAGCCAGGCGCACGACGGCAGCATGACGCATTTGCGCTCATAATTGACAGGAACCGGTCTGAGCTATCGAAGAAGAAGAATGAAATAATACTTGAAACATGATACCGTTTATTCTGTGCCTCATTGGTGATTTCAGACTGTTTATTTTTGATTACCTATTGCTTCTAGATTTGTTTATATGTATAATCTTATTCGCTTTCTCGTGGTATCCATTTGTTTTTATTTCTTTGTTCTTAAGACTTATATTTCAACGACTGTTGCATTCTGTGTCTTGGTTTGTGTAGGCTCCCCTTCTTCACTCACTCCATCTTTAATGCGCCTTGGCATAAGGCTGCGTCAGACCAATTGACATGAGCTAGAACACCAAGGCTACATCAAAATGTTGTTGTGTTCTGCATGGTTGTGCGGGGATTGTCTTAAGCCACGACAAGCTCCTAGCATAACATCATCAGTCCATAAACCTCCGAAGTTTCACGTGGCGGGGTAATCAAAAACGGCCGCACACGTAATGTTCTCATCCCTAGCTGGTGCATTTGTACCATAGTGTTCAGGTGCTTCGGCTGTTGGGGTGATCCCTGGAGTTAAAGCCAGGGTAAGACAACAACAACAACAACAACAACAACAACATTCACTCCATGGGATCACTTCTTCAATAAAACTCTTTTAACAGTTTTTACCTTTCTCTTATTTTTCCTCATCTGCCTGCCTTTTTGTCCCCCCCCCCCCCCATCACCCTTTTAGTTGGTCCTAACGGTTTTGGTATCAATTTCGCGGTTCTCTCAGTTATCTCTTTATGCATATATATATATATATATATAGCAGAACAAAAAAAGAATGAAAACTAACAAGAAAGAATGTAGACTATTCCCAATATTTCGGCTTTTGGCCTTGGACGCGGGACAGACAGTATATATATATTTGTTATATACAAGAATGGGTTGGAAAGAAAAGGCTCAACTCTTTCTCTCTGTGTCTCTGTCTATCATAACTTCTCTTTTCAATGCATAATTGTGACAATTTTGAACAGTTGAATGTTGACATTTCTTTGATGTTTACACGCAAAAGCCACCCTTCCACCTTATCCTGTTCTATCATCGTATAAATTATAACGTTTGTTTATCTTAGGATTAATATACTCCCCACCCCAACCAACCTACCAATATGTGATACAGGCACAAGGCCTAATCAATAACATGTTTGAGTTTTTTTTAGTATGTCTGTCTGTCTGTCTCTCTCTCTCTCTCTCTCTCTCTCTCTCTCTCTCTCTCTCTCTCTCTCTCTCTCTCTCTCTCTCTCTCTCTCTCTCTCTCTCTCTCTCTCTCTCTCTCTCTCTCTCTCTCTCTCTCTCTCTCTCTCAACAATGTATTCCTGCTAAGTTCATTCGTAATCCCTGTCTGTTTAACTTATAATGTTACTCTCCTCTAGCAATGAAAATGTTATAAAACAATTTGCTATTTTTCTTTTATGATGCATTTAAGCTCAGATATTGATATATAAATTAGATGAATGTATTGTTTGAATGTTCATGCCCCCCTCCCCCCCTTCAAATATGGCCAAGGCCTTTTGAATAAACCATTCGCATACTCTGTCTGTCTGTCTCTCTCTCTCTCTCTCCTCTCTCTCTCTCTCTCTCTCTCTCTCTCTCTCTCTCTCTCTCTCTCTCTCTCTCTCTCTCTCTCTCTCTCTCTCTCTCTCTCTCTCTCTCTCTCCCCCCCCCCCAAGGACAG
Source organism: Phymorhynchus buccinoides (assembly GCA_017654935.2). NCBI lineage: Eukaryota > Metazoa > Mollusca > Gastropoda > Neogastropoda > Raphitomidae > Phymorhynchus > Phymorhynchus buccinoides. The sequence continues at coordinate 61,221,709 of CM065683.1, read as the reverse complement.
AATGGAAGACTAGGCCCAGCCTAAATTCTTATCCTTGTAAAATAAAGTGTCTGAAGTCTGAAGTCTGAAGTCTCTCTCTCTCTCTCTCTCTCTCTCTCTCTCTCTCTCTCTCTCTCTCTCTCTCTCTCTCTCTCTCTCTCTCTCTCTCTCTCTAGTGCTTTCTTCCGCCCCCCCCCCTGTCTCTTCCTTTTCTGGAGTGCCATGCTTCCTCGGATATTGACAGGCAATCACATAAAACAAATTCATCTCACTGATCTTTATTGGTTTATTTCGCGCCTGACTGGGCGCCAGCCTAATGACTTTCATATTGACTCTCTTTCCAATATAATTGCAAATGGCACGTATTTTGCGCCGCGGCAAAGGTGCCCACGCACCATTTTGCAGTATAATATAAGCGAGGGTTCGTCCTGTATAAGGCTAACCGCCGCCGAGGAGGTTATGTCTTTTTGTGTGTGTATGTGGTTTCTATATCTGTTTTTGTTAAAAAAAACACGTTACCAAGTAAAAAGGCGAAGCTTTATGCAAACCATTGTTATTATGATTTTTCATGCTCTATTATTTGTATGAAGATATCAAATGTGTGTGTGTGTGTGTGTGTGTGTGTGGAGGGGGGGGCGTTTCGTGGGTGCGTGCGTGCGTACGTGTGTATATGTGTGTGCGCGCTTGTGTGTGTGTGTGCGCGTGCGCGCGCGCGTGTGTGTATTTGTTTTCTTACACACCATTACACAATGTTAATCAGATTTATTCTGTACTTTCCACCTAGCATATTAAAGATCTGGCTCACACATTAACCCATACAATAAGCAACTTTATTTAACCCTTTCGCCGCCAGCCATTTTTCAGTCCAAAAATACCATTAAACTTAACTGGGTAGAGAAAATAAAATATCTGCAACATTGCAAATTCCTCTGTGACATATATACCATTAGGCCTATCCTTACCTCCCAAAATTAAGAAAATAAGGTATTTGGATAACATGTCCTGATTTGATGCCTTTTAGTGACATGGGTGTTAAATCATTGTTGTGCGAAAATGCAACATTGGCGGTGAAAGGGTTAAAAAACTGTTTTTTTGTGCCTTCTCCTTATCATTTCTCCTAGCCCACCCAAGCCACACGCGTGGCTTGCATACTGATGACGTCAATGTATAACGTTTCCGTTTCCTGAGAAGGAAAGACGCTCGCCATCTTAGGCCTACTGATCAATGAATATTAGGGGAAGACGGGGTAAAAAGCGCATGGGCGGGTAAGACGCCCACCCCAATTATATCATGAAATAAATAAAATTTCAGTCAAATTTGCCCATGAGACGAATGCTAGACATTAACGCTCGTCTCATAGGCAAAATGAGACTGAAATTTGCTTCATTTCATGAGATAATTGGGGTGGGCTTCTTACCCGCCCATGCGCGTTTTACCCCGTCTTCCCCTACCAGAGACCTTTGCGCTCCCAGCCACTAGTTATGACCGAGCAATGTAACTACCGTCTGCCAAGTTCAACAGCCTCCATGCTCTGGAAAAGATCTCCATAACCTCGCGGTTATGCTGTGTTCAAGCCCAAAGTGTCACGATTGTCCAAAATGTAACAAAGGTACAAACATCACCACAGTCTGCCGTAGGTTTTGTCAAGCAGGTTCTATCCCAATCGTTAACGATTTTCTCTCTCTGTTCTCTCTCTCTCTTTCAAGCCAGACATCGCTTTTTTCCTTCATTATCGTATATTAAAAAAACCACTACCTTGTTGTTACATTTTGGGCTGTTACAATGTATTGATTTGGGCCAAAATGTAACAATTGTTACATGTTGGGCAATTGTTACAATTTGGGCAATTGCTACATTTTGGGCTTTAACAATGCTGTCCTTTCTGCGGAAGAATATCAGGGTTTTCATAGTCTGGAACAAACTTTGGTAGAGGATTTTTTTGTGTCCTAGGAACAGCATTGCTTTCCTACTCCCAATCCCTCCTCCGCCTTTTCATTCTAACGAACGTGGGGATCATTTCATAGCTAAGACAGAGGGAGAGAAAAAAACTATTCACGCGCGGAGAAACTTTTACTAAACGTTTAGAAAACAAATGATTAAATGGATGTTGTAATAAACACCTTAATTAAAAAAATAAAAAAATAAAAACAGGGCCGAAAAACTTTGACACTTTTTTTTTCTTGTCACACTACGAATTCTGCCATCTCTCAGGACAATAATTTCTACTTGCTTGGAATTCATGAAACCCCCCCACAAACAAAACGTTTTCATCAATGGTTATCAAAATCACCACCACAATAAAACGTAAATACAAAGCACTCACACAGCTCCTATCTCATCTAAGGCAGCCTACTCAGCCCAAGAGTAAAAATATTATTGGAGCCATTCTCGATCTCCCACTGTCCAGAAACTCTCCACAAAGTTGAAGCTTGAAGAAACCCTGCCACCATACAAGCAAGGGGAAAATCAAAATGAATACAAGAAGAACATTACTGTTTGTAGCGTACCATCAAAATCTTTCTCAGATTTTATGGAAGTTTTTTTTTCTCTCCGAGTATGGGCGCGTGGTACACATATCCGCGGAAACCAATGCGTATATCCCATCCGCAATCCGCAAATAACGTAAAAAAAAGTAAGAAATAAGCGGATGGTTTACCGCATTTGTGATGTGCACACTCCTTCATAGTTCTTACTTCTTTTTGCCGATGGTTTCCGTACGGAAATTTGCGCGTAAATGTGCACACGGTCCAATACTCTCATCCTTCACAAAATAAGTTTTTTTCTTTCATAAAAATGTGATTACAAATCCACAGTTTAAAAAATAATTTCACAGGGAAACACGTAATTCAGACATAACATTGTTCACAAACCAACAGACAGACTGACACACGGACGAACGGACGGACGGACACGCAGACAAACGAAAAGACAACAAACGTAATAGCAAGATCCTCAGCGGCCATGATTAATTCACTAGACTATCTTATGCTCTCAAGGCACACCATTGTCTGTGTATTATATACGTGTATTGCTCAATTTGTCTCCCGAAGGTCTGCTCTATTTTCAAACTCATTCGCTTGAATGCATTTACGATTTGGTCGACAGTTGAGCCGTTGCATAATATTACATTTCTATAACGAGCTTTGAAAACAACTGATTACCATGATGTAGGAGACGAGAGAGAAGAGTTAGAGAGAGAGAGAGAGAGAGAGAGAGAGAGAGAGAGAGAGAGAGAGAGAGAGAGAGAGAGAGAGAGAGAGAGAGAGAGAGAGAGAGAGAGAGAGAGAGAGAGAGAGAGAGAGAGAGAGAGAGAGAGAGAGAGAGAGACAGAGAGAGAGAGAGAGAAAGAGAGAGAGAGAGATAGAGAGAGAGAAAGAGATAGAGATAGATAGATAGAGATAGAGAGACAGAGAGAGAGAGAGAGAGAGAGAGAGAGAGAGAGAGAGAGAGAGAGAGAGAGAGAGAGAGAGAGAGAGAGAGAGAGAGAGAGAGAGAGTCAGGAGTCAGGAGTCAGGAACATTTTAATTGTTAGGCCATGCCCATACAATGGAGTGAGTGTGGCAACAAACAACGAAATGACATTACATTATTCAAATAACATTACAAAACAATACGCAAATCTTGTCTAACTGTTTAAAACTTTAAAAATAAAAAGCAGCCACTTTTCTAACAATACTTTTGTTTGTACAAGAAAGTAATAACACAAGTTTAAACAGAGAGAGAGAGAGAGAGAGAGAGAGAGAGAGAGAGAGAGAGAGAGAGAGAGAGAGAGAGAGAGAGAGAGAGAGAGAGAGAGAGAGAGAGAGAGAGAGAGAGAGAGAGAGAGAGAGAGAGAGAGAGAGAGAGAGAGAGAGAGAGAGACGAGAGGCGAGAGAGAGAGAGAGAGAGAGAGAGAGAGAGAGAGCGCAAATGTTACAATTGTATTGCTATCTTTCTTTGCAGTAATTATAAGGTGCTGCGCCAAAGCTAAAATACTAGTATTGTAATAACGCACAAGCACATTAAAAAACAAAGTCTCATAGTAAGCAAGGACAACTAATTAAAAAACCCAACCCCACCACCCCAGTGAATTTAGTAAAATATTAAGAAAACAGGTGAGATTAGAAGATGACGAAAAAAAGAACCACGTACAGACATAATAAAACATGGAACGTTTGATAATCATAAACATATTCAAATGTTTATAAATGCTATTTAAAACAAAACAAAACGCGAGCGGGGACCGGGAGAAGATAAAAAACGAAGAGATAGTGGAATCCGGACCATTGTCCGTCATGAAGTGGATCACGCTCATCGTCATGGCGCAGATTCTGCAGCAATATCGCAGTTTTTGTTCCACATGCCCCCCGTGGGGATACCGGGGGGGCTTTTGCATAAATAGTTCCCCCACCTTCTGGAAGTTCTGTGCTTGTGACTTCCTCTAATCTGCCACCCTCTTTGACTCTGCCTTTTCCCTTTGCTTACTGTCATCTATTATCTTTCTGCCTTTTCGGTCCATTCTCCTGCCTTTCTTTTCTTCCCCCAAAAAGCTTCCAAATAAATATTCTCCTTGGAGCTCCTCCGAAATCGGAATGTGTCGGCTGTGCGCGGCGGGGAGACCAGCGAAAACTGAAAACCGGACACATATGTACCTGACCCATTATGACCATATGGCTTGGGAACACAGAAGAAGAAGAAGAAGAAGAAGAAGAAGAAGAAGAAGAAGAAGAAGAAGAAGATGTTCCACATGCATCCACCGGCGTTTGAATGGGTGCTCTGACAGCATACATATTCCCTCGTGTTTTTCTGTCTTTGATTTCCTTTTCTTCTTTTTTGGTTCTGGGTACAAGAGGACTGCCCCAGTTTGCTTGAGCGCATCACGACAGATTCTGCTCTCGCACGCACATGGGCAAGATGCAAGTTACCTTGTCATCTGAAATAGAAATGATCAACTTCACTGCCTCTTTCAAATCTTGATTTTACGGCATCTCAAGACAGCCTCTCTTTTCCCCGAGCATAAACTTTCCCTTACCATCTTCACCACTAGGGATCTCTCTTCTTACCTATCCAGTTGATATTGCCTCAAACCCTCCCCTTTTACGTGGCAAGATCTAACGTGGTGACAGCCCTGACATGGCCTTAATTGTCGACGGGGTTATACTTTTAATGTTAATCTTAACCCCTCTCTTCTGTTCGAATTTGTCTTCTAAAAGTATCCTTATTTATTTCCCATCCTCTTTTGTCTGTGCTTTTAATGCAAACTATGTGTTTTTAAGTACACAAAGAACACAAACCCCATACTTTGTGGCAAATGTTCAAGTGTATTGCATATTTTACATAAGCTTTTTACCATTTCGTTTTAACTTAGTGCTGGTTTGCTTTCATTGAGTTTGTTTCTGAGGTTCACAAACACAGACATTGGACACAAGTTTTTTTTTTTAATATCAAAGCAAACTATATTATATATAGTTTATTTAGCTTTCTTGTTTGATTTACTTTATTTTCCCCCAGGCCTGGGTGGAAAAAAAGCTTGTAATTTGCTTATCTCATGTTCCCTGGTTAAATACAATTTCGTTTTCGTTTTCGTTTTCGTTTTCTGTTTCACACACACACACACGCACACACGCATGTACTCACGCACGCACGCACACGCACGCACGCACACACACACACACACACACACACACACACACACACACACACACACACACACACACACACACACACACACACACACACACACACACACACACACACACACTCGCTCTGTCTCTCTCCGTCTCTCCCTCTCTATCCCTATCTTTCTCTCTCTCTGTCAGTCTCTCCCCGCCCCTCTCTTCTCTCTCTGCCTCTCTGCCTTTCTCTCTCTCTCTCCCCTCCCCCTCTTCCTCTCTCATTTGCAAACATACTCCTTTTGTTGTCTCTCCCACAGTGTCTACATCAT
>CM065683.1:61203307-61205807 GCA_017654935.2 Phymorhynchus buccinoides | reverse complement strand
AGTCATTTACATAAAGAGAAAATAAAATGGGTCCTAATACTGAGCCCTGAGGAACTCCAAACTTAATTGGTAATAATGTTGATCTTTTTGAGCTGATTTCAACGAGCTGTTGACGGTCGCAAAGAAAAGAGGAAATAAATGTAATGGCGTGACTGGACAAATTGTAGTACTTAAGTTTTCTTGTCAAAAGGGCATGATTAATAACATCAAATGCCTTAGCAAAGTCAATAAAAAGAATTCCAGTAAACTCGTTATTATTAATATTTGAAAGACATCTGTCAGTAAGATGTGTCAGAGATGTGTGACACGAGTGGTTTTCACGAAAACCTGATTGATTTTCATGAAGTAGATCGTAATGGTTCAGATGCTTACATAAATTCAATTGAATATGTTTTTCCAGTGGCTTTGACAGGAGCGAAAGTACTGATATAGGGCGATAATTCGAGGGATTGGTACGATCACCTGATTTATAAAAGGGTATTACTTTTGCTTGTTTAAATTGGGTAGGAAATTGTCCTTTATCAATGCAAAGATTGTAAACATAAGTAAGCGTGTCTGCAATGGCAGGTGCAGCTAGTTTTAAAATCTTACTATCTAATCCATCTAAGTCCCTTGATCCTGACTGTTTTAAATGTAATAAGTAATTCAACGTTTCAGTCACAGAAATGGGCAGTATGGTAAAGGGTGTTGAAATATTTTTTGAACGACAGTAATCACCCAGTTCTTGTAAATCATTTTCATGTGTTTTGTCATTGGTGATTAACTTATCAGCAACATTAGCGAAATGAGAGTTTAAATCATCAGGTGATAATTCTGATATAGGACAATGCGCTTTATGGTCAGAATTTCTGTTAGTCAAAAGGTTAATAGCTTTCCAAATTGATTTCTGATTCTGGGAGGAAGTTACCAAATCTTGAAAGTATGTTTTCATTGCCCTTCTCTTCATTGAGTTCACTTTATTCCTCTGTTTATTGAATGCCTTTCTGTCTTTTGAAGTAAGTAAGCTATCTCTTTTATATCCCTCATTGTCTATATCTTTAGTTAACCAAGGGGGTTTGATGGTGTGTTTAACTCTCTTTTTAATTAAGGGAGCATGTTGGTCATATATTTCCTGAAATGTATGTATCCAAAACTCTATCGCTAAGTCCGGGTCCCTAATTTGATAAACATAATCTAAATCCGAATTAATTAAGTCATTCAGAAATGAATTTTGATCGAAGTTCCTGAAGCACCTATAAAATATTTCTTTGTGACCGGACTTAGGAATTTTGACACCTTTTTTCTTCCAAGTTATGCAAACAGAGGAATGATCACTACAACAGGTCTGTACAGAGGACGCTTCTATTATATTAGCTTTGTTGTTGACATAGATGTGGTCAATTAGAGTTCTTGAATGATTTGTGATACGAGTCGGAACGTCAATTATTTGTTCCAAATCATAAAGTTCATACATTTGTTTCCATTTTGTTCCTGACAATGTTAAATCAATATTAAAGTCGCCAAATAGTATTATTTCTTTCGATTCAAGGATTGCAGCATCCATCATCGAATTAAATCTGTCATACCAGTCAACTTTTTCTGCAGGATTTCTGTAAATGAACCCCACCATGATTGGTTTATAATGCTTTAGACTTATTTCAACCCAAATGCTCTCTATGTTATGATTTTCTAAATGAGGTATTCTCTTGAGAGTTAATGAGCGAGTACAATATAAAAGCAAACCAGTTGAACGGGGTGCCATGGGATCTAAGCGAATCATATCATAGTTTGGCATGGACATATGGGAGTCGGGGATCACATCAGTTAGCCAGGATTCAGCTATACAAAATAAATGAAAATGATTACCTTTGTTATGTAATATTGTTGCTATTTCATCTGTCTTATTTCTGGCGCTATTTATATTGAGGTATCCAATACGGAGTCCCTCCCGTGAAGGCCATTTATCCAAAGTAGTAGACATGATCAAAATATAAGATCAATACATGCACAGCACTAATTGAAAATGGTCAAATAAATACAGTGAATAAGAAAGTGGGAATGGGGTAATAGGGTAAATAGAAACAATGAAACTGTTTCAAGTCCTGGATAGAATTAGTATATAAACAATTAATAACTAAAAATAGCATGCGATTTAACAACAACTATAAACAATTCGACAAAGTCTAGTGACTTATCGAATGGAACTGTCACTTCAGTTAATTCAGTACTTTTTCGTAGAATGTTTGTTTTCAAGATTCATAAAAAGAACGTTTTACGTAGATGCGGTAGTCTTTCACTTGGTTTGATGCTGCTGCAGTATATTCCGGCAACTGATCACACATGCTATTTACAACACAATACATGCTCTCTGTCTCACATACACACACTCTCTCTCTCTCTCTCTCTCTCTCTCTCTCTCTCTCTCTCTTCTCTCTCTCTCTCTCTCTCTCTCTCTTCTCTCTCTCTCTCCACCTCTCTCTCTGCAAATATACACATACAATGATACACACAAACACATAAT
>CM065683.1:61195807-61200807 GCA_017654935.2 Phymorhynchus buccinoides | reverse complement strand
CCGCACAGAGAGAGAGAGAGAGAGAGAGAGAGAGAGAGAGTAGTACTTCTTCTTCTTCTTCGTCTTCTAAGTTCTTGTTCTTCGGTCGTTCAGGCATGTTTTTGTCAATTGCGAACGTAGATGCATCATGCTGCTGTTATGCGCCTAAGTAAGAATAATTAGGCCCAGCATGTCTGACTTCGGGTTGAGGAAATCTTTTTGAAAGTATTTGTTGAAAAAAGGCAGGAGAATTTCTGTCAATTACGAACGTAGATGCATCATGCTGCTGTTATGCACGTAAGTAAGAATAATTAGGCCCAGCTTGTCTGACTTTGGCTAGAGGAAATCTTTTTGAAAGTATTTCTTGAAAAAAGGCAGGAGAATGGACTGGAAAGGCAGAACGATAGTAGATAACAGCATGCAAAGGGAAAATGCAGAATCAAAGAGACTGACAGATTAGAGGTAGTTATAAGCACATAACTTCCAGAAGGTGGGGGAACTATTTGTACGGAAGACCCCTTCCCCTTCCCAGTATCCCTAGGGGGGGGAAGCTTGCTGTGTTCTACTGTGTTTCACGTTGGCGCTGCTCTGAGAGTGACGCGTTCTCCCGATTGTCTTCGAATTTGCTGCTAGGCTTTGCCCGGGCCATATCAAGCCTCACAGCAAATTGGAGGCGATTCGGTTAAGAAACAGCAGAGTTATTCGTGAAAAGGTAAAGCGGCGTATAGCGCGCGCGTTTCTGAACCAATTCGCTTCCGGTTTGGCACACCGATAGTCACCATCCCCGGTCATACCTACCAACTTTGAAGGCAATCGGTCCAGAAACGCTGGATATACGGGCGCCGAGAGTCCGGCAGATACGCGTTTCGCGCATTTGCGAAACCGCGCAAATGACACGGCCGCCTCGGTTGCCGTTGCCATCGCCCCCGCCCCGTCAGGGCTCACAGCAAATTTGAAGCGATTCGGTCGAAAAACGGCGGAGTTATAAGGCCCGTTTTGTGTTTCAGACACACACACACACACACGGACGGACACTTGGCTTTTTACTATATGATGATGTAAGCCTAATGGCTTCAAGCTGAACGTAATCCCTGGCTGACTTCCCCCCCCCCCCCCCCCCCCGCCTAAAAAACCCACACGTATAATTATGTAACCGAATGTGCCCCCAGTAAAATGAGTGATACAGAGCAAATCTCTGATGGAGAGACATCTCAATTTCAATATGTGTGAAGCCCATCGAACCATAAAGAGGCTGTCACCACGGGCACAAAAAAAGGAGACAAATTGGGGTGTGTTATTCTTCTATGATGCAATTTAGCCACGCATGCGTTTATAGACTTGAATGCATTCAAAATATAAATTTGCATTTTTAATGGAGAAAAAAAATGATCGCACGGGTATCCGAACAATTCCCCTCGAGTAACCCAGACCTACGATGCTTTCTTTCTAGCAAGACACTTCGATTGTTCACAAGAATGAAACCAGACAAACTCTTTCATTAATTCCACAACAAGCATGGTAAATCGCAAAGAGAGAGAGAGAGAGAGAGAGAGAGAGAGAGAGAGAGAGAGAGAGAGAGAGAGAGAGAGAGAGAGAGAGAGAGAGAGAGAGAGAGAGAGAGAGAGAGAGAGAGAGAGAGAGAGAGAGAGAGAGAGAGAGAGAGAGAGAGAGAGAGAGAGAGAGAGAGAGAGAGAGAGAGAGAGAAACTCGAATGTTTATTGAAGATAACTAAATAAGCACAAAATATGGCTTTTTTTTTCATCAGGTCCTCGTACAAAGCAAGCAAGCAAACATAAATTAAACGATAAACAACCACACAAATAAACTACAATCAAAACAGACAAAAGAAATCAGAAACATGCAAGAAAAAAACACAAGAAAAAATAAATAAATATATATATATATATATATATATATATATATATATATATATATATATGCACACATACACACACTCTTATAGAAATTTTTATACAGACAGAGAGAGAGAGAGAGAGAGAGAGAGAGAGAGAGAGAGAGAGAGATTATAAAAACTAAAAAAGAAGAGCATGGATTTGAAGGACTATCCGGATTAACGTGTAGGCCCCCAATTTGATGGAACATTTTCTGAAACGATAACCCCCTTCCCTTATACTGCACCAGATTTCATAAAAACGTCTTTTAGACGTATAAGGCCCTATATTGAATTCTTAGGAAAACAGATAAGAGAGTTTACGTGTATGTTGACACCGGAATGCTAGTTGTGCTACCAGCTTCAGCAGCAAAGAACAAACAACAACCCAACGCATTGCCTGTTACCAACGCTACCATCTGATGTATGCCAATGAGGATGTATTTGTATGGAGATGACTTACGTCGTCATCTGACTTTGCCCTTCTGACGGGGTAGCAATCTTGATTTATTCATTATTGCCATCAGCGAAGCTTTCTCTATAGCACGCTGGATCCAGGAATGTATGAGTGAACTGATCTTTTCCTTCCATCTGATTCTCCGTCTCCTCTTTCTCTGCCTATTTTCTTCTTCTACTCGACGCTTCTGTTAAAGATCCCCCACGTCACGTGTTGCATTCCCTCTTATGCTTGGAAGATTTCTTACCAGCTATAAGAGGGAAAACACACGAAAACCACGATTTTGACACGTGACGTGGTGGGTCTTTAAAGGTCTGCGTACACGTTAACAATATTCACAAAATATCACTATTTCCCCATGGCAACACGGTGGGTCGTAAGTCATATTATGAGTAGCCTATCACTGTGTTGCCATGGGGAAATAGAGATATTTTGTTAATATTGTCAACGTGAATAGAGACCTTTGAATGACTACATACAACTCACTGTGTTGCCATGGGGAAATAGTGATATTTTGTGAATATTGTTAACGTGTACACAGACCTTTACGAGTGGCCTAACACTGTGTTGCCATGGAGAAATAGATACATTTTGTGAATAATATTAACGTGTGCACAGACCTTTATGAATAAAATAAAAGCATAGCACTTTTATTTACTTCTTCTAAACTGAAGTTTTGACTCGCGTACGTAGGGCCTAAACTGCAAAGGGACAGTTTTTCAATAATAATGGAGTTTTGGTTGTTTATGTGTAAGCACATGCGTGTGAGCGCGCATTATGTGCGTGCGAGCGTATGTGTGTGTGCGTGAACAGTTTCTGATAAGGATTGCATTATACTTTTTGTGTTCAAACTCTCCATCGTCTGAGATTCTCTCTCAGTAGATAAGTGTATGAATTTTTTTTATAACCAAAACGTAATTAAAACATGTTACTCGGACTACTCGTGTAATCTTCTGCGATCACGCACAAACACTCACTTACAAAAACACACACACACACACGCAGCCACAGAGACAAATATGTAGAGACAAGCGCGTGCGCGCACGATTGCTGTCTTAAAGACCCACCACGTCACGTGTCAAAATCACGGTTTTTCATGTGTTTTCCCTCTTATAGCTGGCAAGAATCTTTAGAAATATTCCTAGCATAAGAGGGAATGTGACACGTGACGTGCGGGGTATTTAAGGGCCTGATACACACATACGATTCGGATCTGAATGCGATGCGATTTTGACGCTGTGAGTCATGATTCACGTGGAATTCATGTATTGGCTCTACTTGAGAATAGTGAGCGAAAATGGCAGAATTATTTTCAGACGGAAGTATTTCACGTGAATCATGACTCACATGATCCAATCGCATCGCATCCCCATACGATTTTACGCGTGTGTGGCGCCGGCTTTACGCCCACAGACAAACACGCATTTCAATCTCTTAAAGTTTTTGTAATGTTGAGTTGTTGCATTTTGGGGCAATTGTTACATTTTGGGCTTTAGCAATGCATATTAATACATAGAGGAATATGAAACAATGACACGGGATTCCCATTCAAAGCCATTGGATATACATAACACTGTTACAAAAGCAATAATTGTTATCAGCATTGAAAGCTGCGTGTGGTCGAGCTCACACCTTCGAATATCGGAGATAAAGTATGCCTCTACGTCTATTATCACCCAACATCAGACCCGTAAATAGAGACATTTGAAACTACAAGCAACACCTTCACTGACTCTCAACTCCGTAACTCTGTACACGAGGAAGCAATACAGAGCCATACGACACTAAAAACATTCTGATGTTAATTATATTTCGATGATGTTGTATGCTGCAGCATAGTACGCAGCTACTCTTCTTGATTTCGAAGCTTTGGCCTAGTTTGTCTTTCCTCTTTTATGTTTAGACTAGCAATCGCCCCGTGGCAGTTAAGTCCCGTGGCAGTTTTAACCCCATGGCAGTTTTAACCCCGTGGCAGCTATCTCCTCCCTACACCTTCCCCCTCCCCACATTTACTTGCTCGGGGTGCCACTCGCCGACACACTTGTTTGCTATTGTGGCTTTCAACAGACAGCCAGTCTCAAACACACGAAAGTGAAACTTTCGGTTTTACATTTCCAAGAAGAAGGCAGCATTTCACCTTCCAAGAAAATGGATCACAAATGTGTAAGGTCTTTCTTTTCAGGGGGGGGGGGGGGGGGGGGGGGGGGGGGGGGCACATCTGGGGGGGGGGGGGGGGGGGGGGGGGGGGGGCATCTTGACCTATCGCAGAAAGAGTGTTTCATAATCATTTCGACTTTGACCTCGCCCGCACAGAGAGAGAGAGAGAGAGAGAGAGAGAGAGAGAGAGAGTAGTACTTCTTCTTCTTCTTCGTCTTCTAAGTTCTTGTTCTTCGGTCGTTCAGGCATGTTTCTGTCAATTGCGAACGTAGATGCATCATGCTGCTGTTATGCGCCTAAGTAAGAATAATTAGGCCCAGCATGTCTGACTTCGGGTTGAGGAAATCTTTTTGAGAGTATTTGTTGAAAAAAGGCAGGAGAATTTCTGTCAATTACGAACGTAGATGCATCATGCTGCTGTTATGCACGTAAGTAAGAAGCATTTCACCTTCCAAGAAAATGGATCACAAATGTGTAAGGTCTTTCATTTCAGGGGGGGGGGGGGCACATCTTGAC
>CM065683.1:61175807-61178307 GCA_017654935.2 Phymorhynchus buccinoides | reverse complement strand
AACATACCATGGCATTCGGTCACTTTGTTTTCCCACACACAAACAACCGTGCACCGTCCAAAGTCCTCGTTGGAGATCGTTGAGGTCAATGCTTTACTGGTTGGCTAGATGACAAGCTTTGCTGAGATCAGTTAAAGACCCACCAGATCACGTGTCAAAATCACGGGTTTCACGCGTTTTCCCTCTTATAGCTGGCAGTGAATCTTGCTTTGACCAGGTTTGACTCCCATACGAATGCCCCCAAATTGAAAACAAAACATCATTTTAAAGAGCAGTCTGAATTTGAAGTTGGGGCATTTTATGTGGGTCACATCTACGCACAAAAAAACAAGGGACTTAATCGCGGTGGGTCAGTGTGTCTTTAACAGATGGTGGTGAAAACCATGTACCCTCCAAAGTCCTCGTTGGAGATCGTTGAGGTCAATGCTTTACTGGTTGGCTGGATGACAAGCTTTGCTGAGATCAGTTAAAGACTGAGGCTTGGATGCCTTGGAACGCTGCTTTCAAGGAAATGACTCGTTGATCACAGAAACCAAAAGCTACAGTCCCCTTGTCTGCAACATTGATGATGGCGCCGTGCATGCCAAGAATCTGGGACCGCCGCGAAATCGTAATCACTCAGACACTTAAAGGAGCACCCTGACGGATCAGTTTTTGCAAGAAACACGTCGAGATCACCAAGAAAACACCCTTTACAGTGATCGCAACACCCACTTTGCTCTGATTTCCTAGAAATCAAACCGTCAAATTGGCGATTCCTCCTTGGCGGAGGTGCTGGAAGTCAAATTGCTTCAGTGAAAGAGAAGGCATGTGTCGTCTCTTTTCTAATGGCCGCCTAAATTTACACCAAATCGTTTGCACGAAAAGTTCACAATACAAGTCTTTATTTATGTTTGTTTTAATTTGATTTAGTTTACCTAAATGAGTTTCCCTCACAACAAAGGAATTAGCTCCATTTCATTTTTTTTTTACTGCACTACAAAGAAGAAAAAGCTTCAACCACTCTGAGTGTCCTCCATCCACCCCGTCCAAAATGGCTTCTCTCCGGCATCTCCGCCAAGGAGGAATCGCCGTTTTGACGGTTTGATTTCTAGGAAACCAGTGCCAAAGTGAGAGTTCTGATCCTTGAAAAGGCTGTCTCTTTGGTGATTTCGACGTTTTTCTAGCAAAAAACCTCATCCGTCCGCGTCCATCTTTAACCCTTTCACCGCCAAAGTAGCATTTTAGCACCACAGTGATTATAATACCCATGTCACTAAAAGGCATCAAATCGGGGTCTATTGTCCAAAGACCCTATTGTCTTAGTTTTGGGAAATAAGGATAGACCTAGTTTTATATATGTCACAGAAAAATACCCAATACTGCAGATGGATTTTGTTCTCTACCCAGGTAAATTTAATGGAAAGTTCTGGCGGTGAAAGGGTTAAGGCTTGAGGACCCTGCTGATCTGCAGGATTATGTAATCTTTTGGTCTTAATAATAGTACCTGGAATGTGAGCATATTTTGAAAATACATCAGATTGTTGCGATGAACCCTTCATAACACACTGTAGCAGATCGGGCTCGGTGAAAACTTACAATGGTGGTGGTGGTGATGACGAGGTGGGCAGCAGAGGAACTGGGGATATACTAGCAAATTTAATATAAGTATAGCATAGGTGCGGCTGTAAAATCAAGATTTGATCGCAATGGCGATCGTAACTCCTTGTAATTTAACCCCTGGTCTGTGTTTTACTCAAGACCTAGCCACACTGCATACGATTCGACCCCAATACGATCCGATTGTGACGATGTCTGTGAGTCGAGATTCACGTGAAATACTTCCGTCTAAAAACAATGCTGCTATGTTTGCTCACTACACTCAAGTAGACCCCGATACACGAATCAAATAAAATGGCTGATATAAAAATACAGATATTTTATCAGATTCGTGTACGGCGGAGTACAAAAATAGTGAGCGTAACTAGTAGGATTTCATCAGAGTTTTGTAGACAGTAGAATTTCACGTGTATCATGCCTCACAAATGTCAAAAACGGGTCGCAGAGAATCGAATCGTATAAGCACATACAATAATAAATAATATTGATGACATAGAGTCTTTAACAACCTTTTTGTGAAAAACTATCACAAACATGACACGAAATTGTACAGAGAAGTTATTTTTAAGACGATCAGTTATTGACATTCGCAAGTTTTTACTTTTCTAACCGAGTTGTTCAATGCTGGAATAATTTGTCAACTAATATTAAGGCTGCAACTAACATAAATACATTCAAAAACCTAACATAAATACATTCAAAAATCTTCTGGACACAGACACAATGATGTCAAATTTTTTATACTACTTTCGATGAATAAAAAAAAGAAAAGAAAAAAAGTCCATTCCATGTTTTTGTTAAATTTTATAGTTTAGCTGTAGAAAGCAAGCCACCCTGAAACAAATCAAAGTCACTAACGAGAAAGGGCGTAAAAGGGCCGCGAGGCCCACTTCTAGCCCTA
>CM065683.1:61165807-61173307 GCA_017654935.2 Phymorhynchus buccinoides | reverse complement strand
GGGGGAGGGGCAATCCAAGAGCATTGTCCCTGCGCATGTCCTCAAATTGCCAATGCTTGTCTCTGGCTCAGGACCTCCGGTCTCAAAGGCTTGCCCTTAACTCGGGAGGGAGACAAAAAATGGTGGCGATCAATCGGGAGCTTTTCATACTGCCATCAGAGGTCTCCTTGGGTTTTCTAATTCAAACCGCTTTCATGTCAGGGCTTTTTTTTTATAGATCGTATTCTTACATTTTATTTCTATTTCATTAGTGATTTTATTCCAGTCGTGGAGGTTGCTTTCCAGACTGAACGTTAGAGTTTGTAAATGGTTCTCCCTCAGCTCTTTTATGCTTCTCCAATACTTTCAAGCATCTTTTCAACCGACCGACCTCAACGAACTTTACCTTTTCCCTCACCAATTACGCTCTCCCTCTCTTTAACCCTGTCACCGCCAGCCATCTTTGAGCCAAAAATGTCCATTTAACTTACTTAGCTACAGAACATATCTGCAATATTGTGGGATTTCTCTGTGACACGTTTAGAATAGGGTCAGTCCTTACTTTGCCCAAATTTAGGAACACAATATTATTGAATAACAGACCCTGATTTCATTTCAAGGGTTTGATCAACATGGGTGTTAAATCATTGTGGTGCAAAAATGCGACATTGGCGGTGAAAGGGTTACAGCTGGCGCCACACACGCGTAAAATCGTACGGGCAGGCGATGCGATTGGGTCGCGTGAGTCGTGATTCACGTGAACTACTTCCGTCTGAAAATAATTCTGCCTTTTTTGCTCAAGTAGACCCAATACATGAATATCACGTGAATCATGACTCACATCGACAAAATCGCATCGCATTCAGATCCGAATCGTATGTGTGTAGCGGGCCTTAAAATGTGTCTGTCTCTTTATTTGCTTTTCTGTCTCCTCTCTTTCATCTGTTTTATAATGTTTTTTTTACTAGTGTCTCTTTTTCTTACGTATATGTTTTTCTTGATCTCTTTGTTGGTTTGTCTTCTTTCCACAGAAATGAACAGAAAACGTATGATATAAAGGGGGACATTACTTTGTTTAGGGTAGCCCCACATGGCCGAAAGGCCAAAGAGGGCGTAAAACACTATTATTATTAGGGGAAGATGGGGTAAAAAGCGCATGGGCGGGTAAGAAGCCCACCCCAATTATCTCATGAAATGAAGCAAATTTCAGTCAAATTTGCCCATGAGACGAATGCTAGACATTAACGCTCGTCTCATGGGCAAAATGAGACTGAAATTTGCTTCATTTCATGAGATAATTGGGGTGGGCTTCTTACCCGCCCATGCGCCTTTTACCCCGTCTTCCCCTATTGCTTAGGGGGAAAGGATAGTGGTGTTTCTAAAACAGTCGTGCTTGCCACGAATGCTTATGATTGGCGGATCTCAATGACATGCATTTTATTGAGCATCGCATGTTTGCTTTACGCTTATCGTCCATTCAGATCAAATTGTTCACCACGTAAGAACGGTCTGTTGGTTACTGAATGGCTAAAATAAGATCTTGAATGAACTTACAAGAAAGAGTAAGGAAAACAAAACACAACGCATTCTAACATATATTACACTGCTCAAAATTTACTAAGGATAATCTCTTAAGCATATAAAAAAAATTCAAAGATAAACATACAGCCATTACTTTATTTTTCTTGTTCCGTTTAATTAACGTGTCGTCATCACATTCTGATTTTTAAAAAACAAGGTCTGAGAATGATTTTATTGGCTTACCTCAAGGAACCAACTAACCAACCAACCAACCAACCAACCAACCAACCAACTAACCAACCAACCAACTAACCAACCAACCAACCAACCAACCAACCAACCAACCAACCAACCAACCAACCAACCAACCAACCAACCAACCAACCAACCAACCACCAACCAACCAACCAACCAACCAAACCAACAAACCAACCAACCAACCAACCAACCAACCAACCAACCAAACCAACTAACTAACCAACCAACCAACCAACCAACCAACTAACCAACCAACCAACCAACCAACCAACCAACCAACCAACCAACCAACCAACCAACCAACCAACCAACCAACCAAACAAGCAGCCAAACAAACAAACAACCAAACAAACAAACAACCAAACAAACAAACAACCAAACAAACAAACAACCAAACAAACAAACATCATGGTTCAATCAAGAGCTTTTCATACAGCTTTCAATGGTTGCTTCTAAATGTTCCCAATTCAGGTCAACTAAAATCTTTAGGTTTTCCATTTATTTAGTGTTGATATTTGTTTTACTTTCGTTCATTCTACTTCATTTCGTTTCCATCTAGTGCTTTATCTTCTATACTTCATTAAAACAAATCTATCTAGCAGGCAGATATGTTATCAATGCTTTTTCTTTTCTAATTTTTTTTTTTATTTGATAATTTTATTCACGTATTTTTAGCATTTATTTTTTAGCCCCCACCCCACCTCTTTGCCCTTTATTCTTTCTTTCCACAATCCATCATGTATATATATATATATACTCCTCACAAAAAGTCAAGCAACAAAATCAAATTGGTGTTTGTCACCCTTTGAAAATGCACGGGCTAGCTTTTAATGTGAAACGATGCGTTTGGATTTTAATGATGGGCGTCAGCAAGTGTGAAGACGGCCTGGGGGGAGATGTTTGGCCTTTGCTGTTGCTGAGCATGCCCGTTATGGAGGTGGCAATCTGATGGTCTGGGTGGCATTTGGACTGGAGGACGTACCCATGTAGGGGTCATCCGGAGGGGCACCGTGAACGTTATACACTACTTGAATGACGTCATCAGACCTCAAGTGATCCCCCTGATGAAATAGCATGGTGCTAGCTTTGTTTTTGTGGACGACAACGCGCCATGTCACAGGGCTCATGTCATCAGCAACGAGTTGAACACCCACATCATCGCCCATCTTGACTGGCCACCCCAGTTCCCTGACCTCAACCCGATTGAACAGGCATGGGACATGCTTAGGTGAGCTGATTACGGCATGCCCGCCAGTCCCCAGACACTGGATGCATTGAAGCAGACCTGGTTAGGTAATGAGGAGCCATCCCACAGATCCAGCTGGATGGACTCATTGCCTCAATGCCACGCCACTTCCAAGCCTGTATTTATGCCCACGGAGGTCACACTCGCGAGTAATGACGATATGAACTGTTTGCGCACTGCTATCTTTGAATTTGAAATTGGCAGTTGGCTTTATTTCACCCCTGTTTTTGGCACCCATTTCTTTTGTTGCTCAGTATCCCGAGGTTGAGATGAATCTGTTATGTGATTTACTCAGTTTCACTTAATGAAATGTTGCAGATGAAATCGCAAAAGTCAAAAATGATCTACGATTTATGATTAAAGTGGATTTGCAGTGATACGTTTTGTTGCTTGACTTTTTGTGAGGAGTGTGTCCATACTTTTTGCTACCACTTGTCTTCTGTCCCTGTCATTTTTTCCCATCGTCGCCCCCCCCCTCTCTCTCTTTTATTTCGTTGTATCCCGCCATATCTTTTGTTCTTCGCTTTTCAGATACCCATGACCTTTCCTAATTACATTTGGAGATTGTGTTTAGCCCATTGAGGCCCACCGTTTGGTACGCCAGGTTTTAGCGGTGATACTCATTCAAAACAACATCCACGGCGACTTGGTGTTGGCACCAAGCATGTCAAATGCCGTTGCATCTATCACGCTATATAGGTGTGGTTTAGAAGAAATTTCTCAATTTACCTTTCCAAGAGAGGCCGCCATTTAACATATACAAATACGTGAAGGTGAGAATTGTGGGGTAAAACCGCGAGGGGAGGGCAGAATGGAGGAGGTAGATGGGGAGAAGGGAGTGTTCTAACTCTTTTGTGAGCACTCTTGTCCCTCAAATTGCCAATGCTTGTCTCGGGAAAGCCAGCGCCGGTCTCAAAGGCTTGCCCTTAAAGTGGAGACGCGGGGAAAAAGCGGCGATTGATCAGAATCTTTTCAAACTGCCATCAATATTCTCCCCCTGATTTCCTAATCTGGAATGCTTTGGGTTCTTTATATTTCTCTCTCTGTCTCTTTTTTTTTATATCTGGTTTAAACTCTGGGATTTTATACCTTGATTTCGACCTGAATATACTTTCCTTCCAGCGTGCTGTCTGTCCATTTTGTTTTCTTTCTTTTTTAAATCCCTTTTTGGTTTAGTTCCTTATTTCAGCCCTTTTTTCAGTCTCTCTCTCTCTCTCTCTCTCTCTCTCTCTCTCTCTCTCTCTCTCTCTCTCTCTCTCTCTCTCTCTCTCTCTCTCTCCCCCTCCCCCTCTCTCTCTTAAAAACACACACAAAACAACAACCTATTTTATGTTAATAAGTGAGAAAAGCATACTCTAGTTTAGATCGTCACAGGGCCTAGGGTATTAGTAGAAAGTACGTTTGGAGTCCTCAAGGCATGTGCTCTAAGGGACAAGTCATTCTAGTGCGGTAGTTTGCGATAAACTGTGGACCGATCCAGAGGTACTGCAATACCAGGTCAGCTCGTGGTATGATTGCGTAAGGGTTATGCAGCATTGTTCGATTAAAAGAACTATAAGGACACATTCAATATGTGAATCGCTTTGGCTTAAGGCTTTGTCAGTCGGACCAATTGACTATAGGCTAGAACACCAAGGCTACAGCAACATTTGTTATGCTCTGCATAGTTATGTGGGGGTTGTTTTCAGCCATGACAAGCTCCTAGCATAATATCATCAGTATCAAAATCCTCCGAAGTCGGAGTGTGGCTGCTCACGTGGCGGGGTAATAAAACACGGTCTCACACGTAATGTACTCATCCCTAGCATATTTGTACCATACTGTTCAAGTGCTTCGGCTGTTGGGATGATCCCTGGAGTCTTTACAGACCCACCACGTAACGTATCAAAATCATGGTTTTCACGTGTTTTCCCTCTTATAGCCAGTACGAAATCTTAAGAAATCTTCCAAGCATAAGAGGGAATGTGACACGTGACGTGAGGGGTTTTAAGCCAGGGTATGACAACAACAACAAATATGTTAAACAAGCAATTAAACACAAAGAGACGGGAGTAAAGCATACAGCGTTAGTTAAGGGTACCACCCCATCCCAGATCACCCCACCTATATTCTTCAATATCTGTTCTGCTGAAGAAATCTTGCAACAACTAGAACAACTACAGAACCGAGAACGTGAGCAACTACAACAACAAAATACCGACAAGTTTTAACATTTGTTTTCATATACTGGAATGCTATGTGAAAAAACAACAAGACAAGACAAGAAGGAAACGCAGGCTTACAAGTTGAAAGGACATGAGGGTGAGAGTGTGTGAGAGTGAGAGTGTGTGAGAGTGAGAGTGTGTGAGAGTGAGAGTGTGTGAGAGTGAGAATGTGTGAGAGTGAGAGTGTGTGAGAGTGAGAGTGTGTGAGAGTGAGAGTGTGTGAGAGTGAGAATGTGTGAGAGTGAGAGTGAGAGTGTGAGAGTGAGGAGTGTGTGAGAGTGAGAGTGTGTGAGAGTGAGAGTGTGTGAGAGTGAGAGTGTGTGAGAGTGAGAGTGAGAGTGTGAGTGTGAGAGTGAGAGTGTGTGAGAGTGAGAGTGTGTGAGAGTGAGAGTGTGTGAGAGTGAGAGTGAGAGTGTGTGAGAGTGAGAGTGTGTGAGAGTGAGAGTGTGTGGGAGTGAGAGTGTATGAGAGTGAGAGTGCGTGAGTGAGAGAGTGAGAGTGTGTGAGAGTGAGAGTGTGTGAGAGTGAGAGTGTGTGAGAGTGAGAGTGTGTGAGAGTGAGAGTGTGTGAGAGTGAGAATGTGTGAGAGTGAGAGTGTGTGAGAGTGAGAGTGTGTGAGAGTGAGAATGTGTGAGAGTGAGAGTGTGTGAGAGTGAGAGTGTGTGAGAGTGTGTGAGAGTGTGTGAGAGTGAGAGTGTGAGAGTGAGGAGTGTGTGAGAGTGTGTGAGAGTGTGAGAGTGAGTGTGTGTGAGAGTGAGAGTGTGTGAGAGTGAGAGTGTGTGAGAGTGAGAGTGTGTGAGAGTGAGAGTGTGTGAGAGTGAGAGTGAGAGTGTGTGAGAGTGAGAGTGAGAGTGTGTGAGAGTGAGAGAGTGAGAGTGTGTGAGAGTGAGAGAGTGAGAGTGTGTGGGAGTGAGAGTGTATGAGAGTGAGAGTGCGTGAGTGAGAGTGTGAGAGTGAGAGTGTGTGAGAGTGAGAGTGTGTGAGAGTGAGAGTGTGTGAGAGTGAGAGTGTGTGAGAGTGAGAGTGTGTGAGAGTGAGAGTGTGTGAGAGTGAGAGTGTGTGAGAGTGAGAGTGTGTGAGAGTGAGAGTGTAAAGACCAATCTAACTAGGGACACTTAACATTTTGGGTGCACAAATAATCGAATAAGACATCTGCAAACCTTGAAATGATTTGAAGGAGCCGTTCGTTTATGCGCATATAAAATGCTCGTGTGTAGTTTCTTTTGCCGGTCAGCATAGAAAAGCAGTCAAAACTCTTATCTCGATTAAAAAAAACCAAAATAAACAGACAACACAATACAAAAAAAAGTACATTGGAGACAAGAAAGGGGGAATTAGATGATGAAGAAACAAGAAATAACAAAAAAAGTAAAGCTAAAAAAGGAGCAAAACAGAATGGAGTAAAAACAGAAATAAAGATATAAAATAAAGTAATGACAGCGAAATATTAGTTGAAATTAACCCTTTTACCGCCAGCCATATTTCAGCCAAACAATTCCATTAAATCTACCTGGGGTAGGATACAAAATTTATCTGCAGTATTGGAGATTCTTCTGTGGCACATATAAAATAAAGTCTATCCTTACTTCCCAAAACTAAGACAATAGGGTCTTTGGGTAATAGACCCCAAATTCACACCTGTTAGTGACATAGGTGTTAAATCACTGTGGTGCTAAAATGAGACTTTGGCAGTGATAGGGTTAAAAAAAAAGAAGAAGACCATCACGAGTGGAAGAACTGGCCTAATATAGATTGAAATAAATTCAGTTTGAAAAAGAAGGCATTGCCCTTCGAAATGATTTCACTCCCTTAATATTTGGTGTTTTGTTGGTTTTTATTTAATTATAGATTGAAATAAAAGTAGATCACCACAAGAGGTACGTTTAGCCCTTTCGCCGCCAGCCATTTTCAGCAAAATAAATATCCATTAAACTTAAACTGGGAAGAGAATTTTTTTTATCTGCAATATTGGAAATTCCTTTGTGACATGTATAACACTAGGCCTATCCTTACCTCCCAAAATGAAGAAAATAGGGTCTTCAGATAACAGGCCCTGATTTGATGCCTTTTAGTGACATGGGTGGAAAACCATTGTGGTGCATACATGCGACATTGGCGGTGAAAGGGTTAACGTCAGGACTAATGCGAAAGATTATTGACAATCACCGAGCCAGGACTAATTATTATTACAGATTATTAACTATCAACGAGGGTTGTCATCTTCTTTGATCACTCAGACAGTTTCCTGTCAATGATGAGCGCATATGCGTCATGCTGCCGTTATGCGCCTAA
>CM065683.1:61155807-61160807 GCA_017654935.2 Phymorhynchus buccinoides | reverse complement strand
GAACAGGCTGGCCATAGCCGATCATTCCGTAGCCGTATTTTGAAAATTATATAATTATTCAGAAGCACTATATGGAATTGCAACACTTTTCTTACATCAATCTTAATTTCAAACCCTTTCATCGCCACTGTCGCCTCTCGGCACCACAATGATTTGACACCCATGTCACGGACAGGCATCAAATGAGGGTCTGGTATCCAGTGACCTCATGTTCTTAATTTTGGGAGGTAAGGACGGACCCTATGTTATGCATGTCACAGAGGAATCCCCAATATTGCACACAGAATCTTGTCTCTACCCAGGTAAGTTTTATTGAAAAGTTTAGCTGAAAAATGGCTGGCGTTGAAATGGTTAATCAAGACACACACACACGCGCGCGCGCGCGCACACACACACACACGCACGCACACACGCGCGACACACACCCCTCCTCAAAACAATAGGCACGTCGTTGTGCGCGTTCATGATGTTTACCTGCCCTGTTCTCACGGCACGCCAGCGGCCTGGTAAATGGCGCTACGCTGTTCACTTCCGCTCCATTGATCTGCGCATGCTTTGCACCATGGCAACAGGCCCTGACGCCTTTTTATACTTCCGCCTTTCTTTCTTTTTCTTTTCTTCTTTCTGTTTGTATAATATATTTTTTTCTTCTTCGTCTTTCGAGACAATATGAAGTGCAACGGGTATAGTGCTGGCCTTTGCTTTTCTTAATCTTATACCAGTGGAAACAAAATAAACCTTTAAGCAAAACAGATAATTATTTTGCTCACGTTAAAGAACAATGGCAATTTTTTTAAATCAAATTTGTTTGAAACTTCTATCTGACTCCCCCCCCCCCCCCCCCCCCCCCCCCAAAAACAGTATGACAACAAATGGATAGGACTGCACTGATGGCGATGTGCTTCGAGGCGAGGGGTGGGGGGAGGGGGGAGGGGGGGGGGGGGATAAATTTAACATAGTTGATTATCTGTGACTGTGTGTGCGTTTGTGTTCATTCTTTTTACGTCTATCTTCTTTGCAGCGATCTTAGACATATAAAAATGTATGTATATACGTATATGTGTTACCATCAATATGTGAAATCAGTAATTTCATGAAATTCCTAAACTTTTCAGTAATTTCATGAAATTACTGTGACCCCTGTAATTACATGAAATTACTAAAAATCCTAGTAATTTAATATAATTACTGAAATTTGAGCACATTGTTTTACACATATTTACTGACAGCGTTTGAGTAGATTTGTGTAATTCTTTTGATTCAATGTGACCCCGAGATATGACCCCCATATAAACAACATTCCCTTTTCTGCTAACTAAATGGATGTGATTGCCTGAGATATTTTGTGCTATCCCTTTAAACCAGTAATTTTGAATGGAGTTGTGTACTGCTTTCTGAGATTAGAGTTCACCAAATTCAGACGAATGGGTTATGACTGATTAAAACAGACTGTCAACGAACCATGTGACATTTGAACCAATTCTAGTTCATCATTACCTGTGAGATTCTACAATAAAGCTGTTTTAAAACTGTTCACCTATTTATTATTCAAAGACCTTTGAACCTTCACCATTGCATGTTCTTCTGAGGGAAGGATGAGTGTGGGTGCATGAGGGTATGTGTGTCTATATATACTTATAAATTACATAAATAAATGTGTGTGTGTGTGTGTGTGTGTGTGTGTGTGTGTGTGTGTGTGTGTGTGTGTGTGTGTGTGTGTGTGTGAGAGAGAGAGAGAGAGAGAGAGAGAGAGAGAGAGAGAGAGAGAGAGAGAGAGAGAGAGAGAGAGAGAGAGAGAGAGAGAGAGTGAGAGAGTGAGAGAGAGTATGTTGTATCTTTGTGTCGATGCCTGTGCTTTAGTATACCGACCAGTCTGTTTCTGTGTGTTTACAAAACCCAAATCATTTTACTAACAAGACTGGTATGGTTTCAAGAGCACGGTTTCAGCAGAAAATACCCTAATGCCCCAACAATAATTTAATAAAACCTTTTAAAAACTTCTTATGTGAAGTTATTAACAGACTCACTGTCAGGCAGACAGAAATGCGGGTAGGCTGGCAGACCGACAGACATGAAGACATACAGACTGACATTTATTTAAACAGAAAACAGACAGACGGACAGAAAGCGGGCAACCCATATAAACTAATCATGTCAACTTCTTTGAAGAAAGTACAAAACAGAACAGTGACCACTTTAGAATAGACTGTCATATTGTGCAACTTTTTAAAGTTGGGGCTCAAGAAGTTTGGTGTCCGGTAAGCTATTCGTTTTGGGCCTGCCTCTTATTTCCATTTACATACACAGAAGACTTCCACAGAGATAACTGATACCGAATATGTAAGTGGCCACAAACTCTGGACTTCTGTAGACACTGGCGATTTCATTGAGAAGTTACTCTATCATCTGATTCACCATATTTGAAGATGATGGGAATGGGACGTGTGAGATTCTTATTGGCGCACGTGCATTGCTTTGAAACTATTGTGGAATAGCTTACGGCAGTTCCATGTGCTAACCGCCGCTGGAAAAGTTGTTGTTGTTTGTTTTGTTGTCATTGTTTGCTTAAAAACACACACGTTAGGAACGGGTTTCAAAGAATTTGGGGTAGAAGTAATTTATTATTAAAAAAAAGCTCATTAAAGGGGCACCCTGACGAATGAGTTTTCGCAAGAAAGATCACCAGGAAAACACCCTTTACAGAAGATCGTAACATTCATTTTGCTCTGGTTTCCTAGAAATAAAACCGTCAAATCGGCGATTCCTCCTTGGCGGTGCTGCTGGACATCAAATTATTTCAGTGAAAGAGAAGGCGTGTGCCAAATCGTTTGTACGAAATTTTCGCATTGTAAGCCTTTTTATTTTGTTGTTGTTGTACATTTATACAGTTTACCTAAAGGAGTTCCGCTCACAACAAAGGAAATAGTTCCAATTTGCTTTTATTGCACTACAAGAAAAGAAAAAGCTTCAACCACAATAAGTATCCTCCACCCATCCCATCCAAAATGGCTTCTCTCTCCGGCATCTTCGCCAAGGGGGAATCGCCCTTTTGACGGGTTGATTTATAGGAAACCAGAGCAAAGTGAGTGTTCTGATCATTGAAAAAGCTGTCTTTCTGGTGATCTGGACGTGTTTCTTGCAAAATACTCATCCGTCAGGGTGCCCCCTTTTAAATGATTGAGCCGAAGCACTCTTCACTGACTCACAGGAATGTGAACCCCTGTTTTCCCTTATATTGTTCTAACAATCACCGTGACTATCAAAGTCAGGAACATATTAGATTACATTTTGTGGACACTTATTTAGGTATTAGGTTTCAGGTATTAGGTACTTTATAGTCACAGAGGCGTCTCTGTGAAATTCGGGTTGCTCCCACCTGGAGAGCGCGTCGCAACCAGAGGCGCGCCACCCTTTTTGTTTTTTGGCATGCGATTTTTGTGTGCCTGATGAGAAAGGCAGGGGTGTCGGGGGGTGTTACATTTTGACCAACTGTTTCGTTGCCACTGGGTTTAGCGTGTGATAAGTGCACGGGACCTCGGTTTATCGTCTCATCCGAAAGACTCCACGTTCAGACCGTAAGGCCTAGTGCAAAGTGAGAGGAAAAATCCCCTGTACCCAGGTTCGAACTCGGATTTACTTGACACGAAGCGAACGCGCTACCACCGTGCCACACTACGCTTAGGGTATTGTACGAATAATAACTTCTAGATTTTTTTAATTGACCATATTCATTATTCGATGACAGTACACATAGCTCCAAATACCAATTTCATTTTACTTCGTTTGTGAAACTAGGCTTAAAATTCGTATCAATGCGTACAACATTTGAATGCCTTAGATGTTTATTTATAGCTTAAAGGGCCACCCTGACGGATCAGCTTTTAAAAGAAACACGTCCAGATCACCAGGAAAACACCCTTTACAGAGATTGCAACACTCACTTTGCTCTGGTTTCCTAGAAATCTAGGAGGAATCGCCGTTTTGACGGTTTAATTTCTAGGAAACCAGAGCAAAGTGAGTGTTCCGATCCTTGAATAGACTGTCTTTCTGGTGATATTGACGTGTTTCTTGCAAAAACGCATCCGTCCGGGTCCACCTTTAAGCATTAAGCTCAAGTTGTCTGCCATAAATGTCGTTTTCTTTACGTCACAAGGGGCCAGTTTGCATAATTATAAATAAACGTTATTAAATCTGAATTGTCTCTCTTGATGGAGGTTCACATCACGTCACCAAATTCTTGTTTTGTATAGCTCTTGTTTCGTACTTTTATTCTTCAACTTTTAAAGATAAAGTTGAACTAATACATCCAAAAAGCGGAAGTTGCTTGTTTGTATTTCAGCTATGATTCGTCCTAGTGAATCTTTTTACCACGAAGGTCATACCAAATATTCTGTTTAATATCAGTTATTAGGACTTTGGAGTGGGATATTGCTTTTATCCTATCTCAAGAGCCTTGCTGTTCATCATACGAGGTCATCAGTGCTGAATGAATCCTTGGGGTAGCACCGCACAGCTTGTCAAATTCTGCATCCAGCTTTGGTAAGTACAGCTCGCGTTGATAAGACGGTAATGATAGCTTAATAATGCTATGTGAAGATAAATAACTGTGACGTCAAGTTTCTAATAGCAACGGTGTATTCTTACACCTTTTTCTCACGTGCATTTACACTAAGCCTATGGGTTGATATACGCAAATTATAAATGTGAAGTTATGATTTTATATCCCACTCTTGGCAGCCTTCTTTGCTTATCTTGAAGATCGGTATATTAGATATTATGTTTAATAGCGTGGCCTCTTTGTTTAACTCCAAATCGTCTTAATAAAGTGGGCTCATGGTAGGTTCAGGCTGCTGTTAGTTCTAATGGGTTCTCTGTGCCAGACCAGTCAAGCCTACAACGCGCTCACTTTGCGACGCTCGATGATTCGATTTATTTAATCGACAGGCGAGACGCGTAAACAAGCCATCAATGGTGTATTCATTGGGGGGTGATTGGTTTAA
>CM065683.1:61128307-61135807 GCA_017654935.2 Phymorhynchus buccinoides | reverse complement strand
AAAATTAGAACATAATTAGAAGAACAGAATGTTTGCAGATGCTGATTATAAAGTATGTTTTAATCAATTTCGACTTTGAAGTTCAGCCACTTGATAACCTTACTGGCTAAGTCCCAAATTGAACGTATTTTCGAATTTTAAAGTTAGATATTAGTGTAAAAGAAACAAATGTATCAAGTAAGTTTGTTTAACACATTAGTAGATAGATATCTATAGATATGACCTGTATCTTCGCACTAGGTCTAGATCTCGTAACTACTTATCCGTGTGCAGAAGTTGAGAGTCCTGGGTCCCTCCGTTCAAACGCTATCGTGTTAACATAGTCAGCCAGCCAGATAGTCAGTCAGCCAGGAACAGACAGCGGTGAAAATATTAAGCAGCTTTTGCTTTGCAGCTGCTTCAAAATGCAGGTTAATTGTCCTTTTAATATGGAAACACAGACCCGAAAGTAAACTGTTAAAAATTAGAACATAATTAGAAGAACAGAATGTTTGCACATCTGCTCATTAAAGTATTTTAATTAAGTTCGACTTTGACTTTGAAGGGCTGCGCCATGGCTGACTGATGCACCTCCAGGTCTCTGTGCTGCTGCAGTAAGTGTGTGTGTGTGTGAGTGAGTATGGTATTACATGGGTTAGTATAAGGTGTATCATGATTATTGGTTTTTTTGGTGTGTGTGTGAGTATGGTATTACATGGGTTAGTATAAGGTGTATAATGATTATTGTGTTTGTGGTGTGTGTGTGTGAGTATCATATTAAATTGATTAGTATAAGGTGTATCATGATTACTGTGTTTTTGGTGTGTGTGTGTGAGTATGACATTAAATGGGTTAGAATAAGGTGTATCATGATTATTGTGTTTTTGGTGTGTGTGTGTGAGTATGACATTAAATGGGTTAGAATAAGGTGTATCATGATTACTGTGTTTTGTAGTGTGTGTGTGTGAGTATGACATTAAATGGTTAGTAAGGTGTATCATGATTATTGTGTTTTTGGTGTGGTGTGTGAGTAAGATATTAAATGGGTTAGCATAAGGTGAATCATGATTATTGTGTTTTTGGTGTGTGTGTGAGTATGATATTAAATGGGTTAGTATAAGGTGTATCATGATTATTGTGTTTTTGGTGTGTGTGTGAGTATGATATTAAATTGATTAGTATAAGGTGTATCATGATTATTGTGTGTTTGGTGTGTGTGTGAGTATGATATTAAATTGATTAGTATAAGGTACAGGTGTATCATGATTATTGTGTGTTTGGTGTGTGTGAGTATGATATTAAATTGATTAGTATAAGGTGTATCATGATTATTGTGTGTTTGGTGTGTGTGTGAGTATGATATTAAATTGATTAGTATAAGGTACAGGTGTATCATGATTATTGTGTTTTTGGTGTGTGTGTGAGTATGATATTAAATTGATTAGTATAAGGTGTATCATGATTATTGTGTGTTTGGTGTGTGTGAGTATGATATTAAATTGATTAGTATAAGGTGTATCATGATTATTGTGTGTTTGGTGTGTGTGTGAGTATGATATTAAATTGATTAGTATAAGGTGTATCATGATTATTGTGTGTTTGGTGTGTGTGTGAGTATGGTATTACATGGGTTAGTATAAGGTTCGACTTTCACGATCAGCCACTCGATGACCTTGCTTGCTAAGTCACAGAATGAACGTATTTTGCGATAGTTAATGTTAGATAACAGTGTAAAAGAAATCGCAGTAAGTTTGTTTAACATATTAGTAGATAGATAAATCATTTTTAATAGCTTACTAGTCTAAAAGTTCGTTTTTAAATGATAAAACAACGAAACATTGTAATATACTTGTAACGACGATGTAGCTGTGAACACTTACATTTTGTTTATTGCCTTTTTTTTTATAAAGGTACTGATAAAATACAGTCCAAGACAATTTTTTGAAACAATAGGGGATACGTGCCTACATAATTTAATTACATAATCATATTTTGTGCAAGTTTGAACTTTGTTATGTAATTGTCATTTGCTTATTTATTCTCTTATTTCCTTAATATATCCACTTTATTTATTTTGTTCTGTAAAGAACAATTTGTCTCTGATTACAAAATAATTTATGAGATTTCAAAGACAAAAAGGCGAAGAGAGAGAGAGAGAGAGAGAGAGAGAGAGAGAGAGAGAGAGAGAGATAGAGAGAGAGAGAGAGAGAGAGACGATAAAGAGGAACGGAGAGAGAGAGAGAGAGAGAGAGAGAGAGAGAGAGAGAGAGAGAAACAGAGACAGACAGATATGCACAAATAGAGAGACAGACAGACACAGAGAGAGCCAGACAGACACAGAGAGAGACAGACAGAGAGAAGGGGTGGTGGTGTACGTTTAAAATTATTTACGTTTATAGTTTATATGTAAAGACATTCAATTTTGGTTAATTGTCTGCTTTCAGCAAGTGTGCAGCTATCTTTTTTTTTAATAGCGGATGGAAAAGAAAGATTGAACACAGAACGCAAAATAAGATTAAGTACATTTGCAAAATTAACGAACAGACATTCCGAAAACTTACAAAAACCGAACCTCAACATTATCAAACAGAACACAAACATAAAGAAAGAAACAAAGAAAGAAACATTCAAAACAAACAAGACAATTTACCTGGATGGAAAACAGGACCTGATGAATGCGGGTGGGGCAAACCCTAAATAACTTCAACACCTTCTTAGGCACGATAAAATAATAACAATAATAATAATGATAAATAATTATAATATAAAAAACCCTTCAAAAACGTATGAATGGAGAAAAAACCCTCAAGTTAATGAAGCCAGCATAAAGAGCCGCAAGCGCGCGCGAGAAAAAAGAAAATCTCGATTGAAGACGACGATGATGATGACAAAAGATGACGACCACCTCTTCTTTCCCTAGTCAAAAAAAAGAAGAGAGTGGATCACACACACCTGTCTCTGTTATGTCGCTCACCTCCCGTAGTGTCTCGGGACGAGAAGAGATGGCCTCCCCCTGCGTCTTTGACATGTCACGGAAAGTTGCGAGGTGCGTGATGGACAGACGCTGCTCCCCAAGCTGAACTCACCACCCCTACCTCCCTTACCTCCACAACTCCCCAGGCCAGCCACACGGCACACCGGGCCCGTCCGTCGCTCGGTCGCTTGCACGGCGTCGCTGACTGCTTGCTTGCTTGCTTGCGTCGTCGTCGTCGTCGTCGTCGTCGTCGTCGTCGTCGTCGTCCTTAGTCTTTGTTGTCGTTTGTCACAGCCAGCCTGCTGCGCCAGTCGCCGACGGAGCCAGGGGGCGAGTTTCACTAGGGGACGCTGTTAACGGGGGCACCATGACGGATGAGGTTTTGTAAGAAACACGTCAAGATCACCAGGAAAACACCCTTTACAGAGATTGCAACACTCTCTTTGCTCTAGTTTCCTAGAAATCAAACCGTCAATAATAACAGTACATTTATATAGCGCTTTACCTCAGATGAGCCCAAAGCGCTTTACAATCAATTATTCATCAACAGATAACAAAAAAAAAAACATTCAAGAGTGACACCAACCACCAACAGTGCATATGCAAAGCAACTCTCTCTCTCTCTAACACACACGCACACACACACACACACACACACACACACACACGCACACGCGCACAACACACACACACACACACACACACACACACACACACACACACACACACACACACACACACACACGCACACACGCACACACACACCACACACACACACGCACACACACACATAAACACACAATTAAGAGCGATTCCTCCTTGGCGGAGGTGCTTGAAGTCAAATTCTTTCACCCAAAGAGAAGGCGTTTGTCGTCTCTTTTCTGATGGCCGCCAAATCGTTTGCACGAAATTTTCGCAATACAAGCCTTTTTATTTTAATTTTTTTTAATTTTATTATAGTTTATTTAAAGGAGTTTCGCTCACAACAAAGGAAGTAGCTCCAATTTTTTTTTTTTTTACTGCACTACAAAAAAAAGAAAACGCTTCAACCACAATGAGTGTCCTCCACCCACTCCATCCAAAATGGCTACTCTCTCCGGCATCTCCGCCAAGGAGGAATCGCCGTTTTGACGGTTTAATTTCTAGGAAACCAGAGCAAAGTGAGTGTTCCGATCCTTGAAAAGGCTGTCTTTCTGGTGATCTCGACGTGTTTCAGGGTCCACCTTTAAAGTCGCATTTTAGCACCACAGTGATTTAACACCTATGTCACTAAAAGACATCAAATTGGGGTCTATTATTCAATGACCCTATTGTCTTAGTTTTGGGTAGTAAGGATAGACCTTATTTTATATACGTCACAGAAGAATCCCCAATACTGCAGATGGATTTTGTTCTCTACCCAGGTCAATTTAATGAACATTTATGGCTGAAATATGGCTGGCAGTGAAAGGGTTAATTTTGCGCGAATAACTGTTACGCCAAAAGGGGTCTAAGAAACACCACTAACGTTATCTAAGTTGAGATAACCCTAAAAGCTTGCTGTTCACTTTCGGGAGAGAGAGAAAAGAGTTGCTCTCAAAAGGGAGATGAATCATACCTCTCTGTCAGTTTGTGTGCAGAAAATTAAGTTTGCACTATATTATGTCATCTAACATGATGAAAAAAGTAAGAAAGAACACTCTAAAACACTTGCGTTTGCTTAATTGGCTAAAATCATCTCGTATATGTTCGCGATAGAGTAGAGGATACTTGTCTGTCTCAAAATGGTGTGACTTTTGGTGCCATTCTGATTGTTAAAAATCACGTTCTCGCGAGACCCCCAAAACACCGGAAATAGAAAACAAGTTGTACATTTCCCATGATTCAACAAAGAGTTCGCCGCTATCTACTCCTGGAGCATGAGCGCTAACGTTCGCGAGCTATCAAAGGTGTTTCTTAGGACCGTTTTAGCCGAATTGCGCTAACAGCTACGAGCGTTCCCTTTTTTGAAACGGACCCTTGGATACTTTTCCCTAGCCCAACAACTCCATCTCTCTACCCCCCCCCCCCCACACCCCCCCACACACACACACCTTCGACCGTTACCGATGTTGTCTTTGAAATTAAACATTTTATTAATGGTATTATTACAAAAAGGTATTGGTATTGATTTTTGCTGGGTGCCATCTAATAATTATACTAAGAGTTAAAACTCCGCAGTTGACTGAAGCCGGTTTATTTACTCCCACCCTTTCACCTTCACTACAGGCAGGGGTCACTGTGAACTCACTACTCACTCACTGCCTCTGTTACCATACTTAACACTTCCCACCTTCCACCTTTTCACCTTCCAGGTGGGAAGCGAGAAAGTTGGCTTCGTTCTTTGCAAGGTTTGTAGGCTGCTTAGTATATTCAGGCTTTTTGGTGCCATCT
Organism: Phymorhynchus buccinoides; assembly: GCA_017654935.2. Lineage (NCBI taxonomy): Eukaryota > Metazoa > Mollusca > Gastropoda > Neogastropoda > Raphitomidae > Phymorhynchus > Phymorhynchus buccinoides. Next base: position 61,130,442 of record CM065683.1, on the reverse strand, counting down.
CATTGTGGGATCGTTTAGAATGAGGTTGCTGATAGAGCTGCTATAAGAGGGGCCTTCAATAACACTGACACATCTTTAGATGAGAAATTGGCATTGTCGACACATGAAACTTACTTTTTGTTGGCAAAATCAATTCGTATTAATCCATCTGACTTTAGACCTAATATTTTGATGCATAGCAGATCCATAGTTAGCTTAGTGTACAAGATACGTCTAAATTCATGGAAAACTAAATCCATATAAACTCATTGTCTTTGCGCTCATAGATTATGAATTCATTGTTTACTATTAGAATGCTCAATGCTGATCTTGACTGGGTCTTCAGAAGAAGCAAACTGCCCTCTGTTTCTCTCACTGTCACTCGGTCACTCTCTCTCTGGCTCTGGCTCTCTGTCTCTGGCTCTCTCTCTCTCTCTCTCTCTCTCTCTCTCTCTCTCTCTCTCTCTCTCTATATATATATATATATATATCTCTCTCTCTCTCTCTCTCTCTCTCTCTCTCTCTCTCTCTCTCTCTCTCTCTCTCTCTCTCTCTCTCTCTCTCTCTCTCTCTCTCTCTCTCTCTCTTTTATTCCCCGTCTCTCTGATTCTTCGATTCTCTGTTTACATTTCTGGCTTTTGTATTTCTATCTGTTTGTAGGTCTGTTTCCTTCTCTCTCTCTCTCTCTCTCTCTCTCTCTCTCTCTCTCTCTCTCTCTCTCTCTCTCTCTCTCTCTCTCTCTCTCTCTCTCTCTCTCTCTCTGTGTGTCTCTGTCTGTCTGTCTGTCTGTTTTCTCTCTCTCTCTCTCTCTCTCTCTCTCTCTCTCTCTCTCTCTCTCTCTCTCTCTCTCTCTCTCTGTCTGTCTGTCTGTCTGTCTGTCTGTCTGTCTCTCTCTCTCTCTCTCTCTCTCTCTCTCTCTCTCTCTCTCTCTCTCTCTCTCTCTCTCTCTCTCTCTCTCTCTCTCTCTTTATTCCCCGTCTCTCTGATTCTTCGATTCTCTGTTTACATTTCTGGCTTTTGTATTTATATCTGTTTGTAGGTCTGTTTCCTTCTCTCTCTCTCTCTCTCTCTCTCTCTCTCTCTCTCTCTCTCTCTCTCTCTCTCTCTCCCAGTCTCTCTCTCTCTCTCTCTCTCTGTCTCTCTCTCTCTCTCCCTCTCTCTCTCTCTCTCTCTCTCTCTCTCTCTCTCTCTCTCTCTCTCTCTCTCTCTCTCTCTCTCTCTCTCTCTCTCCCTCTCTCTCTGTCTCTCATCTCTCTCTCTCTCTCTCTGTCTCTGTCTGTCTGTCTCTCTCTCTCTCTCTCTCTCTCTCTCTCTCTCTCTCTCTCTCTCTCTCTCTCTCTCTCTCTTTCTCTCTCTCTCTCTGTCAATTAGTTCATGTGCCAATTTTGGTTTCATTTTCTTGACTTGATTGCTTTTATGTCCATTTGTCTTTGGCTGATGCATGGTGAGTTTGTGAGTGAGAGGGCCAGGTGCAAAGAAGCTATTGTAGCTTATCTTTTTTACCCTCAATAAAACATTCGTATTCGTATTCTCTCTCTCTCTCTCTCTCTCTCTCTCTCTCTCTCTCTCTCTCTCTCTCTCTCTCTCTCTCTCTCTCTCTCTCTCTCTCTCTCTCTCTCTCTCTCCCCCTCTCTCTCTCTCTCTCTCTCTACTTTCTTCCACTGGATTTACAGACACTATTTACATTATCTGTTTTCCCCCCTGCTCAGATAACGCTATCGGACAAAGATTCACCCCACCCCCATCCCTGACCCTATTTCTTTGATTTTGTTTCTCTCCACCACCTTTCGGCAACTATTCAACGACGCCACCACCCCCTCCTCCCCTCCTCCCCCCCCCCTCCTCCCCTCCTCCCCCTCCTCTCCCCCGAATTATCTTCTCCATCACCACTTTCCAGAGTAGAGGGCGCCATCTCCACCCCATCAACAACCGTGTGGGATGAATGAATGAGTCTGCCTACGTCACAATCACGTGTTCTCTGACGTAAAGCGAGAGCTAGAAGTCTATAAGTATTTCAAAGGGCGAAAGAGAAGTGCGAGCGACGGAGTACAACCAGGGCTTCTGAAAACGTACAGATTGTGCGCATTTACGCACTAGAGCTCTCAAATCACCCCCTAGAATCTGAAGCTATGCGTGAGATTTACCCTTTAAAATAT
>CM065683.1:61110807-61113307 GCA_017654935.2 Phymorhynchus buccinoides | reverse complement strand
AGAGAGGAGAGAGAGAGAGAGATGAGAGAACAGAAAGACAGACAGACAGACAACAAAGATAAACAGAGAAACTCGGCCTATGAGAAAAGGGACATCTAACACATGACTAAAAATGAAAAAAACCAAAAACAAACATTAACGGTAAACGAGGTAAGGGTGGAGAGAGTGGAGCTGGAGGAGTGAATGGGAAGTGGGGAGGGGGTGGTGGGTGGGGGGTGGTGGGGCATACTGTCCAGGGCGATCAAATAGCGCCAGTTAGAGGGAGAGGAAGTGGCCACGATCACGTGACAGTGGGCACGGGAGGACGTTAAAAGCGTGGTTTCCGCTGTCTTTAAGCGCGCCCCTCCGTAATTGCCATTCAATGCCCCCCCAGCATCGATCCGGCCGGCCCTACTAGCCTCGCCTCCTGTCAACACCCTACCCCGGCTCCGAACCACTAGACCCCCTCGTCTCGGGGAAGTCCCGATTGGCCCTTTCCCATTTGGCCCTTTGGGTAATGCAGATAATCTTTTTTTTAAATAGGAGTGACATTTATTTTACAAACACTCTTCTCTTTCTCTCTGTCCGGTTCGGTAGTTTAATTTAACGTCTTTTCACCAATAGTGATATTAGACACACAAAAAGAACCAAAAACGTATTAATAATTAACAAAACTAATGCATAAAATACAACAATTTCTAGTAACAAGGCGTCAAAAAACCATAACAATTTGGCAATTTCAGAATTTGCTGTAACAGTAGCAATATCAAAGACGAAAGGGCTGGATAATATTTGACTGTCATTCTCATAATTCACTAAGTCAATAGAAATTTTTCTATAAAGTGATGTTTCTCTCTGTATGCCCGCACGAGTATTAACAATTACGCATGTGCGTATGCAAGTTTTATAAATCCATTATTTTCAACCTATCTTTATCATAATATCACCTGCTTTGCTACCTTTATGTTAAATCTGAATGTGTAATATTATGCCCTGCCATGTTTGTGTTCTATGTTCGTATATATGTACCAAGGACAGATAGGAAGACTAGGCGTTGCCTAAAATCTTTATCCTTGAAAAATAAAGTTAAAGTTTTCAAAGTGTTCAAAGTTTTCTCTCTCGGGCCCTTGTGTCCTCTCTCTCTCTCTCTCTCTCTCTCTCTCTCTCTCTCTCTCTCTCTCTCTCTCTCTCTCTCTCTCTCTCTCTCTCTCTCTCTCTCTCTCTCTCTCTCTCTCTCTCTCTCTCTCTATTTCTGTGTTTTTGTTGTGTTGCATGTGTGTTTTTCACGCGCTCACTCTACAAAAAAATGACTAACGTAGTGATCCATTACTTTCTTTAAAACATTAATACAAGCATTTTTACTTAAAAGAAACAACAAAAAACGCTTACATTTTTCTTCTTCTGTCATTTCTCATTACAAATTTCTCTCGCTCACTTGATCTCTCTCTCTCTCTCTCTCTCTCTCTCTCTCTCTCTCTCTCTCTCTCTCTCTCTCTCTCTCTCTCTCTCTCTCTCTCTCTCTCTCTCTCTCTCTCTCTCTCTTTCTCTCTCTCTCTCTTTTATTTTCCTTTTTATGATATACTTTTCTTTTGCTTACCTTTTCTTTAACTTACCTTTTACTTTTACTATTATTTCTTTTTGTAGTTTAGTAGATTGATTAAAGAGTGGAAATTCCAAATTGTCTCCTTTGGTTTATTGTGTATCCCTCATTGTGAAAGTCTACTGAACTCCTTCACCCTCTTCAACTCTTTCTTCTTAAAATCTCTTTTCTCTTTCTATCTTTTAAAGCAAATCTTGACCTATCTACCCCGAACCCGACACCCTTTCTGTAACTGTGCTAACCCACTAGGGTAGGTCTGAAAGGGTGGTTTACCTTTATGTTTAATTATGTATGTGTAATTCTATGCCTTGCCATGTTTGTATTCTATGTTCGTATATGTACCAAGGACAGATTGGAAGACTAGGCGTTGCCTAAAATCTTTATCCTTGAAAAATAAAGTTAAAGTTTTCAAGTTTTCAAGTTTTCAAGTCCCCTCTCTCTCTCTCTCTCTCACTCTCTCTCTCTCTCTCTCTCTCTCTCTCTCTCTCTCTCTCTCTCTCTCTCTCTCTCTCTCTCTCTCTCTCTCCGTTTCTCTCCTCATGCGCATATCCGCAAATAAGTAAAAGGAAGTAAGAACTTGAGTGGAAAAAGGGGGCGAAATGGAACTCCTTGAAAGGGCGAAATGGCGCTCCTCGCCAAAGAGAAATCACGTGCGGAGGCATGCGGCATTGATCAAAGAAAGGGCGAGATGGGACAGGGCCAATCGGGACCTACCCTTCTACCGTACTCCGCTCTCTACGCTTTGCCGGGGATTCAGCAGAGGAGCAGAACAGAAGGCAGAAGGTAAAGGTCGGTTCAATGGAGTGGGAATGAATGCAGGAGAACGGTTGAAAGAGCTAGCAGGGTGGGGGGAATAGGCTTTGGGAGGACGTTTCAGGGATGGGTGGTAGTCGCGAGATAGAGAGAGAGAGAGGGGGGGGG
>CM065683.1:61095807-61105807 GCA_017654935.2 Phymorhynchus buccinoides | reverse complement strand
AGGGAATATTCAATTGAAATCAAATCTGCTACTAGGCCTACTGTATTGTTTGCAAACCTGAAACAGAGATATATCGTCCTTTGCAAAAGGGAATATTCAATTGAAATCAAATCTGCTACTAGGCCTACTGTATTGTTTGCAAACCTGAAACAGAGAGATATCGTCCTTTGCAAAAGGGAATATTCAATTCAAATCAAATCTGCTACTAGGCCTACTGTATTGTTTGCAAACCTGAAACAGAGAGATATCGTCCTTTGCAAAAGGGAATATTCAATTCAAATCAAATCTGCTACTAGGCCTACTGTATTGTTTGCAAACCTGAAACAGAGAAATATCGTCCTTTGCAAAAGGGAATATTCAATTCAAATCAAATCTGCTACTAGGCCTACTGTATTGTTTGCAAACCTGACACAGAGAAATATCGTCCTTTGCAAAAGGGAATATTCAATTGAAATCAAATCTGCTACTAGGCCTACTGTATTGTTTGCAAACCTGACACAGAGAAATATCGTCCTTTGCAAAAGGGAATATTCAATTCAAATCAAATCTGCTACTAGGCCTACTGTATTGTTTGCAAACCTGAAACAGAGAGATATCGTCCTTTGCAAAAGGGAATATTCAATTCAAATCAAATCTGCTACTAGGCCTACTGTATTGTTTGCAAACCTGACACAGAGAAATATCGTCCTTTGCAAAAGGGAATATTCAATTCAAATCAAATCTGCTACTAGGCCTACTGTATTGTTTGCAAACCTGAAACAGAGAAATATCGTCCTTTGCAAAAGGGAATATTCAATTCAAATCAAATCTGCTACTAGGCCTACTGTATTGTTTGCAAACCTGACACAGAGAAATATCGTCCTTTGCAAAAGGGAATATTCAATTGAAATCAAATCTGCTACTAGGCCTACTGTATTGTTTGCAAACCTGACACAGAGAAATATCGTCCTTTGCAAAAGGGAATATTCAATTCAAATCAAATCTGCTACTAGGCCTACTGTATTGTTTGCAAACCTGAAACAGAGAGATATCGTCCTTTGCAAAAGGGAATATTCAATTCAAATCAAATCTGCTACTAGGCCTACTGTATTGTTTGCAAACCTGAAACAGAGAAATATCGTCCTTTGCAAAAGGGAATATTCAATTCAAATCAAATCTGCTACTAGGCCTACTGTATTGTTTGCAAACCTGACACAGAGAAATATCGTCCTTTGCAAAAGGGAATATTCAATTCAAATCAAATCTGCTACTAGGCCTACTGTATTGTTTGCAAACCTGAAACAGAGAAATATCGTCCTTTGCAAAAGGGAATATTCAATTCAAATCAAATCTGCTACTAGGCCTACTGTATTGTTTGCAAACCTGACACAGAGAGATATCGTCCTTTGCAAAAGGGAATATTCAATTCAAATCAAATCTGCTACTAGGCCTACTGTATTGTTTGCAAACCTGACACAGAGAGATATCGTCCTTTCGTCTTCTTCCCGTTGATCGGCCTCCTTCATCAAGTTGAAGATTCTGCCGATGTTGGAAAGGGAAAGAAAAAAAAACGATGGTCGTGTGCACAGCCAAGCCAAAGCGAGTTAGAAACAAATAATAAGTAATTAAATAGACATAAATGATTAGAAGAACTAAATGCACAAAAACACAAAACAGACAAAAGAGGGTGCGGGGAGGGATGCAAATAAATAAAAGGTACAGTGTCCCTAGTCTGATGTGCCCAGCATTAGTGGAGCTGCCGGACAGGCTAAAATGCTTTTCAACCCCCAGCAAGCTAGAGACCTAGCCTGGCCCCAACCCAGCCTAAATCTGGGCCAGGCCAGCAATTCCCTGTTGCCTTTGCAAAAGGGAATCTTCAAAACAAATAATATCTGCTACTAGGCCTACTGTATTGTTTGCAAACAGAGATGCATCGTCCTTTGCAAAAGGGAATCTTCAATACAAATCAAATCATGATTCATTTCTGCAACATACGGAGTGGGTTTAGTTTTCGTTCTTCTATAAACCGTTGCAGACTATTCATAGTATATTCTATTTTCAACAGATTTTGTCTACAGTCATAAATGAGACCATGACAAAATTTCAGCATACCACATAGTCCACTGAAAACTAAACAAACAAAATACACATGGCTGAACGAAAACGTTTTAAATGGCAAACATATTTAATTCAATCTCCCTTAAACAGGAACCCCAAGTTTCATTACATTTATGTCAAAGTCTTGAAATGGAAAGTTCTGTTGAACAGATATTCAAATGAAATATAAAATAAAACAGAAACTTATTCGGTGGAGTCATCTTTGTTTCGCGTGCTTGTGGTGAAGTAAGTTACAGTTTATCTTCAGGTTCATCGAGTAGCATAGCTACAACAAACGCAAAGATAATTTTAGGAGGAAATTCTTCCTTGATGCGTGCGAACAAAACGCATGGTGATGTGGAATCACTCAAATGTTTAGGCCAATGTGTATTAGGATAATAACAATCTGTCCAGTTTTAAGCGAGAAAACACGCACATGCTAGTTTACTTTCACCCCAGATGATAAGGCCAGTAGTCATGAGTGCTTCTTCGTCAAAACGGGTAGTAGTATGTAAATTAGGCTAAGCAGCCAATCGTTTTGGGTCAGGTGCCTACCTTAATTCCCCCCCCCCCCCTTTAAATATGTATGTGTGCGTGCGTGTGCGAGTGCACGTGCGCGTGCGCGCGTGTGTGTGATGGGGAGGGGGAAGGGGGTATTGAGGAAGTATGAAAGGGAATATTGTTTCTCCTATTCTGTTACCAAACCAACCCTCTCATGCAATAACCAATCCTCTTATGTAATGAACACACCCACACTCCCTCACATACTATAAGCGTGCCTCATTGAAACGCTTTTAGCGACCCAAAGCTGATGCCATTTTCTGACCCCCGACGTCAAAAGGCCACGGGGGCGGGGAAGTGTTTGCTAGGCACTTGTATCCCGTGCCTTGGAACAGGACTGTCAACACCAGAACTAACAGAGGTAAGCAGCATCAATAAAAGAGAGTTTGGGGCAGAAAAAAAAAGACCAAACCTTTGTTAGTTCCTCAGCGAAGCGGCAGGAACTGTTTGTTTGTTTCGTCCCTGATCCGTCCGTCCGTCCGTCCGTCCGTCCGTCCTTGTGCGACAGTCCGTCTTTTTCTCCCATACTTCCCAAAACGCAACTTATCCCCACCCCCCACACCTCCCTTCAAGCAACCAGCTTCCTCAGCACTTCAATTTCACTAAATCTGTTGAAATGACAGTATCCGGAATTCTAAAAAAAAAAAAATCCGAGCGCGCTGATGGAATCCAAATATTGTGTTATGTTAAGCTTAGGTCTCCATTCGTGACACGCAAATTGAAAAGAGAAGCTCTGGTGATATGGAATCACTCGTCCAGTCGGGACGGGTATCCAGAATTCCTCAAGAAGTATCACATGGGCAAGAAAAGCGTGACAAGAACAACAGCAGTTCCAGCAAATGAACCAAGCAGAAATTATAACACTAATCGTGGAGGGAGGGAAAAACAATAGCCGAACAAATCAAAACATGGAAAAGCACACCATCTTCTTCTTCTACTTCTTTGTCGATCGCTCAGACAGTTTCCTGTCAATTATGAGCGCAGATGCGTCATGCTGCCGTTATGCGCCTAACTGAGAAATAGTTAGGCCCACTCACATAATCTTGCTTCTGTTAAAATCAGACGACAATGGTAACAAAATGAGAAAAACAACAACAACTCGCGTATACTTTTCTTCGAAAACCTAAAAGTAGCAATCAGTATAGTATAGAACTGTTTGTAAAATCAAGACAAGTAAGTCGAGGGTTGCCTGCCAGAGTAGCGTATATCGCGTTTCTGTAGTTTGGAGAAAAGCGAAAATCAAAGTTTGAAGCTTTAGTACATCAATAAACGAAACCTTTGTAGCGCAGAAAGAGTTTAGGTGTTTACTTTGATATCGTATCCATTAGTAAGAGAAAGAAGAAAACAACAACAATGTTTAGTTTTATTACAATCATTAATCAAAGTAGGTCGGGGTAGCGCTATTAGTTTATCCTAAGGTATATAAACGCAACAATAACTATTTGCCTCTTTTATAACGATTTCAACTAGAACATCCTGGCACACACAAAGTGGGATCATGAAGCAAGTCACGGAAGCATTGGACTGCTCAGAATTTGCTAAGGATAGACTTTTATAACCTTGATTACTAAGAGGTGGTGTAGTTGTAAGCAATAACAAGTACATGATCCGAAAGAGCAATCATCCGTGAACACAAGTTCACTCAAACTTGTTTTATCCAACTTTCTGTTCACGTGAATCACATGAATTTCGAGCACCCCCACCCTCCAAAAGTGTCATTTCCCTGAAATGGAGCGAAAACATAAAAGTAATCAACGAATGTTTTTGCTCATATTGTAAACGTCGTACAGGAGATACAGTTTTACGACTGAAATGAGATATTGACGTCATTTGACACACATTTATCAGTGTAGAGTGGCACAGTGGTAGCGCGTTCGCCTCGTGTCAAGTAAACCCGATTTCGAACCTGGGTGCAGGGTTTTTTCCCCTCTCACTTTGCATTAGGCCTTACGGTCTGAACGTGGAGTCTTTCGGATGAGACGATAAACCGAGGTCCCGTGTGCCCATGCACTTAGCATACGTTAAACCCAGTGGCAGCGAAAAAGTTGTCATTTGGTCAAAATTTACACCCCCCCCCCCTTCCTTCCTCATCAGTCACACAAAAATCGCATGCCAATTTTTTTTAAAATTGGGTGGCGCGCCTCTGGCTGCGACGCCCTCTCCAGGTGGGAGCAACGCCTCTGTGACTATAAAGTACCTAAAACCTGTGTTCGCCGTCGCCTTGCAGGCTTGAGGGAACCGCTCTGGAATGAAAGTGGAATGTGTGACTGTCTGGTGCTGTGATCCGTGTGGATTATTGCGATCATCGTCTTCATCATGGAACGCCCGTCACTTTGGTATCTTGTTTGTCTCTTTCTGTCCAAGGACAGAGGTGCCGGTACCCAGTAGAGGTGCCGCTCTTCTAAATATGACCATATAACTCCATTGCTCTGTTCTCTCCACTGGCTCCCTGTTCAGCAAAGAATATCCTACAAGATTGCCTCTCTCTGCTACAAATCTATCGAGTCTTCCTGTCCTGAATACCTCACTGATCTGTTACATCTCTACACACCGTCTCGAGCTCTGCGTTCCTCATCTGACACCCGTCTCTATTGTATCCCCACTGTCCGCACCAAAACCTATGGTCAACGCTCTTTCTCCTATCAAGCTCTTGTTACTTGGAATCAGTTGCCTCGCTCTCTCAGATACTCATCCTCTCTGCCCACATTCAAACGCCATCTCAAAACTCATCTGTTTCCTAAATAACTACTAATTCCTTCCTTCATAACTTGGTGTGTGCATGTCTGAGAGTGAACGTCTGCGCTTGGTGAGCATATAATTATCTGTGTGAGTGTGTGCCCGCGTGTGTATGTACGTGAGTGTGCGCTCGCTCGCGCGTGTGTATGTGTGTAATTCCGTGTCTGTTTGTCTGACCGTCTTTGGGTGTTTGTGTAATTTTTATTTTCCATTCTTTATGCTATGTGTTAAATATTATTATATGTGGTGTTATATGTGTATGTTATATTTTTATATTGTAAACGCCTAGGGCATTACATTGATTAGGCGTGCTAAATGTTCTAATGATAATAATAATAATAATAATAATAATAATAATAATAATAATATACCACAAAGAGTTGTCTTTCAGTGTTGGTATGCAGGGGAACAGTTGTACACAGGCTCATTGTGTCATTAGTGTTTGGAATATGGCAATGTGTCGCTTCCAGAGCTTGGAGTCACTGCCATGAGGTTGGTACTGCTGATACATGTCGTAAAGGTGGCACAATTTGGGCGACTGGAAAAAAAAGTCCGTTTCCTGCTTTTTTCAGGCCTGCCAAAATTGTTTCACACACGCTCTGTGGCAGTATTTTCATTAATTATTTTGCTGAATGCCTTATTGTGGAACATTTCCACCCATGAGGAACGGACTCCATGCTGCTGCCTTCACTTCCCCTGGGCATGTTTGGGCATCCTGTTCATTCCAGCTCATAAGCAGCGCTGTCTTTTGAGAGCCCAGAACCACGTCATTTGGACTTTATGAGACTGGACATCAACTCTCTTCACCAACGAGTTCAGGATCTGTCTTTTGTCACAGATGGTCTTGTTAGGGTGTGGGTTCTCAGGAGAGCGTTACCAGGAAACATGGGTCAGAGAGCATGACAGATCTTGGGGTGGGTCAAGACTCAAGACTCAAGACTACGTTATTATCTCAAACATGAGAAATTGATTTGTGGCACGGATGAACACATACAATTCGAACATAGTAATTAAATATCCAACACATAAAACTTTATAGGATATGTAAAAATAAACCACGATCTTTCATTATAACAATGCACCTATACATGAAAGGATTACGATAAAGTAGAACACATAAAATAGAATGCAATTGCTCTTTGATGGTTTGGGCCTGTATCAGTGTGGTCAGGAAAACAGTGTCACACATTCTTCAAAAGCTGTTCACTATAGGGATGAGTTCCTGGATGTCCTCGTCAAACTTTCTGCTGGTACGATCCGAGATGACCTCATCTTCATGGATAATAAACCACCTTTTCATCGAGCAGGAGGAGATCATCGTCCATATGAGGTCGGTTGCCCGATCCAGAGACCTCAGTTTGATAGAACAATGTTGGAACATGCTCCAGGCAGCCGTTAGCAGCCTTTCGTAACAGCTCAGACGTCTACAGGACCCGGAACAGTGCCTGTTAGAGGAGTGGAACACCCTGGGTCAGCAGGAGCTTCAAACGCTCCTCCTGAACACGAAGTGACGTGTCCAAGCTGGAATTGCAATGAGGGGGTCTCGCAAATGCTTATTCATTACTTTTCTTGCCGCAAAAATAAAAAAGAATCTGAAAATGAAAATTTCGCTCCATTGGTTGTTTCATGCATGTTGAGGGGGTACCACAACCTTTCCCTGAGGGAATACGAATACGAATACGAATACGAATGTTTTATTGAGGGTAAAAAGGATAAGCTACAATAGCTTCTTTACACCTTGCCCTCTCACTCACACATTCATACCATGCATCAAGCAAAGAAAATTTGACATAAAACAATCAAGTCAAGAAAATGGAACAAAAATTGGCACATGAAATAATTGAAAAAGAAATCAAAAATGGGATTTAAAGCAAACATGGATAATACTTAACAATGGTGAACTTGAATTGGTAGTTTAAATTGAGTACGAAAAAAGGGAAACCATTTTGAGACAATGACAATTTTTCAGAATAAACCCAATTTTAAGGAAGAAAAAAACACACACAAAAAACCATATGATAACATGGGAATATGAGAGAGGGACAGAGAGAGAGAGAGAGAGAGAGAGAGAGAGAGAGAGAGAGAGAGAGAGAGAGAGAGAGAGAGAGAGATTTATAAGAATCTAGACATAGCTGATGGCATTAGTAACGTTTGAAGTAAAACTCATTAATTAGCATTACTAATAAACAAGATTGTCTATTAGGAGCTTGTGATAAGATTTTCGAAAGGAAAAGACGCTAGTTCTATTTTTTAGATAATCAGGGAGGTCGTTCCACAGTTTACCACCAGAGAATGTAAGGGATGATTTATATAGATCTGTCCTGGGGCGGGGCATTGTTAATTTGGTTTTGCTTCGAATTGTATGGACTTTAAATTTAGTAATAAGATATTTTGGTGCTAGCTTATTTATGATCTTGTACATAAGGGTACCTTTATTTAGTAGGCATTTCAAATCAAATGGTAGAATGTTAAGTTCTTTATAGTCATTGGTTTCTAGGGATGACGATTTAAGGAGTATGAGTTTAAGAGAGCGTTTATATAGTCTTTCAACATGTTTGAGTGTGTTTTTACTAGCTGAATCCCAACATGTTGATGCATAATCAATATCAGGTTGGATATAGGCATGGAAAAAAAGTCTACGAGTATGTTGATCTAAAAAGTGTTTAATTCTATTGAGCTGAAATACTTTTTTTTGAAATTTTCTTGGACAGAATGTCCATGTGTTTTGACCAGGATAAGTTGTTGTCAATGTATACGCCGAGTAATTTGTGTGAAGTAACTTCTTCTAGAGGCTTTTCATAGATAGTCGGTGTTCTTAATTGATTTTTAAAGTTTTGCCTCTTTTGTCTTGTTGTGATTAACATGAATTTAGACTTTTTGGGGTGTAAGGCCATATGATTTTGCTCTGCCCAGTCAACTAGATTATTAATGTCACTCTGCAATCCAGAACAGATTGAATCAGCATTTTTGCCATTTTTATACACTGTGGTGTCGTCTGCAAAAAGCTCACACGATGAAGTAAGATGAAGGGGGAGGTCATTTATATAAACGGTGAAGAGTATAGGTCCTAAGACTGAGCCTTGGGGAACTCCATAATTGACTGATTGAAATGAAGATGTAATAGTGTCTTTTGAGACGGTTTGTCGTCTGTCAGATAGAAAGGACGAAACGAGGGCGATAGAATCTTGAGTTAAACCATACAATGATAGTTTTTTCAATAGAAGGCCATGATCAATAACATCAAAGGCCTTAGCAAAGTCGACGAGAATGGCACCGGTGAGAAGGTCATTGTTAATATTGGAATGCCACTGTTCGATTAGATTAGTGAGTACTGTTTGGCAGGAATGGTTTTCTCTAAAGCCACTTTGGTTACAATGGAAAAGATCATGTGTGGTAAAGTATGTTTGAAGGTTACGTTTTAAATGCTTTTCTAGAGGTTTGGAGAGGTTAGACAAGATAGAGATAGGTCGGTAGTTTGACGGATCTTGGGGGTCACCAGATTTATATAGTGGTATCACCTTGGCATCTTTAAATAATTGGGGATAACAGCATTTCTCAATACAAAGGTTATAAATATAGGTAAGACAGTCAGTGATAATAGGCGCAGATAGCTTTAATATATAGTTATCAATATGATCTAAACCGCAACATTTAGAATGCTTGAGTTGAATTAATTCTTGGTATACCTCATGTACAGCCATAAACTGGAAACTGAGTTTAGGACCTAATTTTTTGGAGTCACAGTACTCTTTCAGTAACAATAGATCGTTAGAGCCAGTTCGATCGGCTAGTATCGTTTTATCAGCTATGGTACAGAAATGATTGTTGAGTTCTTCAACAGATAGATCGTTTGACAAGGGCGTACTGTGTGTTGACGATTTGCAGGATAATTGGTTAATTGCTTTCCAGATAGATTTTGAGTCTTTTTTAGATTGAATAAGATCGCCAAAGTACTTTTTTTTGGCAACTCGCTTCATGTTTGTTATTTTGTTTCGCTGCTTTTTAAAAGCTACATCCTTACCAGTTGTTTGTACTAAACTTTCACGAGTCTTTATTTCCGCATTTATATTATCGTTTAACCATGGGGGTTTACCTTCAGGCTTGACACGTTTGGTTATAAAAGGGGCATGTTTATCGTATATTGGGATGAAGGTATTATACCACTTTTCAAGGGCTTTATTTGGGTCATTGTACTGAAAAACAATAGAAAAGTCGGCCATACATAAATCATATAAGAATTGCTCAGGGTTAAAGGATTTATAGCTACGAAATGCTACACATCTATGAGAACATTTGGGGATTCTGATGCCTTTTTTTGACCACGTTAAGCATATGGGGAAGTGATCGCTTAACCCGAAGACAGGAACAGACGTTTCAACTATGTGACCAGGATTCGTGACGTATATATGGTCAATGAGTGTTTGGGTCTGTAGTGTTATTCTTGTGGGGTTATTAAGTAATTGAGACATATTATAAGATTCATAGAGACGTTTCCAGTTATCATGGATTTTAAGAAGATCAATATTCAAATCACCTAGCAATATGATGTCGGTATAGGATAAGGAAACATTGTCCATCATAGATGAAAATCGGTTAAACCACTCCACACGTTCATCGGGATTTCTAT
>CM065683.1:61070807-61090807 GCA_017654935.2 Phymorhynchus buccinoides | reverse complement strand
AAGGTAACTATCGATGTGCCAAACCGGAATCGAATCGAATCAGACACGCGCGCGATATACGCCGCTTCACCTTTTCACAAATAACTCCGCCGTTTCTTAACCGAATCGCTTCCAATGTGCTGTCAGACTTGCTGTTACCGTTACTAGGGAGAGCGCGTCACTCTCAGAGCAGCGCCAACGGGAAACGGGGCCTTATAACTCCGCCGTTTCTTAACCGAATCGCTTCACATTTGCTGTACTCAGCGTTACCAGTACTTGGCGTTACCGTTACCAGGCGTTACCGGTACTCGGCGTTGCGCTAGTATTATCATAATTCAAATAGATATTTTAATCGGTTTAATCAATTTTCTACAGGTGCGTGAAAACAGCTGAGTCTTTTGGTATTTTGGTATTTGGTACTTTATAGTCATAGAGGCGTCTCTGTACAATTCAGGTTGCTGTCACCTGGAGAGCGCGTCGCAGCCAGAGGCACGCCACCAATTAAAACAAAAATTGGCATGCGATCTTTGTGTGACTGATGAAGAAGGAAGGGGGGGGGGGGGTGGTGGTGGTGGTAAATTTTGACCAAATGACAACTTTTTCGTTGCCACTGGGTTTAACGTGTGCTTTGTCAATGACTATGACTGTCAAAGTAGGAGGCATGTGCAATAGCACTTAGTGCTGCGACATTGGGGATCCGTTGGCGGTTTGCTAGAGACTCCTCCCAACTGCACTTTGGACAGGTCACTGACAGGATGAGGCTAGACAGTGATAATTCAAATTCAAATTCAATTCAAATTCAAATTCAAAACAACTTTATGAATCCTTGTGGAAATTAAATTGTGCAATCACAGGCTCGATAAACAATACTAAAAACATTCAGATGACATAAATCGAAACACCACTGTTAAAACAATAAGATGTATATAACATCATCAAGGAATTAAAAGAGGGAGAGAATTTGATAAGATTGGATATGGTGGTCGGTGCATTTTAATTATCCCATTACTCTATTGCGCCATCATCAGTTACAGAAACCAGACAAAGTGTATCTTTTTACAAAGTGGTGTTTGTATCTTTATATTTTTTTGCAATTGCGTCCCATTAACAAACATCATCATTTAATTCCTAAACGATGGTTGCAGCATGTTTACTCGCTTTTCAGATTCCTAACGACAATCAATCATCGCTTCAGCAGTTTATCGTAGTAATACGTTTCAAACAATCAGACCAATTACTGGATGGAAAATCGATGAATGTCCATAACGCGTAATTGACTGCATTGTTTAATCTGCCAATATCCGTAATTCTCGTCACTTAAGCATCCATTCACTGGCACAGCTCAAACTTGAAATTGGAAACTAGTTCATTTTGGATCGAACTGGGTTCTGAAAAACACAGTGGTTGGGGGGACGTCATTCTTGCAACACTCAGACCATGTTCAGGGATAGTAAAACTCTTCCTAGTCGAATTTGTCGTCAACATAATTTAATGCATTTTTTTAAATTTCGTATATATTTAACGCATCTTGGCAAGGTAAGTTAGGGATAGGGTTAGGGTTAGGCTTAGCAGTTTTTGAAGACATTTGCCGTAGCCTGGAGAATGTGAGATACGGGCCCGTACCCTGAGCCTCTGCCTATGAAAAAAACCCAACCCAACTCTGTAATCCACATAGAACTACACGTATAGACACAAACCGCACAAACGCACACAGAGTTGATTAAAATTACAATTTTATTATTTTTGCAAAGAAGGCACCACATACGTTTTTCTTCTTTATCTATTTTCTATGCCCCCCTCAACAGAAGTTTTCCAATCATTCGCAGACCTTCTTCACAACCCTTTTATTATTCGCTCTCCAGCCCCAATAAGCCACCCCGGCCATCCCATCTGTGCTCTCCTATCCCTTAATGGCAAAAGGCTTTTAGCAATCACAGCCCCAGCTGAATGGGCTACAGAGTGGCTTCGAATGTTTGTAACCAAAGCACAATGACCTTTTACAATTACACTGCGAAATCAATCAAGGGCTCTTTATACACGACACGGTTTAATGTGATTTATCAGGCTGGCTGCATCTACGGCAAACGGTTTCGCGTATCAACCGTCGCCATCATCACACGACGGGTATAAACATGGTTAGCAAGATCCAGCGATACATTTGGCCACTCGTAGACCTACACGCAGACGCGTGTGCGCAACACACACACGTACGTACACGCACGCGCGCACACAAGCACACACACACAAACACAAAAACACAAACATAAACAAGCACACAAGCACACAAACACCCCCACAACACACACACCCCACACACAAACACCCACGCACCCACAAAATACACCCCCCACACACACAAACACACACACACACACGCACGCACGCACGCACGCACGCACGCACACACGTACACAAACGCACACGCACGCACGCACCTAGACATACGCACACATACACGCTAATGTACACACACACATACGCACGCACGCACGCACGCACGCACGCACGCACGCACGCACACACACGCACGCACGCACGCACACACACACACGCGCGCGCACACACAATCGCACACACACACACACACACACACACACACACACACACACAGAGAGAGAGAGAGAGAGAGAGAGAGAGAGAGAGAGAGAGAGAGAGAGAGAGAGAGAGAGAGAGAGAGAGAGAGAGAGAGAGAGAGAGAGAGAGAGAGAGAGAGAGAGAGAGAGAGAGAGAGAGAGAGAGAGAGAGAGAACCAGTGGTCTTGAAGACATTGTGAATACAATGCACAGTCATCTGTCTTGGTCAGAAACAGGAACAGCATTATTCACGGCGAGGGCTGGCGCCAGCCATTAAAAAAAGAAGAAGTGGCCATTGGCTTTTCGTAAGTCGTAGGCACGTTTTCCGTTTCTGCACATGCAAAAAAATGAATGACCAAAAAATGAATTAAACGTGCAGGAGAGATTGAGAGGAAACAAAAAGGTGGAAATGTGGAAGGAGAAATATATAAATAACAAGAGTTAGAGAGAGAGAGAGAAAGAGAGAGAGAGAGAGAGAGAGAGAGAGAGAGAGAGAGAGAGAGAGAGAGAGAGAGAGAGAGAGAGAGAGAGAGAGAGAGAGAGAGAGAGAGAGAGAGAGAGAGAGAGAGTGGGAATTCGGCGTTAAGTGACAAATACAAACAAATAAAAAAAGAAAATGGGGAGAATGAAAAGGGAAAAGATCAGACAGATAGCACAAGGACAGACAACATTTGTATTCCGTCTTTTAGAGAACAAAGAGACCCCATAACCTCATTACATGCATAATTATGAAGTTGACAACTTTAATACGCATTCTCGGACTATAAGGCGGTACTTTTTGTCCCCCAGACTGAGACCCCTGCGTCCTATAAGACGACTAATAAAATAGTAAGAAAATATAATAACAGAATCTGAAGTTTGTGTAAAATTTGGGGGGTGCGCCTTATAATCAGGTGCGCCTTATAGTTCGAAGAATACGGGTACAGAAAGCAAGAACAAAACAATCAACTCAGCTACACACACCATAACCCACATTCTTGGTGCTGCAGCTAGGGATTGGCTAGCTTTTAATTAGGAAACCTTCCCCAACGCTAGATGTCCTCAAATCCCTTTGACCGACAGAGTGGGAATGTACACCGGGCAAGGCATGTCCACTACGTATATATACACTTTAGCCCAGCCCGCCGGATATAGCAGCACCCCCTAAATTAATGCTACAGGGTGACTAAAAAAAGGCAGCCTACAACATTTCAGTTTTTTTGTGTTTCACAAAATTGGTAATAAAAAGTTTAATAATGAAGCTATCATTTTGATTTTTCGGGTGTTTAAAGGAGATTCCATACATGAAAGATTAGAACAATTTGCTTTTTGCTAAATTTGTTTGTGTGCTCCAGACATTAGTTAAATTAATGGTACCCCGTTTTCAGAAAGTGCCTTTTTTTAGATCCCAAAACACTGCAATTGTAATGTCTTGGTTTAAACGAATTTGATTGACAATCAATATAGCAGCAACATAAACAAATGGAAACGAGCACAACAAGCTTAAAGCTTATACAAGGCGCTCAAACACAGATATGTTACACAATATTGGCTGCCCAAAGTAATAAGACACTGGAACAGAACATAATAATGAATTAAAGAAATAACAAGCAAAAAGGGAACATTAAGAGACAATAACAAGTACACAAACACGAACAAGCCATTTCAATGTCATCGCTTGCAATTTCAATTTCTATGGTATCTGGACACCATTCTTATTCGTATGTGGGCTCAAAATGTCGGGATGTGTTGTACAGTCTTGCAGTCTCATTTTTAAGGCCAAAAAGACAGTCATGTTTGAGAAACAGACCGTTTTCAGACAGCAGGCATTTTCTGCTAAAGTGTTTTTACCCCTCAAAAAGGGGATTTTTCAAAAAATGGGTTACCGCGGAAACTGTTAATTTCTGGAGCTCTCCGATGCGTCTTGAAAAACACAAACCATTGCAGCCTTTCATTCATTGAATCTTCTTTATACATTTGAAAACAAAATGGAAACGATAGCTTTAATGCTATAAAAAATTGTTAACGTTTTTGTGCGTTGCTTTTTTAATTTTTTATATCGTCACCCTATGTATGGCAATAATAGTCGGAAAGGACACAGGCATACATGCATTCTATTTGCAATGCAGCGTGCTGAATCATAGCTTACCCCCGTGGGGATACCGCGGGGGTGGGGGGGTGGTGGGGGTGGGGGGGGGTGGGGGGGGGGGTGTCTTTCGTACAAATAGTTCCCCCACCTTCTGGAAGTTCTGTGCTTGTAACTTCCTCTAATCTGTCACTCTCTTTGACTCTGCCTTTTCCCTTTGCTTACTGTCATCTGCTATCTTGTTGCCTTACTGGTCCATTCTTCTACCCCCTTTTTTCCCCCAAGAAACACTTACAAAGAATTTCAGAATGAATGCGTCAATACACCACACATTAGGTCAGACAGAAACCCAGACATTTTTTTGTATCAGAAAACAACACTAAAGTTACATCACGAATGTCCATCGTAGTATTTCACAGAAACAAAAACAACAACAATTTTAATCCACCCCCCCAAAACAAGACAAAAAAACACAATGTTAGATATAGTACACTCAATTGTGTGGTGTGCTCTTTTTCTGGGTGGAGTGAAAGTGAATATTAACAATGTTAGTAATAGTAAAAAAAATAAAAAAATAAAAAAATAAAAACAACTTACAAAGAATTTCCTCAGCCGAAGTCGGACATGCTGGGCCTAATTATTTCTTAGTTAGGCGCATAACGGCAGCATAACGCATCTGCGCTCATACGGCAGGAAACTGTCTCTAGAGCGATCGACGACGAAGAAGAATCGTTGCTTTTCCGTGAAGGGGCCGACCCATTTGTCCAACTGAAGTCGAACGGCTATCCAACTGACGCACTTGTGAGGCATGATTCTAATGAGATGCTATGCCGACTGAATGAATCTAATGAAATCCTACTAGCTTCGTTCACTATGTTTATTTTGAAGTCCTCCATAGGTTAAGAATGGGTAAAAAGCCCATGGGCGGGTAAGAAGCCCATGCCAATTATCTCATGAAATGAAGACAATTTCAGTCACATTTTGCCCATGAGACGAGTGTTAATGTTTGGTGTTCGCCTCATGGGTACAATTTGACTGAAAGTTTCTTCATTTCATGAGATAATTGGCATGGGCTTCTTACCCGCCCATGGGCTTTTTACCCCGTCCTCACCTACACGAATGGAGAACGACCTCCCTGATGATCTAAGAAAGAAAACCACTAGCGTATCTTCCTTTCGAAAATCTGATCACTAGTTCCTAATGGACAATCTTGTTCATCAGTAATGTTAATTAATGAGTTTTACTACAAACGGTACCAATGCCATCAACTTATACCTAGATTCCACTCACTCTCTCTCTCTCTCTCTCTCTCTCTCTCTCTCTCTCTCTCTCTCTCTCTCTCTCTCTCTCTCTCTCTCTCTCTCTCTCTCTCCATATTCCCATCTTATCTTCTTTTTTCTTTTCTCTTAAAAGTGGTATCCTGAACAATTGTCCTTGGCCGTATTCAATTTAAACCGCCAATTCAAGTTCACCATTGTTAATCATTATCCCTGTTTGCTTTTAATTCCCATTTTTGATTCTTTTTTAAAAATTATTTCATGTGCCAATTTTTGTTCCTTTTTTTTACTTGATTGTTTTATGTCAAATGTTCTTGCTTGATGCATGGTATGAAGAATGTGTGAGTGAGAGGGCAAGGTGCAAAGAAGCTATTGAAGCTTATCCTTTTTACCCTCAATAAAACATTCGTATTCGTATTCATTCGTAATGTGATGACAGTTTTAATTTTATTTAATTTCCGCATTTCTGTGTCAGGTTTATCTATTGGGTCTACGTGAATAAGCTTATAGTGAACAAAAGCAGTAGGATTTCATCATAATCGTTTAGACGGTAGTATTTCATCAGAATCACACCTCACAGTCGTCGTCATAGTTGGTCAGTCGTACGACTGAAATGGGATGTGTGAGTCGGCCACTTCACAAAAAACCCGTCCTAGCACTCGTACCCCAAAAAGCCATAATGTCGCAAAGAGTGATCTCCTCGCAGTCTACCAAACTTGCAAAGAATGAAGCAAACTTTCTCACTTCCCACCTGGAAGGTGAAAAGGTGGAAGGTTGGAAGTGTTAAGCATGGTAACAGAGGCAGTGAGTGAGTTCAACAATGATCCCCCACCTGCAGTGTAGGTGAAGGTGTGTGAGTCAAAAACCAGCCTCAAGTCAGCTACGGAGTGCGAACTCTTTTGTATATTCAGGCTTTTTGCTCGCACTTAGTGTTAAGCATGGTAACAGAGGCAGTGAGTGAGTTCAACAATGATTCCCCACCTGCAGTGTAGGTGAAGGTGTGTGAGTAAAAAACCAGCCTCAAGTCAGCTACGGAGTGCGAACTCTTTGTATATTCAGGCTTTTTGCTCGCACTTAGTTGTTTCCTTGATGGACAGACACACCTTACAGAAGCAGCGGCGCCAGAACAAGCCACAGTCATTTGATCACTTCGGGGTAATTGTCCTGCTATTGCACTACCTCCAGGATCGTCCCGCTATCTTTATCGCTAAAGATGTCCCATGCGTACCTGTTTCAGTTCTGAGAACGTTAAACGGACTTTCCACGTCAAGCGACTTTCCATGTATGATGAGGGGAACGCCTAGGCTGCTGAGAACGCGTGAACAACGATTTGCAATCTGTCAAATTGAATAGCATGCAGTCAGACATAGCGTAATCATATTATAACGATAATACGAAGCATGCTCCTTTAGTCACTCGGCTAACGCTGTCCTGCATGGAATGACACAGTTGCGGATTTACATAGGCACAGGCGTGAAATTGAATCACAAAAAGGCATAATAAAGCATAAAGTTATGCGTTGTACTATGTGCAGATTCATGCAATCTAAAGAATGTCTGCTTTTTAAAAAAATATGTAAAGAAAGAGAGAGAGAGAGAGAGAGAGAGAGAGAGAGAGAGAGAGAGAGAGAGAGAGAGAGAGAGAGAGAGAGAGAGAGAGAGAGAGAGAGAGAGAGAGAGAGAGAGAGAGAGAGAGAGAGAGAGAGAGAGAGAGAGAGAGAGAGAGAGAGAGAGAGACTATTGATACATAGAGAAAGAACGAACCCACACAATTAACTTATGAATGTTTGTTCCAAAAACAAAAGCAACAACATCACCCCCCCCCCCCACCCCCACCCCCCGAAACAAACCAAACCAAAAAAATCATCACAAACTTATCTTTTTTGCATGCAATTTAGTCAAGTGTTTGTCATTAGGGTAAAAAAAAGAGAAACGAATGATCGCAATTTCCCCCCCGTTCACTCTGTGATATGGTTGGGGGTAAGGGGATAATTAATGACTCGGGGGAAGGTGGGGACAGGGGGATAATTAATGACTCAATTAATATAAAAGAAAAGAAATACAAACCATGAAGTCCAAACAGTGGGATGGCAAGCTGAATGACTGCCGTGGCTGTGTCCGATTTCCGCTAGTGGCACTTCTATGACATACGACAGCAAGCAACATAGTGTGACACCCGAACAACTCTCACTGTGTGCACATGACGGCATGATTGGTTGGACACGAATGATGCAGACAGTCAGAACAAAAACAAAATGGATTTGTCAGATAAAAGCCCTGGAGAATACTGATTAATTTGAACTGCTGAACATGGTGTAATATTTTGCTAATTTCCAATAATTGTCTCTGATAGATTTCCTTGTAGACAACCCCCCAAAAAAAACAACCAAACAAACAATCCTCCATGTTATTGTTGAGTCTATCGGGAGATCGCTGACCGGAGCATAATGGGGTTTCTCCGACAAATACAGTACCAACTAGTTCAAAAGTCATTATGCCCATTCTCGGCAGCATTTTCGGCTCCCGTGACCATGCCCTTTGACCTATGACCTTCCTGGCCTAGATATTCTAAGTACCTATCCGCATGCAAAATTTGAGCATCCTAGGTCCCTCCGTTCAAACGTTATCGTGCCAGGTGCTCGGCAGCATTTTCGGCTCCAGTGACCTTGACCTTTGACCTTGACATTCATGCTCGAACTTGGCCTCGATATCCTTAGTACCTATCTGCATGCACGATTTGAGCCTTCTAGGTCTATCCGTACAAACGTTATCGTGTTCAGATAGATAGTCAGATAGATAGGTAGATAGATAGATAGATAGTCGATAGATAGATAGATAGATAGATAGATAGATAGATAGATAGATAGATAGATAGATAGTAAAATTATATATTAAAAAAACCCAACGTTTTTATCCATATGTCTTTAGACAAAAAGTTTTTATTTTTATTTGTTATTTTGTTCTATTTTGGCATTTCAATTGCTCTAACTTTTAAGTCTTGTAGATCAGAGGAAGGGTGATAGCAGTATCGGCTACTGAGATTGTATTTAAAATCCAGATAGATAGATAGACTAGATAGATGAAATGAAAATGCGACTTGTATCGGGTCATTGTATCCCTGAACCCCGAGGAAGTCAATTAAATGACAAAATATTGGACACTTTTTATCTTGTGTTGTTTCTTACCTTTAGCCTGAATGTGTTAGATATATAGAAAGATAGAAAGATAGATAGATATATAGATAGATAGATAGATAGATAGATAGATAGATAGATAGATAGATAGATAGATAGATAGATAGCAGAAAAAATAAAGAAAACATAACAAATGGAAATAACTGTTAAAACATGTATTAAAATTGCAAATATTCGAGACCATGTCTCTTCCTTGGTGAAAAGCCTCTAGATAGATAGATACATATATAGATAGATAGACACTTCTGACAGATAGACAGATATATATATAGAAAGATAGATAGATAGATAGACAGATAGATAGATAGACAGACAGATAGATAGATAGATAGATAGATAGATAGATAGATAGATAGATAGATAGTCAAGAACAAACAGAATTCTCTGAAAACATTACCATCTCTCTTAGCGGCTGGTGATCATTTACACTGAGTAAACGAATAAGTCTAATACGCAATCGAAAAACAATCAACTGAATAAACAAACGACGCTCTGCTTACTTTGACAAATGCAAGATTATGTTTTTGAAAATCTTCTTAATATTTTCCCCTAATGTTCCCAGTTACAGTAGCACTGTCTGTTACGTAGCGTGTTAAAACTCTTCTGTCGCTGTCACAAGTAAGATCAAGAAAGAGTCTATTTTTCTATGCACTTTCCCATTATTGCAAGGACACACACACGCACGCGCGCGCGCGCGCGCACGCACACGCACGCGCACGCACACACACACACACACACACACACACACACACACACACACACACACACACACACACACACACGCACGAACGCACGCACACACGCACAATCGTGTACAGGCCTGATGTCCTCTCCCGTACTGCTCTCTTATTATCATTCTTATATCAACATTCTAAGTTTCAATTCGAGAGACAGAGAGAGAGAGAGAGAGAGAGAGAGAGAGAGAGGGGGGAGAGGGAGAGAGAGAGAGAGACGAGAGAGAGAGAGAGAGAGAGGAAAGAGATATAAACATACAGACAGGCAGACAGCGAGAGAGAGAGAGAGAGAGAGAGAGAGAGAGAGAGAGAGAGAGAGAGAGAGAGAGAGAGAGAGAGAGAGAGAGGGAGAGAGAGAGAGAGAGAGAGGAGAGAGAGAGAGAGAGAGAGAGAGAGAGAGAGAGAGAGAGAGAGAGAGAGAGAGGAGAGAGAGAGAGAGAGAGAGAGAGAGAGAGAGAGAGAGAGAGAGAGAGAGAGAGAGAGAGAGAGAGAGAGAGAGAGAGAGAGAGAGAGAGAGAGAGAGAGAGAGAGAGAGAGAGAGAGAGAGAGAGAGAGAGAGAGAGAGAGAGAGAGAGAGAGAGAGAGAGAGAGAGAGGGTGCAAACAAATAGAGGGAGACAGCAACACAGAGAGAAAGAAAACAGATATAATAGCAGAACAGAAACTGGCTCGTGGACTTATGTCTAAAAGCCTCCCCCCCTGTGCCGAACATTGAAGGGGACTCAGCCTGGATTGTCGTTCCTTTTTGGAGGGCTCTTACAAAAGGGAAACCATATTTGGTTTTCTGCACATGACGTCGAGCAGCCATTCCAATAAGAAGAGGAAAAATGACCCGTTTCGTTGATATGTTCGAATCCGAGTATCATTGGTAACTGTTATTAAAATGTCTTTATAATGAAATTGAACAAAGGGTGAATACTCTCTTTGTAATTCTCTTGACAATGATGCTTTGTTTGTCTCACTTTGGTTCTGACCCACGCACTGCTAGGTGATTGGTATGGCTCCAACCCACCTGCGTGCGCATCTCGACCATTCCAACGGAAGTGTCGCCATCTTAGTCCTTATTTGTGTGTAAACAAAGTGAAAATGTTATCTAAATGTGTAAAGAAAACATCCAGATGTTATAAATACAGTTTAGATAAGTTTCGAATTGGAACAGCCAAATACGCAGCATCGATCTGGCATTTTTCAAAAAAAGGTAAGGACTAAGATGGCGGTCTCCCATAATAAGGCGCTCCTTGTGGCCGGATATGACGACACGTGGGTACCAGCAATTGCAATCAACTTTGGTGGAGGGGAGTTAATTAGAAAAGAGAGTATTTACCCTTTGTTTAATTTCGTTATCTCCTCTCTTGGCCTCACTATTTCATTCTTTGTCTTTATAATGTTGGAATCACCGTTAGATAGAATTCGATCGTTTCCTCCCAGCAAGTAGGGTACGACGGGGTAAAACGACCATGGGCGGGTAAGAAGCCCATGCTAATTATCTCATGAAATAAATAAATTATCAGTCACATTTTGCCCATGAGACGAGTGTTAATGTTTAGCATTCGTCTCATGGGCAAATTTAACTGACATTTGCTTTATTTCATGAGATAATTGGTATGGGCTTCTTTCCCGCCCATGGGCGTTTTACCCCGTCTTCCCCTACATACAAAATAGGCAAAGGTTTAATTGCCTAACTTAATCACTTAATGCTTCATTTTTTCACTGAACCTGGTATATGCGTTCATCATCCTACCATGCACGTAAACATTTTTAACACAGGTTCCAAACAAGACCGTGTTCATGTTCATTTTAATATGGTTTTTAACCTGACAGCAAAGTGCTTGATTAATTCAAACAGTTACCCTTCCAGCAAAATAATAGTTTCTTATTTTTATAACAAAGGGGGAAAAGTCTCTTGCATATTATGCATAATTGATAGCCGAGGCCAATTCGATGGCTTAGCGTCAAAACGGACTATCTTTAGATAGTCCATTGACGTATTATTGTTGTTATTGCAATACATAATAATGTGTATTAAAAAAGACTACAAATAATAAAAAATGGGGATTAAGCTTTTTATATTTATGCAGTCTTGTTTTGGCACAAGTTATTAGATTTCGAAATAGCTTCAATAATACATCAATGGACTATCTAAAGATAGTCCGTTTTGACTCCAAGCCATCGATTTTTTTCTGATGTACGTCAGCAGAACTCGCTCGATATGCAACGCGTAACACAGAGGTAACGCGTTCGCCTCGTATACAATAAATCCGAGTTCGAACCTGGGTACAGGGGATTTTCCCTCTCACTTTGCACTAGGCCTTACGGTCTGAACGTGGAGTATTTCGGATGAGACTATAAACCGATGTCCCGTGTGCCCATGCATTTAGCACACGTTAAACCCAGTACCAACGAAAAAGTTGTAATTTGGTCAAAATTTGCCCCCCCCCCCTATTCCTTCCTCATGAGTCACACAAAAATCGCAAGAAAAGAAAAGAAAAGAAAGAAAGGGTGGAGCGCCTCTGGCTGCGACGCTCTTTCCAGGTGGGAGCAACCCGAATTTCACAGAGACGACTGTGACTATAAAGAACCAGATACCAAATACCAAAATAGGCCTACTCAGCAAAGTAAAGTGACACTGCTATTGACTAGTGTATTGTCAAGTTTAACAGAACAATCTTGCCCAATAACGGGCTTGCTGATTAGAACTGACCACATGGGCTGATCTGTCAATAAGCCTCCTTGTTCAGATGGGCTACCACAGGCACTCGTCATTTCTAATATGATTTCGTTGGAGTGTCTGAAACATTTACAGAGGAAGAAACTAAACACGCACACGCAACAAGCACGCGAGCGCATGCACACACGCGCGCGCGCGTGCACACACACACACACACATGCATTCACACACACATGCACGCACACGCACGCACACACACACACACACACACACACACACACACACACACACACTCACATACATACACGCACACACACAGGCGCGCGCCTGCACACAGACGCCTGTACACAAACACACACACACACACACGCACACGCACACGCACGCGCGCGCACACACGCACGCACACGCACACACGCACGTACACGCACATACACACACACACACACACACACACACACACACAACTCGCATACATACACGCACACACAAAGGCGCGCGCCTGCACACACACACACAAACACACACACACACACACACACACACACACACACACACACACACGCACGCACGCACGCACGCACGCACACACGCACACACACACACACACACACACACACACACACACACACACACGTTGCTTCATGTTCGTCATGAGCACGCCAAAGACGACAGTGTCCTTCTTCTAGTATCTAACTTATATTGCCGCTTTGCTCTAAATTGATAAAAAGGAATGGCTGAATTAAATTTTAGCAGCATAAACTACATTCAGTGGATAGAATACCATTGCAGCAATACGCCTTTATGTGATAAATCTGTGATTATATATATGGTAGATTCAACGTTTATGAAACCCATAAAGCCTACGTATTGAGAAAATTGTTTTAAAAGATTTTTGCTCAAGAGCTGTAAGTTGGGCTTCATTTTGTTGGGCAATCGCTATCTTTTGCTAATGTGCGATAGTGATCAGCTGTAGGACAATGTCAAAACTGACGGTTTGTCAACGGTAGCCTACCTGAGTGTAGGCCAATATTCTACTTAACCCTATGGCAGAATAAGAAAGTTTTGCATGATATTTCCCATTAGTTATTCGTTTTTAGCTTCGCTAGTGGTAACAGTCTCGTTCAAGCTGTAAACGGATTAGAGCTAGGTATTATTTTCTGACACAGCTTTTAGTGTTTTTCTGTCTGTTCTGTGACAACAGTCTGCACAGTACTGTTTCTCCTAAGTATCTGTTTCCAAAGAGGCATATGCTGGTTAAAACCAAGGTCAGAATCGGAAAATATTCTGAGCGTTTTTCACCCAACTTTTGTATGTCGTCGGGTAAGGGATAGGGTTATAATCAGTTTAAGGGTTATTTTCATGTCACGGAAAGTTTGAAACATTAAACTAATCCGCGAGGAAATAGGAACGTAAACCCTCTAAACTCAGCGTCGCCATTAGTGTTGCCGTACAACATGGAGAAAATGGCGACCGTTAAATGCTAAGTTAGCATGTAAATAACACGGTAACGCTTCGAGCAGCTGTTTATTTTCTTAAATAATTATAATTATAAATCTTTGATTCTGACAAAAATAACCCAAGCTGATTCTAACCCTATCCCTTACCCGATGAAGTATAAAAGTTGGGCGAAAAACGCTCAGAATAATTTCCGATACTGTCGTTGGTTTTAACCCATATACTACACTCGGATAGTGCATTGCGCAGCCCATACCCCTTTACTAGCGTTAAAAAAGAAAAAAAGAAAAAAGAAACAAATAAACAACAAAAAACAGCCATAGAAAAGAAAAAAAGGGAACTATTTGAAAAACTATTTATAAGTTTAAAAAATGCAGTATAGCATCGCTATTGGAAATCAATGATTTCTAAGGGCCATGTCCAACTTTGTGGGGAGGGGAGGGAGTTTTTGAGGGAAAGAGCGGCCTTTATGTGGCAAGAGGAAATCTGTTTTCTTTGGTGAGAGAGCGACCTGAAACGAGGGGCAGTAAGCCTCCCTGATCGTTTCTCAATCTGCCTGACAGAACTCAGTCCGCTGGATAAAATGACCTGGCCTACGGTGTGTGTGTGTGTGTGTGTGTGTGTGTGTGTGTGTGTGTGTGTGTGTGTGTGTGTGTGTGTGTGAATGCATGCATCACTATGCACAAACGTATGCCTTTGCACGTGTGTGTGCGTGTGTGTTTGCACGCGTGCATGCGCGCGCATGTGTGTGTGTGAATGCATGTATCACTATGCACAAACGTGTGCCATTGCAGGCGCACACGCGCACGTTTGTTTGTGTGTATGTGAGTGCGTGCGTGCGCGCGCGCGCGTGTGTGTGTGTGTTTGCGCGCGAGCGCATGTGTGTGTGTGTGAGCACGAGCGTAAAATCGCGTTTGTATGTGTTTCAGTGAACGCATTATATGTATGCACATGTCTATGCTTGTGCATTGGCCGCGCATGCGCACGAGTTCATATGTAAACATGCAGGATGTATTTTTTGGAGGCAATGTCTGAACATTCTGAACGGCATTAAATCCAAACGTTTACGAAATAAAATTCCAAGACAGAAAACAAACGAAAGCAGAATTGTATTAGAACTAATTCGGTCTGGTTTTTCTTTTATACTCTCTTTTGTTCTGTATTTCTTGTTTGTCGAATGAAAATTCGTTTAGCGTCCTCCGGTCTGAAACAGACACATAGGATTATGGGACATTAGTAGATATAAAGATGGTGGGAACGATCCTGGAGGCAATGCCCGGAGGCAGTGCAACTCCAGGAAAGTCCCGAATTTTTAACGATACAGATGTATTATAAATCTTGTTTGTTTTCTGTTTGCTTCACATTAAAAAACCAACTAACACTGTATCTTTAAAAAGAAATGCTGTATTGTATTGTATTGTTGGACCAAATAGGAACAACATCCACGTTCTTGGAATTTCAGCCAGTTACTGCCTTTGAATTAAAGAAGATCATTCTAAAAGCTAAACCCACTTCCTGTCCTCTTGACCCTATACCGACGCCACTTTTCATAGAGTATCTTGATGAACTACTCCCTACTCTCACCCATATTGTCAACAACTCTCTAACATCTGGCTCCTTTCCATCTGTGTTCAAAACTGCCATTGTCAAACCACTTCTAAAGAAATCATCCCTTGACCCAAACACTCTCAAGAACTATAGGCCTATATCCAACCTCTCTTTCATATAAAAAATCATTGAGAAATTAGTTCTTCATCAACTCCTAGGCTATCTCAATGAACATCAACTCATCAGTCGTTCACAATCAGCGTACAGGCCATTTCACAGCACTGAAACGGCACTGTTGAAGGTAACTAATGACATTCTCTTAGCTCTTGACTCTGGTGACGCATCTATATTAACTCTTTTGGATCTTTCAGCTGCTTTTGATACTATTGACCACCATATACTCCTTAAGAGGCTTCAAATCACCTATGGGATATCAGGCACTGCTCTGTCATGGTTCTCGTCTTACCTCTCTGGTCGAACTCAGTCTGTCTCCATCAATGACTCATCTTCTGCAATGGTTGGCCTCACATGTGGGGTTCCTCAAGGCTCAGTACTTGGACCAGTCCTCTTCATCATGTACACTAAACCCCTGTCCGAGTTGATCACTTCTCATTCAGTTGATTCTCAGTCTTTTGCTGATGATACACAACTCCACAAGCCTGTATCCCCATCTACCATTCTTCCTTCTATATCTTCACTTGAATTCTGTATTCGCAACATCAAATCATGGATGCTACAAAACAAACTGAAGCTGAATGACGACAAAACGGAGGCCTTGTTCATCCACTCTCCATCTAGAAAACTTTCGTACCCAAAGCCTGATTCCATCTCTGTCTGTGACACTCAAATACCTTTTTCTCCTTCTGCTAGAAATCTTGGCTTCCACATCTCTCAAGATATGAGTGTTGACTCACAAGTTCAAACTATCTGTCGGTCAGCATACTGTGAGCTGCGTCGCATTGGTACGATTCGCCATCTCCTGTCTATAGATACTACTAAAATACTAGTCTGCGCTTTTGTTCTCTCTAAACTAGATTATTGTAATTCACTCTTGTATGGCTGCCCCCAACACCTCATTGACAAGCTTCAAAAAGTCCAGAACTCTGCTGCCAGACTTGTCCTCAAGGTCTCTAAGTATCATCATGTTCAACCACTCCTGATATCCCTTCATTGGCTTTCCATCAAAGCACGTATTGACTACAAAATTTCCACTCTATGTCATTCTTATTTCTCTGGAAATGCCCCTAGCTACATTTCTGACATGCTTTCTGTCTATACTCCATCAAGGCAATTGCGGTCATCTTCAGATTCCAAAATTCTCTGTGTTCCTAGTACACGAACAAAAATGTTTGGTGAGCGCTCCTTTTCCTTTTCGGCCCCATCAGTTTGGAACTCCTTACCACGCGAAATTCGCCATATCCAGTCCTTGCAATGTTTCAAATCAGCTCTCAAGACCCACCTGTTCAAGCTACATCACAACCTTTAGGCCACATTACTTCTGGACTCTATTCTCACACACACACTCCCCTCCCCCCATATTAGTTTCACTGTGTGTTGACTGCAATGTGTACGTCAGCTTTGTTGCGAGAGAGAGAGAGAGAGAGAGAGAGAGAGAGAGAGAGAGAGAGAGAGAGAGAGAGAGAGAGAGAGAGAGAGAGAGAGAGAGAGAGAGAGAGAGAGAGAGAGAGAGAGAGAGAGAGAGAGTGTGTGTGTTGATGCCTTGTTCAACTGATTGTAGTTTGTATTGTGTTTTTTGGGTGGGGTGAGTGGTGGTGATGGTAACGGTGTGTGTGTGCGTGTGTGTGTGTGTGTGTGTGTGTGTGTGTGTGTGTGTGTGTGTGTGTGTGTGTGTGTGTGTGTGTGTGTGTGTGTGTGTGTATGTGTGCGTGTATGTGTGGGTGGGGTGTGTATGTGTATGCCTATTTGCATGTGCGTGAGCGATTATTTCAATTTGTTGCTTTTTATTTTTGTTGTTGTTAAGCGCATAGAGCTCCACATTGGTGGAGGAATGCGCTATATAAATGATTCACTATTATTATTATTATTATTATTGTTAAAAAAAAGAGTCAAATAATAATAATTTTAAAAAAAATCGAAACTAATTCGATCTCCGGTGTGATTGTTGGTTGCGTTTTCCTTGAGTTTCTTTAGCGTTATTGTTCTTTGAATGTGTTCATTGTTATCGTTCTTAGGAGTACGCCAAGGGGCGTAACTTTAGGCTTGTGACGGCGTCACGATATTGTCCATACTCGTACTATTATATCAGTGTTTTTTTGTTTAGACATCTCTGTGTTGACCTGGCAAGTGTTGTATTCATTTGCATTAAAACACGCGTTGATGCAATTGATGTAGCATAATAAGGGATACACCATTGCTGTTTATACTTCAACCAATCAATCAAATCAAAATCACTTTATTATCTCCCAATGAGAAATTTCGTTCAGGTGCCAGAATAACAGAGACATCGACATTCAACGTGCATAAATATAGGCACATTTTGACTTAAGCAAAGTCACATGAGTATAAAAAAGATGCATAAAATGTATACGGACATGTATCTTTTTTTATGCTCATGTAACTGTGCTTTTAAAAGTCAAAATGTGCTTATATTCATGGCTCTTAGTGTGCAACCACACTTATGTCATAAATAGATTATAAATATTTATGGCTATAAATATATATATGCAGATTTTCTATGAAATCGACTCACCACAGTCAAATCTTTCTGCCAACAACATGCAAGCATCAGAATGCTGAAGAAGACCACGAGATGTGGGATAAATATTCAAGTGAGTAAACAGTGTCTTTGCGGAAGGGAATCACATATAACGATACGCTATGAATAGTTATGTTATTTTGTTCCCTCTCGCCTTGACTACTGTAACTCACTCCTTGCTGGCTGTCCATCGACTCTCATCTCTAAGCTCCAACGGGTCCAGAATAATGCTGCTCGTCTCATGTCTCGCTCCCCTAGGTGCGATCATATCACTCCGGTTCTTCATTCTCTTCATTGGCTCCCAGTTCAATCTCGTATTGACTACAAAATTATCCGTCCTGTCTTCAAGTCACTGAATGATCTGGTTCCCTCATATCTCTCTGAGCTTCTTCATCTCTATGTCCCAGCTCGCCAGCTACGCTCGTCTACTGATACTTGTCTACTTTCCCTTCCCTCCATCCGTTTCAAATCGGTTGGCCAACGTTCTTTTTCCTATCAAGCAGCATCCCTTTGGAATTATCTGCCTTCCCCTCTCCGACACTCCAACTCAGTCTCCTCATTCAAAACCTCTCTTAAAACCTAGATCTATCTCTTTCCTGCTGCACGCTAAATATTTCTTGCACCCTTTTGTTCAGTTGGCTATCGTTTTGTGCACGTGAAGAGAAGGTATAGAAGGTATA
This sequence comes from Phymorhynchus buccinoides, assembly GCA_017654935.2. NCBI lineage: Eukaryota > Metazoa > Mollusca > Gastropoda > Neogastropoda > Raphitomidae > Phymorhynchus > Phymorhynchus buccinoides. Next base: position 61,071,917 of record CM065683.1, on the reverse strand, counting down.
TGTTGTGTTTTGTGGTATGTGCGTGTGTGTGTACATGCGTGTGTGTGTGTGCGCGCGCATGTATGTGTGTCTATATATGTGTGTGTGTGTGTGTTTATGTGTGCGTGTGAGTGTACTTGTGTGCCTATCCTCTTGAATGTGTTTGTGTGTGCTGGTATATATGTGTGTCTGTATGTGCAACCCAGTAGCTATGACTTATTGAATGATGATGAATGAGTCTGTGTCTTTGTGTGTGTGTGTATGTGTGTGTGTGTGTGTGTGTGTGTGTGTGTGCGTGTGTGTGCGTGCGTGTGCGTGTGTGCGTGTGCGTGTGTGCGTGTGTGTGCGTGTGCGTGCGTGCGCGTGTGCGTGCGTGCGCGTGCGCGTGTGCGTGTGCGTGTGTGTGTGTGTGTGCGTGTGTGTGCGTGCGTGCGTGCGTGCGTGCGTGCGTGCGTGCGTGCGTGCGTGCGTGTGTGCGCGCGCGCGCGCGCGCATGTGTGTGTGTGTGTGTGTGTGTGTGTGTGTGTGTGTGTGTGTGTGTGTGTGTGTGATTAGTGCTCTAATCTACAGTGCTGTGCCTAGCCTAGGTCGACGTGCAACAATCTTAGAATACTACCGTTGAATTTGAAGACAGTGCTGTTACTTAATTTTCACAACATACAAAACATGTTTCTCCACGCTGGTGATCCACCTCAGCCTGAATGACGACATGGAATGAGTTGGTGAGGAGCTATATATCCAAAGACAGTAAAAGCAATGTAATGATAATTACATGTAGATTTCGGCCTCAGATCATTTGATCTGGCCGGTTCGGTTCCGTTGTGTCTGATTTGCTGCACAACATGTTGTGTGCCATTTTGTTATCAACAGGAGATGAGCTATGTTCAATATTGTTCATCATTCGAATTCCTAAATACATCGTTGAGATGTGTGTGTGTGTGTGTGTGTGTGTGTGTGTGTGTGTGTGTGTGTGTGTGTGTGTGTGTGTGTGTGTGTGTGTGTGTGTGTGTGTGTGTGTTTTGCTTTGTACATGCATTGTTGCTGGTTTCTGTCATTCGTAAATACTATTTTTGTTGTTTACTTGTAGATGACCATAAGATTATAAAGTGCTTTGGGCTCATTTGAGGTAAA
>CM065683.1:61055807-61060807 GCA_017654935.2 Phymorhynchus buccinoides | reverse complement strand
CCGACAGTCCATTAAGCATGAATCACTGTATCTTGGTGCGAAGAGACCCACACACCTGGTAATGAATTGCCTGTTTCGATCTGTGACACCGACAACTTTATATTCTGACAGGTTTTTGTTTGTGGCAGAAGCCACAAACCTATAACTCACTTTGTCGGTCTGTCTGTCTGTCTGTCTGTCTGTCTGTCTGTCGGTCGGTCGGTCCAAAATTGTCGCACGCCACAAACGATTGCGAATCCGCGCTTTTTAAAAAATATTGTTGCTGTTTTTGTTTGTCAGAAATTTCTTAGCTGTTTGTCAGATTCTATATAACTTTTTATTTTTCATAAAACAAGACTTAACAGTACCATTTAAAAATTAAAAGGACCTCTTGATGAATTAAAAGGATCTACTTGCTGAAATAAAGCACTTAAAAGGCCTGTTGACCAAAAATCAATTCACAAGGACTTAAAAAGCACCTGGGAACCCTGTAAATGAATTTTAGGTAGGCGAAAGCAAATGTTTTATCTAGACAGTTCCCGTTTGCCTAGCCTTCACTATATTATGAAAGAGCCTACGTCCTATAATACAAATTGTCTGTACACCTTGTAGACCTACTGAACGATGCCCACACCACTACAAAGAACACTGACATTGTCACAGGGTTGGCCCAAAATACCCTAGACCTGTTTCAAGCCAAATGTAAAGGCTAAATCTTGATGGTTATTTTGAGAGGAAAATGTTGGCCCAAAAATGCCCTAGGCCTATTTTAAGCTAAAAAAAAAGACTCCATCGCTATAGTTATTTTGAGAGATAAATGTTGGCAAAGCAAAATACCCTAAGCCTATTTCAAGCTAAAAGGAAAGGCTAAATCTTGACGGTACAACAACAAAATGGTGTTTTACGTCCTCTCGGTCTGGAACAGACACATAGGGGACATTTGTAGATACAAAGATGGCGGGAACAATACTGGAGGCAATGCCCATAGGCAGTGCAACACCAGTAAAGTCCCGATTTTATTTTATTATGACGAAATAAATCTTGATGGTTATTTTGAGAGGAAATGTTGGCAAAATAAAATACCCTAAGCCTATTTCAAGTTAAGGGTAAAGGCTGAATCTTGATGGTTATTTTGATAGGAAAACGTTGGCAAAACAAAATACCCTAAGCCTATTTCAAGCTAAAAGGAAAGGCTAAATCTTGATGGTTATTTTGAGAGGAAATGTACACCCATATTCTATGAGGAGCTCACAAGCAAAAATTATTGTTGTAAATGCTTAGTGTTCGTGCAGCTAATAGATTTTTAAAAAAAAGGAACATGTCTATTTGCCTACTAACATCGATTCGATGCTATGATATTTATACACAGTATACGGGGTGTTTGTAGTGACCACAAACAATATATAGTTGTCCACAAAAAGTTAGGGAACACTTTCAAAATACACATGTTTTCGGTTATTTGCTTGTAGCTTCACAACGCGTCGCGTCTGGAGCTTACATCTTGGCTGTTGCATACACAAGAGACATGGCCTTGCGGAAAAAGCAAAACCTTTTCGCGATCGACATTGGTTTCAATGGTAACGTGAGTTTAAAAACGCCTCAAAATCCAGAAAAGTGCAACCAATTTAGTGCATCAGCATTTTTTCCCTTGAGTGATTTCCGCAAAATGGTAGTCATCACATGTTAGCAGGAAGCTTTAAGAATGTGTAACTCTCAATAAAGTCCTTTCTTAACAGAAGAGATTGTACAATTATTCGCTTAATTACGAGAGTTGCGCAGCGAAAGTTGAGTGTTTTGGAACTTGGGAGACCCTTGGCATAGCTGCAGGAGGGGGTGGCTGTGCAGGAAGGTGGTCACCAATTTCAGGTATCAAGTGTCAGTCATTATTAAGCTGTGACAGCGGTTCCCGCACAGCCACACCTTCCTGCAGCCTTTCCATGGCTCTCCCTAGATCCAAAACACTGAACTTTCCCTGCACAACCTTCATGCCTCAGCAAAATATTGCACTATCTCTTTTGTTTTGAAAGGATCTTTTTGTCAGTTGTACTCATTCTTTAAGCTTCCTGCTAACATGTGCTGGGTACCATTTCGCTATGCACTGAAAATGTTGCAATTTTGTTGCATTTTGGCGCCTTTTAAAACTCGCGTTACCATAGCAACCGATGACATCTCGAAACATGTTTGCCTTCATTGTAAGGCCATGTCGCTTGTGTAAGCCTACATAACTGCCACATTTTAAGTTCTAGATGCAAAGCGTTTTGAAAGTGTTCCCTAACTTTTTGTGGGGGGCGTATAGGAGCACGTAATAATAGTCTTTAGTCCTCTTGCAAGTTACGTGCCATTTTTCAGTGCCCAAATGAAATGCTGAGTGATGTTAGATCTTTTCAACAATGTGTGTGTGCGTGTGCGTGTGTGTGTGTGTGTGTGTACACGCGCGAGTGAACGTATGCGTGTTTGCGTAGGACGCATGCAAGCGTTCGTCTGTTAGTGCTACATGCTGTAAATGACGCGCTTTTAGTTTTAATCAAGTCTTTATACACGCGCGACACCATTACTTTCACACTACTACTACTTCCTCTTCCGGCAGCCAACGAGCATTCACTCGGCAAAGTCCGTGGCCCCTTCGGTAATGTCCGGCGATGACGCGATTCAAACCGAGGAACACGTCATAGTTGACGGGCCCTTGGCGGTCGCTTTGCCCAGAGAGCGCGAAGAGGCTCTGATGGACCAGCCGGTCGGAGCTGCCCCGGTGATTGTCCCAGCCGATGGCTTGGTCGCTGACCACCAGGGTCAGTCGCTCGTGGATGAAGTCGTTGGACAGCTTGAGGAGCTTCAGGCGCCCGTTGGGGTGCTTGTCGCTGCCGTAGACGGAGAAGGACTTGCTGTAGCCTTGGGCCTCGCAGTCGTTTTCCTGCACCGTTCCGTCCCCGGCTGTGGAGATATATGAGAAAGAGAGAATGGGAGAAATGGTGTAGAGAGAGAGGAGAGAGAGAGAGCGAGAGAGAGAGAGAGAGAGAGAGAGAGAGAGAGAGAGGGGGGGGGAGAGAGGGAGAGAGACAAATGACAAATGTTTCATTGTATATAGGCCAGTGACCCGTTTACAATTCAATTAGAACAGAAGTAAGGATTAGAGAAATGAAAAACAAATGTGATGACATAAGTAAGTATGAGAGAGAGAGAGAGAGAGAGAGAGAGAGAGAGAGAGAGAGAGAGAGAGAGAGAGAGAGAGAGAGAGAGAGAGAGAGAGAGAGAGAGAGAGAGAGAGAGATGACAAATGTTTCATTGCATATAGGCCAGTGACCCGTTTAGAAATCAATTAGAATAGAAGTAAGGAATACAGAAATGAAAAACTGTGATGACATAAATAACTATAAGAGACAGACTGAGAGAGAGAAATATATATATATATAGCATGAAAGAAAAATCTCAGTGAATAGCCAACTCCGTACCCCTACTCTGAAGGACTGAAAAGTTAGTGCATTTGAAATGCAGAATAGTTTGCTTTAATAAAGCTTTTCTGTGTCCAATGTCTTTATTTGTGAACCTCAGAAACAAAACCAGTTAACGTTAACTTTGAGTAATGTTCCGTGTTCAAAAAATAAAAAAAATAAAAATTATATAAATTGTGCTGATTGACTTTTTCTCCCAATGGGGGAGGGACAGTGCCTTATGCAAAGACAGCTGTTTCGACCTACGAGAAGGTCTCATCAGTTTGCATGATCGGCCTGCAATTTGACTGTCCAATGGATGCCAACCCGAGCAAAAAAGACATTCTACAAGAGAATGGTGTCCTCTCTGCATCAAATCGAAAATCCATAATAAAAGCAAACCAGCACAAAGTTAAACCAGAAATAGTAAAAATCTTATGAAAATCTTATGTAAAATTAACAAAATAATAATGTTCTGAAATTTTAATTTCAAAACCTAATAGACATGACTAGGGAGGGCTAACTACTGAGATGGTATCCAAATTAAGGATAAAAATAGCATGAAAGAAAAATCTCAGTGAATCTCAGAGAATGGGAGAAATGGTGTAGAGAGAGAGAGAGAGAGAGAGAGAGAGAGAGAGAGAGAGAGAGAGAGAGAGAGAGAGAGAGAGAGAGAGAGAGAGAGAGAGAGAGAGAGAGAGAGAGAGAGAGAGAGAGAGAGACAAATGTTTTCATTGCATATAGGCCAGTGACCCGTTTACAATTCAATTAGAACAGAAGTAAGGAATAAAGAAATGGGAAAAAACTGTGATGACAGAAATAACTATAAGAGACAGACTGAGAGAGAGAGAGAGAGAGAGAGAGAGAGAGAGAGAGAGAGAGAGAGAGAGAGAGAGAGAGAGAGAGAGAGAGAGAGAGAGAGAGAGAAATACAATGCTTTTTTCCACCCAGCCCTGGGGCAAATAGAACATTCAATAACAAAGTTAACTAAAGCATGCAAAAGAGAAAAAGGCATATGGATTGCACAAAAAAGAAATAAATGCTTGGGGTAATGACAGGTGAGGGGGGGGGGGATAAGGAGGGGGAATAAGGGGGAAGGGAGGGTATACTGAAGCATGTCACAACACACATAACACATGAGTAATAATAGTAAAACATAGAAGAGGAAGAAGAAACAGAAAACAAAATTACATTTGATCTTTAAGATTTTGAAATAGAATATTTTGATATGCCTTTTTGAAAGAATTCATGCCAGCTATTTGTTTTAAATTAGATGGCAAAGAGTTCCATAGAGTTCCACCCGAGTACGTTAAACTGGTTTTTAAAAAGATCAGTTCTGGATTTGGGGACAAGAATACTGTTTGTATATCTAGACTGGTTGAGCGGAAATCTTTTGATTAAGGTTACAGGTGCTAAACCGTTTATAATTCTGTACATCATGACTGCTTTATTATACCGAAGCTTATCTGTGAAAGGAAGAATATTTAGTGAGACGTAATCTTGAAATGTTAATGAAGATGATTTCAAAAGACATGTTTTTAGAGCTCGTTTATGAACACTTATCAACGGCTTTAGGGTGTTAGCACTACTGGA
>CM065683.1:61045807-61048307 GCA_017654935.2 Phymorhynchus buccinoides | reverse complement strand
GAGACAGCAAAAGAGCGCCGACCAACAGTTGAAAGCTTATACCTAGGGATCTGGAGAGAAAGAGGGTCAGAAACTGAACGTAAAGTGCGAGCTGGCGTATAGATGGAAATATTGTCGCAGAGGTAAGATGGAGCAGCTTTATGAATAGATTTATAGCAAAGTGTGTTTAATTTATACTCAATTCTATCTGCGACAAGAAGCCAGTGCAAAGAACGCAGAAGAGGGCTAACATGATCGAACTTTTTCTTCCTACACACACACACACACACACACACACACACACACACACACACACACACACACACACACACACACACACACACACACACACACACACACACACACACACAAACACACACACATAGGCCTACTTACAAAACCCGTTGTTGGCAATGGAGTCTCCCAAGTTGAACACCCAACGGTGAGGCCGATGGAACTCCAACTCCAGCATCAGCCTCCTCCTCTTTTGTTCCCCCACCCCACCCCCACCGTCTTCCTGTCCACGATGATGACGATAACGACGAGAGTGTCGATGTCGTCGTCGTGAAGATGGGGAAGGAGGGGTGAAGGTGAACTTCAACACTCCTTGGATCAAACACTGCCTGGCATGGCTCCGTCGCTCCGACCTGTTTTTGTTGCAACAATGTAAAAAGTAGTAGTAGAGTAGTAGTAGTAGTAGTAGTAGTAGTAGTAGTAGTAGTAGTAGTAGTAGTAGTAGTAGTAGTAGTAGTAGTAGTAGTAGTAGCAGCAGCAGCAGCAGCAGCAGCAGCAGCAGGAGCAGTAGTAGTAGTAGTAGTAGTAGTAGTAGCAGCAGCAGAGGTAGTAGTAGTAGCAGCAGCAGTAGTAGTAGTAGTAGTAGTAGTAGTAGTAGTAGTAGTAGTAGTAGTAGTAGTAGTAGTAGTAGTAGTAGTAGTAGTAGTAGTAGTAGTAGTAGTAGTAGTAGTAGTAGTAGTAGTAGTAGTAGTAGTAGTAGTAGTAGTAGTAGTAGCAGCAGCAGCAGCAGCAGCAGCAGCAGCAGCAGCAGCATGAGTAGTAGTAGTAGTAGTAGTAGTAGTAGTAGTAGTAGTAGTAGTAGTAGTAGTAGTAGTAGTAGTAGTAGTAGCAGCAGCAGCAGCAGCAGCAGCAGCAGCAGCAGCAGCAGCATGAGTAGTAGTAGTAGTAGTAGTAGTAGTAGTAGTAGTAGTAGTAGTAGTAGTAGTAGTAGTAGTAGTAGTAGTAGTAGCAGCAGCAGCAGCAGCAGCAGCAGCAGTGTAGTAGTAGTAGTAGTAGCAGCAGCAGCAGCAGCAGCAGCAGCAGCAGCAGCAGTAGTAGTAGTAGCAGCAGCAGCAGCAGCAGCAGCAGCAGCAGTAGTAGTAGTAGTAGTAGTAGTAGTAGTAGTAGTAGTAGCAGCAGCAGCAGCAGCAGCAGCAGCAGCAGCAGTAGTAGTAGTAGTAGTAGTAGTAGTAGTAGTAGTAGCAGCAGCAGCAGCAGCAGCAGCAGTAGTAGTAGTAGTAGTAGTAGTAGTAGTAGCAGCAGCAGCAGCAGTAGTAGTAGTAGTAGTAGCAGCAGCAGCAGCAGCAGCAGCAGCAGCAGCAGCAGCAGCAGCAGCAGCAGCAGCAGCAGCAGCAGCAGCAGCAGCAGCAGCAGCAGCAGCAGCAGCAGCAGTAGTAGTAGTAGTAGTAGTAGTAGTAGTAGTAGTAGTAGTTGAAAAATGACAGAAGAATTTTGTTAAAGTAGTAGTAGCAAGTTATAGTAGTAATAGCAGTAATACCACGGGTAGTAGTATTGGTAGTATTAGTAGTAGTAGTAGTAGCAGCAGCAGTAGTAGTAGTAGTAGTAGCAGTAGCAGCAACCGTAGTAGTAGTAGTAGCAGTAGTACTAATATTAATAGTGGTAGAGCAGCTGTAGCAATAGCAGCAGTAGTCGTAGTAATAGCAATAGTACTTAATAATGGTGATAAAGGTTGTAGTAGCAGCAGAAGCATAATAATCATCATCATCATCAGCGGCAGGAGCAGCAGCAGCAGCAGCGGCAGTAGTAGTAGTAGTAGTAGTAGTAGTAGTAGTAGTAGTAGTAGTAGTAGTAGTAGTAGTAGTAGTAGTAGTAGTAGTAGTAGTAGTAGTAGTAGTAGTAGTAGTAGTAGTAGTAGTAGTCATCATTATTATCATCATATCATCATTTTAATGGAAGTATTTTATCAGTGGTATGATGACTCCAACACCTCTTCGTCTTTTTTACTATTCCCTTTCTTTCTCGCAGCAAACTCTCAAGCTTTCCGTGGGACCTGGCAGGTGTAGGCCTATGTCTCTTCAATTTAAAAGCCAGAGAACATATAAACAGCTTTTAGGCCTAACCCCTGGTTTCCGAGTCACATACAACCAAATATTTTGGATACACACTCTTCTCCACACCCCTCCCCTGTCTCGCGATTGCACTTAATTTACATTTTTATTTCGTCTACCATCTCTGTCAATCCATCTTTCTAGCCCGTCAGTCATTTCAGCATCTGGAACATCTTTGT
>CM065683.1:61030807-61038307 GCA_017654935.2 Phymorhynchus buccinoides | reverse complement strand
TCACTACTGTTTACTTTTTATGTTTATTTTTCTTTTCCCTATTCTATGAACGATCAATGTATCTGCACCAACACCCCTTCCCCTCACCTCCCCTTCTTGATACGGGCAGATGGCCTAATCATTAAAAATGTTCTGAGTTCTGAGTTATGAGTTCTCTCTCTCTCTCTCTCTCTCTCTCTCTCTCTCTCTCTCTCTCTCTCTCTCTCTCTCTCTCTCTCTCTCTCTCTCTCTCTCTCTCTCTCTCTCTCTCTCTCTCGTGCTCTATTGCCCAATCTCTTGTGGGTATGATTCTGAACAGCAGTGTTTATGTTTTGTTCTTTCCTTTCCTTTTTAACTGCCAGTCTGTTTTTCCGTCTTTCTTTCTCTTGCCCCCTGTCTCTTAAAAACAACAACATGCCTATGTCAAAACTTCTCTTGACTTAATATAATTTATGCGTTTTACGTTGTTGGATTCCTTTCAAATGTTGTGTGTGCATGAAAAAGTGTGTAAAAGCGTGCGTGTTTGTGAGTACGGTTGCCTGTGTGTGTGCATATGTGCTTCTGTGCCGACGTGTAACCTCCCTCCCTCTCTCTCGTTCTCTCACTTGTTCGCTCCCTAGCTCTCTCTCTCTCTCTCTCTCTCTCTCTCTCTCTCTCTCTCTCTCTCTCTCTCTCTCTCTCTCTCTCTCTCTCTCTGTCTGTCTGTCTGTCTCTCCCTCTCGCTTCCTCTCCCTCTATGCCTCTCCGCGCGCGTGTGTGTACGCGTGTGCGCGCGCGCAGCTCTGTGTAATGTGCCTATAATCATGAACTTATGTGCACTATTATGTCTAAATTGCAAATATGATGTGACTGGTTGCGCGTGAAGGAGGTTCACTACGATAATTTAGAGCGGTGAAAATGGCGTTCTAACCACTATCTTTCACAACAGCGCAAAACCTAGCATGGGGCCTTCAGCCACTTGGGATGCTATAATAACTTGTTTTGACGCAAGCCCCAAAAGTGTACGTGTGTGTGTGTGTGTGTGTGTGTGTGTGTGTGTGTGTGCTTGTGTGTGTGCATGTGTGCGTGTGTGTTGTGTGCGTGCGTGCGTGTGTGCAGCGTGTAGTGTGTGTGTGTGTGCGTGTGTGAAAATGACCTGTGTGTGCGTGCGTGCGTGCGTGCGTGTGTGTGTGCGTGGTGCGTGCGTGTGTGTGAGTGCGTGCGTGCGTGACAAGTGTGTCGAGAAGAGATGCAGAGAGAGAGAGAGAGAGAGAGAGAGAGAGAGAGAGAGAGAGGGGTGGAATGGAGTGTAGAAGAGAGAGGGGTAAGGATAAGATAAGCATATATATATATATATATATATATATATATATATATAAAAACATACTTAGATGCAGGTCAAGGGCATGCATAAACAGGAGGCATCCTATTTTAGTGACAGTCTTCGACACACTGGCAGGAGTTATAGCGTCAAGCGTAAGAAATAAAACGCAGGTTGGTTTTATTTTTTGCGACACCAGAGAGAACGCAAGACCCAGACCAATGTGTGTTAAGCCTTCTAACCCCCACCCCCACCCCCACCCCCCCCACCCCACCTCAAAAGAAGAACAAAAGCAAACCAAAACGAACGCAAACCAACCAAAACAACTAGGGCCAAGGCAGGTTTGGATCAGAGCAAGGTCCTGTACTTGCCAATACATGCGTAAGTGTCAGTGTAAAGACGTGGGACACGGTTTTCTCATTACCATACTTTTAAGATTGTGTTCATGGAAGAGCTAATGGGAGGGATTGTCCTAGGGGGGGGGGGGGGGGGGGGGGGGGGGGGGGTCCTTAGGTGGTGGAAATTGTCCATGGGGGGGAAATATCCTAGGGGTGTTGAGTCCTAGGGGGGGAATAGTCCCGGGGTGAAATTGTCTGGGGGAATTGTCCCCCGTGGGGGGGGAATTGTCCCCCGGGGGGGGGGGGGGGGGGGGGGGGGGGGGGGACCTGGGGGGGGGGGGGGGGGGGGGGGGGGGGGGTGGTGGGGGGGGGGGGGTGGGGGGACCTGGGGGGGGCGGGGGGGGGGGGGGGGGGGATATACGCCCCAAACTATCAATACATAAATAAATAGATAAATCAATCAATGAATAAATAAATAAATAACTAAATAAAGACCTTCCAAGATTTATGTTGGAAGGTCCTGTACTTGCCAATGCATGCGTAAGTGTCAGTGTAAAGACGTGTCCACGATTTTCTTATTGCCATATCCCAAACATTACTATCAATCAATCAATCAATCAATCAATCAATCAATCAAAAATAAATAAATAAATAAATAAATAAATAAACGGCATTATGGTTCCTGGAAACACTTGACATTTACATAAAAGGATGCATATTTCATTTGATATTGAGCATTCAATCCTTTTCACGTGAAGTTAATTCTTGTGAAAAGAAAGAAACAGCCATGAACAGTGCTCCTCGCTCCTCACAGAAGGGGTTCAATTTATTTTTTAAAAAGCCTTTATGAAGGCCTGTAGGCCTACTTATGGCTCACATTATGACATTGTGTCCGTGTGGTGGTGAAACTTCAGTAGAAACCATCACATCTATAAACAGAAATAACATGTTTTACTTCGCCTTTCGTTGACAGAAATAAAAGTAGCAATTGTCCCCTAAACACCCATTCATATACGTCGACGTCGAGGGGATGAGATTTAGACACGTTTCTTTGAGCAATCATCTCTCTCTCTCTCTCCTCTCTCTCTCTCTCTCTCTCTCTCTCTCTCTCTCTCTCTCTCTCTCTCTTTCTCTCTCTCTCTCTCTCTCTCTCTCTCTCTCTCTCTCTCTCTCTCTCTCTCTCTCTCTCTCTCTGTGTGTGCGTGTATGGTTACACGCATGCATGCCCGCACAAGTATTAACAATTATACCTGTGCGTATGTCATTCTATAAATTCATATTTCAACCTGTCTTTATCACAAAACCTGCTTTGCTACCTTTATGTTCAATTATGTATGTGTAATTGTATGCCTTGCCATGTTTGTATTCTATGTTCGTATATGTACCAAGGTACTACCTTTATGTTCAAATCTGTATGTGTAATATCATGCCTTGCCATGTCTGTATTCTATGTTCGTATATGTACCAAGGACAGATTGGAAGACTAGGCGTTGCCTAAAATCTTTATCCTTGAAACATAAAGTTAAAGTTTTCAAGTTTTCAAGTTCTCTCTCTCTCTCTCTCTCTCTCTCTCTCTCTCTCTCTCTCTCTCTCTCTCTCTCTCTCTCTCTCTCTCTCTGTGTCCAGTTTTGTCAAAGGTTATTGCCACACTTTCTGATCGGTCTCTACAACGTCGCTTGAGACAGGACAGAAACAAAGCATTCAAGAAGATCGCGGTTCATCATGCAGAACAAGAATTGGTGTGTTTATGTTAGAACCAGGCGACTTTGTGATTGAATACCCTTGCACACCGGACACCGATGAAGTTAAAGACCCACCAGATCACGTGTCAAAATCACGGTTTTCACGTGTTTTCCCTCTTATAGCTGGTAAGAAATCTTATTTTGACCAAGTGTTGCTCCCATACAAATTGCCTCATGCACAAAAACGAGACATCATTTTAAAGAGCAGCCTCGATCGTATACGAGGAAAATCTGAATGTGGGCCACACCGACCCAGAAAAAAAACAAGGGACTTAATCCAGCTGGCTCTGTGGGTCTTTAAAGACTCAGTGACGCACCACGATTATAAGTCCCTTGGTTTTTTCTGGGTTGCTGTGACCCAGAAACAAATCTCCCCATATTCAAATTGAGGCTGCTCTTTAAACTGATGTGTCGGTTTCAATTTGGGGCCATTTATATGGGAGTCAGACTTGGTCAAAACAAGATTTATTTCCAGTTTTAAGAGGGGAAAACCCGTGAAACCCGTGATTTTGACACGTGATCGGGTGGATCTTTAGATGGCTGTACTGGTTCATCAAGCAAGAACAGAAGAGAAAACAAGCGCGGATTCGCAATCGTTTATGGCAGCGGTCTATTTTTACCACTCCAATCATTACATACACTGAGGCGCCTCCCCTGGCTTTTCAATAATTTTAATCTGTAAACCAGAATGTTATCTCTGCACCATTTCGTAACTTTTTATATCTTTTGGAAAACATTTAAAACTATTTATCCTACTTATACTCATCGAAAGAAGCACCGCATACTCGTCGTGTCTGTTGCAGTGTCTGTATTACGTATGTTTATTATTTTGTACGCTTTAAAATGAAGATTCATGTGCTCTGTTCAGTATACAATTCTTTCCATACCTGAGGACTGTAGATATGACAACTGAAATGTTACTTTATGTCCAAGTATTTTTTTCTCTTTTACAATATGTGCGACAATTTTGGACCGACCGACAGACCGACCGACAGACCGACCGACAAAGTGAGTTACAGGTTTGTGGCTTGTGCCACAAACAAAAAACATGTTGACTGAAGACAACACAAAGCTGGCCAACCTGCAAAAAGAGAAATGTGTCAACCGAGAACACGCCCATGCCATAGAACAAGGTGCACGGGGTCAAAGACTGTATAGGGGAAGATAAGCATCCGGTCTCTTTTCCCTATATGAGTAGTGAGGACAGAAACACTGGCTATGTCCCTTTGAAACAGTACACATTTTACACATCGATAGTCCAGTTGAATTCTCCGTTCAAGTTCCAGTCTGAGTTTTTGGATAGCCTCCACTGTGAAAAGTGTACTGGCCCCACTAACGATAACTCTATCAGCCCGGTTCGCCGAGCTCTTAAATAATCCATCTTACCCTTTTAGAATATCTTTGACGGGGTCTAGGCACGATACAAGACCTCATCACATTCTACTTTGGGGTGACGGGATTGGCACGCGGCTGGTGGACAAACTCCGAGTTTTGTGGACGGACGGTAAGGTGACGCGTAATTTGTTCGCGGGGGAAAAAAGAAAGTAAGAAAAAAGAAGAATGAAGAGACACTGTTTGTCCTGGATTCCATGACAAATCGCCTGCGCCTTTCCTTTTCTTCTTTTTTGTTTGTGGTATCACGGACCGGATGGGCGTCTGGCCGTGACGGAGGGGAGGGGATGATGTAGTCAAGAGTAAGAGCAACTCCCTAAAACTAATAACAGACGCATTACAAGAGTACGAGGAGAAGTAGGAAGGAGAGAGAGAGAGAGAGAGAGAGAGATGAGAGAGAGAGAGAGAGAGAGAGAGAGAGAGAGAGAGAGAGAGAGAGAGAGAGAGAGAGAGAGAGAGAGAGAGAGAGACAGACTGACAGACAGACGGACAATCTGTCCAGCAGTCCGTCAAGAGTACTACATGGCAGGAGGAGCAGGTAAAGGGAAGAGGAGGTGACAAGTCAGGTACATAGAAACATCCTCCACATTTATAAAAGCTACCCCAGGTGCTTTCATTTTAGGGAGGCAACTTTATTAAACAAATGGGCAACAAAATGTATAGGCCTACCTTAGGGTCTCAGGGGTCCCTTCCTCCGAAATCTGCGCACTGGGCTGGGTTGACTCACAATGCCTCTCTTCTAGACTATTCTGTTGTTTCTCCCTTTTCTTCTGAACTCTCCTCTCCTCTCCTTCTCGACTCCCCCCGTCTCCTCTTAGCCTGGGGGCATCCTTTGCTTTTTGTTTCCAAGAGCCCTAATTAATATTCATGCGATTGCCCATCACGTGGACAGAACGCATCCGCTTATTTGTTTTGGAATTTAGGGGGGGCTACCGGTGACGTAGGTAGCTACCACCTTGGACCTTATCTTTCATATCGTCTTGATTCGCCCTTTCCCGATTAACCCTTTTCCTTACCCCGTGATAGTGGCACAAGCCACAAACCTATAACTCACTTTGTCGGTCGGTCGGTCGGTCAGTCTGTCTGTCTGTCGTTCGAAAATTGTCGCACATTTCGCAAAATTGTCGCACATAATTCGAGAAAAAAAAATACTTGGCACATATTTTAAACATTATCAGGTGTCATCCTATCTACATTTAGAGAGCAGAGAGATACTGAGGATGAGAGAGAGAGACATAAAGTAACAAGAAGAGAGTTTACGAACAGAGACAGAGACGTATAGAGAGAGGAGAGGAAGAAAGAGCGCGATGAGAGAGAGAGAGAGAGAGAGAGAGAGAAATAGAGATTTAACGCCTTCTGGGCCAAAGGGCCATTTGGGGCACTTGAAATTATATCGACACATGGAAGTTCAGTTTAACGTCGCGTATCGGCTTTCGCCATGTACGACGGGCTGAACAAACCAACCAGGTTATAAAACAAAAATTTATGTTCCCGAATCACTGTCTTAGCCAAAAGGCCGAGAAGCGATCAGAATTTAAACATATATATCTACATATGGAATGAAATGAATGAAAAATGGTGTTTTACGTCCTCTCGGTCATAGACACATATGGGACATTTGTAAATACAAAAGATGGTGGGAACAATACTGGCTGCAATGCCCGGAGGCGCAGTGCAACACCAGTAAAGTCCCGAGTTTTAACAATATAGATATGTGTAGCGGTAACCACGCCTCGGATAAACCTCATCGGCTATGGTACCGCCACATTCATTTGTAAAATTGATATTAGTCTAGGAGTCTACATATGGTCCTTACGTATGGAAAGAATTATATACTGAACAGAGCACATAAGCGTACATAATAATAAACATACGTAATACAGACACTGCAACAGACACGACGAGTATGCGGTGCTTCTTTCGATGAGTATAAGTAGGATAAATAGCTTTAAATGTTTTCCAAAATATATAAAAAAAGTTACGAAATGGTGCAGAGATAACATTCTGGTTTACAGATTAAAATTATTGAAAAGCCAGGGGAAGCGACTCAGTGTATGTAATGATTGAAGTGGTAAAAATAGACCGCACTTCAAATCGAGGCTGCTCTTTAAAATGATGTTTCGTTTTCAATTGACGCACGCCACAAACGATTGCGAATCCGCGCTTGTTTTTCTCCACATTTGAGTCGTATTTATTTTTCAGCGTTTTCGTATTCACGCTAGCATTACTCTAAAGCAACAAATGCATATCGTATTTCGTATTCTCTCGCTCTTTCCATCTAGTATGTAGTTACAATACGTTAACCCTTTCACCGTCAATGTTGCATTTATGCACCGCAATGGCTTAGCACCCACGTCACTAAAAGGCATCAAATCAGGGCCTGTTATCTGAAGATCCTATTTTCTTAATTTTGAGAGGTAAGGATAGGCCTATGTTTAAATTCATATTGTATTTCGTATTCTCTCTCTCTCTTTCCATCTAGTATGTAGTTACAATACTTTAACCCTTTCACCGTCAATGTGTTGCATTTTTGCACCACAATGGTTTAACAGCCATGTCACTAAAAGGCATCAAACCAGGGCCTGTTATCTGAAGACCCTAAGGATAGGCCTATGTTTTTGTTATGCAGGGCATAGAGGAATTCCCAATATTGCAGATACTTTTTTTCTCTACACCCAATTAAGTTTAATGGCATTTTTTGGCTGAAAAATGGCTGGCGGTGAAAGGGTTAATGGGAAAATAAATGTCA
>CM065683.1:61008307-61028307 GCA_017654935.2 Phymorhynchus buccinoides | reverse complement strand
TCAATCAATCTAAAGATGCGTTTTGCCTGTAACTCCAGAAGAGGGTGAGGCGGATCTAAGAGGCAGAAGAGGAAGAGGGAAAATGGGCAGAGAAGAAGAAGAAGAAGAAGAAGAAGAAGAAAAAGAAGAAAAGAAGAAGAAGAAGAAGAAGAAGAAGAAGAAGAAGAAGAAGAAGAAGAACAACAACAACAACAACAACAACAACACCATCAACGGAAACAACAACAACCGTAAGAACATGAAGAACAAGAAGAACAAGAAAAAGATGATGATGATGATGATGATGAGGAGGAGGAGGTGGAGAGAGGAAGGAGGAGGAGGAGGAGGAGGAGGAGGAGGAGGAGGAGGAGGGAGGAGGAGGAGGAGGAGGAGGAGGTGGTGGGGGAGGAAGAGGAGGAGGAGGAGGACGAGGACGAGGACGAGGAGGAGGAGGAGGAGGACAAGGAACGAGAACAACACGGATGATGAATAGGAGGAGAGGAAAGGCGAGGACGAGGAAATAATGTGGAGGAAGAAAAGAGAGAGGAGGAGAAAATTAAGAAAGAGAGAGAGTAATAAAACGAGACAGAAAAAGAAGGAAAAAGAAAAAAAAGGAAAAAGAAAGAGAGGAAGAAAGATAAGGATAGATGGAGAGAGAGAGAGAGAGAGAGAGAGGAGAGAGAGAGAGAGAGAGAGAGAGAGAGAGAGAGAGAGAGAGAGAGAGAGAGAGGAGA
This sequence comes from Phymorhynchus buccinoides, assembly GCA_017654935.2. Taxonomy (NCBI): domain Eukaryota; kingdom Metazoa; phylum Mollusca; class Gastropoda; order Neogastropoda; family Raphitomidae; genus Phymorhynchus; species Phymorhynchus buccinoides. The sequence continues at coordinate 61,027,594 of CM065683.1, read as the reverse complement.
GAGAGAGAGAGAGAGAGAGAGAGAGAGAGAGAGAGAGAGAGAGAGAGAGAGAGAGGAGGGAGGGGTGTGGCATATGAAACAGAAAAAAAGAAAGAAAGACGTGCTGAGACAGAGAAAAAGAAAAAGAAGAAAAACATAGAGGGACACACACACGCGCGCGCACACACGCACGCACACGCACACATGCATGCACACCTACACATAGGCACAGAGAGAGAGAGACGGGGTGAGGGGGGGGGGGGCTGATGAACAGGCAGACTGTCCGAGAGAAAGAGAGATAGATAAATAGATAGAGAGAGAGAGAGAGACAGAGAGAGAGAGAGGGAGAGAGAAAGAGAGAGAGAGAGAAGAGACAGACAGAGTGAGAGAGAGAGAGAGAGAGAGAGAGAGAGAGAGAGAGAGAGAGAGAGAGAGAGAGAGAGAGAGAGAGTCAGACAGAGAGAGAAAGAGAGAAAGAGAGAGAGAGAGAGAGAGAGAGAGAGAGAGAGAGAGAGAGAGAGAGAGAGAGAGAGAGAGAGAGAGAGAGAGAGAGAGAGAGAGAGAGAGAGTGATGTTGTCGACCTATATTACACACTACTTGAACCAAAGAAGTGAACTGCTGCCAGTTTTACTGTGCATCCTACACTGCATCACACTGTAGGTGGAGCGATACAAAGTGATGCTGGGAGACTTTGTCTGATGGATGGTGTGCTACAAGCACTTGAAGTGTCATGTCGTAATAACTTGGACAATATTCCACATGCCTTTCAAAAATGCAGCTCTGCCCAAAATCACTTCTAACACCTACGCTTAGCACCCCTCCCTCTCTCTCTCTCTCTCTCTCTCTCTCTCTCTCTCTCTCTCTCTCTCTCTCCTCTCTCTCTCTCTCTCCTCTCTCTCTCTGTCTCTCTGTCTCTCTCTCTCATTCTCTCTCTCTCTCTCTCTCTCTCTCTCTCTCTCTCTCTCTCTCTCTCTCTCTCTCTCTCTCTCTCTCTCTCTCTCTCCTCTCTCTCTCTCTCTTTCTCTCTGTCTCTGTCTCTGTCTCTCTCTCTGTCTCTCTCTCTCTCTGTCTCTCTCTGTCTCTGTCTCTCATTCTCTCTCTCTCTCTCTCTCTCTCTCTCTCTCTCTCTCTCTCTCTCTCTCTCTCTCTCTCTCTCTCTCTCTCTCTCTCTCTCTCTCTCTCTCTCTCTCTCTGACCTGATGAAAGAAAGCCATATTTTGTGCTTATTCAGTTAATCCTCAATCATTCGAGTTTCTGTCCGTCCATGTCTCTCTCTGTGTCTGTCTGTCTGTCGTGTCTGTCTGTCTCTCTCTCTTTCTTTTCTCTCTCTTTCTCTCAGTCTCTCTCACACACTCACTCTTCAGAACTCTCTCTCCTCTCATCTCTCTCTTCTCTCATCTGCTCACTCTCTCTCTCATGTTGTACCCTCAAAAAAATCCATTCGTATTCGTATTCGTATATTATACATTCTCTTGCTTTTGCATCGTCATTATATATTGCTAAATAATTGCATTACGATTGGCTATGCGTTTTTGTCTGATAAAGTGTTCACTTTTGTGATCTGGACCCATGGCCTAATCTTTAAGACAGTGTCAGAGTGTGAAGTCTCTCTTTCTCTCTTTCTGTCCCCCCTATCTCTCTCTCTCTTTTTCTCTCTTTGTATCCCCCCTATCTATCTCTCTCTTTCTCTCTCTTATGTATCTCCCCTATCTCATCTCTCTCTTTCTCTCTTTCCTATCCCCCCTAATCTCTCTCTCTCCTCTCTTTCTTTCTCTCTTTGGTATCCCCCCTATCTCTCTCTCTCTTTCTCTCTTTGTATCCCCCCTATCTCTCTCTCTCTTTCTCTCTTTGTATCCCCCCTATCTCTCTCTCTCTCTTTCTCTCTTTCTCTCCCCCTATCTCTCTCTCTTCTCTCTTTGTATCCCCCCTATCTCTCTCTCTCTCTTTCTCTCTTTGTATCCCCCCTATCTCTCTCTCTTTCTCTCTTTGTATCCCCCCTCTCTCTCTCTCTCTTTCTCTCTTTGTATCCCCCACTATCTCTCTCTCTCTTTCTCTCTCTTTGTATCCCCCCTATCTCTCTCTCTCTTTCTCTCTTTCTATCCCCCCTATCTCTCTCTCTCTTTCTCTCTTTGTATCCCCTCTATCTCTCTCTCTCTTCTCTCTCTTTGTATCCCCCCTATCTCTCTCTCTTTCTCTCTTTGTATCCCCCCCTATCTCTCTCTCTCTCTTTCTCTCTTTGTATACCCCCTATCTCTCTCTCTCTTTCTCTCTTTGTATCCCCCCTATCTCTCTCTCTCTTTCTCTCTTTGTATCTCCCTCTATCTCTCTCTCTCTTTTCTCTCTTTCTATCCCCCCTATCTCTCTCTCTCTTTCTCTTTTTTTCCACCCCCTATCTCTCTCTCTCTTTCTCTCTTTGTATCCCCCCTATCTCTCTCTCTTTCTCTCTTTGTATCCCCCCTATCTCTCTCTCTCTTTCTCCCCTCTTTGTATCCCCCCTATCTCTCTCTCTCTTTCTCTCTTTCTTATATCCCCCCTATCTCTCTCTTCTCTTCTCTCTTTGTATCCCCCCTATCTCTCTCTCCTCTTTCTCTCTTTGTATCCCCCCCTATCTCTCTCCCTCTCTTTCTCTCTTTCTATCCCCCCTATCTCTCTCTCTCTTTCTCTCTTTGTATCCCCCCTATCTATCTCTCTCTTTCTCTCTTTGTATCCCCCCTATCTCTCTCTCTCTTTCTCTCTTTGTCTCTGTCTCCTATCTCTCTCTCTCTTTCTCTCTTTGTATCCCCCTATCTCTCTCTCTCTCTTTCTCTCTTTGTATCCCCCCTATCTCTCTCTCTCTGTTTCTCTCTTTGTATCCCCCCTATCTATCTCTCTCTTTCTCTCTTTGTATCCCCCCTATCTATCTCTCTCTTTCTCTCTTTGTATCCCCCCTATCTCTCTCTCTCTCTTTCTCTCTTTCTTTCTACTCTCTTTCTCTCTCTCTCTCTTTCTCTCTTTGTATCCCCCCTATCTATCTCTCTCTTTCTCTCTTTGTATCCCCCCCCTATCTCTCTCTCTCTTTCTCTCTTTGTATCCCCCTATCTCTCTCTCTCTTTCCTCTCTTTGTATCCCCCCTATCTATCTCTCTCTTTCTCTCTTTGTATCCCCCCTATCTTTCTCTCTTTCTCTCTTTGGTATCCCCCCTTCTCTCTCTCTCTCTCTTTCCCCCCCTCCTATCTCTCTCTCTCTCTCTTTCTCTCTTTCTATCCCCCCTATCTCTCTCTCTTTTCTCTCTTTTGTATCCCCCCTATCTCTCTCTCTCTCTTTTCTCTCTTTGTATCCCCCCTATCTCTCTCTCTCTCTCTCTCTCGTTTGTATCCCCCCTATCTCTCTCTCTTTCTCTCTTTCTGTATCCCTCCCTATCTCTCTCTCTCTCTTTCTCTCTTTTTCTATACCCCATATCGTCTCTCTCTCTCTTTCTCTCTTTCTATCCCCCCTATCTCTCTCTCTCTTTTCTCTCTTTGTATCCCCCTATCTCCTCTATCTCTTTCTCTCTTTTTAGTCCTCCCCTATCTCTCTCTATCTTACTCTCTTTGTCATCCACCCTATCTCTCTCTCTTTCTCTCTTTGTATCCCCCCTATCTCTCTCTCTTTCTCTCTTTGTATCCCCCTATCTCTCTCTCTTTCTCTCTTTGTATCCCCCCTATCTCTCTCTCTCTTTGTATCCCCCCTATCTCTCTCTCTCTCTCTCTCTTTGTATCCCCCCTATCTCTCTCTCTTTTCTTTCTCTCTTTGTATCCCCCATATCTCTCTCTCTTTCTCTCTTTTGTATCCCCCCTATCTCTCTCTCTCTTTGTATCCCCCCTATCTCTCTCTCTCTTTCTCTCTTTGTATCCCCCCTATCTCTCTCTCTTTCTTTCTTTCTGATCGCTCTCTCTCTCTTTGTCCATGACTCTCTTTCCATCTTTGTTTCCCTCATTTTCTCCCCCCCCCAACTCTCTCTCTCTCTCTCTCTCTCTCTCTCTCTCTCTCTCTCTCTCTCTCTCTCTCTCTCTGCATGTATGTATGTGTGTATGTATGCACGCGTGTATGTATGTATGCATGTATGCATGTATGTATGTATGTAATCATGCATGTATGCATGTATGTATGTGTGTGTGTGAGTGCGCGCGTGCGTAGGTGCTTGGGTGTATATTACATTAATTAGCAAATGTATTAAGCATTTTCTTTAATTATATTATTTTCGTTTTTCCCCTATTTTATTTTTGTATTGTGTATGGGTCGGTGGCCTTCACAATTAAAATATTCCAGACAGACTTCAGACTTCTCTCTCTCTCTTAGTAAATATTGAAAATACTCACAAAACAAACGTGACAGTATTTCCTAGACGCCTTAGGCATCAAATATAATTATCTTCAAGCAGTGCGAAAGCTAGTCGTTAGAACTCACTGGCTACATGAAAATCAGATATTAAAGACATTATTCCAGACAAGTATGCTACTAGAGCTACATTTCCATATTAAACAGACACTTGTTTTAATTTAGTATCTTTTGGTATTTGGTACATTCTAGTCACAGAGACTTATCTCTGTGAAATTCGGGCTGCTCTCCCCCGGAGAGCGCGTCGCCGCAAGTGCAGCGCCTACCCTTTTTTTGGGGGGGGAGGGGGGGTGGCAGCGTGAGGAGGGGGGGGGGGGGCACACATTTGGAAAACCTAGCTATCAATTTGTCCATGCCAGGCAGCGGGATTTCTCCCTGCTCTTACCGAGTTTCAACTGCCGTAGGAGTTTTACGTGCGTAAAGCGCACGGGTCAGACTAGCTTTAAGTCCCCATCCAAAGGACTGGACGTTCAGTTCGATTTTCCTGTCGAACTAGAAAGAAAGGGCGAGGCCGGGATTCGAACCCGGGTCACTCACGTCACAGTCACGCATTACATTTGGCAGGTGAACGTCTTAACCACTCTGCCACCTTTCTCGCCTTTTAAGGTCACATTCTAACATTAACATTGAATGACAGCTCTTCGTTTTACAAGTTTAGTTGTGCTCCGGCCGAGACCAGTTTAAAAAAAAAATAGTATGAACTTTGACACTAAAAGCATTTTATTTTACGCTAGTGCGAGTTACGTGTATGTGTGTGCGTGTGCGTGCTGGTTTGTGCGCGCGCGTGTGCGTGTGCGCTGTGAGTGCGGCGATTTGTATGTGTGGGTCTGCCTGTATGCGTGTCCACGTGTGTGTGTGTGTGTGTGCCTGTAAGTCTGCCTGTGAATGTTAATGCCTTCTGTTAGTCATCAAATAGAGAGAGTGGGGAGGGAGGGAGGGAGGTACTTTCATAGGAGAGAGGGAGAGAAGGAGATGGGTAGAGAGAGGGAGCAGAGGAGGAGATGAGAGAGAGAGAGTAGAGAGAGAGAGAAGAGAGAGAGAGAGAGAGAGAGAGAGAGAGAGAGAGAGAGAGAGAGACGCGATAGAGAGATGAGAGAGAGAAGAGATGAGGAGAGAGAGAGAGAGAGAGAGAGAGAGAGAGAGAGAGAGAGAAAAAGTCTGAAGTTTGAAATTGTAAAGGCCATCGACCCATACACAACACATAACTATTATCTTTTACGAGAATTAGAAGAAAAAAAGTGAAAAACGGACATAAAATAAATAAACTATAATAACTAGATAAATAATAAATTAAATAATTAATGAAAATATACACCCGCACATAATTATAGACACAAGCACACATGCATGTATGCATACATACTTACATTTGTGCGCACACATGCACGCACACACGTACACATGCACATCTACACATACATATAACATAGTTACATCCATTACACACATACGTACATACATATAGACAATATGAATGTTAATGCTTTCTGTTAGTTATCAAATAGAGAGAGCGGGGAGGGAGGGAGAGAGGGGGAGAGGGAGAGAGAGAGGATGAATCCGAGAGAAGAGAGAGAGAGAGAGAGAGAGAGAGAGAGAGAGAGAGAGAGAGAGAGAGAGAGAGAGTAAGAGAGAGAGAGAGAGAGAGAGAGAGAGAGAGAGAGAGAGAGAGAAGGGAGGAGAGAGAGAGAGAGAGAGAGAGTAGAGAGAGAGATGAGAGGGAGGAGAGAGAGAGAGAGAGAGAGAGAGACGGAGAGAGGAGGAGAGAGAGGAAGAGACGGATGAGAGGTAGAGATAGTGAGATGTGAGAGAGAATGAAGAGAGAGAGAGAGAGAGAATAAAGATGTGCGCCTGATACCAAGAATACACGAACAATAAAAAGCCTAATTTATCCATACCTTTCTCTGATGAGGCGGATGCTGTTGTCGTCAGCACTGTCGTTCTTGTGGGAGTCTCTGTCCTTGCTGCAGCTGATGTTGACACCGCTGTTGTCGATGCAGATGCTGAAGTCGTTTCCAAGGAAGCCGATGTCCTTTGTAAACGTGACACAGTATCGGATGACGTAGAAGGGGATACTTTTGTCACATTTGTCTTCGACAACATTGTGCTGGACTCGTAGAGATTTGAAGGCGATCTCTGTTTTGATGACGTGGATGATTGTGTTGATGACGTGGATGATCGTGCTGATGACGTGGAAGTTGATGACGTGGGTGATTGTGTTGATGACGTGGAAGTTGATGGCGTGGGTGATTGTGTTGATGACGTGGATGATTGTGTTGTCGTTATCTGACGAAACGTAGCTACTGGTTGGTTTGATGGTTTCGTGGTCATTGTCGAACTCCCTGGCGGCATGGAAGAGAGTTGGATCCTTTCCACTTCCTTGTGACCTGCCAGATGTCTGGGAACTGTGGTTGTTTTCTTCATAGCTGCTGTTGTTTCCGTCACTTCTAGACTGTGTTTCGTGGGTGTTGAGGGTTCTGATGATGTCACAGGCTTGGTATTTGTTGGTTCTGTCCACCAACTTACGTTTGACGCAGAAGACCCATCTTGTATTAACGATAACACATCTGAGCTCGTCGTACCCTTCAATGTGGATGAATCTGTGCTTTGTTGGTGAGAGTGAAATGATTGTTCGATTGATTCTTGGACAGCTGTTGGTGAAATTTGATCCAAAGGCTTTTCTCCATTTTCATATTCTTTTTGGTGAGAACCGTGGGTTTTAGGAAATATGGAACTGCTGTAATGTATGTTGAAAGAATGTGTTGATATTTCGTGTTTATCCTCGTGTTGTCCAAAACTACTTTCTGCACTTACATTTGTATTGTCATTTACAGCATTTTCCTGTTTATTTCCACTATTATTCGTGGTAGTAATTCTAGAGCTGTGTGTGGTATTCTGTATTTCTGCTACGTTTTTACTACTAGATGTTACGTGCTTATTTCCATGCTTAGCGTTGGGGTAGGTCGTATGCATGTTATTCTGAGCTTGCTGTGGAGGAATGGAAGGGGTGTAGGAGCTGTCGAGTTGTGGCGTTAAATCACGAAGGGAATCTGTGATGCCATCCATTTTTTTCTTCCGTTGAGAGGTTTGCTTGACGTCTGCCAGGTCGTCTATCAAAGTGCTCGTCATGTTTGTTACGCTTCTGTCAGTTGTTGACACAGACTGTGTTGAGCTTGTAGTAAGTGGATCAAGGATATCTCCCTTTTCTCCGGCTGGCAGCTTCTTTACCACTTGTTCCTGTTCTCCACTCGATTCTCTTATCACAGCGTTGTTATCGGAGTTTACGGCATCGACGTTTTGTTTGCCTGTTTGATCTTTGATGTTGGGCATCTGAGAAGGCCTAAGCGGGTTTTCTTGTCTGTCTTCTTCAGATGACACGGCACTGCTTGTTGTCTTATGGGTAGAGAAGAAAGGCGAAGTTGGCGTTGCCTGGTTCCTTTTAATGGTGTTAATCAAAATGTTTTCAGTACTTGTCTGTGGCCTTTTCTTTAAGTTATCATGTGTACTGGCGTTCATAGCTCCTACAGAAGCGTTTACTTGATTTGGTAGGGGCTTTGGATTGATTGTCATACTGGTGGAAGAACTATTCAACAATGGTGTAGGCCCACGCGTTCCATGGAAGTTGAGTGCTTCTGGATCAACCATGGAACTGTTCATAGGTTTAACTGGTAAAGTTGTAAGCATCAGACTTGACAGCGTTGTCGTCTGCACATCATGGTATCGATCTTTCTGTTCGCTATGTAGTTGGTCTGTTGGGCTAGCCTGTGTAGTAGATCCGCTGTTCTGCGATTCGTCCTGAAGCTGATAATGACTGACAATGTTAGCAGGTTGCTGGACCAATGAATGTGTAGTGTTTTTAACGCTTGCCACGTTTCCGATTTGGTTGTTGTGTTGAGGAGAAGCACTTACCACTTCGTTGCGGTCAGAGGCAGATTCATCACTATTTCGCTTAGAACTTGTTTGATTTGAACGATACTTTATATTCCTGTCGCTATTGCTGTCTGACTGGCTTCTTTCGAATGAATGGGAATCCTCGTCTTTCTCACTGCTCTTTTGTTGACTGCTTGAATCTGCACTATCTTGTTTACTTGAAGAGTTGTTGTCCATGCCTTTCAGTGCATGCAATGTTTTGTTGGCATTGTTTCCTTTGCCTTGTCCTGGAGGATGTCTGCCTTTCCGCCCTGTTTGTAAAGATCGCTGAGTCTTTCCTTTTCCAGAACACGTGCAGCACCGCTTTAATTTTTTCAGCACTTTACGGTTGCTCAAATCGTTTTTCACAGCCAGCTTTCCCTGAGCAAGTAACATCATTTCTATTCGCTCTGAAGTTTTGATGTGAACCGCCCCTTGAAGCAGAACAGCTTCTTTCAAACGACCCATCTCCACTTCCATCTTGGCCAGCTTCTGAGTCAGCATGGCTATGCCTTCAGCAGAGGCGGACGACGCTCTGGAATACCCTCGGAAATATCCGCCGCGTCTGGGATTCGACCAGTGGCTTGGGTTAGCAATTCTATTGTCAACTTCATCATTCACCCGATTGGACATGCCTTCTCTTAGGCGTCTGCTGGGAATCCTCACAGCATCAATGGAAATGGTGATTTTACTTTTGTTGGGTTCATCTTGTGGGTCAGACTTTCGTCGTTCTCTGACATCGTCTACCTTCCGCCCTTCGTCAGCAAGTACTGAATTTCTTTTGTCCCAGACACGGGGCTCTTCCAACGATTGCTGGGCTTTGGAGATCGAGTTTGAAAGAAGTAAACCATTGTAACCTGATTCGCTCAAATAATCATCGATCTCTTGTTCTGAGTATAAAGAGGCTTTAGGCAACCCGTTTCTGATCAAAGTTTTGAGTTGCGTCACTGATTCTTCATCGTGTAAGGATTCAGGTTGAACATCTCTGTTTCGTTGTTGGTTGTTATGTGCCGGTTTGGGCGCCACATTTGTTAATGTGGATAACATCACCATCAAAATCAGATGCATGATTATTGCAATGATATCATCACACACTCACACAATGTCATTTCATTAGGTGATGTAGCCGAAGACCACCGTGATCGTCAGATGTCTGTGGTCGTTCACAACAATGAACGGGGCCAAACGATGGGCGAGACTTGAAGTCGCTCCAAACGGCACCAGTGCCATGCGTGCTTACTGGTGGCAATGGACCCCAGTTATCTGTTGTATGTCAACCGATTCAGGAATTTAGCAAGTCTAATGGCGACTTCACTGTTTTCAGGACTTCGCGTGTTATTGCTCCCTCTGATAGGTGTGGCTCAATTGTATTATTGTTACGAGGCTAAACACATCGAAAACACAGATTTGAGGAAGGTTTTTGAAATCCTAAGAAATCTTGTATGATTGACAATGAAAGTAATCTTCACTCACATTATTGGATCAAGTAGTGGCAAGTATCCATGTAATGTTTGTCATACTCCGTCACTTTGAGTTCAGTTATATTTTCCGCGTTGGATTGATGGTGAATTAAATTGTTTTTTTAAGTGACTGTACCACAATGTTGTTTTCCAATCTACGACAGTGTAATATTGAATATTGGAGCTCTTCACAAGACTGTTCACATATACAGCAAAGCATTGCAAATAATATTGCACCAATGTTGTTGTTTTTTATCACAGGCACTCACGAATAAGCTTACCTTTTTCTTTCTTATTAGATATATCACGCGCTATATATTTCAATACATAAAACACTATATGTAACTAAAATAAAGTTTTCCCAAATGTTTCAAGTGCATAAAAACAATTTGCCATTATTGAAGACTGAGCCGACACTCGAAATGCAATAGACCACCTCCTTTCCTGCACAACATGTTTCTATATAAAACAGACACGTTTGGATAATTGAACACACAGCGTAAAATAAAATAAAATGTTGCTCAATATTGTTTTACTGGTAGAATGCACATGAATAAATCATCCGTACTCTGTGGAAGATTGTTTTCATTCTAACAATTACGTGCTTCTATTTGTCTAAAACAGCACCAGAATGCTTGACATGATAAAATACGTCCTTCAGAGAATGCACAGTGTTTTTAAAAACAATGCAATGAAAGGATAGATTAATAATCTGCACACATAGGCTAGTCTCTCCTTATAACTACATATTAACAGGTAGATTTTCGTTTCTTAGTTTTTCAAAGTGAACAAACAGCATTTGGTCATCAACAAACTTGATACCAGAACACAGAGTTTTAAAAAAGAATGTAGGTCTATGTCAGGTTCCAACAATAACTTTCAGATTAACTGTTTCCCTTTACAAAGTCTCGCCCAGGTTTCACAGTAGGCCTACATCCAACACTAACACCTAATACTCTTTGCACGCACACACACACACACACACACACACACACACACACACACACACTTATCCACCGTTCACTTTGATCAAAAACATAATAGTCCCCACAATTCGGAGCAATAATCCACTTGATAAAACGATCCGAAAATATGTGTACAGCTCCAAAATAACCCTCTCCCCAACGGAAGCCTCGGTCCCAGTGCCTGCTATCTGCTATCATCGAGTTGACCCCCGCCTTTCTTTTTATATAGTTTTCCCGTCACCACGATACAAGTGGTACGAGCAATCACACTCACTGTTGTCTCTTTCCGTTGCTGCAAATGTCAGTGTAGTAGTTTGTCAGCGATACAGGCCCGATCCGTGCGTGCGGCGAATCCTAAACTTCAGATCAGCACGATGCGGCACAACTTATACTTTTAGAAGTTTGTGCTACTACTAGGCAACGATTGTGCCCGCTTCTTTCTGCGGCCTTCATTCCATTCCGTCCCCCGTCCCCCCCCCCCCCCCCCCCCCTCTCTCTCTCTCTCTCTCTCTCTCTCTCTCTCTCTCTCTCTCTCTCTCTCTCTCTCTCTCTCTCTCTCTCTCTCTCTCTCTCTCTCTCTCTCTCTCTCTCTCTCTCTCTCTCTCTCTCTCTCTCTCGTCTCGTTAATTGATGTAATTCATTTTATTTATATGCCTTGCACGGTGCGTCCGTTTGCGACCTTGATTGAAGGTTGAGTTTGTTTTTTTCTTGTATTTTGCGATGTCTTTTTTTTCTATTTGTATTTTTTAAATTTATTTTCTTTTGGTTCTGAGGGCCGGATGAAAAAAAAGCCGGTTATTGTGCTTATTCCGCTTTTCCTCAATAAAAAACATTCGTTCGTTCGTTCGTTCGTTCGTTCGTTCTCTCTCTCTCTCTCTCTCTCTCTCTCTCTCTCTCTCTCTCTCTCTCTCTCTCTCTCTCTCTCTCTCTCTCTCTCTCTCTCTCTCTCTCTCTCTCTCTCTCTCTCTCTCTCTCTCTCATCATCATCTTTACAACCCTCTTTCAATTCCCCGCAACAGCCCCCTCCCCCTCCCTTATGCACACTTCATACCTACCCTCTACATTATCTCTTTTTTTTCACCCTTTCTCTCCACACACACCCCCCCTCCACCCCACCCCACCCCTTTTTGTTTTTTGTTTACCACAGTGGCAAGTGTTGCGTTCCCACCCTCGGCTGATTCAATTGTTTATTACGCAGTTGTCTGGCATGTGCAGCCAAGGACAGATTGATAGACACCCACTGTGTCACTTGTACTGTCTGCCTCAGAGTCTGGCTGCTCTGGTGTTTACTCCTGACCTCGGCAATGATCGTTGTCCTTGTACTGTCTGCTTCAGAGTCTGCCTGCTCTGGTGTTTACTCCTGACCTCGGCAATGATCGTTGTCCTTGTACTGTCTGCCTCAGAGTCTGCCTGCTCTGGTGTTTACTCCTGACCTCGGCAATGATCGTTGTCCTTTTACTGTCTGCCTCAGAGTCTGCCTGCTCTGGTGTTTACTCCTGACCTCGGCAATGATCGTTGTCCTTTTACTGTCTGCCTCAGAGTCTGCCTGCTCTGGTGTTTACTCCTGACCTCGGCAATGATCGTTGTCCTTTTACTGTCTGCCTCAGAGTCTGCCTGCTCTGGTGTTTACTCCTGACCTCGGCAATGATCGTTGTCCTTTTACTGTCTGCCTCAGAGTCTGCCTGCTCTGGTGTTTACTCCTGACCTCGGCAATGATCGTTGTCCTTTTACTGTCTGCCTCAGAGTCTGCCTGCTCTGGTGTTTACTCCTGACCTCGGCAATGATCGTTGTCCTTTTACTGTCTGCCTCAGAGTCTGCCTGCTCTGGTGTTTACTCCTGACCTCGGCAATGATCGTTGTCCTTTTACTGTCTGCCTCAGAGTCTGCCTGCTCTGGTGTTTACTCCTGACCTCGGCAATGATCGTTGTCCTTTTACTGTCTGCCTCAGAGTCTGCCTGCTCTGGTGTTTACTCCTGACCTCGGCAATGATCGTTGTCCTTTTACTGTCTGCCTCAGAGTCTGCCTGCTCTGGTGTTTACTCCTGACCTCGGCAATGATCGTTGTCCTTTTACTGTCTGCCTCAGAGTCTGCCTGCTCTGGTGTTTACTCCTGACCTCGGCAATGATCGTTGTCCTTTTACTGTCTGCCTCAGAGTCTGCCTGCTCTGGTGTTTACTCCTGACCTCGGCAATGATCGTTGTCCTTTTACTGTCTGCCTCAGAGTCTGCCTGCTCTGGTGTTTACTCCTGACCTCGGCAATGATCGTTGTCCTTTTACTGTCTGCCTCAGAGTCTGCCTGCTCTGGTGTTTACTCCTGACCTCGGCAATGATCGTTGTCCTTTTACTGTCTGCCTCAGAGTCTGCCTGCTCTGGTGTTTACTCCTGACCTCGGCAATGATCGTTGTCCTTTTACTGTCTGCCTCAGAGTCTGCCTGCTCTGGTGTTTACTCCTGACCTCGGCAATGATCGTTGTCCTTTTACTGTCTGCCTCAGAGTCTGCCTGCTCTGGTGTTTACTCCTGACCTCGGCAATGATCGTTGTCCTTTTACTGTCTGCCCGCACACACAATGTCTCTTTGGGGAGTTAAAAAGCGGAGGTTTACTTACTTGTAGCTAAAATTAGTTTCTTGTAATTTTGTATTTTTGTGTGTGTGTCTTCAGAGGGGGAGGGGATCTAGGGAGGTCACTGAGGTTCCGGACCCACCCCCCCCCTCCCCCCTCAACTAAAAAGATAAATAAATAAACAAGAGAAAGAAAGAAAAACAAGGGGAAATCCATGATCTCGTGTCATTTCAAGCCAGGGGTGGGGGGTGGGGTGGGGTGGGGGGGGGGGGGGGTGGGGGGGCTCCCTCTTCCCTCTTCCCTCAAATGAGCCATTGGAATAACAATTCTGGACTGATTGGTCTGCCCCTTTTTCTTTGTCAACTTTCGATTGTTTTAAGTAGCTCTTCGTCTCTATGTCTCTATCTTTTCTGTTGCTTCAAACAATTATTAATGACTTAACATTTTCAATATAATGTTTGTTCCATTCTGACCCTCCCTCTTGCACGCACGTCATTCACTTTCCATTACTTCTATCATTTAAAAAAGATCGTTTTTCAACAAAAACTAATCTGTACCTTTATTTATCGGACTGCCCTTTTCTAGTTCTTTCTCTTTGTGTCTGTCTGTCTGTCTGTCTCTCTTCCATTTGTTTTCTCCCCCCTCTCCCTCTTCTTTGCGTACCGCATATATCTTCTCTCTACTCCCTTCTGTCTTCGGCCTCTTTCTACAATTTCCCTGAGCTGAAGCCATGCGCAGATGCTTTTTCCCCCCCTAATTTTCTTCTCTAATTGTCTTCCTAGATGTTATTCTAACTACCCAGGCTGAACCCTTTCATCGTTATTTTGTACCCTCTCACTAGTCACTACACAACCTCATTAGTTCAGCTGGTTTCCTTACGGACAAAGGCCCATCCAGTAATGCGATATCGTTAATACTGTCTGGCACGTTGCCACATCTACAATGAAACAGGAAAGTGGTTGCTTCTTATGCATGATTTATTTGGTTTTTCCCCTATCCTCCCATCTATTTTTAAAGGAGGGATCAAACATAAGGATGCAACAGCGCTCATAGACAAGGGAAAGGACGAGTGTTGGAGGGGGTTGGTCCCGATTGGCCCTTTCCTATCTCGCCCTTTCTTTGCTCTATGCCACATGCCTACTCACGTGAGTTCCCTTTGGCGAGGAGTGTCATTTCGCCATTTCAAGAGTCCCATTGCGCCCTGTTCTCACTCAAATTCACTAGGGCTTAATATGGGGAGGTGGAACACCACCCTTACCTTCCACTGCTTCTACAGTTTTAATGTTCTTGGTGGAGGGAAAAAGGAAGAGGGGTCATTCTGAAGGTTGGGAGGGGCAACGAGGATGAGCTCTCTGTTTTGTTCTCGTTCAGCTACAGCTTATTTGATGTAATCCACTGCTTTAATTCTCCAAAGCAGCCCTGGACATTACTTAGCATGCTATCAACTTCAGACACGGAGCATGGGTCATGCAGTTGCGTGTCATCAGCAAAACTATCACGCAACAAGGAGTGCTGATCAATGACATCTGGCACAGGTCTGACATACAGAACAAACAAAACCGGTCAAAGGACAGACCTTGTGGTATCCCACAGCGAAGAGGAGTGACAGAAGATGAAAGACCATTTACACAGACTGACTGAGTTCGAGTAGTGAGATAAGATTAGAGCTACTTTAGAACTGTGCCATGTATGTCAAAGGAGTCGTGAAGCATACAAATAACAATGTCATGATCAATGGTATCACATGCTGCAGATAAGTCTAGAAGGGGAAACATTCTGTCATCAAGGGCGAGAAGGAGATCATTAACAACTTTGAGGGAGCAGTCTCTGTATTGTGACCAGCCCTGTAGGCAGACTGGTGGGGGTCAATCAAGTTGTTGGAGTTGAAGTGATCTAAGAGATGTGACAAAACAATTCTCTCAAGGACTTTAGACAGAAAGGGAATGTTGGAGAGAGGTCTGTAATGTTTCAAGGAATTTGGGTCTAAAGAAGGCTTTTTCTTAAATAGGGGACGAACAACGGCAGACTTATATTCTTTAGGTAAAACGCCTTCTGAAAGAGAACAATTAATCACATTGGTTATGTTTAGAATCAAAACGTCAATGCAATCGAACAATAAGGCAGAGGATCAACTCCACATGATTTGTTTTAGGTGAGTTAGTGATCACTTTTCCGACATCGTCTTCAGACACACATTTGAAAGACATCAAAGGCTGTTCTGGAAAAAACACAACACGATCATGTACAAACGGAGATGCTAAACAGTTTGTCTTGTGCAGACTGTCACGGATTGATCTGATTTATTTTAGACTGAAAAAAGTCAGAGAATAGTTCAGGAATTTCTCAGAGGGGGACCTTTTCAGTGCGAAATATTGAATTGGGGGTGCCTCTCTCTCTCTCTCTCTCTCTCTCTCTCTCTCTCTCTCTCTCTCTCTCTCTCTCTCTCTCTCTCTCTCTCTCTCTCTCTCTCTCTCTCTCTCTCTCTCTCTCTCTCTCTCTCTCTCTCTCTCTCTCTCTCTCTCTCTCTCTCTTCCTCTCTCTATGAGTGTCTGTGTATGTGTGTGCGTGCGCGTGCGCGTGTGCACATGCGTACGCAGTTGTGTGTGTGTGTGTGCGTGCTTGCGTGTATGTGTTTGCACGTGCGCGTGTACGCGCGCGCTTTAGCCCTGGAAGGCAGTAGGCATATATAGCCATCTTACCTTGAAGATTGTTTGATGTTGCTACTGCGTTTGTAAACGTTCTTGGAAATATTTATTGGGCTCCACTGTGATGATGGGAGATGTGTGTCGCGAATTTTACGTTTGTGAAACTGTGCAGTAGATGAGCTTTTTACGTAATAACGTGCGTGCAAGTGTGTTTAAGCATCTCTCTCTCTCTCTCTCTCTCTCTCTCTCTCTCTCTCTCTCTCTCTCTCTCTCTCTCTCTCTCTCTCTCTCTCTCTCTCTCTCTCTCTCTCTCTCTCTCTCTCTCTCTCTCTCTCTCTCTCTCAATGCCTTTTGCAATATGCTTCTTCCAATAGTGAACAAGCACACACCGCTTCGCAGGTAAAGAGTTAAACAACCTTCTCTCCCTGGTTGACTCACGCCTGACATAAAGGAAGCCATGAAAAAGAGGGATATACTAAAGAAGGAGAGAGATCAGTTACAAAAACAAACATTGCCTAAAATGAACAAAGATAATACGCAACCCTCTGATTCTGCTAAAGAGAAACATAAGCTTGACAGAGAAAAAAAGTGATTGGATACAAGAAACAACGCAATAAAGTAGTTGACCTTATTGAAGAGTCAAAGCGAAACTGCTTTAAAGTCAATCAAATAAAATAACAAAAATAAACATAAAAGCATGATTACACAAGAAGCCTAATGTCACTACTATTACTAATCTTGGCATCATAACAACACAAATAGCTTAATGTCAGACAAACAAAAAAGCAAACCTAATCATAAAAGCATAATTACACAAGAAGCCTAATGTCAATAAAAATAAAAATTAAAACAATAATCAAAAAGCATAATTACACAACTAGCCTAAAGCTACAAAGATTGCTTTGGGTGGTGCATAAAATAATCAAAGTTTTTTGGAATGGAATTAAGAAGATGCCCACGCAAGTTAGATTTTAAATTGGATACAGAAGAACTGGCTTTTACATCTGCAGAATGTGAGTTCCAAAGAAAAAGAAAAACTTGTTTTAAAAAGGTCAGTTCGGGTGCGTGGAAGAACATAATTATCAGAACGATAACTACATGTGGAAGGAGTGAGGAGATGTTCTAGGTATTGGGGCGTCAGGTTAGTGTGAACTTTGGACATTAAGCCAGCTGTGTTGTAGTGTAACTGATGTTCAAGCCGTAAAATGTAAGTTCATGGAACTTTTCTGAAGTTGATAGAGATAGATCAGGCAGGATTACGTTGACTGCTCGCCTGTGGAGCGATGCTAGTTTTGTTAGCAGCACATGACCATAAGTGGATGCATAGTTGATGTGCGAGAGACAGTGGCCATAGCAAAACATTTTTCGTGCGTCTAGGTCCAGATAGGGTTGAAGTCGTTTGAGGAGGAATAGGTTGCGTGCTAGTTTTGCTTTGCTAAGTTAATACTATGCACTTTGTTTTCTTAGGATGAATGAACATAGAGTTATCCTTGCACCATTTAGATACATCACTTAAACCTGACTGAAGAGAGTGTTGGATGACAGTGACATCTTCCGAACTGGAATGAAGCGAGGAGTCGTCTGCGAAAAGATCACATGAGACATTTAGTTTGGATATGGACAATGGAAGATCGTTAACAAAATGTTAGCCACAAACAGAGATACGGCTTCATTATGGCGAGCAGTATATGCTTTCAGTAACAAGAATTACACTAAACAAAATCACAGCTACACTTGGTCTCCTAACTCATTTAGCAAACACTCCCTTAACCTAGCAAGTACAACCTTTCAGTCTGATACCTTATGCTCTCATACGTACACTGTACCCTTATTGCTTCAAACCTTTTGCAAGGAGAGACTAAATCATTGTTCCACCTTCCAGATACTTTGGCTTGCAGTTCACGAAGTAGGAGCTCTTATCACTAGTTTAAAGAATATAAAATCAATGGCACCTGACACGCTATGCGCGTCTCTTCTAAAACTTTATTTTCCAAACATTGTCGAACCTCTACAGGCAAAGTGAAATGTGTTGTACCCCAGGGATCTGTCCTCGGTCCATTACTTTTCTGTATTTTTATTTATTAAGCTACTTGTGCTATTATGATGCTGTGATTATTATTAGTAGTGACAGTAGTAGTAGTAGTAGTAGTAGTAGTAGTAGTAGTAGTAGTAGTAGTAGTAGTAGTAGTAGTAGTAGTAGTAGTAGTAGTAGCAATAGCAGTAGTGGTAGTGGTATGGTGGTGATGGTGGTAGTAGAAGTAACAGAAGTAGGAGTGGTAATGGTAGTAGAAGAAGCAAATTGTGGTGGAAGTAGTGTTTTTGATTTATGTCTTTGTTTGTTTGTTTATTTGGTCGATTATTGTTCTGTTTTGTTTGTTCTTATCACTAATAGTGATGCTCTGTCTGTCATGTCGTTGTTATATTTCTGCTACTGTTGTTGTTTCTGTTGACGATCTTTCTGTGTCCCAATTTTCGTGTATAGTATTAGTTGCATGTTGCATGCTTAAAACCAAGGACAGAATGGAAGACTTAAAGCCCAGCCTAAATTCTTATCCTTGTAAAATAAAGTATTTGAAGTTTGAACTCTCTCTCTCTCTCTCTCTCTCTCTCTCTGTCTCTGTCTCTCTCTCTCTGTCTCTCTCTCTCTGTCTCTGTCTCTCTCTCTCTCTCTCTCTCTCTCTCTCTCTCTCTCTCTGTGTCTCTCTGTCTCTCTCTCTCTCTCTCTCTCTCTCTCTCTCTCTCTCTCTCTCTCTCTCTCTCTCTCTCTCTCCCTCTCTCCCTCTCTCTCCCTCCCCGCTCTCTCTCCTCCCTCCCCGCTCTCTCTATTTGATAACTAACAGAAAGCATTAACATTCATATTGTCTATATGTATGTACGTATGTGTGTAATGGATGTAACTATGTTATATGTATGTGTAGATGTGCATGTGTACGTGTGTGCGTGCATGTGTGCGCACAAATGTAAGTATGTATGCATACATGCATGTGTGCTTGTGTCTATAATTATGTGCGGGTGTATATTTTCATTAATTATTTAATTTATTATTTATCTAGTTATTATAGTTTATTTATTTTATGTCCGTTTTTCACTTTTTTTCTTCTAATTCTCGTAAAAGATAATAGTTATGTGTTGTGTATGGGTCGATGGCCTTTACAATTTCAAACTTCAGACTTTCTCTCTCTCTCTCTCTCTCTCTCTCTCTCTCTCTCTCTCTCTCTCTCTCTCTCTCTCTCTCTCTCTCTCTCTCTCTCTCTCTCTCTCTCTCTCTCTCCCTCTCTCTCTCTCTCCCCCCCTCTCTCTCTCCCTCCCTCCCTCCCCACTCTCTCTATTTGATGACTAACAGAAGGCATTAACATTCACAGGCAGACTTACAGGCACACACACACACACACGTGGACACGCATACAGGCAGACCC
>CM065683.1:60970807-60990807 GCA_017654935.2 Phymorhynchus buccinoides | reverse complement strand
TTAACTGTTTAAGGTACACTCATGGTTGCGGTGCCTGGGGTACGACTCTTTGCTAGTCGTGGATAATCTGCAATAGACGGTAGGCCCAGATTAGTTGTGATAGGATCTACGTTGTTGATAAATCAATGTCAGTAGGCCTAATCTTGTGTTTGGGTCTAGGTATTATTCATAGTCTGTGTCGTGCTGAACACCTGGCCCTGTAGTCGTGAGTGCGAATTAGACAATCAACACGGGATTAGTACGTAAATTAGGCTAAGCAGCCAATCGTTTTTGGGAGTTGAGTCTAATTTACATACTATTCCCCGTGTTGACGGTCTACTTCGTACTCATGACTACATGGCCGGGTGTTGTTGGTAATCCATGGTTTGTGCCATACAATAACGGGCGCTCAATATTTGCCATATACTTTAGATTATAGGTTTAAATAGTTATCATGATAGTCTGCAGAACATACTATTAAATGTTATTAGGTCTATTCTCCGCCTTTTCCCTTTGCTTTCTATCATCTACTATCTTTCTGAATTATTGGCCCATTGAGCTCCTCCGAAATCGGAATGTGTCGGCTGTACGCAGCGGGGAGACCAATGACAACTAAAAACCTTAAAAAAATATATAAAGAAATCAATGAATTAACGAGGGGGGGGGGCAAAGTAAGTGTGTGTGTGTGTGTGTGTGTGTGTGTGTGTGTGTGTGTGTGTGTGTGTGTGTGTGTGTGTGTGTGTGTGTGTGTGTGTGTGTGGCGTGCACACACTTATGTGTGTGTACTTATCAACAACAATACAATAATCAGCCGTAAACTAATGAATCAATTATAACAAAACGAACATTCTCAGAGCTGGATAGAACCTTTGCAATGTCAATCATTTCAGGGCTGTAATTTATGTTCTTTTAAAGGCCCTAAGGTTGCTATGTTTATCTTAAACGTGTTGTATAGGGCAGTTAAAACTGGACATTCAAAAAGAATATGATGAATAGACAGTGGGTGACCACAAGCGCATTCTAGGCTACATCTTTAGAAAAGTTGGTCTTCCATGAATTTAGACGAATTTTGTAAATTAAAATGGACAGTGATTTTTGACATAGTAACACTTTTGTTTTCGTAGGAAGTTTGTTTTATTGTTCATACAGATGAGGATAAAAGATATGAAGGTACATACAGTCATAGTAAATGCCCCACCCCTGCTCTCTCTCCCTCTTTCCCCCCTTTACTTGTAGTCTGTATGGCATTATATTAAGAGTATGGCATTATTATTATGATGTTGACATTCTCTTTTTGGTTGAAACTTGGCTCAAACCAAAGGTTGACGAAGCTGCATGTGTTGATCTTACCCCTGGTGGAGGAGGTGGAATTGCAGTGATCTACAGAAAGACTCTCTTCCCCCACCTCAACTTCATCACCAAGTTTTCCTTTAGTCACTCTGTTTTCGAACTTTTACAAGTTTCTTTGACTTCCAAGCATCAAGTGCTCCACTTCATGTGTGTGTATCGTCCGCCGCCAACGAAATCAAACAAGTTAACTGGGTCTGTGTTCTTTGATCAGTTTCCTGAACTTTTAGACCACTGCAACACACTCCATGGCAACCTTTGTGTCTTGGGTGACTTCAATTTTCATGTGGACTCCTCCAACGATCGTAGTGCTGTGAAATTCATTGAACTCCTCCACATGTATAATCTTCGTCAGGCTGTAGAGGGATCAACCCACAAGCGTGGACATACCCTGGATCTGGTCATTGACAGACCCAGCGACGGAGTCCTCCAGTCAACGGAGATGAACTGTGCTCTGGAGTCAGATCACTCCTGTGTTGTTGCTGTCTTCAGCATGGAACTGCCATCTGCTGTTCCTGTTCGCTGCAACATCCGGGCCATCGACAGAGTGGCATTCCAGGAGGATCTGCAGGCTGAGCTGGGGTCCCACGAGGACTGCACAGCCGCTCAGTACAACGCGTCCCTGAGTGCCGTGTTGGACCGTCACGCGCCTTCACCATGCCGTGTGGTGTCCTTGAAAAAGGCCACCAGTCCCTGGTTCAGGCTTCTCGGTGACGAGCTTGTGGAAGCAAAGAGGGAGCGGAGACGTGCGGAGGATCAGCGGAGACGGGCGGAAAAGCAGGGAAAGGGGGGACTGACTGTTCTCAAACAAATCCACATTAAAGCTAAGAACTTCGTTTCGTTTCTTGTTGGCAAAGCTAAGACTCTCTTTTACACTAGCAAGATCTCTGTGGCCAAATCCAGCAAAGAACTCTATCATATTACTGTCTGCTCGCACAAAATCTTCCCAACTGCACTATCTATCCCCCTTCCACTCTGCCTAACATCTTTTCTGATTTCTTTTGCTAGAAAATTGAAACAATCAGAACTGAACTTGATAAACAGCTGACAGATTCTCAATCACTCGGCAAATCTTTCACTGGCAATTCACTCTCTCACTTCTCTCCTGTCACCGAAGAAGATGTGTTGAAGATCTTGAAACAGTCTGCACCCAAAACATGTGACCTTGACTCCATTCCCACTTCTCTGCTGTATGAATGTTTGGATGCTATGTTACCTGTACTAACCAAAATAATCAATGATTCACTGTCTTCTGGTCTCTTTCCTGATGTCTGCAAAACTGCCATTGTCAAACCTCTACTCAAAAAGCCCTCACTAGACCACAATGATTTAAAAAGTTTCAGACCTGTCTCAAATTTATCTTGTGTGTCAAAGATCATGGAAATGATTGTTTACTCACAGCTTTCTGATCATTTCAATTTTATAATTTATTCAATCCTTTTCAGTCAGCTTACAGACCAGGTCACAGTACTGAAACTGCTTTATTAAAGGTTGTTAATGATCTTCTTCTTTCTCTTGATGAAGGAAAATTCAGTTCTGACTCTTTTGGACCTTTCAGCAGCGTTTGATACCATTGACCACAACACTCTTCTTTCTCGTTTGGAATCTGTCTTCGGCATCAGTGGTACAGCTCTCCAGTGGTTCACCTCTTATCTTTCTAACCGTACCCAGATTGTTTCCATCCAGGACACCAACTCTGCCCCAGCCTCTGCTTCATGTGGTGTGCCACAGGGATCAGTCCTGGGGCCTGTTCTATTTGTTCTATACACTTCTCCTCTTTCAGACGTCATGTCCCAGCAACCAGCTCTCCATCACTCATTCGCTGATGATACCCAACTGCAGAAGTCTTCTACGCCTAATGAAATTGATGATCTAATTTTGTCCATGCAGAATACTGTTTCTGATGTCAAGTCATGGAAGACCTCCAATAAATTGAAACTGAATGATGATAAGTGTGAGTCAATGATCGTTTCCACTCAGAGAAGTTCCACCTCTGTTCAGTTTCCTGACTCTCTTGTCATTGGCGATGCTACTGTCCCTTTCTGTCAATCAGCTAAAAACCTTGGTGTAACCCTCGACTGTCAGCTAACTATGGTCATTCATGTCATAACTCTGATTCGTAATGTGAACTTTGAACTCTGTCGTGTTAGTGCCATTCGTCACTATCTCACAGTCGAAGCCACCAAGACTCTAGTATCAGCTTCTGTACTGTCGCGCATCGATTATTGCAATTCCTTACTTGTAGGCTGTCCTCAAACCCTCCGCAACAAACTTCAGAAAGTTCAAAACAATGCAGCTCGGTTAATCCATAAAGTCCCTCGTACAGACCACATCAAACCCCACCTCAATACCTTACACTGGCTTCCAATCGAGGCAAGAATAAAGTATAACATTGCTTGCCTCTGTTTCAATGCTGTCCATTCATCTGGTCCTGCCTACCTCTCTGATCTCGTTCACCTGTACCCACCCCTCCAGGTCTCTCCGTTCCTCTTCTGATAAACTTATCCTTTCTATTCCTCGTACAAACACTAAGACATATGGTGAATGTTCATTTTCTTTCAGCGCCTCTTCTATCTGGAACACCCTACCATATGAACTTCGTTCTGCTAAATCTTTCCAATCTTTCAAAACCGCTCTTAAAACTCACCTCTTCCGGCAATACCTGTGATTTCTTCCTTGTCCTGTTTCCTGCCTTAAAACTATGTTCCCCACAGTCAAGTCAAGTCAAGTCAAAATTGTATTTCCAGATGGGAACATTGTATAAGCAAAAACATGCTTTTTTTCAACAAGCCATCCATAAAAAATGATGTAAAGAAAAAATAAAGAACTAAACATTCCAAAGTCGCGAACAACAAGAAAAGGAAAATATACAAGTAAACAATTAATTAAAGAAACAAGCAAATATTCCAACAACAAAAACAGGAAGAAGGATGGGGACTGGGCGAATAGCATATTATGTACAATATATACATCAACATCAACAACGAAACATTTAAAACATCAGTGTGTGTGTGTGTGTGTGTGTGTGTGTGTGTGTGTGTGTGTGTGTGTGTGTGTGTGTGTGTGTGTGTGTGTGTGTGTGTGTGTGTGTGTGTGTGTGTGTGTGTGTGTGTGTGTGTGTGTGTGTGTGTGTGTGTGCGTGCGCGTGTGAGGGGGGGGTGGGGGTGTGGACGTGTGCGTGCGTGTGTGTGCGTGCATGCGTGTTGTGGCTATGTGCACGTTTGTGATAGTTAATATTGTACTAGCTTATTTATGATCTATGCATTTATTTAAATAATTGTGAAGCGCCGTGAGCTAAAGAGAGAAAGGGCGCTTTATAAATGTATTATTATTATTGTTATTATATTAGGGACCTACTAGGCATGCTGCACTGCAGCCTTGTTCACCGAATTCCTTGAATTCAGTCAGTTGTTTTCTAAATGCCGGGTAATGATTTCGCATTCAGTCTGGTAATGTCAGCCCGTTTTCATCGTATTCCCTATCTGTGTTATACGCATTTACCCCTTCTTTCTCTCGCTCGTTCGTACAGTCTCTCTCTCTCTCTCTCTCTCTCTCTCTCTCTCTCTCTCTCTCTCTCTCTCTCTCTCTCTCTCTCTCTCTCTCTCTCTCTCTCTCTCTCTCTCTCTCTCTCTCTCTCTCTCTCTCTCTCTCTCTCTCTCTCTCTCTCTCTCTCTCTCTCTCTCTCTCTCTCTCTCTCTCTCTCTCTCTCTCTCTCTTGTTTTATCCAAGGACAGATTGTAAGAATAGGCATTGCCTAAAATGTTCATCCTTGTTAAATAAAGTTTTTCAGTGTTCAGTGTCTCTCTCTCTCTCTCTCTCTCTCTCTCTCTCTCTCTCTCTCTCTCTCTCTCTCTCTCTCTCTCTCTCTCTCTTGTTTTATCCAAGGACAGATTGTAAGAATAGGCATTGCCTAAAATGTTCATCCTTGTTAAATAAAGTTTTTCAGTGTTCAGTGTTCTCTCTCTCTCTCTCTCTCTCTCTCTCTCTCTCTCTCTCTCTCTCTCTCTCTCTCTCTCTCTCTCTCTCTCTCTCTCTCTCTCTCTCTCTTGTTTTATCCAAGGACAGATTGTAAGAATAGGCATTGCCTAAAATCTTCATCCTTGTTAAATAAAGTTTTTCAGTGTTCAGTGTTCTCTCTCTCTCTCTCTCTCTCTCTCTCTCTCTCTTGTTTACAAGACAGATTGTAAGAATAGGCATTGCCTAAAATGTTCATCCTTGTTAAATAAAGTTTTTCAGTGTTCAGTGTTCTCTCTCTCTCTCTCTCTCTCTCTCTCTCTCTCTCTCTCTCTTTATGTATCTGATTGAGTGCTCTTCTGATGTTCACTATACAAGGCTGTTGGCTGTTGTTATGTGCTCTCGCCGTTGTTATTTTCTTTTCTTTACTGTTACCTGTCACCATAGATCTTCATTCATTCAATATGGCCCAAGTATCGTGTCTCGGGGGCTTTAATGCACTTGTGCCTCAAAGAAAGAGGTCGTGTAGGTCTTGTTTGTTTGTGGTAATGATAAAAGATAAAAGAATGTTGTTGTTGTTTCAAGAATAAAAGAAGAAAGAAAGAAAAGAAGTAATGATTTGCAACTGAAGTGCAGAGTAGAAAAAGCAACACAAAAACAACAGCTCAAGTTCGTTGTTTGTAAAAGTTAATGCGACCGGGCTCCAGGCGAGAGCGATGATGATGACATTCTGCTTAATGTCTTCTGGTCTGGAACACACACATATGGGACATTAGTCGATATAAAGATGGTGGGAACGATCCTGGAGGCAATGCCCGGAAGCAGTGCAACACCAGGAAAGTCCCGAATTTTTAGCAATACAGATGAGGCGAGAGCGACATTGAAGCTCCTCTTTTATGAAGACTCTCTAATGAAAGTATTGATTTCAAAGAAATTCGACAACGATCGTGCTTTAAATTACAGCTAGGTAAAATCCACCACAGCTGACTTACGACATCTGATTAGGCCCATGGCTCCCCCACACCTGCGTGCGCATCTCGACCCTTCCAACGGAAGTGTCGCCATCTTAGTCCTTATTTGTGTGTAAACAGCATCGATCTGGCATTTTTCAAACAAAGCTACTGACTAAGATGGCGGTCTCCCATAATATGGAGCGCTCCTTGTGGCCGGATATGACGACACGTGGGTACAAGCCATTAGGGAATGCAATGAGCAGAAATAAAAAGTACAGTATTAAAATTATTTTATTGTTTTTAAACATGTTTTTCTTTTAAGGATAATCCTCTTCTGTCATCAGACAGAAAAAGAACGCCAGTAAATAAGCAAATAGATGTCAAAACAAATGAAAATGTACACTTTGCTGACGTTTATAGCAAGCAGCGGTGCTTATCATAAACGCAGCATGGTGTGAACTCTTTCAATCTCTCCTCAAGATTGTATGAAGGCACCCGACGGGTTTTGTCTGCTTTTCGTAGAGTCGATATTAGTAGTAGTTGGTGCATATCCACACTCTACACCACGACATAATCATATCGTAAACACAAAATATTTTAGCTTGCCAAGAACCTTATCTGACGTTTTCCTCAGCAAAACACAAATACAAAAACGCTATTAGGCTCACATAAATGTACTTTACTTTGATAGACAGAAATGGCAAAAAAAATACTTTTTTTGCCAGCGATACTCGATTCATAATAATAATAATAATAATAATAATAATAATAATAATATCTGCTTGACAAATCATGAGAGGTGCAGTATGTAGAAACATGACACAAAATAAAGTTTTACAAATAAAGAACATTATGAATCGAACCCCCCCCCCCAAATATTGTACATTTCGTTTGTTTGCATTGACCAAACACAACAGTAAACAAAAGAAAAGTGGGACATTTATTATTCCAAAATGCTAAAAGACTCTCTCGTTTACAATCATGTGTCCTCCGAAGTCGGAGTGTGGCTGGCCACGTGGCGGGTTAATCAAAACCGGCCACGCACGTAATGTTCTCATCCCTAGCAGGTGCATTTTGTACCATAGTGTTCAAGTGCTTCGGCTGTTGGGATGATCCCTGGAGTCTGTTAGCCAGGGTACGACAACAACAACAACAACAACAATCATGTGTTTTCAAAAACTTTCCAAGGAGTACCGATGCTGTCTGAACTTCATAATGCTCTTATTATTTTCAAACACCATCATTAACAAGAGGCAAAGCCTTCAAGGCTCACTGGAACAGGCACATGTGGGACAACAACAAACAAAGATTGAGGGGGGTATCTAAAGAACAAAATTGCCAATACAATTGTAATGTACAAATGAAACTATCGTTAATGGATACAACTACAACAATATATAAAAAAAAAGTGCCCGTGCCGAGAATCGAACCCAGTACCATTGGCATGACAGACAGACACTCTACCAATGAGCTATCGAGGCTTTCAGTGTTGATGAATTTCTTAACTCATGTTGCCTGTTGAAAACTCTCTAACCCACCAATCTAAAATGTTATCTCTTTGTTATCTGTTTACAGTGTTGTTTTAAGTATCCATTATTGGTTGAAAGCTTTCATAGACATCTATGTGTATGTAAAGTTTGAACAATGAACGCCTTCTATTTCCCGAGAAAATGCCAACGTTAAAGTTTGGAGATTAGACCACGGACGCAACACACACACACACGCACGCACGCACGCGTGTTCGCTTCGTGTTAACTTCTTCTTCTTCTTCTTCTTCTTCTCTTGAGGGCCCACAGTCAATGAGCTGACCATTCTGGCACCTTTTGAAAAAAAAAGACTGAAAAAGAGGTGGTGTTCAATTTTCAGTTGGCAGTGGTGGTGTAACAAAATAGGTATTGGAGTGGGTAAGGGAGAAGCAAGGACGGCGGAAGGGGGGGGGGGGGCGAGACTGATGCCACGCACGTCAGCAGTGAAGGCTGCGATGGAGTCCTGCCGCAGCTCGTTCCACTCCCTGATGGTCCTTGGGAGGAACGAGTTGGACCTGTACTTAGTGCGGCACTGGATTCGCTGGAACTGCAGGTGGTGTCCACGCCTTTGCCGAGATGGAAGCGGCACCAGCTTGGCTTGCAGATTTGGGCAGTGTACAGCGTCTGTGCTGATTTTGTGCAGCGTGGAGAGCCTGGTCCTCTGCCGTCTGCTCTCCAGAGATTCCCAGCCCAGGTTGACATGAGTGAGCCAAAAATACATTGAGTCAATGAGTCTTTTTTTTAGTGTTTGTTGTTGATTACAGCCTTGCCTGTTCTAAGTGTCCTCTTCTGTTCCTATTTGTTGTTGGTCGCAACAGCTATTTTTCAACAAGCTATCAAGCAGATGAATAATTATTGTACTTATTTCTACGTTTCTTTGAAAAGGAACATGGCATTTTGACAGACGGGGAAGCATGTTCCCAGACCGCTTCAAAGCGTAGCGAAAATAAACCCTCGTAGCGAAAAATGTTTTCTTTGAATTACACCTACTGGCTCACTGTTTGTGTGTGTTTCACAAAATGCTCAGACAGCATGTGAGGACCCCCCCCCCCCCACCCCCCCCCCCACCCCTCCCACAGCAGGGCTGAGTGTAAGAAAGCTGTAAATTGCTTTTCTGATTTACAGACACTGAGCCCTGCAAAGAGAGAGAGAGAGAGAGAGAGAGAGAGAGATAGAGAGAGAGAGATAGAGAGAGAGAGAGAGAGAGAGAGAGAGAGAGAGAGAGAGAGAGAGAGAGAGAGAGAGAGAGAGAGAGAGAGAGAGAGAGAGAGAACTTCTGACTTATTGGCCCATTCTCCTGCCTTTTTTTCACAAAAATCTTCCAAATAGTTTTTCTCCTTTGATCTAGCTCCTCTGAAATTGCAATGTGTCGGCTGTACGCAGCGGGGAGACCAGTGAAAACTGAAAACCAGACACATACGTACCTTACCCATTATGTCCATATGGCCTGGGGACGCAGAAGAAGAAGAAGAAGAAGCAGAAGAAGCTTATCTCATTTAGTCATTGCTCTGGGTAAATAAATTTTCGTTTCGTACCGTTTCGTTACGTTTCTCTCACCTGCTCTAAAATATACATTCAGGTTCGCCACAACACAAAACGATTGGCAATTTCATCCCTCCTAGATGGTGGGGGGTGGGGGGGGGGGTGGGGGGGGGGTGTACATCAGATGGGTGTAAGGGAAACATAGGAATGGGGAATCATGAGAATGCTAACAAACTGAATCGAGTCATTTTAATTAAGCCATAGTCGAATTTAACACCTGCATAACGTCGAAGTGAAAGCTAACGAGTCAAACTGTAAACAACTGGGCTCGCAGTCGTCCCGCAAAACAAGGGGTCCCAGGGACTCCTTCACTTACATTATAGAGGGTCCTAGAGGCGGGGTAGAGGGTCCCAGTGGCATAGTGAATGCTAAAAATATTTTTTCTAGTGCATCCCTGGGACCCCCTGCACATTCTTTTAGAGGGTCCTGTAGAATTTTAGCCTGCTTCATAGACCCCCAAATGGGGGTCCCTGGGAGCCCTGAAACAAGGACTGCCGCCGACCATACACGCTAGGCCTATATAACACAAACAAGTCATCTGCCCATGTTACTGACATGTTCATATTCTGATCGCTTCTCGGCCTTTTGGCTAAGACAGTGATTCAGGAACATAAATTTTTGTTTATACCCTGGTTGGTTTGTTCAGCCCGTCGTACATGGCGAAAGCCGATACGCGACGTTAAACTGAACTTCCACTGCCCATGTTCTCCTCCTGCCGTTCAAGTGAACATCATAGATCAACAAAAGGTCATAGTCACTCGACAGGTCTGACACCACTCTGCAAAGTTTAAACGCTTCATTTTAGCTTTCGTGCGAACCATCCTCTCTAACAGGAGACAATTTTGTAGCTGGAACCAACTTGATAACCTGATTTGATAACTAAATCATCATTCAACAATCAAATAATCAGTCTTTACTTTTTCTTCTTTTCGGTTTATTTAATTTATTTGTTTGCTTGTTTGTTGTTGCAATCCTTCATGCAAGTTTGCGTTTCTACAATAAAATTGCGTATTCGTTGTATTTCTTAATGCTGATTGCACTGCTTGAGAAATGATTCAACATTCGTCGAACCATAATTATTTTCCTATGTAAATATAGCACGATATAAGCTTCTATAGCTTGTTGCTGCTGATATGTTTACTATCTATGTTTGTTCTTGTACTGTGGACTTAATAAAATTGCTTAAACCAAATAATCAGGTTTAGTGTTGTCAAAGAACATGGCGAAAATATGTGAACTTGTGCATGTGTTCCTTATCTTTTTCTGTGCGCTGAACCAGCAGCTTCTGGCATTAGATGACAGAAGTTGATAATAAAAATGGCCTTTGAAAAATGTGCCAGAAAAAAACTGGACATAATGGACAAAAGGGTACGTTAACCCTTTCACCGCCAATGTCACATATTTGCACCACAATGATTTAACACTCGTGTCATTAAAACTCTTGAATCAGGGTCTATTATTCAATGATATTGTGTTCCTAGATCTGGGCAGTAAGGATTGACCGTATTCTAAATGTGTCACTGAGAAATCCCACAATATTGCAGATGAAATCTTTTCTGCAACCAAATTAATTTTATGGAAAAGTTTGGTTCAAAGATGGCTGGCGGTGAAAGTGTTAAGTCAATTATTAGTAAATAGCTATTATATATGCGAAACTCGGAGTGTGGCTACCCACGTGGCGGGGTAATCAAAAACGGTCGGTCACACACGTAATGTTCTAACGTAATGGTGCATTTGTGCCATAGTGTTCAAGTGCTTTGGCTGTTGGGATGATCCCTGGAGTCTTTAAGCCAGGGTATGACAACAACAACAACGACAACATATATGCGAAAGCGACAGGCGTTTACAACAACAGAAAATAAGACGAACAACAACAACAACAACAGCAACAACAACAAGGGCGTCGCCGAGCGGCAGACATGTCCGTCACCAGCAATGCCGAGCACTTGCGACACCCCGTAGAGTGTCACATCCTGACACAAAATTGGAAGGGATTCTGTCTTCTAGTTCACGAGATACAGCTTGAAGAAGAAACATATAGCGCAAAGAAGGAAATTTCGGTTTTCAAGGTCACACTTCAAGGTCAAGGTCAGCATGGTGATAATTTATGCTCGGATGTTTTCTTCTCTAGGGTATACAGTACCACACACAATCTGAAGCGCTTCTGTCAAGTACCAATGTGGAAAATATGGCTTAAAACCCAATGTGTAGACCCCTACCACTTTCAAGGCCTACGGATCGCCCGGACCGTGACCTTGACCTTGATCGGTATGCCACCATCAGAACGGGCATAAGCCAAAGTACCTTCATGCCAAATTTGGAAGACTCTAACACTAACGGTGTGGGAGTTATGGCCCCTGAAAGATTTTCGGTTTTCAAGGTCGTACGCCAAGGTCAAGGTCACGACGGCAATATGGTTTGCGCGGATGCCTTCCTCTCATGGTGACACACTAGCACACACAATTTGACGTGATTCTGTCAACCCGTTCGAAAGATATCCTTGGGACAGACAGAAGGAGAAAAAAATGACCCTCCGATTTTCAGGCTCCAGCGATCTTTTTGACCTTGACCTTGACCTTGATCGGTGTGCCATCATCAGAACGGGCATAAGCCAAACCACCTTCATACCAAGTTTCAACATCCTATGTTGATCGGTGCCCGAGATATGGCTAAAAATAGATTTTCGGTTTTCAAGGTCGTACGTCAAGGTCAAGGTCACGACGGCAAAATGGTTTGCGCCGATCTCTTCCTATTAAGGAGGCACACCTTCACACAAAATTTGACGCGATTCGGTCAAGCAGTTCGGGAGATATCCTTGGGACAGACAGAAAACCCCCCACAAAAAACAAAAAACAAAAAAACAAAAAAAAAAAAATACAAAAAACAAAACAAAAAACAACAACAAACAAACAAAAATACAAACCAGCCCATCGCAATAGTCCGTCTTGGTGACGGACTAACCAGCCCATCGCAATAGTCCGTCTTGGTGACGGACTAACAAGAAGACGTCGAAGAATATAAGTACAATAACTGATAAGGATAATGAAAACAAAATAAACTGATGGAAGTAAACTAAAAGACAGGTTGAGTTAAGACTGTACGATCCCATCCGATCACGTGGTCTCCAAGAACAAATGTGATTCGCGCTTCGAGATCACGTGATCGTATCGTATCGTACAGTCGTGCGATTTAAGCTGACGTGTGGCTGGCCCTTTACAGCGAGTAGACCTATGTATAAGGAGAAATGAAAACACAACCCCTTATGAATGTGAACCTCTACATCTGTATTGTTCAAAAATCGGGACTTTCCTGGTGTTGCTCTGCCACCGGGCATTGCCTCCAGGATCGTTACCACCATCTCTATCTCTATTAATGTCCCATATGTGTCTGTTCCAGACCGGAGGACGTGAAATGAAAATTTTCATTCAACAAAAATCAGTTTCTAGGTAAAATAACAAAACGGAGTCGTGTACGTTCAGTTGAAGAAAGAAGATGAAATAATCGGTAAGCAGATTGTGAACAAGAAACAAAACAAATGGGAAAAAGGGAATTATAGAAAATATCAACCTGTAAGAAAAAAACACCCACAAGGAAAGGATTGAATGATTAAATAAAAATAAAATACAAAATAATAATTTAATAAAAGATCAAAAGACAGTGGGAAATAAGCTCATTGATGTTCGTCCAAGGTAGGAGCAGAATAGGTAAAGACGACGCAGAAAAATGAGAGAGAGAGAGAGAGAGAGAGAGAGAGAGAGAGAGAGAGAGAGAGAGAGAGAGAGAGAGAGAGAGAGAGAGAGAGAGAGAGAGAGAGAGTGTGGGGCCCGTGTTTCCCCGGTTGATCTGGGGGGACTAAGCGGTCGTGCATGACACTCTACATGCATCATGTGGGGCCCGGGTGTCCCTGGCCAGTCTGGGTACATTTAACGGTCGGGCATGACCTTTAACTCGTCTTTCCCTCTATCACACCCACCCACCCCAACCCCCCTCCATCCCCCCTTCCCAAATCAAATCCTCACATATTTAACTTTTTTTCCGGTTTTAAATTTCATTAATTCTTTCTACATGGTAAACTGTGTATCTGTAAATACTCAGTTATTTCCTGACTATCTTGCAATCATTTATGTCTTTCTATTTCCCCATAATGTTATCATTTCGCTTTGTACTCTATCTTTTGCTATTTCTCTCTTTTTCGTACTACCCCCTAAAGTGCAGCAGAACCTTCAGCGTGTTGAAGTTGGCTGCCTAAGGAGAAGAAGAAGAAGAAGAAGAAGAGAGATGGGTCTGAAGTCTGGAATTATTTAATTTGTGAAGCCACAAATGGAGTTCACATAGACATAATTTTGATGTAGGCCTATATGATGTAATTAGAACACATTACTAAAGTCATTGTAGAGTAATTGTAATGACTATATATTATGCTTATCTACAAACTCTTAGAACTATTATTATTATTATTATTATTATTTTCATTCCACAGTAATGACGTCATCTGGTTCAAGGAAGGAGTACGCAAAGCAGTGTATTTTGGACATACTAATTGGAAATATGAGAGAGAGAGAGAGAGAGAGAGAGAGAGAGAGAGAGAGAGAGAGAGAGAGAGAGAGAGAGAGAGAGAGAGAGAGAGAGAGAGAGAGAGAGAGAGAGAGAGAGAGAGAGAGAGAGAGAGAGAGAGAGAGAGAGAGAGAGAGAGAGTTCGAACTCGAACTCGACATTTTTAATGAGGATAAACTGAGTAAGCAGAAATAACAGCTTATTTTCATCAGGTCCTCTAAAATAATAACATATGAAGTGAATAAATAAATAAATAAATTACAAAATAAACTCAAATGGTTCAAAAGTAAACAATGTAACAATCAAATGTAACAAATCCAAAGAACAAGGACAACATCATCATATAGTAAAAAGCCAACTGTCCGTGTGTGTCTGTGTGTGTGTGTCTCAAACACGAAACGGGCCTTATAACTCCGCCGTTTTTCGACCGAATCGCTTCAAATTTGCTGTGAGCCCTAACGGGGCGATGGCAACGGCAACCGAGGCGGCCGTATCATTTGCGCGGTTTTGCAAATGCGCGAAATGCGCATCTGCCATCCTCTCGGCACCCGTATCTCTGGCGTTTCTGGGCCGATTGCCTTAGAATTTGGCAGGAAGATGACCGGGGCCGGGGACTATCCGTGTGCCAAACCGGAAGCGAGTTGGTTCAGAAACGCGCGCTAGACGCTGCTTCACCTTTTCATGAATAACTCCGCCGTTTCTTAACTGGATCGCCTGAAATTGGCTGTCAGGCTTGCTATGACACGGGCAAAGCATGGCAGGAAATTTGAACAGCATCGGTTCATAAATGCGCGCGATATGCACCAATTTACAGTTTAGCTCACTAGGCGAAACGACATCTGTCCAAACGTGCTGTTATTAAAGGGGGGGGGGGGGGACTGCTGTGGGCATGAGACCATGGTTCACAGGTGCTGGGGTGACGAGTAGGTCAGCCAGCTGGTTATGGGTGGGGTAGGGGGTGGGTGGGTGGAGTAGGGGGTGGGTGGGTGGGTGGAGGGATGGTGGGGGGGGGGGGGGGCAGTAGAGATTACAAGGGGATGACACTACACGTATCTGTATTATTAAAAAATCGGGACTTTACTGGTTTGGCACTGCCTCCGGGCATTGCCTCCAGTATTGTTCCCACAATCTTTGTATTTACAAATGCCCAACATGCCGAAAGGCCGAACTAAGTTGGCTTTCAGTTCTTTTTTCTGTTTTTGTCCTTTGCCAATCTACGATCGCAAAGGAGTAAGTTTTCGTTCAGGTTTGTTTCCTTTTTTTGTTTGTTTGTTGTTCTTTTCTATCTGTCCTAACGATCTCCCGAACCGCTTGATCGAATCACTTCAAATTTTGTGTGATGGTGTGTCCCTATGAGAGGAAGGCATCCGCACAAAACTTTTCGCCGCTCTGACCTTGACCTTGGCGTATGACCTTGAAAACCCCAAATCGTTAAGGGGCCATAACTTCCACACTGCAGGTCCTGGAATCATGAAACTTGGCATGGAGGTACTTTCGCTTATGACCGTTCTGATGATGGTGTACCGATGAAGGTCAACGTCAAGGTCAGGGAGATCGGTATGCCTTGAAAGTGGTATGGGTCTAAAAATTGGGGTTTTCTGCCCCACGCATTTCTTCCGAACCACTTCACCGAATCGTTTCCAATTTTGTGTGGTGGCGTGTCACCATGAGAGGAAGGCGTCTGCGCATAAATTATCGCAGTCATGACCTTCACCTTGGCGCATGACCTTCACAACCTAAAATCTTTAAGGGGCTGTAACGTCCACACCGTTGGTCTTAGGGACTTCAATCTTGGCATGTAGGTACTTTGGCATATCTTTGTTCTGATCATTGGATACTGATCAAGGTCAAGGTCAAGGTCATGGAGATCGGTAGGCCTTGAACGTGGTAGGGGTCTACAAATTGGGTTTTCAGCCACAAAAGTAAAAATATAATATTTTGCGGCCACAGCGAAACTGGTACTCAGCGTTACCGGTACTTGGCGTTACCTATACTAGGCGTTACCAGTACGGGGCGTTGCGCTAGTGAAATATATATCAACATTCTCACAATTCCTTTCACACACATAAATCATAGTTAGACAAGTAATCAATTGACAATTTTACAATATCAGATAACAGGAGCATAAGCTACAGACATGCGCATTTACTAGAATTATAACATGCACAATACATCACATAAATTACGGAGAGAGAGAGAGAGAGAGAGAGAGAGAGAGAGAGAGAGAGAGAGAGAGAGAGAGAGAGAGAGAGAGAGAGAGAGAGAGAGAGAGAGAGAGAGAGAGAGAGAGAGAGATAAGCAAGAGAGAGAGAAAGCTAAATAATATATGAGAGAGAGAGAGAGAGAGAGAGAGAGAGAGAGAGAGAGAGAGAGAGAGAGAGAGAGAGAGAGAGAGAGAGAGAGAGAGAGAGAGAGAGAGAGAGAGAGAGAGAGAGAGAACGAAAACGAAAACGAAATTTTATTTAACCAGGGAACATGAGATAAGCAAGTTACATGCTTTTTTCCACCCAGCCCTGGTGAAAAATAAAGTAAATCAAACAAGAAAGCTAAATAATATATGTACATGCAGGAATGAGAAGAAAAGGGAGGGAGGATGGGGGAAAGAGGCACAGAGGGGGATAAGGATGGGGAAATTTTGGAATTTAAAGTACAGGAAAAAAGAAAAGAAAAAAAAGTCACATCATGCAAACATAGAGAGAGAGAGAGAGAGAGAGAGAGCAGCATTACGTAAAAACACATTGATGCGGAGCTCATTCGGAATGTTTCCCTAATTACCTTGGCAGGCACAAACCTTCTTACATGTCACATCCCAGCTTTTGAACATTTGGCTGGTTCCTCTCTGTCTGTCTGTCTGTCTCAGTGTGTGTGTGTGTGTGTGTGTGTGTGTCAAGTCAAGTCAAGTCAAGTCAAAATCATCTTTATTGAGGGTTAAAGATGTGTGTGTGTGTGTGTGTGTGTGTGTGTGTGTGTGTGTGTGTGTGTGTGTGTGTGTGTGTGTGTGTGTGTGTGTGTGTGTGTGTGTGTGTGTGTGTGTGTGTGTGTGTGTGTGTGTGTGAGAGAGAGAGAGAGAGAGAGAGAGAGAGAGAGAGAGAGAGAGAGAGAGAGAGAGAGAGAGAGAGAGAGAGAGAGAGAGAGAGAGAGAGAGAGAGAGGGAGAGAGAGAACACTGAAAGATTTTAATTGCACATCGGCCATTAGCCACAATACAATGAAATGGACTGGTTGGGGGAGGTGAAAAATAATCGAAGGCATAAAACCTGCAACAAAAAGATAATAAACAAACCATATGACCATCAAACATAAGTGATGAATGAATTATGAAATATTAAAGTAATCAATGCGTTTACATTACAACAAGAACGACAATACTAATTTTACGCAGAATATACTTAAAAAGTCAAGTTTCGATTTACTATATGTAGTGATAAAGAACAAAATACAGTCCATGTATTTATAATATTCCTCTTTGCCTTCTATTCATAGCATGAAACACATATATGAAGACTTTATATATGTGATAATCATCATCTGCTTTCAAAAGGACTTGAATAATCAAATAGTTAATATCTTTAAGAAACTTGTTTCTGAGATCTTGAAACTGAGGACATTTCAATAGAAAATGTAGTTCATTTTCAATTTGATTACTACAAGATGGACACGTCTTTTCTTTATCGACTGTACTATAACGATGGACATTGTTGTTTAGAGGCAGAACATTGAATCGTAATTGAGTTATAGCAACACGAAAACAATATGAGCTTATATTGGAGATATATCTATCTTTTTCAAAAATAATCTTGAAATCTCTATATAAGTTTCATATCTTTGTCGGTCTCTGATGGTGCCAGACCATTCCTGGATAAACATGTCGATAAGTCGCTGTTTACTTATATTTAGAAAAGTCTTTACATCACCTACCCCTTGCTGTAACCAAACAAAGTTAAAGCCTGTCATACACAGAATCTCTCTAATCTTAGAAACCCAACATTGCTTACCAGATCTATCTAATTCTAACAACATCAAATACGCTTTGCATGGCAATCTACCAACATCCATTTGAAGTAATCTAAACCAGAATCGCAAAGAAGCAACACTAGAATTAACGTAAATCCCCATACACCATTTTGTTAGGAGTTTTGGAGAGAGAGAGAGAGAGAGAGAGAGAGAGAGAGAGAGAGAGAGAGAGAGAGAGAGAGAGAGAGAGAGAGAGAGCACAGAACTCAGAAATGTTTTAATGATTTAGGCCCACAGCCCCTATCATGACATGGCAAGAATAACATGACAAATAATCAAATGAATAAACAATCCATGAATACAAATACAATAAATACATAAATGCTACTTCAAGACATACACATTAGCATAACTACATAAAGAGAGAGAGAGAGAGAGAGAGAGAGAGAGAGAGAGAGAGAGAGAGAGAGAGAGAGAGAGAGAGAGAGAGAGAGAGAGAGAGAGAGAGAGAGAGAGAGAGAACTTGAAAACTTTGAAAACTTGAAAACTTGAACTTTATTTTTCAAGAATAAAGATTTTAGGCAACGCCTAGTCTTCCAATCTGTCCTTGACACAGAGAGAGAGAGAGAGAGAGAGAGAGAGAGAGAGAGAGAGAGAGAGAGAGAGAGAGAGAGAGAGAGAGAGAGAGAGAGAGAGAGAGAGAGAGAGAGAGAGAGAGAGAGAGAGAGAGAGAGAGAGAGAGAGAGAGAGAGAGAGAGAGAGAGAGAGAGAGAGAGAGAGAGAGAGAGAGAGAGAGAGAGAGAGAGAGAGAGAGAGAGAGTAATCAGATTTTGAGTACGAAATGTTTGCATTATCATTGACTTTTTAAAAAAAAAATGTTTTAATATTATGCCGGTATGTTATATCGTTCATTACTTAAACAACACGCATCGCAGCGCAGATAAGAATGAAATTTTGGTCTTTGCGTCCTCTGGACCTGGGAAGGCACATATGGGACATTTCGCAGCGCAGATAGCTCTCCTGCAAAGTCTATCAGCAACAATACACTTTGTAACCAAAAACAAATTATAAAATAAAAGTTAACATTTTCTGGTAAAATTGCAAACTAATTGATGAAAACTACGTACAATGCCCGTGCACCGATTCCTGTACATCTGCATTTTAAATCCCACAACCTCCCACCCCACCCCCCACCCCACCCCTTGATTTTCTTTTTCATTTTTAATCCACGTTTATCTGCCTACTTTAGGCCTACACCGCTCTTGACATTACTGTCCGATTGGACGCTAACCTCATCACCATTCTTCTTCTTCTTTCTTAGCAGTATGTGATGGTGATGTGAAAACCAGACATAAGTCGCTCGGAATGATGTTTTTGAGCAAAAGCTAAAAATAGTGACAATAGACGATTTTCGGAGAGAGAAAAAACCTAGGGGAGAGCACTTCGTGAAAATTAGATTTGCTTTACCTTCATTACTCGGTCAAATACCATAGCAACAATGCAACAATGGCGTCGAAGCTTGAAACCGCAGGATGCGAGTCAGCGACTTGCAAATATTTTTTTAAAGAAAAATTAGGGGTGGCCAGTAGCCACAAACTGATAAAACTTGCAAAATGTGACGTAAAAATATAAATGACAACACACGAGTCGATAGGCTACGAGAGCTGAAGGTAGAGTGACTTCCCCTGGTTGACCGATTGAATTAGGCAATATCACTCCCAAACACCATGAAATTACTCCCCTTAATCATTTCCGAACAATTCCTATTAACAACCCCCCAAAATACCCATTTTATATTTATATTTGTTTCGATTTCCATGTATTCTATCTGTATCCACAACACCAAAGACAAGTTTGAATGATTTCTTTATTATTTTATTTGATTCATTGTTTTCTGTATCAAGTAAATACAAACAAAGAGGCAAAATTATGTCTTCTATGTCCGATTTCTGCAAATGATCTATCTCGAATGTCAAACTTGAAATAGCTGTAAAATAGAGACTAAACAAGACAACTCGCGATTCTCTTTTCTGCCGTATTGGCTAAGAAGCCTTGCTTCATCTTCAGTGTACAACAAAACAAAATCTCAACTTATGCCAAAATTCCATTATGTCTGGTTTTCCCACGCACTAGTACACATCCTTCTTCCTTATTATACTGTATATATATATCTACCCCGTCATCCATCACAT
>CM065683.1:60943307-60965807 GCA_017654935.2 Phymorhynchus buccinoides | reverse complement strand
ATGTTTAATATCTTCCATTTTCAATTTCAGTGTGCCTGGGGTGGACTAGAAACAACCGGTACTGCATTTACAATGAGGAACAAGAACAGATATTTTATGTTTATGAAGGTAAGTTTGAAACAGTACAATTGGAGATTAAGTAATTTCAAAAGCATAGCTATGTTATTATACTAATTAAATAGTTTGAAATGCTCACTTCCTCTCTACACTCCAGTGATCACACATTGATTGGTATTTATCAATAAAATACTGATTGCAAAACCAAAATTCTGCTAAAATTGCTCTGATCTGTCAGTCCCAGAAACATACGTTTTTGCTAGGACTGATACATGGTTTTAAAGACCCCCCACATCACGTGTCACATTCCCTCTTATGCAAGGAAGATTTCTTAAGATTTCTTACCAGTTATAAGAGGGAAAACACGTAAAAAACGTGATTTTGACACGTGACGTGGTGGGTCTTTAAACAGGGGCTTTGATATTGTGAGTTATTTCTGTGGGTTTTGCTGGCTTTTGTTTCCCTGGGACTGGTCTTGGTAAGTGGTTGCAGGGGGAATTGTCGCCGGCACATGGGACCGGTCCTCAAAATTTGAAGTATGCTCACTGCACATTGAAAGTCATTGTGGAATGTACACACTGCATACTAGTGTACCCCCCCCCCCCCCACACACACACACACACACCACTCCATTTTTTATCACTGATGTAAAATTATCTATGGACACATATTGAGCTGAGGACATATGCGCATCAAACTTAATGAACACTGGCCAGTGTTGCTGTCTATTCAGCTGTTTGTTGCTGTCTGTTCAGCTGTTTGTTGTCTGTTCAGCCTCGGTGTGCTTCCACCGGCAGCTGACAGGAGCACTGAGGGCCCTGCATGGTTCTGAAGGCCTCGCTGTGTGACGCCGACCATGATGACACTGTTTGTTGCTGTCTGTTCAGCTGTTTGTTGCTGTCTGTTCAGCCTCGCTGTGTGACGCCAACCAGGATGACACTGTTTGTTGCTGTCTGTTCAGCTGTTTGTTGCTGTCTGTTCAGCCTCGCTGTGTGACGCCGACCAGGATGACACTGTTGCTGTCTGTTCAGCTGTTTGTTGCTGTCTGTTCAGCTGTTTGTTGCTCTGTTCAGCCTAGCTGTGTGATGCCGACCATGATGACACTGTTTGTTGCTGTCTGTTCAGCTGTTTGTTGCTGTCTGTTCAGCTGTTTGTTGCTGTCTGTTCAGCCTCGCTGTGTGATGCCGACCATGATGACACTGTTTGTTGCTGTCTGTTCAGCTGTTTGTTGCTGTCTGTTCAACTGTTTGTTGCTGTCTGTTCAACTGTTTGTTGCTGTCTGTTCAGCTGTTTGTTGCTGTCTGTTCAGCTGTTTGTTGCTGTCTGTTCAGCTGTTTGTTGCTGTCTGTTCAGCCTCGCTGTGTGATGCCGACCATGATGACACTGTTTGTTGCTGTCTGTTCAGCTGTTTGTTGCTGTCTGTTCAACTGTTTGTTGCTGTCTGTTCAACTGTTTGTTGCTGTCTGTTCAGCTGTTTGTTGCTGTCTGTTCAGCTGTTTGTTGCTGTCTGTTCAGCTGTTTGTTGCTGTCTGTTCAGCCTCGGTGTGCTTCCACCGGCAGCTGACAGGAGCGCTGAGGGCCCTGGTGCTGAAGGCCTCGCTGTGCGACACCGACCAGGATGAGGTGATGGTGCTGCGGCGCCCCGGGGCCTGCTCCTCCCGCCTGTGCTGGGCCTGCTGCCACCTGCAGCGCATGGACATCCTCCTGCCCTCCTCCGGCACCCTGCTGGCCACCCTGCAGGAAGTGTGAGTCGTGTATGCCGGGATGGTGTATGCTGTGTGAGTCGTGTATGCAGGGATGGTGTATGCCGTGTGAGTCCTGTATGCCGTGATGTTTTGACAGTGTGATGTAGGTGAAATTACTAACCTTAAATCGTGACACAGTGGAATCTCCCTTTTGGCACCTGGAAAAGTCATCCAAAAATCAGGTCTTAAGTGGGAGAGAGCTGTGCTGTGTAGGTGAGGTAATTTTAATACTTACAAAGAAGTGCAATGTCTCAGAGAAGTACCGTAGTTTTCGGACTATAAGGCGATACTTTTTTTTTACCAGACTCAGACCCCTGCGCCTTATAATATGACTAATGAAATAGTAAGAAAATATAGTAAAACAAATCTGAAATTTGGTTAAAATTTGGGGGGTGCGCCTTATGCAAAGGTGCGAAAAATACGGTAGGTCTTAAGTGGGAGGGGTCTTCTAAGGGGGTGGGGTATCTTATAAGGCAGATTCCACTATATCTCTGTCCTGCTGGCCACACTAAAGAAAGTGTCATCCATTCGTGTCATCCATTCCACCGGCACACACGGCCTACTCGTACCGAATAGTGGAATGGGCTTTAACTTGCGCGCAAGATCTTTTGCGTGCATTCGCACATGGGACCTCGGTTTTAGGTCTCATCCGAAGGACCAGGAAATAGGAGAAAAGTATCTTTCCCAAGGTCCCAAGGATACAACCCCGTGACCAGCTGGGTTCGAACCAGCACACTCGCAAACCCGTTGGATTACGAGCGGCGACTTTATCCAACCAGCCACAGCACCTTTGGTGTTCTACTTTTTGTGTTCCTATTAACCCTTATGCTCCCCTTGGACTGCTGGTCTCGGTTTCTGCGACTTGAACAAACCCGGGTGTAGCTGCAAATTGGGATTCGGAACAAGCGGCGTGGGAGCAACGCCACTGCACTGTACAGCCCAGAAGATGGGACAGCAAAAAGAAAACAACAACAAAAAACCACCTTACGCTGCCAGATTAACCCTTATGCTGCCAGCCACTTTTCATCCAAAAAATACCATTAAGCTTAACTGGGTAGAAAAACAACAACTGCAATATTGGGAATTCCTTTGTGAAATATAGCATTAGCTAGGCCTTTCCTTACCTCCCAAAGTTAAGAAAATAGGATATTTGGATAACAGGCCCTGATTTTATGCTTTTTATTGACGTGGGTGTTAAACCATTGTGGTGCATAAACACGACATTGGTGGTGAAAGGGTTAAAATGCTCCCGTATCCTTCCTTGTTGCAGTGGTGTTGAGTTTAACTCATTCGCATCGCAACGATTTTGAATTATTAAAAAAACTCACAAATCACTCCAGCCATGCACACAAACAAAACGTACATAAACAAAAGGAGAGGTAAAAGAAGATTACGTGTTTTTACTTCAGGTTTAGACATAGGGAAGTGGTTGATCCAACTTTTTTTATATATAGACTTTATATAGACTTGTATAAAAAAAACTACACCGATTGGTTACCCCACAACAAACCACTACAAAAGCAAAGTCAGAGGCAAAATTGTGGTCTAAGGGAGCGAAGCGAGTTTAGAAGTGATCAAGGTATGGTGTGCATACAGATTTACTTCACTTGAAGCAAATGCATCAAACTGACAGCTGTCTATTAATTCTGGACATATATGGCCGGAACGACTTGAATGAGTTAATAACTTCCCTTGGAGCTGGTCAATATTAGTATTATTACAACTACCTCACAGATGTATCCAGCCAACTACAGTCAGCATTGATGCTGCAAACCCAGGCACCATCAAACTGTTGTCTGTGCGTTTGCACAACCGTTAATTTAATTATTTGGTTCCAATGGCCACATTCTTGGAATACACAAAGACCTGTCTGAAACTGGAAGGAATAAAAACAGCAACACCGTTGTAAAAGACGAGCAGTATTTCGGTTTATTTTTAAAACCTTTTACGAGCTAAAACGTGGACCACAAAAGACCTATATCAGGATTGCCACCTACTTTAAGTGTAAGTTTAGTTCTGACAGAATCTGAACGGGAAAGAGTTGAAATGATAGAAATATAAAGTGCTAGAGGTTTGGGAGGAGGGGGAAAGGAGGTGATGCTATTTTGGAAAGTTGAAGGTATGAGGTGGGAGGGTTTAGAAGCATGGAGGACAAGGAAAAG
The DNA here is from genome assembly GCA_017654935.2 of Phymorhynchus buccinoides. NCBI lineage: Eukaryota > Metazoa > Mollusca > Gastropoda > Neogastropoda > Raphitomidae > Phymorhynchus > Phymorhynchus buccinoides. The sequence continues at coordinate 60,961,843 of CM065683.1, read as the reverse complement.
GGGTCATGAAGCAAAGCATGGAATCATGGAACCACACTTAAATTTTAACCCTTTCACCGCCAAAGTCGCATTTTAGCACCACAGTGATTTAACACCTATGTCACTAAAAGGCATCAAATTGGGGTCTAGTATCCAAAGACCCTATTGTCTTAGTTTTGGGAAGTGAGGATAGACCTTATTTTATATACGTCACAGAACAATCCCCAATATACTGCAGACGGATTTTGTTCTCTACCCAGGTAAAGTTGATTGAATTTTTGGCTGAAATATGGCTGGCGGTGAAAGGGTTAAAGAGCATTTAGAAAGGGGTGGGGGAAGGATGAGATTGTTGAATACATAGTGTGCATATTTTGTTTTGATGTGTGTGTGGGGGGGTGGGGGTGGGGACATTGAAAAGATGAAACTTAATAATGAAAATACAGATATCCAGCTTTTTTTGTCCCCCCTCCCCCCCAACTTCAGAGTATGTTTAAGCGCAGCATCGGTGCACATGTTTGTTATGTGCATGTTCCACAAGCCTTTCTTCCTAAAGGAACAAGAATTGATGTGCGTTCAAAATGTTACGCTTTTGTTGGATGAGGAAAGGAGTCTGTGTTCATATTCTCATTTACATTGTAAATTATACAAATGATTTTCTCAGGATTATAATTGTGAGTTTGTGAATTTAGAATATTTGCACATATATAATATATAATAATAAAAATAATAATGACCATTTTTATAGCGCTTTTTCTCCTTACGGGGCTCTAAGCGCTTCACAAAGAAGTTAAAAAGGTGAGCAAAAACACAAAAAAACCCACATATACGACCCGTAACCTGTGTGCCTGGGCAGATGGAGTTGCTGTATCCCTGAGTATCGTCTGATGGATGCTAATGGAGAAGCGCTTTGGAGGGTGAAGGGGGGAGCATGCCACTGCCGCTGTTGCTGCATGCTTTGTTTTCAGGTACGTTCAGCACATGGGGCAATCAAATATCTGTGTACTTTGAGAGATTTTCACTACAGTGTATTTTCTTAACATAAAGATTATCATCACACTTGTTGGGTTTTTTTAGCTGCGTGTCCGTAAATATGTGCTGTTGGTTTGTGAAATTAGATTGTGTTGTGTTTGTTTGCCTGTCAGGCATGACCTCAGCCCACAGTCTGTGCTGCTAGATTGAGAAGCAGGTGTATCAGCCCCTAGATTAATTAACGCTTACCCACCTCTTACCCACCTGATTGTGTTGATGGTGATAATGATTACTGCCAAGTTTAGGAAATCTGTAATATTGAAAAGTGAACCCTTTTAACCCTTTCACCGCCAGCCATATTTCAGCCAAAAAATTCGATTAAATTTACCTGGGTAGAGAACAAAATCCATCTGCACCATTGGGGATTCTTCTGTGACATCATTATATAAAATAAGGTCTATCCTTACTTCCCAAAACTAAGACAACAGGGTATTTAGATAATAGACCCCAATTTGATGCCTTTTAGTGACATAGGTGTTAAATCACTGTGGTGCTAAAATGCGACTTTGGCGGTGAAAGGGTTAAAGCGCTCCTTCTTTCCTACTCTTTTTTTAATGATTACTGTATTTTTCAGATATAAGGCGCTAAATACATTTTTTCCCCTGACTAAGACCCCTGTGCTTTATAATAATCCTTCTAACCACCTTTTTTCCTTTGTATTTTTCAGACTATAAGGAGCTAATACTATCTTCCCCCAGACTAAGACCCCTGTGCTTTATAATAATCCTTCTAACCACCTTTTTTCCTGCATATTTTTTGGACTATAAGACGCTAATACTTTCCCCCCCAGACTAAGACCCCTGTGCTTTATAATAATTCTTCTAACCACCTGTTTTCTGGAATATTTTTCGGACTATAAGGCGCTCAGGGCTCCCAATCGTCCCGCAAAACAAGGGGTCCCAGGGACTCTTTCACTTACATTATAGAGGGTCCTAGAGATGGGATAGAGGGTCCCAGTGGCATAGCGAATGCTAAAAAGAATGTTTCTAGTGCATCCCTTGGACCCCCTGCACATTCTTTTAGAGGGTCCTATAGAATTTTAGTGCTTCATAGACCCCCAAATGTGACAACACGTTTATTCCTCCCTCGAAAATTGTGCCCATGATCATTATCAAAGTGTTATTCAGGGCCTGTATTCATGTTGAGATAGCATGAGACTTAGCATGATGCTAACTTAGAAGCTCTTCCGATGTCCTATAGGATTTAATAGGACTTTTGGAAGAGCTTCTAAGTTAGCATCATGCTAAGTCTCATGCTATCTCAACGTGAATACAGGCCCTGGTCCATTTCTCTGTGTTGCCATTTTGACGCACAGCTCATTCCCTTCCTTTGATTGCTTACCGGTGTTTTGTTTCTACTAGTATGTCTTGCTTTTGCCATGCTCTTCATTTCTTTGTTGTTTTGTTTCTACTAGTATGTCTTGCTTTTGCCATGCTCGTCATTTCTTTGTTGTTTTGTTTCCCTGCTGCGCAGTTTCTCAACCTCGCTGGAGAAGAAATTGCGAGCGTCACAAGAAGTTGCCAGGGGTGTAAAGAAATCTGTGGTGCTGCCAATAAATTCACTGTTCAATGTGAGTTGGAGTTTTCTATGTATTGTTTTTGTTTGTGGCTCAAGCCACAAACCTATAACTCACTTTGTCGGTCGGTCGATCTGTCTGTCTGTCGGTCGGTCGGTCCAAAATTGTCGCACATTTTGACAAAATTGTCGCACTTCAAATCGAGGCTACGCTTCAAATTGAGGCCGCTCTTTAAAATGATGTATTTTAAAAGCGTACAAAATAATAAACATCCGTAATACAGACACTACAACAGACACGACGAGTATGCGGTGCTTCTTTCGATGAGTATAAGTAGGATACATAGTTTTAAATGTTTTCCAAAAGATATAAAAAGTTACGAAATAGTGCAGAGATAACATTCTGGTTTACAGATTAAAATTATTGAAAAGCCAGGGAAGGTGACTCATGATTGGAGTGGTAAAAATAGACCGCGTGCCACAAACTATTGCGATTTCGCGCTTGTTTAATTACATTTTAACAGAAAATAAAGCAACCCCCAAAAAGAATAACAATGGAGACAAGTAGATAAACAAAGGCATTATAATGATATACATACACACATACACAGCTATAGTTGCAAGCTCTTGCAAACACACCTGCTTATAAGAACACATGCATGCAAACAAATTAAAACAACCCACACATAAACACACACGCACACACACACACAGTGACACACTCACACACAGCCTTCGTTAGAGCTTCATTCAAGAAACCTTTTTTTTCATGCACACATCTTACCTCTGATTAATTATGTATCCATAAAATAATCTAAAATGACTTACTCGTTTACACAAAAGAGCTTTAAAGCTCATTCTACTTAAATCTACCAGCTTCACCGTAAATAAGCAACTAAACATCCTTCCATTTAAAGACATACTTTTCTTTGACACATGCCTGTGTATGTGTAATGTCGTAAATCGATCAGCCCCTAAGAAAATGATACGCTCCTTTACAATCAATGAAAGTCGACACACTCGTAAGCTTTCATAACCAAAACCCTGTAATGATCTGTTAAAGTCGAGCTTGACATACTCTGGAGGACACTCATGGAACAACTTGCCATCATTCTTGAAATTATGTCCATCCAACCCAGTTTCTAAAAAGACCTTGAAGAAGTTCTTGATTTCTCAATTTGTAAATTGTTATATAGTTATGATGTATGTATGTATTGCATGTTCATATGTTAATGTGTTTGGAATATCTGTTTCTTTTCTTTCTCCTTTTTTTCCTCTCAATTAGTGTGTGTGCGCGTGTGCATGTGTGCGTGCGTGTGTGTGTTTTTCTCTTTCCACATCCCCCTTCTCTCTCTCTCTCTCTCTCTCTCTCTCTCTCTCTCTCTCTCTCTCTCTCTCTCTCTCTCTCTCTCTCTCTCTCTCTCTCTCTCTCTCTCTCTCTCTCTCTCCCTCTCTCTCTCTCTCTCTCTCTCTCTCTCTCTCTCTCTCTCTCTCTCTCTCTCTCTCTCTCTCTCTCTCTCTCTCTCTCTCTCTCTCTCTCTCTCTCTCTCTCTCTCTCTCTCTCTCTCTCTCTCTCTCTCTCTCACACACACACACACACAAACACACACACACACACACACACACACACACACACACACACACACACACACACACACACACACACACACACATACTCACTCTCTCTCCTGTTTGATTGTTTTTTTCTCTCCAAATTTATCCTCATACTTGTTCATGAACGTTCTCTATGTTTTGTGTTTCTGTGGTTATATGTTGTTTTTTTCATAGATTTTTTATGAATTGATATTTGTGCTTTTTGTTCTGAGGACAGGATCATGAGGATGAAAAAAAGCTTTGTCAGCTTTCTCATTAACCCTCAATAAAGACACACACTAATGCACCCACACATATTGACACTTTAGAACACACACGCATGCATGCACTCACACGCATACACACACACACATACACACACACAATCTATATGCACCACTACACTCACACCTCATTATTCATCATTCAGAAAACCGTAATTTGAGGAATAAAGGGGGGAAAAGTACACTATGAAGAACAAACAATACAGCTTTTTGGTTTAAAAAACAAAAGAACTGGATGAAAGGAAATAAAATGGAAATCAAATCAAGTGACATTCAAAGGAATCCTCGCCTCCCATTGCCAGCCTTTAATGGGAGATAACAACATGCATGATGGAGAGATTAATGCCTCTTCATCACCCAGGTAGCCTCCCTTACATGGACTGATCGCTTGTCTTTGCCTGCATGGTTTTTACTGCCGCTTGCTGCCATTCCTCACGCTTTCAACTCCGCTGGGAATGGGCTGCGGATATCATTGATATTTCCCCCCCGGATCCAGGAAGCTTTGTTGTTAGATTAGCTCCCCCTTAGAAACTGCTTGACTGGTTTTTTTCTTCCTCTGGCTCTTCGTTCTTTAATTGGTAGAGGAGCCCATTTCGCTCGATCGTAATGCCGATTTGGTGCGCACTGGATATTGTTGATATTTCTCTAATGGGGTGGGTGGGGTGGTGGTGGAAGCAGTGGACGGAGAATATCCAGGGCATAAAAGAGAAACTTGAAAAACCGATAGAAACAAGGAGTTGAGAGTGATAGAGAGGGGTGGATGGAGAGAAGAGAAAAGGGCGTTGAACGTAAAGATGCCTTTTTACCTGCAGCGGCCAGTGCGGTTTGATTGTGATCTGGTAAATGGCAAGGTGTGCGTGGCACTGTCGATAAACTTATCGATTGTGACGCTTTCTCTTTGTCAAACCGACGGATGCAGTTCTCCATAACCGCATTGCACTTTACTTATAGTTGTGCACGAGATTTTACCAACTGCTTTGTCCTTTTGTTCCTTTCAAATGTAAGTGAGGATATTCTCTCTTCCTGTCTATTGAAATGTTTGCGCATGAGCACATGCACACACACATATTACACAGACATGAGCACATGCACACACACATATTACACAGACATGAGCACATGCACACACACATATTACACAGACATGAGCACATGCACACACACATATTACACAGACATGAGCACATGCACACACACATATTACACAGACATGAGCACATGCACACACACATATTGCACAGACATGAGCACATGCACACACACATATTGCACAGACATGAGCACATGCACACACACATATTGCACAGACATGAGCACATGCACACACATATTACACAGACATGAGCACATGCACACACACACATTGCTCAGACATGAGCACATGCACACACACATATTACACAGACATGAGCACATGCACACACACATATTGCACAGACATGAGCACATGCACACACACATATTACACAGACATGAGCACATGCACACACACATATTACACAGACATGAGCACATGCACACACACATATTACACAGACATGAGCACATGCACACACACATATTACACAGACATGAGCACATGCACACACACATATTACACAGACATGAGCACATGCACACACACATATTACACAGACATGAGCACATGCACACACACATATTACACAGACATGAGCACATGCACACACACATATTGCACAGACATGAGCACATGCACACACACATATTGCACAGACATGAGCACATGCACACACACATATTGCACAGACATGAGCACATGCACACACACATATTGCACAGACATGAGCACATGCACACACACATATTACACAGACATGAGCACATGCACACACACATATTGCACAGACATGAACACATGCACACACATATTACACAGACATGAACACATGCACACACACATATTACACAGACATGAGCACATGCACACACATATTACACAGACATGAGCACATGCACACACATATTACACAGACATGAGCACATGCACACACACATATTGCACAGACATGAGCACATGCACACACACACATTGCTCAGACATGAGCACATGCACACACACATATTACACAGACATGAGCACATGCATGCACGCATGCATTCACACACACATTTACACACACACACACACACACTTTTACACACACACATACACACACACACACACACACACATTACACACATGCCCCGCCCCCTCCCCCCCACTTAATTCACACATGCCACACACATATACCACTCACACGCGTGTATAAATGCACACATACTGATATAAGTTTATATGCAGAGACACAGTTTTGAAAGTTCTGGCCTGGTGTTTAATTAATTGATGGGTGTTAGTTTTTGTGGGGTCTGGATACAAGTGCTATCTTTTCCCAAAATACATAGCAACAAGAACAAGGGGCATAAGCCTGCAATCACTCGCTCAGTGTGTGTGGTGTGAAATGAAAATATTGTTAATGGATACAACAAAAGAACCAAAAAAAGATGTTCCACATAATTCTTCACAATCTTGTCATTCTAATGCTATTATGCTTTTCGCTATGGCCTAGACCAAACCTTGCATTTCTATTTTTTACATCACAAAGACGACATCAATTCTTTATGATGTCATAACCATGACTTGCTGTAGGCTTACATAGAGGAATTGAAATAGCATAACCTTTTGTACCCATGAATTTAAAATAAATCCCTCAAGCTAAAATAAAAACTTATTTCCAACCACTTTGTTCTAGTGACTTTTAAATAAAAGCAGACATAATGTGATTTTTATCATCGTGCAAAAATGTGGTTGTGTTTTTGTAGTTTGTGAGAAAATTGATGTGTTAAAGTTTTTAATGAGACGGTGACCACACACGCACACACGCACGCACAACGCACACACGCACACACACACACACACACACACACACACACACACACAGTGACACACACACACACAGTGACACACACACACACACACATACACACACACACACACACACACACACACACACACACACACACACACACACACACACACAGTGACACACACACACACACACACACACACACACACACACACACACACACACACACACACACACACACACACAATTTAAATTTTAAAAAAATTCAGTACATGTATAGACGAGACTTTGCTTGTCAAAAATGGAAGACTACTACCTCATATTATATAATTTTGTTTTTGAGTGGAGATTGAGGGAAAGGAATGGTGATGGGCTAGATGAGAGAATGGCTCTGAAACACTGAAAACTCATTTTTGGTCGTTAGAATTGATAATAATAACAATAATAATCTGTTGTTGCCGCCCATAAGCGAATTTGAATTGTAGGTGTGTGGTGTGTGATAGCTTTGTTTGCAAGCATTTGAAAGTTCTTAAAGGCACAGCCGGACTATAAAAGAGGGGAGGCGCTGAGCAATCGCCGCATATTATGAATGTGGCAGTACCATAGCCAATGAGGTTTAGCCGAGGCGTGGTTACCGCTACACCTATCTATATTGTTAAAAACTCGGGACTTTACTGGTGTTGCACTGCCTCCGGGCATTGCAGCCAGTATTGTTCCCACCATCTTTGTATTTACAAATGTCCCGTATGTGTCTATGACCGAGAGGACGTAAAACATCATTTTCATCAGCAATCGCCGCATTTGAATCGCGAGGCAGAGGTTTTCTGGCAAGAACGACCTGATCCCTGGGATCGGTTGTTTTCCTTTTAAGAGAGCCTGTGTGGGGGTGGGGGTGTGGTGGGGGAGTATGTATGTACTCGTTCATGTGCCATTTGTACTCGTACAAAAGGATAAGTAGCTTGCACAGTTTTGCCGTTTCCCCGGATAATTGTAACTGCATGGTGTGAGCATGTGCGTATGTACACATTTAGACACATGAACTAGTACATACATGTATACACCACCCCCTCCACCACCCCCACACACACACACAGGCTCTCTTAAAGACCCCCACGTCACGTGTCACATTCCCTCTTATGCTAGGAAGATGTCTTAGGATTTCGTACCAGCTATAAGAGGGAAAACACATGACAAACATTATTTTGACACGTGACGTGGTGGGTCTTTATAAGAACTTTAAAATGCTTGGCGACAAAGCAATCACACACCACCCATGCACGCACACATATTCTGACTCTCTTTCTTCCCTTGCCTCTCCATCTTTCTCTATGTCCATATACAGTGGAACCCCCCTCAAACAATTCATCCCAAATGAGGTCTTATAGGGGAGGGGTCTTATAAGAGTGGTAATTGTAATACTTACAAAGAAAGGCAATGTCTCAAAGAAGTAGGTCTTATGTGGGAGGGAGTCTTATAATGGGAGGTCTTATAAGGGAGGTTCCACTGTATGTCTCTTTCTCTGTCTTTTGCTTCCTTTCACCTCTCTCTCTCTCTGTCTAGTTATGCCTGTCTCTGTAGGGTAGCCAGGGACACCCGGGCCCCACATGATGTCCCCAGTCCCCTCCCCCTTCAAACACACACACACACCACACACACTCAGAATGTCTTGAACAATGCATGGGAATAGAACAGGGAATCCCCAATAGGGATGCTGCCCGTGTACCCCTGTCTTTCAGCCTGTTTCAGGTGTTCCAACAGTTTGTGGAAGCACCCGCGTTATTGTAATAGAACAGGGAATCCCCAATAGGGATGCTGCCCGTGTACCCCTGCCTTTCAGCCTGTTTCAGGTTTTCCAACATTGTGTAGAAGCACCCGCGTTATTGTAATAGAACAGGGAATCCCCAATAGGGATGCTGCCCGTGTACCCCTGCCTTTCAGCCTGTTTCAGGTTTTCCAACAGTTTGTAGAAGCACCCGCATTATTGTAATAGGAATTGTTAGGAAATAATGAAGGGGAATAATTTCATGGTATGTGGGAGTGATCTCGCCTAATTCACTCGGTCAAACAGGGGAAGTTACTCTACCTTCAGGTAGATCCCCAGCCCTCGCTTCGTGTGTTTGAGGAGACACACAGCATGTAGAACGCAGTGCATCATTCTAAATTTGATGTAATTTATATTTTTACGTCACAGTTAGCAAGTTCTATCACTTTGTAGCAACTGGCCACCCCTTATTTTCCTAAAAGAATGTTTGCAAGGCGCTGACTGGCATCCTGCGGTTTCAAGCTTCGACGCCATTGTTGCATTGCTGCTATGGTATTTGACCGAGTAATGGAAGTAAGCAACTCTAATAATCACGAAGTGCTCTCCCCTAGGATTTCTCTCTCCGAAAATAGTCTATTGATACTGCTGTTGCATCTTATTTGATATAATAATTGTATATTACAATATGTCTTTTTCTTTCAGTTTCAGAGAGCTTAACGCCTCAGGAGAAGTTGATCGTTCTGGGCAGCAGTTTTCTCATTGACCTGAACTACTTTGAAAAGCAGAACAAGTGCTGGTGATCTGGGCAAAGCAGAGTTTTCCTCATTGACCCTGAACTACTTTGAAAAGCAGCAACAAGTGCTGGTGATGGAAGTAAATTACTTTGAAAAGCAGAACAAAGCACGAGAAAGCAGAGTTCACACAGCACCTCTCCACAAGTGCTGGTGATGGAAGGCACGAGGGACAAAGCAGAGTCCACAGCACCTCTCCACAACCTCACATCACTTATTAGGGAGAGCAAAACAGAATGTGTGCATGTGCAGATAGTAAATTACTTTGAAAAGCAGAACAAGTGCTGGTGATGGAAGGCACGAGGGACAAAGCAGAGACCACAGCACCTCTCCACAACATCACTTATTTGGGAGAGCAAAACAGAATGTGTGCATGTGCAGATAGTAAATAGCATGGATGCAATCTTGCCTCGGATACGGCACTTGTTTTTTTTAAAAATTTGACCTAAAAAAACAAAATTGATTCAAAGTTCAAGGGGAAAAAAGTGTTGAATTCTTACTTTACAAGCCTGGAATAAGCTTCAAATTGAGTATGATTTTGCTTTTTCTTCAGCTTCAGGGGGGCAACCCCCCCCCCCCCCCCCCCCCCCTGTACCCTGCCAGAGTCCTGGGCGGCCCCTGGACCCCTGCCTTGCTTGTTTTTCGATTTTATCCAGTTGCATCCATGAAATTGGTATAAACGCATGCAAACAACAGTTACACGGCTTAGAGAGCTTATAAACCAACTTTGAAACAGTCTTTTCTTTTCTCTTGACGTGACTGGTTCAGAGAGGAAATCCCTCAGTGGAGATACCGGGGGGTCTATTGTATAAATAGTTCCCCCTCCTTCTGGAATATCTGTGCTTGTAACTTCCTCTAATCTGTTACTCTCTTTGACTCTGCCTTTTCCCTTTGCTTACTGTCATCTACTATCGTTCTGCCTTACCGGTCCATTCTCCTGCCTTTTTTTCAAGAAACACTTTTTCAAAAAGATTTCCTCCAGCCGAAGTCGGACTTGCTGGGCCTAACTGTTTCTTGGTTAGGCGCATGACGGCAGCATGAAGTGTCTGCGCTCATAATTGACAGGAAACTGTCTGAGCGATCGAAGAAGAAGAAGAAGAGAGAAAATTAAATATGCCCAGTCCGTTTTTCTGTTCATTTTTTTTCTCCAAATTAAATCAGCTGGAAAAGGAGGTTTTCAGATCTGTTCAATTCATAATGCTTTTGCAGGGTATCTGATGTTTTAGAAATGTTGACGTTTTGTAACTCATGTGCATTCTGTGTATAAAGCGATTGTGCTTTTGATAATGATGGTTTATTCAATATTCATGCTTCATATTGATGGGAACGTGTGAGAAATGTACATATTATTTTTTTTGGACACTCGGTGAATAGCTCTGAGATCAACTATTAATGGTGGACAGAGCTTGTCTCATTCAAATATCTATCTATCAAATTGACGGTGTATTCACACACACATACGGATGAACGTACGTATGCACGCATATGTGTGTGTGTGTGTTCATATTGATGGTGTATTCACACACACACACACACACACACACACACACACACACACACATATATGCGTGCATACGTACATGCATCCGTATGTATGTGTGTGTGTGTGTGTGTGTGTGTGTGTGTGTGTGTGTGTGTGTGTGAATACACCATCAATATGAACACACACACTCACATACGGATGCATGTATGCACACGCGTGTGTGTGTGTGTGTATGTGTGTGAATATTCCGGCCTGGATATCTTTCCATTGTTTTTTTGAGTTTGATGATGACAAACAGGAAATATAGTTTTTTTTAATTTGTTATTATGTTCATGCACCTCCAATTACCTGTCAAATTTTCTGTTTATTCCCTTGTTTGACTGTTGGCTTGCCTGTTTATCTGTCATTTTGTCTTTAATGGAATTTAAGTATTTTTCTACATACCTCCTGACTGGACTTTCCTTTTGAAGTTGTGTATTTCAACTTTATATTTTTGCAAGTACGATTTCAGTTTCATATGGCAGTAATTTTCAACCAGAAATTGTGAATGACATCTGTGCTTTCAAAACAATTATTCAGAAAAATATTTCTTAGTGTTTTTTGTCCCCCCCCCCCCCCCCCCCCCCCCCTTTTTTTTTTACATTAAAAAAGAATTCTGGTTGTAGTAGATATTATTCTATTAAATGGTCTAATTATGGACTCTCTTGCTCGTAATCCTTTGAAAGACTTCAAATGGAGTTTTTTTATTCTTTCTATTTTTACCCCTATCAAATTTCATTCGTACTAAGTTTGTTATGCCTTGCAATTATAGTTAAGATGGGTTGTATTTTATTCATGGTAATACATTGAAGTAGTGAATACAGGATTCTTTTCCAAAGTGATATTTTATTGAATGGTTGTGTTAAATGTCTTGGTTGAAAATGGCTAAAAGAAAACATGCTGTGCCTACAACAACAACGACAACAACAACATACAGTATTTACACAGTGCTAAATCTTAATAAAAATCAAATTGAAGCGCACACACACGTTAAACATTCATAACGCATTCAAACAAAGATAGCTATGCAAAGACGAACAAGAAGATAACACACATACACGTTTGAGAAATAGACCTAAAGGCTAAAGAGAGGAGGGAAAGAGAGAATTAGCTTCAATGACGGGGAAACAGGTGGGTTTTGAGGTTTCATTTGAAAGCAGAGAGGGTAGGTCGCTGACAGAGGGAGAAAGGAAGTTTGTTCCTGGATGTTGGTCCTGAAACGGCAAAAGAGCGCCGACCAACAGTTGAAAGCCTATACCTAGGGATCTGGAGAGACAGAGGGTCAGAAACCGAACGTAATGTGCGAGCTGGTGTGTAAATTGAAATATTGTAGCAGATAGATAGGATAGATTGATGGATAGACTTATATATAATTATAGCAAAGGGTGTTTAGTTTATACTCGATTCTGTCTGCGGCAGATAACCAGTGCATACAGTGTATATTCGTGATCATCATGAAATGAGTCGGCGTGACCTCTATTAATCCACATGGTATTTGTATTCTTTCTTTGCTTGTACAAGTCTACTTTTTTTGCTGTTTAAGTTGCTGTGCCCCTTGTTAACTTTTTTTTTTTAACAACTTTGGATTTGATCATATGTGACCCCGCACCATGAAAGGAACATTAAGTGTCAAACTGACCATTCTGAGAGAATTATACTTTTGATAACTTCTGACAATTCTCTTTCTACTGATACAAGAAACATTCTTGCATCGTTTTTCGTCCGATGTTAATAGCACTTAAAGGTAGTAGGGTGAGCACTGGCCATTTTGAGAAAACAGTCTAAAGTCTGGCCTAGCTGATGAAAATGCATTGACCTACTCGTTTTAAAACACTTAATAAGACCATTTAGAGACCATGTTAAAGATTGTCCTTTATAAATATGAAAGATACGATATTAGAGAACCCTTATGCCGCCAGCCATTTTCAAACCAAAAAATACCATTAAGCTTAACTGGGTAGAGAGAAAAAAAATGTACCTGCAATGTTGTGAATTCCTCTACGACATGTATAGCATTAGGCCTATCCTTACCTCCCAAGATTAAGAAAATAGGGTCTTCGTATAATAGATCCGGATTAAAAGCCTTTTAGTGACATAGGTGGTAAGCCATTGTGGTGCATGAATGCGACATTGGCGGTGAAAGGGAATACCCTTATTTTTTTTCTATAATCCACTTCCCCCTTCACACACACGCACACAATGAGAGAGAGAGAGAGAGAGAGAGAGAGAGAGAGAGAGAGAGAAAATGTTTTCTTTTATCTTAGGAAATCTCTTCAAACTTCTTCTTCTTCTTCGATCACTCAGACAGTTTCCTGTCAAATATGAGCGCAGATGCGTCATGCTGCCGTTATGCGCCTAGCTAAGAAATAGGCCCAGCAAGTCCGACTTCGGCTGGAAGAAATCATTTTGAAAGTGTTTCTTGAAAAAAGTCAGGAGAATGGACCGGTAAGGCAGAAAGGTAGTAGTAGATCATGACAGCAAGCAAAGGGAAAAGGCAGAGTCAAAGAGAGTAACAGATTAGAGGAAGTTACAAGCACAGAACCTCCAGAAGGTGGGGGAACTATTTATGCAAAAGACCCCCCCCCCCCTCCCCCGGTATCCGCACGGGGGGTCTCTATAGACAATAAAGTTCTCCTCCGGCTCAGCTCCAACAATCTCTCACCCTCCATCAACGGTTATTGCCCTTTTTTAAAAATCTTTTTTCCCCCCTCCCATTCTTTATTTTTGTCTGTTTCCGCAATGTTTTCCTTTAAATCCTGCCTAACGTGACAACAAGAATCCTTTGTAAGCTATTCAGAACGTGATATTTCTTTGTGTAAACAACTTTGCCAGAAGTTAAGGATGAGATTCTATCTATCGTTTGGAATAACGACATTTCTGTGTAGCTGTTTTTGTTTCCTTGTGGTGTTGTGTGGGTTTTTTGACCTGCAATGATGTGACTTAGTTTTGTTGCTTCTTTGTTTGTTGTTGTGGTTGTTGTTTGATCTATCTGTCTGTCTTTCTGTCAATGAAGCTGTTCTCATTTTGAATGGAAAAAAAATGTACAGAAACTTTTTATAAAGTGCAAAGTTCACTTGGATGGGCAGGATTGGATTGATCATTTCATGAAAAGAGAATAACGGAAGAGAGAGAGAGAGAGAGAGAGAGAGAGAGAGAGAGAGAGAGAGAGGGAGGGAGGGAGAGAGAGAGAGAGAGAGAGAGAGAGAGAGAGGGGGTGAAGAGGTAAGTAGAATTTCTTTTTTTAAAGATATTCTTTCCTCACTACGTTAATTATATGGAATTTTTATTATTTTTATTTTTATGATTGTATTTATGCAAACACCTTTTTGTACACTTCAACATTTGAGCACTTCTTTAAAATTGTCATAAGAATTGTATTACTTATTGTCTGTGGCAAACGCAGATTGTATGTATGGTGTAACTAAAAATAAATACAACTTAAAAATAAATCGATAATGTGATGGAGTACTTTTCACGGGGAATTTGTCATAAAGTACTACCCTTATTCTTCTGGTGATACAGTGGAAGCTCCCTTACAAGACCTTCAAAAATCATCCAAAATGAGGTCTCATAAGGGAGGGGTCTTATGAGGGAGGTAATTTTAATGCTTACAAATAAGGGCAATGTCTCAGAGAAGTAGGTCTTATGTGGGAGGGAGTCTTATAGCGGGAGGTCTTATAAGGAAGGTTCCACTGTTGTACCTTCTGGTATATACCCATCTTTTTATTTTTAAATATTTATTTATTTGCTTTGAACCGTTCACTGATCTGTGGTGCCTTTATTCATGTTCCAGTTCATATCTTGCTTGAAATTTCTTTATTGTTGTTGTATCCTGGCTTAAAGACTCCAGGGATCATCCCAACAGCTGAATCACTTGAACACTATGTTACAAATGTACCAGCTAGGGATGAGAATATTACGTGTGTGACCGTTTTTGATTACCACACCACATGGGCAGCCACACTCCGACTTCAGAGGATTTTGAACTGATGATGTTATGCTAGGAGCTTGTCATGGCTAAAGACTATCCCCGCATAACTATGCAGAGCATAACATTTTGATGTAGCCTTGGTGTTCTAGCTTATGTCAATTGGTCTGACACAGCCTTATGCCAAAGTGGATGTCTATTAAAAATGGACATTTTTTATGACAAAATAGAAACGAGAGATTTATGTTCCTGCAGAAGGTATGATGTTTTTCGTTTTCTTTTCAATTTGAGAGACATGTTGATAGATTCGTTTGTTAGTACATATTGATGAGACATGTTGATAACCAAGTTCTTTACACCGTATACATAAATGCTGTGATAGTTATTCCAAACTAAACATGTGTCTTCCTTTCTCGAGCTCGTTCGTGTGTGTGTGTGTGTGTGTGTGTTTATTTGTGTGTTTGTTTAACTTAATCTAACCACCTTTGTTCTTCCCTTTCTTTGATTGTTTCGATACTGTGATTATAATTTTTATTATCAAACTTGGATGATGTGGACTGCTTTGTTCTTTAGAGTCTTATTTCTTTTACTTAATGTTTTAAACAAAATATAAGCGTTTAATACTTGCTTTCAATTGATTTATCAGACTTTTCAAATATATTTCACAATAAAAAAAATTGTCTCTGATTTGGTGTGTGTGTGTGTGTGTGTGTGTGTGTGTGTGTGTGTGTGAAAATATTATGTAAGAATGAAATTTTCCGTCTTGTCTAAGCCATCCCCCACCTTTTCTCTGCATTTCTCTGTCTCTCGCTCTGGTTGTCTGTCTCTCTGTCTGTGTGTCTGTCAATCTATCTGTATTAAATTTGGTATCTCTCTCTCTCTCTTTTCTTCTCACATTTGTGCCTGCTCTCGCGTCTCGTACACACGTATATACGATACATGCCCGCAAGCACACACAGTGCCACTCTCTTCCTCCGCCCCTCTCTCTTTATCCCTGTTTCTCTCAGCCACACATACACGCATGTACGCACACACGCATAAACACACACGTGCGTGCGGACACACACACACACACACACACACATACACACAGAAGGAGAATGAACGAGTGAATGAATGAATGAATAACTTTTATTTTCCGAGGATACTGGAATAAGTATACAATTTTTTCCCCATCCAGTCCTCAAGAAAAAAAAGGACAGAAAGAGAGGGTGGGTGGGTGGGGTGGATCTGATTCAATCTCGTTTTACTACTTCATAACTAAGACATGGGAACGAGTGAATGAATGAATAACTTTTATTTTCCGAGGATAGTAGAATAAGTATACAATTTTTTCCCCATCCAGTCCTCAAGGAGAGAAAGAGAGGGTGGGTGGGTGGGGTGGATCTGATTCAATCTCGTTTTACTACTTCATAACTAAGACATGGTGAAAGACAATAAATGGACAGGATCAAAGCTGCACAACGGTGTCCCCTTCTGCGTTCGAGTGGTCGAGACATCTATACTTCAATAATTCACACGGACATCTAAGACAAACCTGAAGTGGCTGATAAGATATAAGATAGAAACAATGTCTATGACAGTTGGTGGGTGTATGGCCATTGCTGATAATGATTGTCTAGTAGGCCTATGCGTATTGTTCGTGCGATCTCTGTTACACTCAAAATTAGAGTTGAGAACCGGTTCAAAAATCCGAACCGGTTTTAAACCGATTTTTCCTCTTCGAACCGGTTTTATCGAACCGGTTTTTTTAACCAGTAATCAGCATAGTTTCACCTATGCAACACATATTTATTTGTCAGAATATTCACACACGCGCACGCACGCGCACACATACGCACAATAAAGACACTTATGACTTATGACGTGCGCACACACACTCAACTCAACACTCAGTCAAAGTCAAAGCCATAGACCACCACAAACTAGAAACAGCTACTCTTGGTTTACAAACACCCAATCTGCGCTGAGAATCGGTGTTGTTTTTCGAAAAGAATGCGTTATTCTAAGAAAAACTTACTTTCAGTTTGCAGTTACAAAACCGGTTCACAGCAACTCGAACCGGTTTTTCGAACCGCAAATGCTTAGCACCGGTTTTTCGGTTCAAACCGGTTTTTCTCCCCACCTCTACTCTAAATACCTACCTACCGACGGGACTAGTGGTACACATTCATAGAAGAACAGTACGTAAATCGTGTACATGAATGTAAATCATGTACGTAAATGTGTATCGGTATTGGTGTATTATGTCTGAAGGCAGTTCTGACATGCCGTCAGACTTTTGGCCATTACAACTAGGGTTGTTCACGCCCTTTACCTTTGCTAATAGCAGTTTAATATAATAATCATAATAATAATCTCCCCGTGGGGATACCGGGGATCTTTTGTATCAGTCCATTCGCCTGCCTTTTTTCATGAAACACTTTCAACAAGATTTCCTCGAGCCGAAGTCTGACTTGCTGGGCCTAACTATTTCTTAGTTAGGCGCATAACGGCAGCATGACGCATCTGCGCTCATAATTGACAGGAAACTGTCTGAGCGATTGAAGAAGAAGAAACAATAATAATCATAATAATAATAAAAAATAAACAAATTGATAAAAAACAAACAATAATTTTAAAAGTTTTAATCGAATAACGGTACTACAAAATGTAATGGAAAGTTGTACAAAAATCCATTAAAATGTGCTCATTAGCCTGTGACATCAGGCTTTCTTTTAAAGACAAAGACAAAAGGATAGTCTTAATTTCAAATTAAGTGACATTGAGCCCCATGTCTGGCACTGGCTCAAGTACGAAGTAAGTATGTACACGTTTTTTAATTTTATAATCTCCTGTTTTTTATTCTACATATTTAGGCCTATAGAATTGTTGGGATTAAAAGTAAGCCTACATAGGGCCTACTGCAGACACATTTGTATGGCCTGAATCATTAAAAAAAATCTACGTTTAAATGATAACCCTGATTGACCATGGGTTTTTTCTTTCGCAGATTGATTTCAATCTGACACGAATGTATACATAATTTCATCAAAATGACAAAGCCATTATAATTTTGAGAGTTTCTATTTACCAACAAAAATACAACAATAATAAAGCAATAGATAAAAAGATTTTCTTTTCTTAAACACAACTCATTACCCGGTTCCAAAATTCATGACTTTGTTCACACTTCTACGAACCACACGCATCATCAATAAGATATTACCAAAATCTGTTCATAAAGATTGTGGTTTTAATCAACGGTAGAAAGGACGGATTCCTTGATA
>CM065683.1:60935807-60938307 GCA_017654935.2 Phymorhynchus buccinoides | reverse complement strand
ACTATACTATACTATACTATACTATACTATACTATACTATACTATACTATACGCAACATTGTACTGTACTGTGCTGCAGTGCACTGTACGGTACTATGCCATATCAACCATACTATTCAATGCTATACAACATGATTATTTCTTTCTTTCCAAACCCACGCCAGTCTCTAGCAACAAGACTCCACCAACACCTCCTCCCAAGATCACCTCCCCGCAACCACAGCAACCCGACGTGACGCAGCCACTCTTACAGATGACGCCAGTGCGTTTCCTCGCGTCGGCTGGACCACGCCAGTTGATGACGTCATTGGGTATTATGACGTCACATGGAAACGTCACGCTGGCGCCGGTTCCGGGCGGTTTGACGCTGACGCTGGGTGGTCCGGGGGATTACGTGGAACTGGGTCACCCGCTGCCCTGTCTCCGTGATGTGTGCACGTGCGTGCGGGGATTTTTCTTCAGGCTTACTGTTCAGTTTGTGCAGGTGAGTGTGTGTTATCGACCGAGCTGGTCTCCGCTTGTCTGTCTTGTACTTGTCTGTCTGTCTGTCTCCCTGTGTAGGCCTGCTTAGCGGACTTGTAGTTGCTGCCACTTCCCTTCTTGTTCTCCCATCTCTCTCTCTCTCTCTCTCTCTCTCTCTCTCTCTCTCTCTCTCTCTCTCTCTCTCTCTCTCCCTCTCTCTCTCTCTCTCTCTCTCTCTCTCTCTCTCTCTCCTCTCTCTCTCTCTCTCTCTCTCTCTCTCTCTCTCTCTCTCTCTCTCTCTCTCTCTCTCTCTCTCTCTCTCTCTCTCTCTCTCTCTCTCTCTCTCTGTCTCTGTCTCTCTGTCTCTCTCTCTCTCTCTGTCTGTCTCTCTCTTTCACTCTCTCTCTCTCTCTTATTGGTGTTACAATTTCATCGTTCTTTTGCTGTTGTGTTTAATGATGATGTTATAGGCCTAATATTGCTGTTTGCTTGTCTATTCATTTCTCTAGTTTGCTTGTTTATTATTTTATTTGTTTGAGGACCTGATGAAAAGAAGTGTTGTTATGTTTATTCAGTTCATCCTCATCAAACATTTCAAGTTCTCTCTCCCCCCCCCCTCTCTCTCTCTCTCTCTCTCTCTCTCTCTCTCTCTCTCTCTCTCTCTCTCTCTCTCTCTCTCTCTCTCTCTCTCTCTCTCTCTGTGACAGTGCAAATTGTAACAACTGCGCAAAATGTAACAATGTTTACATTTTGCGCAGGCTGCCAAATTGTAACAACTGCGCAAAACGTAACAATTGTTTCATTTTGCGCTAGGCGCCCACCTTTTGACGAAATTAGCACCAAACAAATAGCAGTTTTTCGTCATTACAGATCAAATCGAAGTAAAATCTTCAAGGAGTTGATGAATTTGTCTTCATCATAATATATATCAAATCGAAAGATAAAAACAAAGTCTACATCTAAATTTCCAAATGTTTGTTTGCTTGCTTGTTTGTTTCACTCGTTCTTCATTCGATTTAGCATTATTACTTATTATTACAAGGTGCAAAGCATGCAGGTTGTTTTATTGATTTTTTTCTCTCGTGTGTTATTTCTTTCCTGCTTTCTTCTTGGGTACAGAGGTTTTTTTCGCCTGAACAATGCCGAATTACTGTTGTGTTTATGGATGTAACAAATCACAGCTACGATATTTGTAATGACGTAAAACTGCCATTTTTGGGGTGCTAATTTCGTCAAAAGTTGGGCGCCTACCGTTTTGCGCGGGCTGCCCGCGCAAAATGCAACAAAATCGAACATTGTTACATTTTGCGCGGGCAGCCCGCGCAAAATGTAACAATTGTTACATTTTGTGCAGTTTTTACAATTTGCGCTGTCACATCCCTCTCTCTGTCCAATATTTTGCAATGAAAATGATATGCTTCCCCCATGTCACGAGAACCCAGTGTTTATTGTAAGGGTCCAGCGTCCAGTGTAACTCTCTCTCTCCTTTCCCTAGGTGATTCCAATGTTCAGAGTGTTGTTGTCCAACGGGGGAGACCAGATGAGCAGGTCTTCTGGCATCTCCCTGGTCTACAGCCAGCCAGACCTGGTCCTGATGATCAAAGCCAACGGCACCTCCTGGGCTGGCCTCTACTCTGTTGCCTTTCAGCCTGGAACGTGGTATGTCAGCCTTCTTCTTATTATTATTCTTCTTTGATCGCTTAGACAGTTTCCTGTCAATTATGAGCGGAGATGCGTCGAGCTAACTAAGAAATAGTTATGCCCAGCAAGTCCGACTTCGGCTGGAGGAAATCGTTTTGAAAGTGTTTCGTGAAAAAAGGCAGGAGAATGAACCGGTAAGGCAGAAAGATAGTAGATGACAGTAAGCAAAGGGAAAAGGCAGAGTCAAAGAAAAGAGAGTGACAGATTAGAGGAAGTTACAAGCACAGAACTTCCAGAAGGTTGGGGAACTATTTATGCAAAAGACCCCCCCCCGGTATCCCCACGGTGGGGGGGGGGGGGGGGGGGGTAATGTCAGTCGATCCCGGCCGATCGATTG
>CM065683.1:60923307-60933307 GCA_017654935.2 Phymorhynchus buccinoides | reverse complement strand
CTGCATAGTTTATTTGCTGCTATGTAACCAGTTTTAATAACAACAAACACAGTCATGTAATGCCTTTGTTTCTTTAGACAATTCACGACTAGTGCCGCAACTCCCTACCACACCCCTTCTTTCATTTGCCACTCTACTTGAATCAGCCAGTATCCGATTAACTCATTCGCATCGCAATGATTGTGAATTATTTATAATTAAAAAAAAGAACCTAACCAATTACTCCAGCCTTACTCACAAAATAAAACAGACATCAACAGAAAGAGAAATGAAAGAAGATTACGGGTTTTTACTTCAGGTTTAGACATAGGGAAGTAGTAGATCAGACGTTTGCATACATAGACGTTATATAGAAAAACTCCCTACAGCAATTAGCTTCCCCACTTCAAACCACTACACACGCAGAGTAAGAGGCAAAAGTGTGGTCCAAGGGAGCCAAGCGAGTTTAGAAGTGACCAAAGTGTGGTGTGCACACATATTTACTTTCCTTGAAACAAAATCATAAAATTGACAGCTTTATATTAATTCCAGCCCTATATGGGTGGGACGACTTGAGTGAGTTAACGCCCATTTTATTCCGTTTACAAGACGTGGGTTGTGTACATGTATGATGAACAGCACAAAGACACAAAAGCACAAAACAAATAAAACAAAAGGAAAACCAAAACCAATTTTGAAAACAAAATAAAGCAACACAATAAGAGAAGATAGGGAATATAACAACAGAAATTCGCTGTTGTTTCTGATCGATTAGACCCTACTTTGTGCATTTCAGAAATGTTTACCGACTGTTTTTTTCGCTCGTTCAAAAGGATTGTGTCAATGCGTAAAGAGGGATGTGTCCGTTCCTCAAATAGACGGATACAAAATGGACAAATATAGCGGAAGTCATCTTTCGGTAATGGCGGCGAGGATAGGAGTAAAACTGCGTCGTTGAGATGAAACTTTTGAAAGTTCTCTATTAGGTGGTTTCTGTGGGGGTTTGTTTTATTATGTTTAGAGGGTAATGGACACAAATGTCTTGTGATGGGGATTCGTGCTTTTGCATTATGTCAGTGGCAGAATTGCTACGTACGACCGAAGCTGTAATAGCTGTAGTTATTTGATTATGGGATTTTGAATTATCTTTCTGTTAGCAATACCATGAGTGTAAACTGTAATACAAAAAACAAAAAATTGACTGCAAGATTTCACAAAGATCTCAGGAAAACTTTAAAATTAACTTGGTGGATTTGGAAATAAATTATATAAAAAAAAACCCACACACACTAGAAAACGAACAAAAACAAAAACACAACCCGACGTTTCTGGGCATAACCCCTTCGTCTTTCCTTTTTGTGTAACACAGACGAAGGGGTTATGTTATATGATAAGAAACTTTCCAAACCCACCAATTAGATAATTTTAAGTCTTCCTGATATTTTTTCTGTTTCTTTTATATATATATATATATTATTTTTTATAACGAGAATTGACCGACACCTCTCCCTGTCTCTGTCTGCCTTTCTTTCTTTCCTGGCACGTCTGTCACTCGTCAACCCACCCCTCTCCCCATATCCTATTTACTTAGTTTGCTCTCTCTCCCTCTGTATGTGTTTATGTTGAAATGTTGCTACTGCAAATGTTGCCCTAGTTTCTTTTCTTATTATTTCTGAATTAATATTCAATTATACTTGTCATAAATTATTTTAGCTCACTTGTTAATTTATTATTAATTCTATGCTCTCATTAATGTTATTCTAACTGAACTAGCCCAAAGGTGTGTGTGCGTGTGCTTGTATGTGTGTGTGTGTGTGTGTGTGTGTGTGTGTGTGTGTTGTGTGTGTGTGTTTTAAAGTTTGGTTGTCTTAGTTAAGTTGTCTTCCTAAACATTACTTGTCTTATTATTTATAAAATGTGCATGCCAGGCAGCGAATTTCTTTGCTTCTTGTGAAGACAATAAAATGATTGAATTGATTGATTGAATTGACTGCTAATAATATGCCATATATTTGTAGCCACTCACAATGACATGGGCCAAATGGCCTACTTATTAAGCCATTTCAGTGTTCAGTGCTCTCTCTCTCTCTCTCTCTCTCTCTCTCTCTCTCTCTCTCTCTCTCTCTCTCTCTCTCTCTCTCTCTCTCTCTCTCTCTCCTCTCTCTCTCATATACTGAACCAATTCAAAGCGCGAGAAGCAATGCTCCTATTTCAGAGTGTAGTTGCTTCCCCTGCACCGACACAACACGACTGGGCGGTAGAAGGGGGAGAGAAAACCCACAAACTAAAAAAACAAAAAACAAAAAAACCCCTGCTATTTGTATTTGAGCGTTGCTTCGCAATGATAGCGATAATTTATTGAAAATATGCAAAACATGTTTATGAAGGATAACGATGAAATATTAAAAACGGAAATTCAAGTACATTTATTATGGAAAATAACAGTCTTCACGATTTATTATTACACTTTTGTGTCTGGTTTGTATCTCTTTCTGTTTCGGCCTCTGTATGGTCTGCGTTTTGCTGTGTGTGTTTTTGTAGACTTACGATTTCCTCTTCATATTTTCTTGAATGTTATCAGACTACAAGATATGACCATAGAGAAATAAAGCTCAGGCTTATATACAGGTCTGGGTTTTGTTTGTTTAATATATCTCTGTCTCTCTCTTCTCTCTCTCTCTCTCTCTCTCTCTCTCTCTCTCTCTCTCTCTCTCTCTCTCTCTCTCTCTCTCTCTCTCTCTCTCTCGCTCTCTCTCGTTGCCTAGAATTGGCGTTGCCTAATATATATATCCTTGGAAAATAAAGTTTAAGTTTTCAAGTTCTCTCTCTCTCTCTCTCTCTCTCTCTCTCTCTCTCTCTCTCTCTCTCTCTCTCTCTCTCTCTCTCTCTCGTTGCCTAGAATTGGCGTTGCCTAATATATATATCCTTGGAAAATAAAGTTTAAGTTTTCAAGTTCTCTCTCTCTCTCTCTCTCTCTCTCTCTCTCTCTCTCTTCTCTCTCTCTCTCTCTCTCTCTCTCTCTCTCTCTCTCTCTCTCTCGTTGCCTAGAATTGGCGTTGCCTAATATATATATATATCCTTGGAAAATAAAGTTTAAGTTTTTCAGTTTTCAAGTTCTCTCTCTCTCTCTCTCTCTCTCTCTCTCTCTCTCTCTCTCTCTCTCTCTCTCTCTTTCGCTCTCGATCTGTGTGACCCTTTTAAAACTTCAACACACACACACACACACACACACACAGACACACACACACACACATACGCACGCACGCACACACACACACACACAGACACACACACACACACACACACACACCACACACGCACGCGCACACACACACACACACACACACACACACATACACGCACACACACACGCACACGCACACGCACGCACACACACACACACACACACAACACACACCTAGTCGCAAAAAATCCAATTGGTACACATTCCTGTTAAAGATACACAGACGCGCCACGATTAAGTCCCTTGGTTTTTTTATGGGTAGCTGTGACCCATAATTATATAAATGTCCCCATGCTCAAATTGAGGCTGCTCTTTAAAATAATGTATCGCTTTGAATTTGGGGGCATTTGTATGGTCGTGAGACCTGATCAAAACAAAATTTATTTCCAGCTATAAGAGGGGAAACCCGTGAAACCCGTGATTTGACACGTGATCTGGTGGATCTTTAACGCTGTTGGTCCCAATCTTTCGCCGCCCAGGTATTCTGTGGACGTTTCGTGGGACGGGTCCAGTCAGACTGCTCTGCACGTCAACAACCGCGTCCTCTCCCCCCGGGTTGTCCATCACGGTTCGTCCAGGAGGAGTGTCCGCTCCACCAGGGCACTCTCCTCCTCAACTGACCATCCCCTGCTCCTGGGCTCCGGCCCTGGACACTCCACAACGAGCAGCAGCAGCAACGCCCCAATGAGAGTCTACGGGCTGGATTTCGGAGCCGCTGACCGAGCGAAGGTTAGACCAGAAGGTGAGGCTATTCTAGGAAGGTTGCAGCGTGGAGGGATTGTGATCATTGTCTGAGTTTAGTTTATCCTTAGCTCTAAACTATGATTTGGGGCTGGGATACTTCTTCTTCTTCTTCTTCTTCTTCTTCTCCGATCGCTCAGACAGCTTCCCGTCTAGTATGAGCGCAGATGCGTCATGCTGCCGTTATGCGCCTAACTAAGAAATAGTTAAGCCCAGCAAATCCGACTTCGGCTGAAGGAAATCGTTTTGAAAGTGCTTTGGGTTTTTTTAAGGCAGGAGAATGGACCGGTTAGGCAGAAAGATAGTTGATGACAGTAAGCAAAGGGAAAAGGCAGAGTCAAAGAGAGTGACAGATGAGAGGAAGTTTCAAGCACATAACTTCCAGAAGGTGGGGGAACTATTTATGCAAAAGACCCCCCGGTATCCCCACGGGGGGAGGGCTGGGATACAATGTAGACCTATGTGTAAAGGAGTTGAGACTGATTGAGGCATGTCCGTAAAACTCTTAACTATGGTTTGGTCCTGGGATACAATGTATGTGTAAGGGAGTTGAGGCTGATGGAGGCATGTTCGTAAAACTCTAACTATGGATTGGTCCTGGGAGACAGTGTGTAAGGGAGTTGAGGCTGATTGAGGTGTGTTCGTATAACTCTAACTATGGTTTGGGGCTGGGATGCAGTGTGTAAGGGAGTTGGAGCTGGTTGAGGTGTGTTCGTATAACTCTAACTATGGTTTGAGGCTGGGATGCAGTGTGTAAGGGAGTTGAGGCTGATTGAGGTGTGTTCGTATAACTCTAACTATGGATTGGGGCTGGGATACAGATACAGTGTGTAAAGGAGTTGAGGCTGATTGAGGTGTGTTCGTATAACTCTAACTATGGATTGAGGCTGGGATACAGTGTATGTGTAAGGGAGTTGAGGCTGATTGAGGTGTGTTCGTATAACTCTAACTATGGATTGAGGCTGGGATACAGTGTAGACCTATGTGTAAGGGAGTTGAGGCTGTTTGAGGTGTGTTCGCATAACTCTAACTATGGATTGAGGCTGGGATACAGTGTAGACCTATGTCTAAGGGAGTTGAGGCTGTTTGAGGTGTGTTCGTATAACTCTAACTATGGTTTGAGGCTGGGATGCAGTGTGTAAAGGAGTTGAGGCTGATTGAGGTGTGTTCGTATAACTCTAACTATGGTTTGAGGCTGGGATGCAGTGTGTAAAGGAGTTGAGGCTGATTGAGGTGTGTTCGTATAACTCTATCTATGGTTTGAGGCTGGGATACAGTGTATGTGTAAGGGAGTTGGAGCTGATTGAGGTGTGTTCGTATAACTCTAACTATGGATTGGGGCTGGGATGCAGTGTGTAAAGGAGTTGAGGCTGATTGAGGTGTGTTCGTATAACTCTAACTATGGTTTGAGGCTGGGATGCAGTGTGTAAAGGAGTTGAGGCTGATTGAGGTGTGTTCGTTTACGACCTCCAGATAACACAGGAGGAGACTGCTATTCCGTTGACGTATGGGGGGAAAGGAAATTCTTATGGCTAACATAATATCAGTTCTCTCTCAGTAGAAATCAAACAAAGGCTACTTTGTTTAAAAACAACAACGATTATCCATGCAATTGTCGAAATAAATCGTTACATGCACTCGGTAATACTTTGCGCGCGTACGCACGAGTGTGTGTGTGTGTGTGTGTGTGTGTGTGCGTGCGTGTGTGCGTGTGCGTGCGCGTGCGCGTGCGCGTGTGCGCGCGCACGTGGACAATTTTACATCGACACATGGCTGGGTATTCAAGAAATCACTATATTGCTATAATGTGTGTGGTGTTTCAGATTTACATCTTCCTGCGCTTCCAAATGAACCAACTGATATGCACACATCGTCAGCCAATCAACACCCCACAGGTTTGTAACACAAAAACAACAACAACAACCAGTAAGCAAAAAGGTTTGAATAGTATGGTTTATGTATCTATTTTATTTCCTTTTATTTCTCTTCAACATAAAAGTTAGGTACTTTTTTTCTCTATTAGTCTTTGTTTTCACATACACATACGAATCCCCCAAATCAATGCCCTTTACGCATCTCAATCCACAGACAGTTACTGACTGACTTACCTTCCGTCTAAGCTTACACATACACGTGGAACGTCAATCAGCGTGTCTTTTGTGTGTGTGTCTGACCCGTTCTCTCATAAGCTATCCACAAAAAGTTAAGGATCACTTGCAAACTAATTCATAACTTTCCAAATAAGAAAGCCAATGCGTTGAATTTTGGCCAACATTTAATTCAATGCTTTAGTGATAACGATGCACAATTGCCTTCAATTTCGAGCAATCGTTTGGTCTGTACATTTGATCAAAGTGGGTACGTATCGAAATTTGATTTCCCAAAGTCATTGAAATCACAAGACAGGGCATTCTGATGCTCCCAAAAGTTCAGTAATGCGTGTATCCGCCATGGCTGTTCTGGCACTCGACGCAGCGAGTCCTCATGGAGTTGACCAGGGTGGTGAAGATCCTCTGTGGAAGCGCCTGCCACTCAGCCTGCAGCATCTGGTAGAGGTGCTGGGCATCCCTGGGAGGGGGGTGGTTGCTCCTCACTTTGCGATCCAGCTCATCCCAGAGGTTCTCAATCGGGTTGAGGTCGGGACTGCATGCTGGCCACTCCATTCTGTTGACTCCAGACTGCTGCAGGAAGTCGTTGACCACCCTTGCCCTGTGGGGGCGAGCGTTGTCATCCTGGTAGACAGCCGGCGGTCCCATCTGCTGCAGTGTAGGCACAGCCAGCGGTCGAAGGATCTCATCCCGGTATCGGAGGCCAGTCAGGTTACCCTGTACATGATACAAGGGTGTTCTGTGGTGAAGGCTGAAGGCCCCCCAGACCATTACAGAACCTCCACCAAAGGCCACCTTTTCTTGGACAGTGGCGTCAATAAAGCGTTCCCCTGGGCGCCTCCAGACCCTCAGTCGGCCGTCGTTGTGGTTCAGGGTGAAGCGTGATTCATCACTGAACAGGACCTGGGACCATTGCTGACGTGTCCACCTCACGTGACGTCTGCAGAAGGCGCGGCGTGCTGCCCTATGGGCTGGAGTTAAGCGTGGCCGTACAGCTGGGCGACGAGAACGGAGGTTAAACCCATGAAGGCGGTTCCGTATGGTCTGCTGGCTGATGTTGATGTTAGTAGCCACCCTCAGCTGCCTTCGAATGATGCTGGAAGAGGCTGTTCTTGTCTGCAGGGCTTGTCGTTCAATGAGACGATCTTCACGTGGAGTTGTCTTCTTCGGTCGACCAGATCTGCGTCTTTCATGGACCCTCCCAGTGGCTGTGAAGCGTTGAATCAGTCTGACAATGACCGAGATGGACACCTGAAGTCGCCTGGCCACTTCTCGCTTGGGAACACCATCTTGGAACCATGCAACAGCTCGTCCCCTATCCAACTCGCTCAATTTTCGTCGTGGAGGCATTGTCAAATCAGGCCTAATACTGGTGGTATGTCTTCTTATAAAGCCAAGCAAGAGACAGCATCTCACACATAAACAGCAGTGCTTGCACGTGCATAATGGTTTTTCCATCTGGCTTGTGCAATGTGTTCATGCAGAACGATCCAAAACAAGGTCCTTTTTCGCAAGTTTCCGCTTTTTCTTTTGCTGCCAAGCTCAGTAATAGAGAATCACGTGCAATGTTTCCACTAACACAACATCGCCCACTTACAGCTGAACAAGAATTCATAACAATTTGGCTTGACTGAGAAAAAAAGAACAGGAGCGAACGGAGTTTATTGCGCACCTGTTTTCTCATAGTGATCCTTAACTTTTTGTGAGTAGTGTATTTCAGCGTTTCACTTCTTCAAGTCTATCTGCCTGATATAATTTGCATAAAAATGTCCATGTTGTGATAAAATACAGTAAAACTAGAAATCAAGAAGGTAAGGTACAGATTCAACGTTATAATACTAACACACGAAAACATCGTTTTAGTAACCGTGTTGCTAACCTCTGGAACTCACTGCCACCTAACTTTAAAAGAGCGCAATCTACTAACCAAATCAAAAATCTCATGGACAGTAACAAAAGTTTTAGTCAACTATTTTTCGCTTTTGACGATTGATTTTAAATCGTAATTTTTACCGCATGCAATAAGCAAACCTGTAAAAAATAATTTCAAAGGGATGGGATGTTTTATAAGCCGCGAGTTTTGAAGGCTGAAGCCTGTCCCTACCTACCTACCTACCAAATGTCCCAATATGCTATTGCTTGGTATACAGAAGCTGGGGTGATCAGCACACACAAATGTCAATGCACAAGCAAACTACAAGTCTGGTCATGATCGGAGCTCATTTTCGTGCCCATGTAAGCTTCTTTTTGTTTGTGGCTCAAGCCACAAACCTATAACTCACTTTGTCGGTCGGTCGGTCGGTCTGTCGGTCCAAACTTGTCGCACATTTTGACAAAATTGTCGCACTTCAAATCGAGGCTACATTTCGAAATTAATTGAGGCCACTCTTTAAAATGATGTATTTTAAAAGCGTACAAAATAATAAACATACGTAATACAGACACTACAACAGACACGACGAGTATGCGGTGCTTCTTTTGATGAGAATAAGTAGGATACATAGATTTAAATGTTTTCCAAAAGATATAAAAAGTTACGAAAGGGTGCAGAGATAACATTCTGGTTTACAGATTAAAATTATTGAAAAGCCAGGGGAGATGACTCATGATTGGAGTGGTAAAAATAGACCGCGCGCCACAAACTATTGCGATTTTGCGCTTGTTTTTCTTCTAAAAACAAACAAAAATTAATATAATTTCAACATGCACTGATCTAGAAAATAGTGCAGAAATAATCGGTGGTCCTAAAAGATACACTGACGCGCCACGATTAAGTCCCTTGGTTTTTTCTGGGTAGCTCTGACCCACATAGAAATGTCCCCATGTTCAAATTGAGGCTGCTCTTTAAAGTGATGTTTCGCTTTTAAATTAATTTGGCGGCATTTGTATGGTAGTGAGGCCTGGTCAAAACAAGATTTCTTTCCTGCTATAAGAGGGAAAACACGTGAAACCCGTGATTTTGACACGTAATATGGTGGGTCTTTAAAGAGCCACCCGATCACGTGTCAAAATCACGGGATTCACGTGTTTTCCCTCTTATAACTGGAAATAAATCTTGTTTTGACCAAGTCTGACTCCCATATAAATTACCCCAAATTGAAACCAACACATCAGTTTAAAGAGCAGCCTCAATTTGAATATGGGGAAATTCGAATGTGGGTCACAGCAACCCAGAAAAAAACAAGGGACGTAACCGTGGCGCGTCACGGGGTCTTTAACCTTCGTCGATGTTTGTGTCAAAGGGATGATGACGTAGGGAATATAGGTTCATGGGTATTTAAAGTTCAATAACGCGCGCGCGTGTGTGTAGGCCTATAATATATTTTTGTCGTTCTATTTATTTATATTGCTTGCTGGTTTATTCATTTATTATTGTAAGCGCTTAGGTTTTTTAAGGATTAGGCGCTATGAATGCTAATTATTATTATTATTATTATTATTATTATTATTATTATTATTATTATTAGTTTGATTTTAAGCTAGATAAATGACTTCTGTGTGAATCTGTGGGTAATAAGTGTTTCAAGAAAAAACAAACCATCATGAGGTTAATCTTCATTTTACCAATGATTATGCGAATATCAAAAGAACCGGATGTTAAGTTTCACAACAGTAGGTTTATGCGATGACACGTTGATGAATCTTTTAATACGTTTTACACCAAATCGAAATCTATTGAAAACTACTAGGAAGAGTTACTATCCCTGAACATGGTCAGAGTGTTGCAGTAATGTGAATTTTGTAATTCAGTAAATGCCAACACAATCAGTTAGAAACAGTTGGCACAGATTATCTATGATCAAACAATATGGACAGATCATTTAAGAAACATACGTAAATGAACAACAACACTTTTCACATATTCGCAATATTTCGGATTTATTTTGTCAACCCTTATACCAGCAACGACATGGGGTTATATATACAT
>CM065683.1:60905807-60915807 GCA_017654935.2 Phymorhynchus buccinoides | reverse complement strand
GATTTACCTAGACAGTAGAATTTCACGTCAATCATGCCTCACAAAATAATGTCAAAATCGGATCGTAGTGACTCGAATCGTGTGCAGTGTCGCCACCTTGATAAAGCAAAGGGGAGCTGCTACCGTTTATGCTTTTATACGTTTGTCATCTTCTTCTCTGTTAGTTTTCTCTTTCTGTTTGTGTTTGCTTGCTTGTTTTTTTTCTTCTTCTTGTTGGAAACGAAAACTGTGATGAAAGAAAGTGCGAAATGTGCGCAGTTGGAATAATAAGCATCAAGCAAATGGGAGGGGTGGGGTGGCTATCTCTGTCTCTCATGTGTGTGTGTGTGTGTGTGTGCGTGTGTGCGTGTGCGTGTGCGTGTGCGTGTGCGTGTGCGTGCGTGTGTGTGCGTGCGTGCGTGCGTGTGTGTGTGCGTGCGCGCGCGCACGAGTGTGTGTGTGTGTGTGTGTGTGTGTGTGTGTGTGTGTGTGTGTGTGTGTGTGTGTGTGCCTGTCTGTCTCTCTTTGTCTATCGCTCTCTCTCCTCTCTCTCTCTCTGTCTCTCTCTCCCTCTCCCCCCCTCTCTCTCTCTCTCCCCTCCTCCCTCCTCCTCCTCCTCCTCCCCAAAACAATATCCCTTAAATCTATCGAGACAGTTTGCTCATAGGTTAACAGCCGTTGCTTAGTAAGTGCGTCCTGATAATAAGAGTCATGCCAGAAACCACAGAACCAAATATGTGGTCGTTTATGTCGCCTACATACCGGGATTAGCTCCCTGCGCTGTGTCTTCGGTGAAAAGAAACCTTACCATACTCATCTTATGGCGCGCCAAAGATACAAAACTCTATCTAGCTGTTCGATAGAGTTTTAAAACTCTGTCGAACAGCTAGATAGGGTTTCCACAAAATAACCCTATCGAGATATAGTTTTTCTATCGCGATTTCTGATTGGTACATGGCTTCAGCGACAAGTTTGTGGCCTTGGCAGGGCAGTGACCCGTGAATTTGAATAAGACAATAGGCCTAGGCCCCTACATGTAGTCAAACAAACATGGCAGCTGAATTTGAAGTCTCAGTTTTCAATTTGTACACCTTTTAAAAGTAAATGAAATCTATTTCAATGATTAAAAACATCAACACTTATTATTTCACAAGAATTAATGATTTTAAGATACTAGTCCTATCTACCAATGAAATGCTTCGTTTAAAAAAAGTATCAAAATGGCGCGTTCGATAGAGTTTTAAGCTATCTAGCTGCTGGACAGAGTTTTGAAACTCTATCTAACTGCTAGCTATAGTTTAGAAACTGTATCTAACAGTTCGATAGGGTTTTTAAACTCTGTCGAACTGCTAGGTAGAGTTTTGTATCTTTGGCGCGCCATATCATCTGAGAGGGGTTGTTTTCCTGCATTGCATCTCATACATTGTATTCGGGCCACCAAGTCTGTGTCCTCTCTCGTCTTCTTCCGTCATCCCCTCTCTTCTTTTGTTGTCCTTTGCCGATCTACGATCGCAAAGGAGTATGTTTTCGTTCGTGTATGTTTCTTTTTTTGCCCTTTGCCGATCGTAGATCGCAAAGGAGTATGTTTTCGTTCCACCTTGAAAACCGAAATGTCCTTCTTTGCGCTATGCATTTCTTGTCCAAGCTGTATCTCGTGATGAACTAGAAGATAGATTCCCTTCATATTTTGTGTGAGGATGTGCGACTAAGAGTATAACACATTCGTACATCAATTATGCCTCAGAAATACAATGTCGCCGAGCGGCAGACATGTTTCCGTTTTTCTTCACCCTCCTATATCTCGTTAGTCTTGAAAAGGCCTACTGCTTTTGAATCGTGTCGTAAGGCTTTCTATGAAGACATTGATCATCTTTCTTTCGTCACTCACTCATGCGGTCATTCAATCTCTTGTATGAAAAGTAGGATTGCTTTTTTTTCTTCTCCGTGTGCATGCGCTTACTTCTTAATTTATGCACGTTAAAAATGAGTATAGTTAACCCTTTCATCGCCAAAGTCACATTTTAGCACCACAGTGATTATAACATCTATGTCACTAATTAAAGGCATCGAATTGGGGTCTATTATCCAAAGACCCTATTGTCTTAGTTTTGGGAAGTAAGGATAGACCTTATTTTACATATATCACAGAAGAATCCCCAACACTGCAGATGGATTTTGGTCTCTACCCAGGTAAATGTAATGAAAATGTTGGGCTGAAATATGGCTGGCGGTGAAAGGGTTAATAATATTAGGTTTGACTTTGTTATTGTCGTGCTACTATATATACTGTTGTATTTTGCATGCTTTATATTGCTTTGTAATCTGTGCTCGTTTTCCTTTTTTCTATTCAACTTTTATATTTGTAATATTTTTTCCAAGAGGGCTGGATGTAGAAAAGCATGTTATTGCTTATTCTATTACCCTCTATAAATACAATTCATTCAATTCAATTC
Organism: Phymorhynchus buccinoides; assembly: GCA_017654935.2. NCBI lineage: Eukaryota > Metazoa > Mollusca > Gastropoda > Neogastropoda > Raphitomidae > Phymorhynchus > Phymorhynchus buccinoides. Next base: position 60,913,375 of record CM065683.1, on the reverse strand, counting down.
AATTCAATTCTTGTTCTCATTTATGTAGTCTCTGGCTCTATCTGTCTCTCTCTCTGTCTGTATATATCTGTCTGTCTCTGTCTCTGTCTGTCTGTCTCTGTCTCTGTCTCTCTCTCGCTCTCTCTCTCTCTCTCTCTCTCTCTCTCTCTCTCTCTCACACACACACACACACACACACACACACACACACACACACACACACACACACACACACACACACACTCTGTGTATGTGCGTGCGTGTATGTGCGCGTGCGCACTTGTAATTTGTAATTTTGTCATTGTTACTTTATTTAATTTGGTGACTTGTTTTGGTAATTTGGGCTCACTTAAGGTAAAGCGCTATATAAATGTATTATTATGATGATGATGGTTCTTCTTATTATTATTATTTGTAGTTCATTATTACATCCCAATGGAGGGGGAGGACACACGCGTGATTAACAAAATCACAAAAAAGGGAAAGACTAATTGTTACGTCACTCTTTACTCGTAGGAAGGACTAACATCCAATAGTAGTTTTGTTAAATAAGATTTTATTAGTCTGTTTGAATATTCCATTGCAAACGGCGATTTTTGTTTGTTCGGAAATAATTTCAGATATTCTCTTTTGATTTAAAAATATAAGTGGTTTAATTAATATCAGCATTGGTAATGGTTTGACATCCAAATCTTGTGTACATGAGAACAATAGGCCCTGGTGTTTAAAAACTCCTGAGATTAAGCTAACTTATGATTAACGTAGGTGTAGAGTGGCACAGAGGTAACGCGTTCGCCTCGTGCACAGTAAACCCGAGTTCGAACCTGGGTACAGGGGATTTTTCCTCTCACTCTGCACTAAGCCATACTATGGTCTGAACGTGGAGTCTTTTGGATGAGACGATACACCGAGGTCCCGTGTGCCCATGCACTTAGCATACGTTAAGCCCAGTGGCAAAATGTAACACCCCTCCCCTCCCTTTCCTTCTTCATCAATCACACACAAATCGCATGCAAAAAAAAGGGTGGCGCGCCTCTGGTTGCGACACACTCTCCAGGTGGGAGCAACCCGAATTTCACAGAGACGCCTCTGTGACTACAAAGGACCAAATGCCAATGGTTTCCAATGTTCAAAGAAACATAGGGCCTACCTGTAATCCAGAGGTACGCTAAGATGCAATAGTACTGTTTTATGTGTAAACAAAAAAAGCAACAACAACAACGACAACGACAACAATAATCGTCGTTTAGTTGATGAATTCCTGAAAGTTCATAGTGAAAAACACAAATTAAAAGCATGATAATAGATATAGACCAGTGTGGCTTGGGGGAAGAAAAGGATTTTGTGGATATGTTTGCATGTTATTTATTCAAAACCCTGTGTACAACTTACTGGGGCAACATGTATACAACTTGCGTTTAAAAAAACCGTTTTTGGGTGTCCTCTTGTGTATAGGGCAATGTCCGTTATGCTGTTTATCCCGTTATTGCTGTAATATATCTTAGTGAGTTCTTGACCTCACACATACTAATGCCTGTTAGGTTGTTTATCTACTTGTTTATTTTGTTCTATGTGTGAATCTTTTTGACTCTATGTTAAATCTGTCACGGCTTTCTCTCATCCATCCACCCATTTATCCATCCATCCGGACCATTCGGCAACCTATCCATCCATTCATCCATCCATCTGTCCATCCATCCATCTGTCCGTCAGGCCATCCTTGTATCCGCCCATCTTTCAATCGGTCCATCAATCTAAGTATTCGTCTTTCCATCTGCCCATCTGTTTGACCACCCACCTACAATCTATCTATCTATCGATCTATCGATCTATCGATCTATCGATCTATCTATCTATCTATCTATCTAAACATTAAAAAAGAAAACACAAGTAGAAATAACTGTAAAAGGAACATTGCTCTATGTCCCGTCCGTCCGTCCGTCCGTCCGTCCGTCCGTCCGTCCGTCCGTCCGTCCGTCCGTCCGTCCGTCCGTCTATCTATCTGTCTGTCTGTCTGTCTGTCTGTCTGTCTGTCTGTCTGTCTGTCTATCTATCTATCTATCTATCTATCTATCTATCTACTTACTTCTGTTTCCTGTTCATTATTGCTATAGTACTGCCTAATCGTACATGACGTGTTTTTTTCTTATCATCAATAATGTTTGTTGTATTACCATCTATCTATCTATCTATCTATCTATCTATCTATCTATCTATCTATCTATCGAGGGTGATCTATCTATCTATCTATCTATCTATCTATCGAGGGTGATCTATCTATCTATCTATCTATCTATCTATCTATCTATCTATCTATCTATCTATCTATCTATCTATCTATCTATCTATCTATCTATCTATCTATCTATCTCTCTCTCTTTCTGTCTGTTTCACATTCAAAACGTTTTTTTGTTCAAATGCTTTGATAAACGAACCTCAGGATCAACGTCAGTTTTATTTAATTTAACTTTGACATTTCTTTTTGCCTTGGAATACAATAACAACTATAGCAATGTAATAAAAGTATGATATTGTTCTGAAGAATTAGAGACAAGATAAAGGAGGGTTAACGATAAGGACAAACTCCGGAGGATGAAGAACTTGGCCTTAGAAGTAAGGGTTTCAAACAAATCCCAAGTACAATGTTGAACATTCATTTCACTCGTCCAAGTACGTTGGTGGACTGAAAGTGCCACTTTTCGTCAAAATGTCTCGACTAAAAGACTGGTAGTATCTTTTTGTTATTCTTTATTTCACTTTTATATTATAACGTGGTGATAATTTTATCATTCCATCCCGGGTCTGAGGTACGTAAGTTAAGACATTTGGATTTTGTTTAAAAAAAAAAAAAAAGCCCCACTACTTGGCAAGACCGATGCACCAACTTTTAGTTTTTACTAGTGGAACGGAGTTCAGCAAACATATTTAAAGTATTTATCCATTTGTCTATATATCTAATCCCCACCCCCCCTCTCTCTCTCTCTCTCTCTCTCTCTCTCTCTCTCTCTCTCTCTCTCTCTCTCTCTCTCTGTCTCTTTATCTAATCCAAGGACAGATTGTAAGAATAGGCATCGCCTAAAATCTTTATCCTTGTCAAATACAGTTTTCCAGTGTCCAGTGTCCAGTGTCCCTCTCTCTCTCTCTCTCTCTCTCTCTCTCTCTCTCTCTCTCTCTCTCTCTCTCTCTCTCTCTCTCTCTCTCTCTCTCTCTCTCTCTCTCCAGACTTATAGTATCTGTCTCTGTCTGTCATACACGATACAGTCGCCGTCTCTCTGTCTCTGTATGTTCGATTCTCACTATAAATCTCTCTTTATCTTTGCCTGTCTGTCTACCTGTCTACCTGTCTGTCTATATATCAGCCTGTTTTCATGCATGTATGTCTGTCTACCTGTTTCTGTCTGTCTATCTGTCAACCTGTCTGTTTTTAGTATTTACAAGAAAGAGATACAGATAGAGACAGAGAGAGTGAGAGAAGAGAAAGTCTGGTTGACAGAGGACAAAATTAATAAACAAGAGACCCACACAGAGACAGACACAATGCCCGGAGAGAGGTAGAAAAGCAGAAATACAGAAATATGTATCATATCACTCCTTGAGTGGGCTTTTGTCCGTTTTTCTTCCAGATAACAAGGTGGGCTTTTGTTCGGTGGGCTTTTGTCCGCGCACCGGTGGCGACATGATGTTGACGAGTGATAACGTTGACGACGACGACGATGATGATGATGGCGACGTCCTTGATGATAATGGTGATGATGATGATGATGAATATAATTGCTGCTGCTGCTGCTGCTGCTGCTGCTGATGATGATGATGGTGATGGTGATGGTGATGATGATGATGATGATGGTGATGATGATGATGGTGATGATGATGATGATGATTTGTTTTTATATACAACCTCAGATTCCACACTGACGGAGGAGCCCGAACAGTCACCCAAGCCAACAGAAACGGTGACAGGGACAGTGGAAAAGGCGTCGGTAGAGGAGGAGGGGGAGATCAAGAAGGACAGCGGGAGCGAGCAGTCCCTGGGCAGCTACAGGGTGGGGGTCATCGTGCTGGCCACCCTCACCTCCCTCCTCATCCTCCTCAGCCTCTTGGCTCTGCTCTGGTGTCGGAGATCTAGGTATAAATTAAACGCCGTTGTTGGCTTTGATTATAGCATCTGTATTGTTGCTAATTCGGGACTTTACTGGTGTTGCACTGCCTCCGGGCATTGCCTCCAGGATCGTTCCCACCATCTTTATATCTACTAATGTCCCATGTGTGGCCGTTCCAGACCGGAGGACGTTAAACAGATTTTCGTTCGCTTTGATTATATATATACTTAGTTCACAGGGGGGGGGGGGGGGGGGGGGGGGGGGGGGGGGGGGGGGGGGGGGGGGGGGGGGGGGGGGGGGGGGGGGGGGGGGGGGGGGGGGGGGGGGGGGGGGGGGGGGGGGGGGGGGGGGGGGGGGGGGGGGGGGGGGGGGGGGGGGGGGGGAAAAACGGACAATGCTATCTAAGCATTATTATTATTATTATGATTATTATGATGAGCTTTGGCCTCATTTTGTGATTCCTTATTTGAAGCTTTTTCCTCGTTTTCATGATTCAGTGTTTGCCTTGTTTCATCTCATCCTGTAGGGTCTGCCACACTGCATACGACTCGGTCCCAATGCGATCCGATTGGGACGATGTCTGTGAGTCATGATTCATGTGAAATACTTCTGTCTAAAAAATGATTCTACTGTTTTCGCTCACAATATATCCTCAAGTTAGACGCCAATACACGAATAAAATAAAATGTCTGATACGAAAATTCAGATATTTTATCAGGTTCGTGTACGGGGGACTACAAATATAGTGAACATAACTAGTAGGATTTCATCAGATTCTTTTAGACAGTAGAGTTTCACGAGAATCGTGACTCACAAATGTCACAGTCGGATCGCATTGGGATCGAATCGTATGCAGTGAGTCTCCTCGTTTCATGTCACCAAGTGCCCACCTCTTTCCACCTCATGTAAAGTAATCCCCCATTCCTCCCATTCCTCCCTACCTGAACGTAAGTCAGAGCAGAGTGTGAACACGCTCGATACCGGCTCCCGTCACGTTGGCCTTTGACCAATGACTTCTTTCATATTCGAACTTGGCACATGCATCCTAAGTACACAATCTGCATGCAGGATCCGCATTGAGTGTCGCAGGTCCTTCCGTTCACACGCTATCGTGTTAATATACACATCCACATACTCAGCCAGCCAGGAGTGTCAGCAAAAGAGACAAACACCACAGACAAACATTACCCATGTTTCGCTTTCGCGGCTAGCTGGTTAATTAAATAAAGCACACAAGTCAAGCATCTTAAACTCCTCTTTGTTTTCAGACGACAGGTGAAGGAGCAGCTGGATTTTCTTCGCGCCCGGAACAACCCTCGTTCTGTCAGCCAGGACTTCGGATTCTGTGGCACCAGACCTTTAGCCTTTCACAGCCGCTCCTTTTCCCACGCGGGTTCCGAAGACCTCCTTTACTGAAGCAGATCACACCGTGGTGGCAGGAACGACTTGTTTATGTACTGCTCCAACATCGTACAGACATAACACAGCAGCCTCATGTACAGACATAACACAGTTCAACAAGTGGCCTCCCTTGGCCCACTACTACTAACTTAATACACAAATCTACCACAGGTACTGATCCTGACTCCACTCTGGCTCTTTGTGTTTATTTTGATACTTTAATGAAGATTCGTAAAATCATGGTTAGGACAATGGTGTTCCATCGTTTCTCCTTCTCTTTCCACCCCTACAGATGCTGATAATACGCTTAACAAAGCTAAAATGTATCGCATTGAGAGCATGGTACTGCTGTCTTCATTCTACCCATTTCTGTATTTGGAACATGGCCACGTATTGCTGCATATGCAGAACTGCAGACTTAAATTGAGTATGCGCCTGCAAAAAAGGAGAAAGGTGGCAGAGTGGTTAAGACGTTCGCCTGCCAAATGTAATGCGTGACTGCAGCGTGAGTGACCCGGGTTCGAATCCCGGCCTCGCCCTTCCTTTCTAGTTTGACAGGAAAATCGAACTGAATGTCCAGTCCTTCGGATGGGGACTTAAAGCTAGTCTGACCCGTGCGCTTTACGCACGGAAAATTCCCACGGCAGTTGAACGTCGGTAAGAGCAGACAGAAATCCTGCTGCCTGGTATGGCCAAATTGATAGCTAGGTTTTCCAAATGCGCCCACACACCCTCCTCACCCTGTGCCCCCCAACATAAAAGAAGAACAGAAAGAAGGGTAGGCGCTGCACTTGCGGCGACGCGCTCTCCGGTGGAGAGCAGCCCGAATTTCACAGACATAAGTCTCGGTGACTAGAATATACCAAATACCCAAATACCAAATACCAATAGAAACACTGGTAATGTGAGCATGGTCAACAACAGAAATACAGCATGGCAAATCATCGAAGCCTTTGCAGGCAGTTAGCATCCATCTTGTCTTTCCCAGCCTACAATCAACGAATGTTAAAGTTAACACACTTAGATACATTTTTCTGTCATATTAGATTTCATACACTGCCATTCAAAAAAACAAACCCAAATAAAACACACAGAGATACACAATGATGTACACGCATACAAAGAAGCACGCGCGTGCGCGCACATGCACATACACGTACGCACGTCCGCGCGCACGCATACACACACACACACACACACACACACACACACACACACACACACACACACACACACACACACACACACACACACACACACACTCTCTTTCAAACGCAGCTCAATGTACATTTTACTCGCAAATTATTTTACAAATAATGCCACCTGTCACGCTGAACAAGCGAGTTCTCAAGGGACCTGTCATTCCTGACATGCCCTGTACAGTGCCAGAGAAACCAGGAATCCATTCCCACATGAAAAGTCTGGAACAAAAAGAAAATAATGGATAGAAAATGAGAGTAACAAAACAGAGCATAAAACAAGAACACTGTCTTCCAAAGCAAACAAACAGAAACAAAAAAGAAATGCTGAAGCAACGAGACAAAAACAAACGGATATGATAAAGAGGGAACAAAGGGAAAGCATGGGATATGTCTTAAAGATCCATTTTCTCTGTTTATCTATCATTATGTTGATTTACTGATTTATTTTTCTATTTCTTTTCATGTTTGCTCTTGTCTTATTGTGGTCTTAACCCATGGTAAGTTTGTTGTTAACATTTAATGCATTGATTTTAAGTGAAAACAAACTATGTGTGTGTGTGTGTGTGTGTGTGTGTGTGTGTGTGTGTGTGTGTGTGTGTGTATATATGTGTGTGAGTGTGTCTGTATGTGTGTGTGCGTGTGTGTGTGTGTGTGTGTGTGTGCGTGCGTGCGTGTGCGTGTGTGTGTGCGTGTGTGTGTGTGTGTGTGTGCGTGTGTGCGTGTGAACGTGTGCAATGGTGTTATATGCTTATGTATGTTTTTTTCTGTGTTTTTCTGTCCTATATATTTTCTACAATATTTCTATGCAATATGAAATTAATAAGAATTAATAAGAGATGAGAAATTTGATGTGAATGATTGTTACCTATATTTCATTTTTCAGTTA
>CM065683.1:60893307-60900807 GCA_017654935.2 Phymorhynchus buccinoides | reverse complement strand
AATGTTTGTTTTTTCTCCGTTTCATATTTTTGTCCCCACTTCAATATAAGGTTCTATAAAAATTAAATTATTTCATTTATACAGTATTGTTTAGAAAATCTAATGAAAAGGTTTCTCTTGCTTCGCATTTAGTATTCACAATCCACCATTTTGATTTTTGATACTTACTGATAGGTCTTAAAGCATTTAACCTTTCACCGCAAAGTCGCATTTTGCACCACAGTGATTACACCTATTTACTAAAAGGCATCAAATTGGGTCTATTATTCAAAGACCCGATGTACTTAGTTTTGGGAAGTAAGGATAGACCTTATTTTATCTTATGTCCAGAAGAAATCCCCAATAACTGCAGATGGATTTTGTTCTCTACCAGGTAACTTTTAATGGAACTTTTCTGGCTGAAATGTGGCTGGCGGTGAAAGGGTTAAAGAATTGTTTAAAAGCTCTTGTTTTTTGCTGCTATTCATCTCCACAATCATATTAGAACAACACCAATACAAACTTTTTCTCTGATAAAATAAAAACCACAAAGTGTGACAGCATGCAAAAGAGAAAGTCCCATCAAACAGCATAATGATTCGTCTTCTTCTTCTTCTGCGTTCCCAGCATATGGGGTAAGATACGTATGTGTCCGTTTTCAGTTTCACTGGTCTCCCGCGCTGCGTACAGCTGACTATTCCATTTCGGAGGAGCCTCAAAGGAGAAAAATAATTTTCGGAAGATTTTTTTGTTTTAAAGGCAGGAGAATGGGCCAACGAGTCAGAAAGACAGCAGATGACAGAGAGCAAGGTAAAAGGCAGAGCCAAAGGAAGTGGCAGATTAGAGAAATTTACAAGCACAGAACTTTCAGAAGTGGGGAACTATTTTTTACAAAAGACCCTGTGAGAAAACAATCGGGAATAATGCGCGGTTCCTACTTGTGCTGTTTGTGGAGCTCCACAATCTTCTCAAGAAGGTCCGTGGTCTGGGTTTGGGAGAAGGATGTGTCGCTGATGTACTCGATGCCATGGTGGGTGCTGGGGTCATAGTCCCCCACATCCGCCTGCACGCAGTACGACCCCAGCATAGCCTGCGTCAGAAACGTGGCCGGAAGTCTGGAAAAAAATATAGAAAAGAAAGTTTCAAGTTTTTTTATTTCGAAGATACGTTCCTCAAGAAAGGTGATTAACATAAGTAGCAATACGTCACCTATTAACCCCTTCCCTGACTGGCCTGTGTCTACTAGTGGTGTGGATGTCATTGATGATTTCATAAAATGTGATGTCATACCTAAAAATGCTGTTGTTGTTTCTATACATGGTCAGCAAGATATATATTTCATCAGATGAGTCCTAACAAGGTGTGTTTTTCATTTCAAATAATAATAAAGATATTCTCAATTGTCTACAGTTAAGACGTTATTTCGGTTTATTAACCTCTTACAGGTACTGTTTAAATCCTTTAAAAAATTAAAAAAGCCGATTAACCCAGTAGCCATGCAAGTCATTTAGCTGCAAAATGTCTGGTTTAGTAAAAACTTTATATGCACAGACTTCAAACAACACTGGCCACAGCAAATGCATCATGGAGATTTGAGACGGAAGTAGAGACCCACGTGACTAGCCACTACTGGGATCAGGGGAGTAACCCCCAGCAAATATCAGTATAGGGCCTTTGTCACGGGCTACTTGTTTTTATTATACTATGGTATTAACCCAGGTCGATTTGCTGAATTGCACTATTTTGGTGTTGGTAATGTATGGATAGAATAAGATTGTGGTTTATTAAACTATCATGCACAGACTTGGTTGTGGAAGAGAAAACTGTCAATTGGTAGGAGCAAAAGGTTTACTCTTAATCACGCATGCAAACTCTATATACTTTCCCTCTTCTTCTTTCCCCACTCTTTCTCACACAAAGCATAATGTCCATCTCAGTCTCTTCATCCACACACACAAGAAGAGAAAGCATATTAAACATTTTTTTTCCCATCATCATTGTAAATAATGATAAACATATTTTGTTCGTTATATCTATTATGATGTGTGTTTCTATCATTATCAGATATTAATCCAGTGTTTAGGTACAGCTGCTTGGTTTATTTCATTTTTATTGTTCTTGTGTGTACGTGTAGCACTACTCATGTTTGTTAGAACGAAATAAGGTTCACGCCCTCTGCAACCTCTCGGCCAATGGGGGCACATTGTTCGTAGTGTTAGCTCAATGTCAATGTACAGCTCCCTGTAAAAGGGAAGTAGAGCGAATGATAAGTGTCCAGAATTATTATTATTATTATTTGATTTTGATCAAAAGGAAGGCATTTCTTAGATGTGAAGAAATACCAGAATGAAGAATGACTCAACAATCCATGATAGTTTAATAATTCTTGCTTGTATGAAAGCATGGCATTAGGTTTGCATTTCCGTATGTGCACGCAACGCATGTGTAGGTGAAAATAAATGTACTAAAGACTACTACTGTTCACACAGAGGTCTCTTCTTGTTTGAAGCATACCAGCCATCTGAAAACAAAACACAAGCATGAATACAGAGCACGAAGCACAATATCACATTAAAGACACTGACGACCACGATTAATAATCGTTTTTTTTTGGGGTGCGTCAGTGTGTTAATGTTGATTTGACCTTCGTGATTCTGTATATGATTGGTTTGTTTCAGATGGTCTGGTAGTGCTGCTCAAACAAGAGAGACATTCTGTGTGAAAGTAAGTATAGTGCTTTAGTCATTTATTTTCAAATACACAGGCGTGCGTGCCAAATACTGAAATGCAAAACCTAAGCACATGCTTTCATACAAGAGAAGTATAAACTATCATGGATTGTGATGTCATTCTTCATTCTGGTATTTCTTCAATCTAGAAATGCCTCCTTTTGATCAAAATTCAAATAATAATAATAATAATTTGGACATATCATGCGCTCAGTCCCTTTACAGGGAGCTGTACATTGACATTGAGCTAAACACTACGAACAATGTGCCCCACATGGACGGAGAGTTGCAGAGGGCGTGAAAGCCTTATTTCGTTCTACAAACAATGAGTAATGCCTACACGTAACACACCTCACATAAAATGAAATAAACAAAGCCACTGTACATAACACTGGATTATATATGAAATGATAGAAAAACAGATCATAATAAGAGATAACGAACAAAAAGGTTTACATTATTTACAATGAGGAGGGGAAAAAAAAAGAAATGTTTAATATGCTTTCTTCCCTCTTGGTGTGTGAGAGAAGAGATCGGAGAGAGGGACATTATGCGTTTGATGTAGGCGGAAAGAGTGGGAAGAGAAGCCGAGGAAAGTATATAGAGTTGCATGCGTGATTTAAGACGTAAACATTGGCCCACCAAAGGAACAGTTTCTCTTCCACAACCAGTCTGTGCATGATAAAGGTTTAATAAACCAACAATTAATTCTATCCATACATTACCAAACACCTACACTAAGTGCATCAGATAAACTCGACTGGGTTTTAATACCATAGTTAAATAAAAAACGAAAGTAGCCCGTGACAAAGGGCCCTACTACTGATAGGTGACTGGGGTTACTCCCCCCCCGGATCAGTAGTGGCTAGTCAGTGGCTACTACTTCCGTAATACAAAAAAAAAAAATCTACCCATGATGCATTTGCTTAGGCCAGTGTTGTTTGAAAGTCTGTGCATGATAAAGTTAATAACCAACATTTGCAGCAAAGACTTGCATGGCTACTGTGTTAATCTGTTTTATTTTTTAAAGGAATATTTAAACAGTACCTGATAAAGAGGTTAATAACCGAAATAACTACTTAACTGTTAGACAATTGAGAAATTATCTTTATTTTATTATGAAATGAAAAACACACCGTTAGACTCAATTGATGAAAATATAGATATCTTTGCTAGACTGTATAGAACAAAACAAGTAATTTAGGGCTATGACATCAAAAAGTTATGACATCATCAATGACATCCCACACCACTAGTAGACACACGGCCAGTCAGGAAGGGTAATAGGTGACGTTATTGCTACTATGTTAATCACCTTTCTTGAGGAACGTATCTTCGAAATAAAAAACTTGAAAACTTTCTTTTCTATATTTTTTTTCAGACTTCCGGGCCACGTTTCTGACGGGCAGGCGATGCTGGGGTCGTACTGCGTGCAGTCGGATGTGGGTGACTATGGACCCCAGCACCCACCATGGCATCGGTACATCAGCGACAATCCTTCTCCCCAAACCAGACACGGGACCTTTCTGAGAAGATTGGGGAAGCTCCACAAACAGAACAAAGTATGAAACGCGCATTTATTCCGAGTGTTTTCTCACCAGGGGGTCTTTTGTAAAAATCGTTCCCCCACTTCTGAAAGTCTGTGCTTGTAAAATTTCTTAATCTGCCACTCTCTTTGGCTCTGCCTTTTCCCTTTGCTACCCCTCTGTCACTGCTGTCTTTCTGACTTGGTTGGCCCATTATCCGGCCTTAACACCAAAAAAATCTTCGAAATTATTTTTCTCTTTGAGCTCATACCGAAATCGGAATATGTCAGCTTACGCAGCGGGGAGACCAGTGAAAACTGAATAACGGGAACATACGTATCTTACCCATATGGCCTGGGAACGCCAGAAGAAGAAGAAGAAGAATTCATATGAACTGTTTGATTTGGGACTTTTCTTTGCATTGCCTTTGTCACAAACTTTGTGGTTTTTTCTTGTATCGGAAGAAAAGTTTGTATTTGTGTTTCTAATATGATTGTGGAGATGAATGCAGCAAAAACAAGAGCTTTTTAAACAATTCTTTTAACCCTTTCACCGCCAGCCACATTTCAGCCAAAAAAAAGTTCATTAAAGTACATAGGAGTAGAGAACAAAATCCATCTGACGTAGTGGGGATTTCTTCTGAGACATAGATAAAAATAAGGTATATCCTTACTTACCAAAAACTAAGACAATAGGTCTTGAATAATAGACCCCATTTGATGCTTTAGTAACCATAGGTGTAAATCACTGTGGTGCTAAAATGCGGACTTTGGCGCGTTGAAAGGGTAAATGCTATATAGCCTATCAGTACAGTATCAAAAATCAAAATTGTGATGTGAATACGAAATGAGAAGAGAACATTTGTAATTAGACATGTTCTAAACAATACTTGTATAATGAATAATTTAAGTTTTATAAAACTTTATATGAAGTGGGGACAAAAATATGAAACGGAGAAAAAACAAACCTTGATTTAATTACAGTGGAGTCGGGTAAAAAACGAATTTTAACGGAACACAGAATCAGTTCGTTGTATAGGATTCTTTTGTTATACAGTACATGTACAATGTATGTGAAAACAAAAACAGTGCAAACACTCGCAATGATAACCGAAAACATAAAACTTGACCAGTTTGGATCGTCGTTCGTCGTAATCACGGGATGTACCAAGGCTTGAAGAAGTTCGCAGTGTGTTGACGCGATCTGTTTGGCACTTTGAACAAGTTGCTCCATTAAGTGGACAACACATCACACAAAAAAATTTGTTTTTACATTTTTTTTTTTTGTTTTAAATTGTTAGGCTTTCACGAACTTTTCGGATCTTTATTTTGAGCCGCGAATTGTAAAGCGACCTGAAGAAAACGAATGATATGTAGGAAGCTAGGCATAGCAGACGACCAGTGATGAATTCTAAATGAGTTCACGCATGCGCAGTTCATATTTCCAACTTCCTTCATCTTGACAACACGTTCTAGCCTGGAGTGTGGAGTTGAAGGCCTAGGGTTTTGCAGCGCATCGCACAGGCTGAGTCGATTTAGGCTATTTTCCAAGTAAATAAATTATCCTGGGGCGTAGAACAGAGTTCGTAAAAAGCGGATGTTCCGTTATTTCAAAAGGGACTTTTGTTCGTTATACCCATGGCTGTGCAAGTGACAAAATAGAAAGGCATTTGCGGGAAATTGAAGTCAGTTCGTTTAACGCGAAATTCGTTAAAAGCGAGTTCGTTATAGTTGGACTCCACGTATTAAGCTGACCAATTAATTTTATGAACAACAGAGGGAACGTATGACCCACAAGTGTTATACGCCATTATCTCAGTTTATGTCAGAACTCGATTGCTGGGTGTAATGTCCATAAATATCGTTTTCAATTTAAATTTGGCTACATACTTTCTCTCATCTCTCTCTCTCTCTTCTCTCTCTCTCTCTCTTCTCTCTCTCTCTCTCTCTTCTCTCTCTCTCTCTCTCTCGTTAAATAGCAGTTGATTGGATTGGTAGGTTGGTTGAATAAAAAGAGACTTTGTTAGACTCAATTAGGAAAAAAAATGGTCTAGTGATATATCTTCTCGATTTGTAGAAAACAAAAAAACATCCAGAGCTATGGACACCAAAAGTTATGACATCTCAATGACACACACACCTGGGGGCCAGAAGGGAAAAGGGTCTTAAAGAGAAGCATCTATAGGAAAAAAAAAAAGATGCATTTTAAATCAAAGCCTTTTGCAGGATGTGAGAGATACACGTAAGCGCCCCGTAAAATTGCGCTTTTCTATTTTAAAAAACGCACAGAGACAGATTGCTCGAGTTAGGTAGCCGTTTTTGCGCGCACACAGTGTAAACGAAAGCAGTTGTTCAGCATGAGTACGTCCATTGAATGAATTTGTAAGCTTCTCTGATGGTGGCCAGTTAAGTCAAGGCAATTGCGTCCTTTTTTTTTATGTGTTCGGCTATGATTTGAAGGAGGATGTTGATGTTTTTCAAAGCTCTATGATATGGAATGTTCAGCGTTCAACCATAAACATTATTTATCACCAACCATGATGGGCGGAAAGAGGAGATCGACAAAGGGATGCCCGCAACAAATTGACAGGCTTGGATGGATGTAAAACTAACGCGACAGTAAGATCCGTGTAGGCGAGCAGCGGAAAAAAAAAGTGATGTCGGAGGCAAAGTTTGTTTGAGTACTTTGTGATGCCATCGGTTACGCTTGTTTGTTTTGGGCCCTCTCACAACATCAAAGCCTTTTGTGACCGCAGGGTCAGACGCCCCTGACGAAGCAGAAAGCAACTTTGTGGAAAAGTCAAGAAGTTGTCCTGTTACGGGGTAGATCTTCACGATGACAGGTGGTGCCTAATAAATAGTTCCCCACCTTCTGGAAGTTCTAGTTCTTGTAACTTCCTCTAATCTTGCCACTCTCTTTGACTCTGCCTTTCCCTTGAAGCTCTCTTAATCTGCTATCTTTCTGAATTATTGGCCCATTCTGCCTTTTCACAAAAAAAATATTCCAAATAATTTTCTCGTTTTGAGCTCCTCGGAATCAGAATGTGTCGGCTGTACGCAGCGGGAGAGACCAGTGAAAACTGAAAACCGAACATGCGTATATGTATATAATATCTTACCCATTATGCCATAGAAGAGAAGAAGAAGGTGCCAATATGTTGTTGTTTTTAATGCTGACCTGTTTGTTAAACCATATTTCAGAGTGTAAGGGACACCTCAATGTAAGGCACCTCCCCTAAATTTACCACCAAACTTCCAAATGTTCTT
>CM065683.1:60885604-60888104 GCA_017654935.2 Phymorhynchus buccinoides | reverse complement strand
TTGCTAAAGGTAAACTGTACAATGCACTCGTGCAAGCGCATTTCGTTGAGGACAACAGTGTTACCTTCTTATCCCAAGACACTTTCAGAACCAACGATCGAAGCATGAAGGACGACTTCCACCCAACCAAAAAAGGCACGGGGATCCTAGCAGGCAATATTGGAAGACATCTGCACGGGCTGTTCTGGAAACAGTCACCCGCTCGAAAACAACAAAACCAACATCAAAAGAGGATCAGCTACAAAGACAGCAGAAGGGAATTTCGTCATTCTGGCCCAAACCATCAAAGCCGTGGTGATATGCAGTCAGGAAACCGATCCTATCAGCAAGGACGAAATCTCAAAAATCATCCTGAAAAAGGCTTCAATGATCATCGTCCACAACGCTACAGAAACCGACCTGAACGACGTTTCAATGATCGGGAACGCTACTCTGACGATGAACATGAAATCAACAGAGACCAGAGAAATCAACAATACGGACCAGGCAACAGAACCTTCCGTGGGCAACGACCTTATGGTGGAGGCAGAGGACACTGGAGATCTCCAGATGGTGACTACCGGCCGAGATACAGGAACTACCATTGGAGGCCAGATAATTATGATTAGGAAACCACCTGTTCCGCAACTAATGTGACAATCCTTTGTAGAATGACTTTGCTTCATTTGCATTACTTATTTGATATACTTCACATCTACAATAATATTCGTGTGAATTAAATAACTATCCCAAACGTTCGTAATTGCTTTTAAAAACGGGTTCTATTTTTCAGTTGAGACATTCTGTTCTCTGTTTCTTAATTATTTAAAGATTTGTTAATGAAACGTTCCAACAAAAGTTTTTATAGTATATAAACATGGAACCTAAAAGGCTATAAGGAAACCATTGACGGCATTAAAGTAAATAAGCTAAATGATGAAAGAATAATTAGACAATTGGTAGAATACGACATTGTATTTCTACAAGAAACGCATTTGGATAAATCCAGTACTGAAGATATATTTTTTCCAGGATTTGGGAAAGGCATTCATTTTTGTCGACATAAACGAAACAAAGCGACTCACGCATCGGGTGGGATATCTGTGTTTATTAAAGACTCTTTAAGACAACACGTTAAAGTACTCCCTAGAAGTAATTGTGATATAGTATGGCTGCAAATGGCAACAAATCATAAGAATAACGACCATGTTTTCATTGGTTCTACTTATATTCTTCCTGAACATTCATCTTTTGGAAAGGAGGAAACCATCAAAATATGGGACAGATTACAAGAGGATGTGACAGAACCGTGCTCAAAAGGAACAGTTCTTTTGTGTGGTGATTTTAATGCCAGAACTGGGGACAATCCAGATTATATACAAATGGACAATGAATGTAACGATCATTATAATTTAGTAGACAATTATAATGTTGAAGCTGTATTCCAGAGAAAATCAATGGATAGAATTGTACAAAAGAATGGTAGAAAGCTGCTATCTTTATGCATAGATAACAACATGTATATCTTAAATGGGAGAACACTAGGTGATCTCAAAGGACGATACACATGCTATACGCCCAAAGGATGTAGTGTAGTAGATTGTTTTGCTTGCTCACAAGAGATGACAAAAGACATTATAAACATGAAGGTAAAGTCTCTTACAGAATTTTCTGATCATTGTCCAATTGAATTAAATTTTCACCTTCCTAAACTTTTAAATTCAAATTTTAGCAATTTCATATATAATGATAATGACAAATTAAAAAACTCAAAAGACACAAACATGTTCACAGATCATATGGAAACAAATGTGAAGTTCAAGTGGGATGGAAATTCTTGTAATCGATTTTATAAGGCATTTAGCCTTCCTTCAGTAAGTTGTCTTGCTCAAGAACTCAATATAAAGTTAGATAAACAAATAAATGATGCACAGCAATGCTCAACCAAAATGGTTGATGAGATCACTGATGATTTTACACAGGTTCTTAATAATGCAGGAAAACTAAGCTTAAAGTACTATTGGCAAAAACGTAGACGAAGAAAAAGGAAAGGCAAAAAGTGGTTTGATACTGATTGCTACACTTTAAAGAAAGAAATGAAATCTTTATTAAATGCCTTGAACAGGTGTCCAAGCAATCGACACCTTTGTCAAAAATATTATGCATCTCGAAAGAAGTATAAAAAGATTCTTAAAAAGAAAAAGAAAGCCTATAAAAGCTCTTTAGTAAATACCCTTAATGAGGCATTTGAGAAGGACCCAAATACGGTATGGAGCATATTAAAAGAATTAAAATCATCTGAAGAAGCCTGTCATGATAATAATAAAAACATTGGTTCTGCAAAATGGATACATCATTTAGAACAACTGATTAGGAAAGAAGCTGATGTTTCAGAAGAAAAAACAAAATCAGTAAACCAAGAATTAAAACAGATTGTTGAAAACATAGATAATGTACCCAGTAGCTTTAATGATTCAGTAACAGTTGGTGAAATCAGGGCAGCTTGTAAAAAAATAAAAAC
>CM065683.1:60858104-60880604 GCA_017654935.2 Phymorhynchus buccinoides | reverse complement strand
ATTTTCTACGCATGCGTGACAACTTGGGTCTTCAGTCAGTGCTGAGAATCGTGGAATGAGGAGACAAGTTGTTTGTTTCTCTGTCATTTCTGCTTCTCTCTCTCTCTCATTCCCTCTCCCTCTCTCTCTCTCTCTCTCTCTCTCTCCTCTCTCTCTCTCTCTCATCTCTCTCTCTCTCTCTCTTCCTCTCTCTCTCTCTCTCCTCTCTCTCTCTCTCTCTCTCTCTCTCTCTCTCTCTCTCTCTCTCTTCTCTCTCCTCTCTCTCTCTCTCTCTCTCTCTCTCGTTGCTATATTACTAGTTTGTTGTTATTTTTTGTTGGCGATGTTCCTGTTGTTCCTGCTAATGGTTCATTTATAGTATTAGTTTATGTATTGCATGCTTAGAACCAAGGAAAGAATGGAAGACTAGGCCCAGCCTTAAATTTTTTTCCTTGTAAAATAAAGTTTCTGACCCAGTCTGAGTTCTGAGTTCTCTCTCTCTCTCTCTCTCTCTCTTCTCTCTCTCTCTCTCTCTCTCTCGTCTCTCTCTCTCTCTCTCTCTCTCTCTCTCTCTGAACTCTCTCTCTCTCTCTCTCTCTCTGTGAGTCTCTCTCTCCTTCTCTCTTGCATGTTTGTTTGAGGGCAAGATGTAAAAAAGCCCATTGTGTGCTTACTCTTTTTCCCTCAATAAAAATGTTTCGTTTCGTTGGCAGTTCGTTCAGCGTTCCGTTAGCGTTCGTTCGTTCTCTCGGAATTCTCGCTCTCTCTCTCTCTTCTCTCTCGCTCTCTCTCTCTCTCTCTCTCTCTCTCTCCCCCCTTCTCTCTATTTTCTCTCTCTCTCCAACTATCTCAGTCTCTCTCTCTCTCTCTCTCTCTCTCCTCTCTCGGTCTCTCTCTCGTCTCAGTCTCTCTCAAATCAAGTCTGCATCATGCTACAAATGAATAATGTAATGTAGGAATAGTTGATCATCATGTTGCCCTGAGGTACGTACATGTATTTACATTTTAAATTGTGCATGTTAAGATGAGTAGGTAAAGTAATATGCTATGTTTGACTTATTATGTGCATGGGTTTCTTTTCAAATAAGTACATTTTAATGATGAAGTATGATTGAGGTATTTTTTTTATATGTTTGTGCACTTCTTTGAGTGTGAAAAGTAGGATTGGGTTTTATTTTCCCGTGTGTATGCGCTTACGTCACACATTTTGAATGTTAATAATGAGTATAGTTAATAATAATAGGTTTGATTTTGTTATTGATGTGTTACAATATAGGGATGTTTTTTGCATGCTTTACATTACTTTGTATGTGTTTATTTTCGTTTTCCATTTTCTACTTTTATATATGTATTCTGTCCAGAGGGCTGAATGTAAAAAAGCATGTTATTGCTTACTCTATTACCCTCTATAAATAAAATTCAATCAATCAATCAATCAAGCTCTCTCTCTCTCTCGTCTCTCTCTCTCTCTCTCCGACCCCTCTCTCTCTCTCTCTCTCTCTCTCTCGGTCTCTCTCTCTCTCTCTCTCTCTCATCTCGGTCTCTCTCTATCTCTCTCCAAATAAAAACCAAAAGCATGGTAATTATTTCAAGACAAAAGCATCAGAAAGAACCTCTAGTTTTAAATGTTTATATTAATGACAATGCCATAGACCAAGTACGCGAGCACCGAGTCCTAGGAGTGATAATAGACAACGAACTAAAATGGCAATCACATATTAAAAAAATTACACATAAACTTGCACGCAGCCTATTCCTACTAAAGAAACTTACACCCTTCATAGATATAGATGCACGCAAAATGTTTTTTCATGCCCACTGTCTCTCGCACATTAATTATGCATCTGTAGTTTGGGACTCTGCAGCTAATTGTCACCTATTGAAACTCAATTCTATGTACAAAAGGGCAGCCAAAATAATTCTTCCTGATCCTGAACTCAGTACATTACAAAAACAAGCCAAGTTAAACATACTTCCACTGCAATCACAGCTTAGCTACAATAAAGCCATTCTCATGTACAAAGTACACAACGAATTAGCTCCACAATACCTGAAAAAATCTAATTACACAAGCCTCACAACGTATGGTACACTTTAAATTATTTTACCACAAACAAGAATTGATAAATTTAAGTCGAGCTTTACCTTCTCGGGTTCTTTCATATGGAACTCCCTTCCGTGTGACATTAAACTATGCTTCTCTATCTCAGCCTTCAAAACGAATGTTCGAAAGACACTTGCATTCGACCCTCCTTAAGCTCATTTACCCCCCAGGGTCATATCTCCTGATATGCTAGATGCTTATGCCGATGTTAGTATGTATTAATTTCATTTTATTAATTTCGTTCTATTAGTTAACTATTCGCCTACAATGTGCCTAATTATGTTATAAATATTGTCCTCAATTTAATGCAAGTTGTTACCTGTTACATACCCTAGATGATGAAAGTATAATATATTAAAAACGAATAAAATATAAGGAGTCCTAAATGTACAAGATAAAAAAAAATAAAAAAAAGCTCTATATTCCAGGTGCAAAAAGAAAAAAAAAATTCAATCAATAAAGCAATAAATTATCAACGGTCTCTAAAAAAATCTCAAAATCTTCTCTACTCTGAAAAAAAAAAAAGTCTCCTCCGTCGGTAATCAGGGATACATAATCCTCTAAGATCTATCGTATAAAAATATGTCACCAAAAAAATAAAAGGCAATCGATACTTAATAAAAAAAATAAGCATCATAAAGAACCTCTAGAATTGAATGCATTCATGAATAAATGTACAATGGCAACAACTAAGTTACGTATTCACCGAAATAAATGGAATGATAATAATACAAATAACTAAAATGTCAATCTCACAAATAAAAAATGACACAAACTCGATGCAAAACCCATATAAAAACTAAAAATGTTAAAAATACGCCCCTTAATCAGAAATATATAATCACAAAAAGGATCTTTATTAACATGGAACTGTCTATCGAAGGGGCGTAATTATGCTAGACTCTTAAAACTCTGTTTAAACTCCCTTGTAAAATAAAACTCATCGGCAAATATACCCAAAATTACAGCCAAAAAATTCTCTGAAACCTGCAACTCGCGAGAGAATAAAAAAAATCCATTGTAACAAACTCTACTAAAAATCACATGAATAAAGCTTAAATAAAAATTCTCAAATTACAAAATACAACTACTCTCCAGCTCCAATATCATGAAAAAATCTCGAACATACAACCTCACCGTAATTACTAATATCGTCACAAACAAGAATGATAAATAAATTGAAAAAGTTAAATAATAAAAATAGCAATATTCGAAAAAAACTTTACATTAACCATGCTTCGGGTAAGAATGAACGAAAATTAAAATGATATTTAAAAAAAATATGGGAAGAAAAATAACAGAAAGAAACATGAAGAAATATAAAATAGATATTATGCCGATACCATAATATGTATAGACGGTATTTTAAAATTTAAATATATATCTGTTAACTATTCGAAAACAATGTGCCTAATTATGTAATAAAAATTGTCCTCAATTTAATGCAAATTGTTACCTGTTACATTACCCTAGATGATGATATTTATATATATTTGCCCTGTTATATAATGTGTGTTTCCTTTATATACATGCGCGCAAGTGTGTAAGTATGGTTGCATGCTTATATGCGCGCGCGAGTATTAAAAATTATGCAACTTTTATTATCCCATATTTCAGCCTATCTATGTTCCATAATATCAACTGCGTTGCTACCTTTGTATTCAGCTCTGTATGCGTAATAGTATGCCTTGCCATGTTTGTTCTTTTATGTTAAGTATATATGTATCAAGGACACATTGGAAGAATAGGCTTCGCCTAAAATCTATATCCTTGGAAAATTAAGTTTAAGTTTTTCAAGATATCTCTCTCTCCGTCTCTCTCTCTCTCTCTCTCTCCTCTCTTACTCTCTCTCTCGTCTCTGCTCTTTCTCTCCTCTCATCTCTCTCTCTCTGTCTCTCTCTCTCTCTCTCTCCGAAATCCTTCGTAGTTTGAGGAAGTTAAATTCATTTGATGTTAGTATATTTTGGAAGATGTTTGATAATAAAATAGAGCCAGTTTTAACGTACGGAGCTGAAGTGTGGGGACTTATTGAAAATAAACCATTAGAAAATGTCCATACTTTTGCAATCAAAAGACTCTTAAATGTTCCATTACACTCCTCAAACAAAGTATGCTATGGAGAGTCAGGAAGATATCCATTGTTTATTCGTTCGTATGTTAAATGTATTAGATATTGGATTAAAGTAACAAAACTACCATTGACACCTATTTGCAAAAAAGCGTACCAAATGCTGTTAAGACAACACGAATTAGGTAAATATAACTGGGTATCAAGTGTTAAAAAAGTATTAACAGAAAATGGTTTTGGATTAGTTTGGATAACGCAGGGTGTAGGAAATGAAAAGGTTTTTCTGTATGAATTCAAACAACGTATGGTCGATTGCTTTAATCAAAACTGGCACGCTGCTATAACTGAAAAAAATAAATATAGTTGGTACCATTCTTTTAAGGACGGATTATATTCTGAAAAATATTTTGATGTACTAACAAATAAATGGTGTAGGGATGCCTTTATTAAATTTAGAACGAGAACTCTAGGCTTGTATTCTAACAAATTGTGGTTCACTCGTGATTTGTTTATTAATTCTGTTTGTCCTTTATGTTCTGATGGTTTTGAGGATGAATTGCACTTTTTATTTTCTTGTAAGGAATATAATAAGTTACGCAAAACATGTCTTATATTCACTAAATTCAATTTGCAGAGGTATAATTTTTGTAATTTACTTGCCTCAGAGAATGAAAATGTCATAAAGTGTTATGCTTTGTTTTTAGCTAAAGCTACAAAGCTTAGAAAAGAGAAATTGGATTGTTGCATATAACTTTGTGCTGCATTACCCGACCTATCCTATTGGTAACTTACGTATTATTGTTGGTTGGTCAGTCTAACAGTTATGCTTTTGTGTAAATTTATTTTTCTCTAGTGTAATCTTTCTATGCATGTAAGATGTTTTATTTTATGTTTCTTAAAAAACAAATCTTATGAACTGATTTAGTCGCCAGTTAGGCTTATATTATTCTTTAGTTCATGGTTTGTGCTTCCTTGGCATCGGAGCATTGTTTGCTATGTCAATAAAATTCATTTTTCAGTTTCAATTTCAATTTCTCTCTCTCTCTCTCTTAAGTCCCATTTTATTCTCACTCTTCATTAACCAACTAGCAAACCAATTAATAAAGATGGAAAGCATGGAATTCAGTTGTTTGCAGATATTATGGAATTGTTTATTTTACTTTTTGTAGACGATGGTGCTTTGTTATCTGCCACGCCACAATCAATTAATTATCGTAATTACTTGTGACAGAACATCATGTTTGGTTTGTGATTACCATATTCCTGGTAAGGGGGGCCCACAGATGTCAAACATTTGACAACAACTTCCCCCACATTTTGTAATGAAGGCCCCTATTTTGGGGTCTACCTGATGGACTATGTCAAGTAACACACAAATAATCCACCATTATGGTTGTCCCTTCGCCTGATGTGCTTTATTTGCTGTGTTCTGTGTTTCGCACGTTGTGCACTGTGTCTTGGGTGGGTGACAGTTATTCTTCTTGGCAGGTAGTGCCTTCTTTCTATTAAAATTCAAAGAAGGGTTGGGCCTGTACACTCGTTCCCGTTATTACTGTTTCGCAAGAATCTACAAACAGAATCACCTTACGAGTTAAGCCTCGCTTTATAGTATTCAATTCTTGCTCAGCAGCATAACTGGAACTATACTGTACAGGAGATTTGGGAGCCAGTGTTCTCCAAGCAGCAGAAAGCTACAAGGGTCGTAGCATGCATAGGTGCATCTTTCTGTTGTCCAGGAACAGAGTGTTCGGTTCAAATATTCGTGTGAAATTCACATCTCACGCCAAGCATGAGAGCTGTGCAATGAAGCTGGGCTGTTGCTAGTGTGAGTTATTGTAATAGGAAAACGCCCCATGCTTCACAGCATGTAAAACTGTTACAGTTGCATTTTATTTGCACAAGGAGAGCTGTCTTGTACTGACCATTATCTGCTAGCACCCAGTTCCACGTTCATCACTTCCAAACGTCGCCCTATGGTGGGCAGTGGAACAGCTGCTACGATTTATTTTGAACACACAACTGAATGCGCCCCACGCATTAGGGAAACGTTATTCACCATACTATACGTGTGTATACATTTTAGCCAGAGGTCAAGCCTGTTGGAAAACCGATCCCACGCCTGCCTTCGTCTGGCATCGTAAGAAAAGAGAGAGAAGATGGATGAGAGAGAGAGAGAGAGAGAGAGAGAGAGAGAGAGAGAGAGAGAGAGAGAGAGAGAGAGAGAGAGAGAGAGAGAGAGAGAGAGAGAGAGAGAGAGAGAGAGAGAGAGAGAGAGAGAGAGAGAGAGAAACTTGAAAACTTTGAAAACTTTAACTTTATTTTTCAAGGATAAAGATTTTAGGCAACGCCTAGTCTTCCAATCTGTCCTTGGTACATATACGAACATAGAATACAAACATGGCAAGGCATGATAATACACATACAGATTTGAACATAAAAGTAACACCTGTGTAGGTATGCGAACATAGAATACAAACATGGCAAGGCATAAAATTACATCTACATAATTGAACATAAAGGTAGCAAAGCAGGTAGTATGATAAAGACAGGTTGAAATACGAATTTATAGAATTACATACGCACATGTATATTTGTTAATACTTGTGCGGGCATACATGCGTGTAACCATACACGCACACACCTGCACATGTGCGGGGCACACGCAAGAATGCATGCACATACGCACAGAGATATGTTGAAGCACGCATAAAAGAACTATACATTTTAGAACAGGGCAAACTTATGCAGCCTATGGTATGAAACCGGTAACAATTAGCAATAAAATGCGGAAAATTTAAACATTGATTTTAGCACATTGTTGGAGAATAGTAAACAAACAGAGTGATGTGAATACATGACATCGTAATTAGCAATATAGCGTATCGGGATATATGAAAAAACACACCAAAAAACATGGAGGGTCGAATGTTAGTGTCTCTCAGAGACTCGTTTTGAAGGTTGAGATAGAGGAGCATAATCTAATGTCGGACTGAAGGGAATTCTATATGGAGGAACCCGAGAAAGTAAAACTTGACTTGAATTGATCTATTCTTGTGTGTGGTAGAATGCAGTTACTTGAACCATAGCGATGTGAGGCTTGTGTAAGTAGATTTTTCAGGTATTGTGGAGCTAAGTCATAGTGTACTTTGTACATGAGAATGGCTTTATTATAGCTAAGCTGTGATTGCAGTGGAAGCATGTTTAACTGCGCTTGCTGCTCAGTTCAGGATCAGGAAGGATTATTTAAGCTGCTCTTTTGTGCATAGAATTTAATTTTAATAGGTGACAATTAGCAGCAGAGTCCCAGACTACAGATGCGTAATTAATGTGGGAGAGACAGTGGGCATGAACAAACAAACATTGTGCGTGCGTCTATATCTATGAAGGGTGTAAGTTGTTTTTTAGTAGGAATAAGCTGCGAGCAAGTTTATGTGTCATTTTTTCAATATGGAGTTGCCATTTTAGTTCGTCATCTATTATCACTCCCAGGACTCGGTGCTCGCGTACTTGGTCGAGAGAGAGAGAGAGAGAGAGAGAGAGAGAGAGAGAGAGAGAGAGAGAGAGAGAGAGAGAGAGAGAGAGAGAGAGAGAGAGAGAGAGAGAGAGAGAACACTGAACACTGAACACTGAAAGGTTTTTAATTGCGCTTCGGCCTTGGGCCACAGTACAATGGGGAACGACGAACGGGTGAAGGGGAGGACATGTAAAGGGTGCATAAACAATGGTGATAATGTGGCTATTAATATTGGACATCATGCTATGCAATAATGAATACCGTTCATAGCGAAATGATTATCAACCAAATATTGCTTCAAGTAATTAGTTCTAGAACAAGAACAACTATTTCCTGTCACAGTATAATTTCGCATGAATTGGCTATTATGCTGTAAACTAAAATATCTCAGGTGACTCACATAATAGATTACTATCAATGGTCACGTGTTCACAGTTATGTTTTTAGGTTTTTTTTAGCAAACAACAACACCATATCACATAAATCAGTATTAATGGCAATGTACGCATACGCATAGATGACATTTTGTATAGTATAATTTGGATAACAATGAATCTGTATTAGCTAGCCAATCACATTATTAATTTTCTTCTGTTTATAGCATGGAAAATGTATCTGGATAAACCATGTCTGTGAGTACTGTTGCTTGCTTTCAGTAGTGTAGACAATGGTAAGGTAATACAATCTTTCAGAAATGTCAACCTTAAATCATTGTACATGAAGCATTCAAAAATAAAATGTTCCTCGTTTTCATTTTTTCTCATACAGAAAGGACACATCTTATCCATATTGTTATCACTATATCTGTGTACATTATTATTGAGAGGCAAGACATTGAACCTTGTTTGTGAAATGGCAAGTCTAAAACAATAATCCATACAAGTGATATATTCTTCCTTGTGAAATATAGTTTTGAAAGATCTATAGTTACTACATCTATCACTATCTCTAAGAGATCCAGACCATTCCTGAATAAACATGTCTACTAGTCTTTGTTTGAATATATACAAAAAAGCTTTTATATCGCCAACACCTTGCTGAAGCCATACAATATTGAAACCAGTTTCACACAAAATGTTACGTATTTGAGAAGCCCAACAAGTCTTTCCAGACTTATCCATATCAAGCAACATAAGATAAGCATTATATGGTAATCTGTTAGGGGTTAAATGTAAGAGTTTGAACCAGTATCTGACAGAATTAACCATAGAGTTGATATAAATGGGGTATCTTCCAAGGTCACCATATACCATTTTATTTGGAGTTCTTTGTGGCACACCTAGGAATCTCTTGTAAGCCATGAGATGGACTTTCTCTATATGTTCTAGTCTTTGGAGACCCCAAATCTCAGAAGAATACAGCAATATAGGTTGTATTTTCATGTCAAATATTTTAAAGAAAGTGTTAACATTCATTTCTTTATACATTTGATATGCTCGGTTCAATTCAACAACAGCTCTTTTTCCCTTAATAACAAAATGTTCCGTTCCTAATTTAGCGCTAATTTTTGTAGTAAAGCAGAATCCTAAATAACAATACTTGTTAACTACCTCTAATTGGTTACCATCATAAAACCACCGTTCATATTTTGCAAGAAATCCACCTTTTCTAAATACCATAACTTTAGTCTTTTCAGTATTAACAAATAAGTGTAAGTCATCACAGCAGGATTTTAAGATATTTAATTGATGCTGTAGTCCCCTTGGAGTAGTAGAAATTAAAACAATATCATCTGCGAAAAGCAAAATAAACAGTTCCATAATGTCTGGCACTATTTGAAACCCATGTAAACCATTTTCACTCATATGGTCTGCAAGCTGGTTTATAAACATCGAAAATAATGTAGGGCTTAAAACACATCCCTGTCTTACACCTATTGGGCATTCAAAAAATTCAGATAAATCAAAATTTGCACGAACACATGAAAATAAAGATTCATACATAGCTGTTAGGGATGCAAGAAATTTACCTTTTACCCCATTATTTCGAATACATTCTAGTAATGTATCATGTCTGATCGAATCAAAAGCTTTTCGAAAATCCACAAAAGCTACGTACAGTTTTCTACCCTTTTTACTCATACATTTTTGAACAATTGCATGTAGATTGAACATTTGGTCTACAGTAGAATAACCTTTTCTGAATCCTGCCTGATTTTCTGAAATATTCTGATTATTTTCAAGCCACAAATACAGCCTTGCGTTAAGAATAGCAGTGTAGCATTTGGACGAAATATTTAACAAAGAAATTCCCCTATAATTGTCAGCTTTTTCAGGATTTCCCTTTTTATGAACAGGGATTATAATAGCCTTAGACCAGTCTTTGGGATATATGCCTTCATCAAAAATTTTATTGAATAGTTTAGTAAGAAACTGTAGAACTACTATTCCCCCATTTATTAACATTTCAGCGATTATGCCATCTATGCCACCTGCTTTACCCGATTTTAACTTATGTATTGCTCTAGACACCTCATCTTCTGAGATTTCTTTATTCAATTCATGGTCTAAGTATTCCGATAGGTCTATTTCTGTACTTGGATGAACATTGTCTGTTGTTGTGTTTGTTTGAAATACATTCTTAAAATGTTTAACCCAGTCTTCATTTGTAATGTTATTTGATATTTTAGTTCTATTACCACATCCCATGCTTTTCAGTTCCTTCCAAAAACAGGACGAGTTAGATAAATTATTAGCTAGAGATTCTACCTTTTGTTTTCTAAAATCTCTTTTCTTATTTTTTAGTAAGTATTTATATTCTTTACGTTTTTGAACATATATAAGTCTGTCGTCATTATCTCTTGATCTTCGAAAACGATTTAAACATCTTCTTGTATCCTTTTTAACACGAGCACACTCTGCATCAAACCATTCTGAACCTATTCTGGTTTTAGTATTCTGTTTGGAGCGCATACACTCACTAGCTTCAGTTAAGCTTTGTACAAATATTGTTAAAGCGCCATCAACATCAGAATCCAGAGTGCTACATGCGGATGCAAGTTTTGTTTGTATTATATCACTTTTAAGGTTGTTTTCAAATTCATCTTTTTTATCATCATTCCATTTAAAACGATTGGTTACTTTATTGTTTTCTTTTACTGTACTCTTATTACTAACTTCAGTTACACAAGGCTTCAAATCAACTGTCATTACAAGAGGTAAATGATCTGATTCTATGACGCTTTCAACGCTTTCAATATTTAAAGCACTAATAGTGATTAATGAAAGCAGACCAGTAGATACTATAAAATAATCTACAACACTGCATCCTGTAGACGAAATATATGTAAAACTATTATCAAATTTGGGTTCTTTTAACCCGTTCAAAATAACACAATCAAATATATTGCAGATTTCAAGTAACTGATTACCAAAAACATTCGTAATTCTGTCTTCAGAAGTTCTAGAGAACTCATCTGTAATCGAGCTATGTGAAGTAATATAATCAATATTATCCTCAGCAAAATAAGAATAATTATTAGATCCTGTTCTTGCATTAAGATCCCCGGTTAACAAAATATGCAAATCATTATATGTGCTTTGTAAATCTAATACAATATGTTCTATTTGTTCAATACCAAAACCATTGTGCTGGTTCTTCCAAAACACAGAATCGTATGGGTGAATATAAGCACAGATATAAAGTATATCAAAATCAGTTGAGAACACGTTCCTGCGAAATTTAATTATAATGGCATGCTCATTATCTAAATACATCCGTTCAATATACGACGCAAACTTTTCCCTTATCATAACAATTATACCACCAGAATATCGACCCTGATGTGACAATTGTTTAGCTTTTAAAGTAAAAATCGTGAAGTCACTAAACAAAGGAGAGTAAAAATCATTTGCAACAAAGGTCTCAGTCAGACAAATGAAATCATATAACAAAAGAAAACTGATAAACTCCGCATTTTCTAACTTTGGTAGTAATCCATTAACGTTATAAGTGAGAAATTTTACTTGTAAATTATTTACATTATTTACAATGTTGGCTTTTGGCCGTTTTTTGTCATCTCTATTTCCCTTGTCAATATTCAAACCTACATTTCTGACATGTGAATTTGTGGCCCGGCCGATTTCCTATTTGTAGTTTCCACAGCCCTGACTATTTAGTTTTTTTGCTGGGCAGGATTCCTTCTCTTTGGAGCGATCATTTGATGCTGCTCTTACTAGAGAATCGAGAATACTGCTCTGACTGCCAGATCTCTTCGGCCCACCAGATTTACTTTTCTGTTCTGGTCGCCTGAGCGAGGCAGCACGTGGTGGTGGCCTGTCCTTTCTGGAGACCCTAGGAGAAGCGTTACTTTCCTTACTGCTCCCTTGCTCTGCGTCATGTGTTGTGTTTGGTTTGGCTGCCATTGCCTGTGTGCCTGCACTGTGTGTGCATGTGTTTGTGAACACATTCTCTTCTTGGTTGGAACTAGCAACAGAAGAAACAGTTTGCATTCTTGACAGTAAGCTGTTAGACTCATCCTGTCGCTCATTTTCTGAGTCGATATCAGTGTGGTCAGTGTCTACATTTTCTTTATTCTGGTTTTTTACTTCTTTGTCAGTCAGTACCTGTTTAACGTTTGTTTCTTGGTTTTGTAAATGAACATCATGAACATCATTTTTGTCATTTACGTGTATATTTGATTTTTTATTTATTTCAAAATCAGGAGCATTCATGCCACATTCCCCTGAAATTGCTTTTTCTCTGTTTTCCCCTTGGCCATTGCCCAACACATCATCAACACCCAATACATCATCAACCACGAGACCATCAACCAACGCATCATCAACACCTAACACATCATCAACAGCATGACCATCAACCAACGCATCATCCCCCTCATGTCCATCAACCAACACAATAAGACTCTTTTCAATTCGCTTTTGAACATTGCTATTTGTTTTTCTGTTCTGTACCCCTGTGTCAGGTCTGAGGACAGAGGCACTCTGTACATTTTGGCTTTGACTGACCATCTCAGTTCTCTTCATGTCAGAATGTGCGTTGTTCCCCAAAACAGTCCTCCTGTGGTCAGCCCTGTCAGGTCCTCGTTGGCGGACTACCTCACTGTACAAGGCATCGCCAGGTACTACTGGCACGTCACTTCCCTGGTTGGGGTTCTTGGTGGAGCCACGATCCTGGTTCCCCTGGTAACTGGTCATTCTACTGCTTGTTGGAAGGTGGTTTCTGTTTTGTTCCGTTTCTGGAAGAGGCTTCCATTTGACTGGAATTATTGCGGTACCCATGACTTCTGGATGGAGGGGGAGCAAGGCCAAGGCTGCAATAATCTTTTTGTTCCGTCTGCCTATTTCGTCTGTCTTGCTGCTCATGGTGATTATTCCTGAGGTCCTGTCTGCCAGCAACACGTGTTGGTTCTGGAAATTGCTTTCTGTAAGGCTGGTAATGTTGGTCATCTTTGTCATCTCGGGCGTCATCCCGGGTTTTGATGGCAGACTGGTGTTGGTACCGATACTCAGAGAGACGTTCAAAGCTTTTCCCTGGCGGCGTTTCTTGCTCCCTAACCTGAGAGAGAGAGAGAGAGAGAGAGAGAGAGAGAGAGAGAGAGAGAGAGAGAGAGAGAGAGAGAGAGAGAGAAAGAGAGAGAGAGGCTATGCTACTAGGCTTAGCAGCTCTGCTTCTCTTCAAATTCCTCAGTTGCCATAAATATATTTCCTGTAACAGCATTCCAGAGGATAGCCTATAACAATAGAGCTGCTTCTCTCTTCTTGACCGTTTTCCGTTAGCTTGTACATATCTAAACGAATATGTTTTCTTTTCTTGTCTCTCTCTTTTGTCTTTCATTCCCCCTTTTCAATTGTAATTTTACAACCATACAGGTCCAGTAACTGGCATGATTAGGTCCTTACCATAATGCCTCGCCTTAAATCTTTCATAATTGTTTGAAATGCCCTCTTCTCATTTAGTTCCTCAACAGTTGTGGTGTTGAAAGTGGCGAAGATAACATTGAGACTAAAGTCAGGATACGACCCCAGTGTGTAAGAACCATTTTAGTGTTCTGAATCAGACGTATAGACAGGGTGTCATACATGGGTTCTTGAGGCAACCCTTTCAATAATAGTGGACTGTGATAGCCCTGGTAGTGCTTAAATGACACAGTCAAGGTTTTGCTCTGTATTGATGCATCATGCACAGGTCAATTTCCTCATTGTTGTCTTCAGGAATGTGAGTTGTATTCAATCATAGCTTTGCTGAAATACTCTTCCAAATTATGTGTAGCTGTGGTCCTGTATCATAACTAACTTGGACACAGTCATGTATGTTATCCATCATTGTTCTCTCTTGTGCAGCAATCATTCAATGGGGAGTGCTTTAAACGAGAAACACAGCCAATAGTTGGGTTTACCCACTTGGGTTATATGTTATCTCTCTAACATGCTGCTGTTTTAACATTCTAATCTCATAGATTAGCCATACAGAGAGTTGTATATCGAGGGTTACCTGCCAGATCATGATATATCGACAAAAATGAGTTTTTCTTTTTTTTTCCCATAGAAACACTCTAAAAGGGGTATATTTTCATGCTATCAGATGTTTTAGGCGATATGACTTGTAAATTGTGAGTTATTAATGCTACCATCCAAGAACTGACCAAACTCCTGCAACCCAGATCATGAGATATCTGAATGTATCCTTCAGCTTACCAACAAAAGTCTAAAACTTGAAATTTCGCCCTCGCTGAAGTAGTATATAACGCTTTCAACTTGTTCAGCATGTGCTGAGCAGACACTTTCGTCTTACAACTGACCGGCTGATCAGATGACAACTGAGGAATGTCTTTGATCAGTCGGAAGGAATTCAGTCACAAGGGCCTCCAACTTGGACCAGACAGTGACTTGTGACCATATAACATAGGCGCGTGTTTGAATTGAGAAAGTTAAAGCTTTACGTCCTCCCGCTCTTAAAAAGACCATATGGGACATTACATATTTATAAAGTTGTGGGGATGGGGGGGGGGGGGGAGAGATAATTTTTTAAAAATCATTTTTAATAAAGTTTTTAGTTTTTGTTTGAATAAAGTTTGAATATAGGTGCCAAGGCTCGTATTTGTTTGACCCGTTAACTAGCTAGCTAGTTATTATAATATTTATTTTGGTATGTAAAATTTGTAATAAAATTGTGTTTAGGCATCTTCCGATTAAAATTTCCAGGACCACCGTTTAAAATGAAGTCAAAAAAGTTTTAAAAATCAGTTAAGGTCTGCCCTACTAAGAGGGCACAAGAAAATGCCCCAAGTGAGGAAATGCCCCGAGTTTTTGATGTGTGGCTATATACATACATTTTGTTTTTTGTGCATTAAGAAACATGTGATTCAATTCTGTCCACTCAGTTAACTTATTAACATTGGTCTGCAGATTGTCTACTAATTCTAAAGGACTGGTACTGTTAGATTGCAATGAAGTGTCATCAGCAAACATTTCACAGCAGCATTTAATGTACAAAAGCAAGTCGTTAATGTAGATTGACAATAGAAGTGGCCCCAAGACTGATCCCTGGGAACACCAAACTTTATCGGGAGTAACTTTGACCTTAAAGAATTGATTTCGATCAGTAAGAAACGACGCAATGAAACACAAAGCACTGCTAGATATGTTGTAATGAGTAAGTTTTTTAAAATTAAAAGTGAATGGTTGATAACATCAAACGCTTTAGCGAAATATACTGGTCTCCAAAAGTTAAGGGCCGGCTTCTGTTTTCAGTAGCTTGATATCTATTTATTGTACACAAAGACAACAATGAAGAAAATGGCAAAACTTAGGCTACTCAATAAATTTCCTTCCTGTTGCACGTGCCTGAACCAGGTTTGCAGACATTGCAGTACAGCAACAGCGTTTTCAGGTACGCTTAAAATGTGGCAAATTCACGAGAATTTCACGAAAGTTTGGTCTCTTTTTCGCTGAAGAATCAGGGCTGATGCAGGTTTCTTGCCTATTGCACGTGCAAGGCATGACTGTAGTGAACACTGCTGAGCAAAAGTTAGACACGAATTGTGTATTTAAGGGCGGCAACCAGAGCTCTCAATAAGCATGCCTCATAGACAGAGACTGTCAACACTGAATCGCGGACGGGCGCTGGGATGGCTCCAGGACGGAGTTTCCGGCCGAGAAGTCTCCAGAAGGCTGGGAGTGAGCCACTCCATCATTCAACGCCTCCAGGAATGCTTCCAGACCACCGGAAGTGCAGATGAACGGCCCCGCTCTGGACGCCCAAGAGCAACAAATGGACGTGACGATCGTTTCCTCTAGCTGTTGGCGCTACGTAACCGAACCGTGTCCGCCAGGACGTTAAGAAGCAACCTCAGGATGGCAGCTAACGTCAACATAAGTCAAACCACTGTCCGCCGACGCCTTCATGAGGTGGGCCTCCAGTCCAGGGCACCTGCCGTCTGTGTGCCTCTCACACCACGTCACCGCCGGGCTCGGGTGGCGTTCGGCCGCAACCACCAGCGCTGGAACAGGCAGCAGTGGGGCAGAGTCCTCTTCACCTATGAGTCCCGCTTCACTCTGTCCAACAGTGATGCCCGGAGGCGTGTGTGGAGACGTGTAGGCGAGCGATTTGTCGACGCCTGCGTTCAGGAGCATGACCGCTATGGAGGCGGGTCTGTGATGGTGTGGGGGGCTTCCACCTTCATGGGAGGACCCCTCTGTACCTCATCCAAGGCAATCTGACCGGCGTCAGGTACAGAGACGAGATTGTAAGGCCTCTCATTATCCCCACTCTTCGGGCCATGGGACGAGGATCTATCCTCCAGGATGACAATGCCACGCCTCATCGCGCTCTGGTGGTGAGGGACTTCCTGCAACGTCAGCAGGTTGTCTGTATGGACTGGACTGCCCGATCCCCGGACCTTGCGCCCATTGAACACCTCTGGGACATCCTTGGACGCCGTGTCAATTACAACCATCCTCCGCCTGTTGATGTTGCTCAACTGTTCCAGTTTCTGCAGCAAGAGTGGCTCGCCATCCCTCATCAGATGCTGCAGAACCTTGTGAACTCAATGCGGCAACGGGTAGTGGAATGCCTCACAGCAAATGGTGGCCACACCAGGTACTGAACCTGAACAAACTGATTGGACTTTACTTGCAACTTGTCGAAGGGGGGGTGGGGGTGATTCAGCCCGAATTAACGCGAATGAAATTGGTCGTATCGATGATTTCTTCGCTTGAATTGAACGATGACATATCAAATTAAACCATTCTATGAGATGAAGATGTTTTCTTGAGTCTTTTAATTTTGAGAGAAGA
Source organism: Phymorhynchus buccinoides (assembly GCA_017654935.2). NCBI lineage: Eukaryota > Metazoa > Mollusca > Gastropoda > Neogastropoda > Raphitomidae > Phymorhynchus > Phymorhynchus buccinoides. The sequence continues at coordinate 60,863,682 of CM065683.1, read as the reverse complement.
TCGTTCTTCCGGCCCTTAAATTTTGGAGACCAGTGTATATATGAATAAAGCACCTGTAAATTCGTTGTTATTGATATTTGAGAGACATATATCTACTAGTTGTATAAGAGCAGTATGGCAGGAGTGATTTTGTCTAAAACCAGACTGATTTTCATTTATTAAATCGTAATGATTCAAATGAGAATTCAAATGTTTTTGAATGTGCTTTTCAAGTGGTTTAGACAATATACTTAATATTGATATAGGTCTGTAGTTAGCTGGATTTGATCGATCACCGCTTGTATGTAATGGTATAACTTTTGCTTGCTTGAATTTTAGAGGAAACTGTTTTTTATCAATGCATAAGTTATATATGTAAGTGAGAGTGTCTGCTATAGCAAATGAAGCGGTTTTCAGTATTTTCCCATCCATTCCATCTAAATCTCGACCCCCTGACTGTTTTAAACGTAAGAGTTCGAAAAGTACTTCTTTGACTGAAATGGGCGGAATGGTGAAGGTTGAGGTAATGTTCTTTGATCGACAGAATTCTTGCAGAACTGATAAATCGTTTTGGTTGGATTTGTCATTTAAAATTATGTTGTTAGCATCGTTAGTAAAATGAAGGTTAATGTCATCAGGTGATATTTCGTTTATTGGATTGTGATTGTTGGAGTTAGCATTAGTAAACGTGTTAATGGCTTTCCAGACCAATTTTGGATTTTGTGATGAACAAATTAAATTTTGAATATATTTTGTTTTTGCTTTGCGTTTCATTGAGTTTACTTTGTTTGTTGCTGAAGTTTTCCTTATCCTTGGACAACAGTAAACTTTCTCTTTTATATCTTTCATCATCAATTTCTTTTGTTATCCAAGGTGGTTTAATAGAACGTTTTACTCTTTTCTTTATAAAAGGGGCATGTTTATCGTATACAGAAATAAACGTACGGGTTCAGTAATCAACAGCATCATCAGTGTCTCTTATTTGATAAACAAAATCTAGTCCGGAATGTAATAGATCACTTATAAAAGTAGTTTCATCGAAGTTAGTAAAACATCTGTAAGCAATTTCCTTGTGCCCTGGCTTTGGAATTTTGACACCTTTTTTTTATTCCATGTTACACAAATAGAGCAGTGGTCGCTACAACCAGTTTGTACTGAACATGATTCAAGTATATTAGATTTTGTGTTTGCATAAATGTGGTCAATTAACGTAGCTGTTTTAGCTGTAATACAAAGTGACTGCTGTACCTTTCACACCTGATGACGATTTATGAATGGAAACAGTGTGTGTTACAGGCTCCTCAGGTACCTCTTCCTGCCCTATTTACTTCTAAGTTCAACTACACTTGACTTATACCAACTGCATCTTGTGCTTTTAGTAGTGTTATTTGTGTTTGTCATGTTGCCCCCCCCCCCCCCCCCCCCCCCCACCCTCACACACTCTCAAACATACACCTACACACCCACCCCCTTTTTGAAAAGGGTATTTCAATGAAAGGACTAACGTACGTCTTTTCCCTTCTGCATCACGACCTGGTGTGAAGCACCATTTGTATGATGGGATGAGGATAGGGGGGTGGATGGGGTGAGGAGGGGTGAAGGCAGGGAAATTCCTTTTCCACTTTATAACTCTGTTGCTTTCGTTATAGGGCCTACTCTGTTACATGTTAGCCACTTGTCAGTTTGTATAACTCACTAAGGCCCTTGTAGCCTCTATCAACTTACTGCTATTATATGTTTCTGTTGCTTTCTCTTTAAGCCTATGCACTCTTGTTTATTTCTTCCTAGGTGCCATGCGAAGTTCATGAGAACTGGCAGGTCTCCGCGCCAAGTAAGCTGTTTAGGTAGAGTTAGTGTTTTAGCTCTTGACACCATGTCAAATGACATTTGAAATCAGGGTCTTGTCATCTGCAAATTTATTTCTTTTCCCCATGTGTGCAGTGTCACCATGTGTGAATGTCAAATTGAAGTGTACCTTCTATTTATCAAGGAAATTAAGGTACACCAGTATTGAGTAGTAATTAGAGTTGTCTCCCATCGGACTACCAGAAGTGCATTGCTCTTGGTTCCTAGTGGTCAAGGCCAGGGAACCCTGCATGGTACGCATTCTTGATATATGAAGCTCGCATAGGAAAGAGTGTGGTGGGCCTGAAAAATTATATCAGCAGAAAAAATGAAATATTCGGTAGCAATCTTGCTCCCTTGCTCATGAGATTTTTCCTTATAATCCAGAGACTGTTCAAGCGTAGTGTCTACCGCAATCACCCGACCACCACCATTGTATCGATGTGATTTCCACTTTGTTTCCTTATCCCCTGTATTTTCTCCACCGTATTAACGATGTAATTAGGGGCGGGGTTCCAATACTTCACGACAATAAGGTTTGGGATAATAGTCTTTGTTCCAAGAGCATTATTATATATTATTAAGAGTTTGACAGATTTGTTTTGAGCCAGTAATGCAGTGTGTGTTTGGTAGGGGTTTTGCTTTACATATTTAGATTTAATTGCTACCAGCAGCGGAACGAATGTGTCCAAAAAAGCAACAACATGCCGGGTTTTGAATTTTTGTCCCCGTTCACATTTTGGAGGTTTTTTGTTGTCACAGTTGCCCCCATTTTTCATAACTCCCTAACGTGTTTTTTTGGGAAGATTGATTAAGCAATTTCCTGAAATACTATTAATGTTGGCTTCTTCCCTGACACCACCAGGGCCTTATAGTTGTTTTTCATGTAATGATAGGAAAATCTATCTGTTTCTTACTTCTCTTTCCGTCAGTTCACAATGTCTCTTGTTCAATTCCCTTCTTTTGTTATTGTTTTCCTTGTTCTTATGTCAGTGACAATGGGTTTTTTCTAATCTTAATGAAGTGATGTCACTTACTTGTGTCTGGTTGAGACAGGTCTTCATCTCGATGGTTCAATATATATTTCTCATTGTCGTTGTCATATTTGTAGCACAACTGGTCCCACAACCAATGGGTGATTGTTTGGTTTCTTTTATGGAAGTAATATGCCTGTCGTCGGCAATAACAGAAACCACCAGTGTGCAAATGACTGCGACAAAGTCACCCAGTAAAGAGAACACAGAATAGGAGAGTGGAAAATTCCATTATCTCCGCACTACACAGAACACCAGTCAGTAAAACTTCGGTCCCTCGTCCTAGCCCGCACTAGGAAGGCTATGCCAAAAAAAAAAAAAAAAAAAGAAAAAAAAAAAAAAAAAAAGAAAAAAAAAAAAAAAAAAAAAAAAAAAAAAAAAAAACAGCAGCTATGATTCACACGTCTTATCCGGTCTGTTGTCTGGCGCAAAACTGGTTGGCCTGGCCGCAATATCTCCTGTACAGTATAGTTCCAGGTTATGCTGCTGAGCAAGATAACAACAAATAAGGTTTTGGTAACTTAGCCTATATTTATACAATTATGTAATATCCGTTTGGTTTGTGCGTACATTTGTGCATTTTCTATGTCCCGCTTCCCCTTCCTCCAAACATTGTATCGTGGCCTAAGGCTGATGTACACTAACTTCCACTTCTGACCTCTCGCTCTCTCTCTCCTCCTCTCTCTCTGGGGTGCACGTGACGGAAGCGCACGGAAAAACGCACTGAGTTAGCTGCGGCAAATTAATCAAATTTCATCGTCACAATGTCCAGTCTTGGAATGCCAAAGACTGTCGAGAAGACCATTTATGCTCTGCTTTCTGAAGATATATTTTCCTCTTGGAAGGTGGTTGGGGAGTCACAGAGCACCGTACTTGTTCTTCGCTTCAAACCAGCCAATTCACATGAGGCTAGAAATCATGGCGGATCCCCTCATGAACCGCATCAACACAGGTACAATACCGTAGAAAACCACTGAGCCAGACAAAACGCGATCAGGAGAGGGCCACAAAGTTTCAACAGCACTCTGAATGAAACGAGTAAGAAGCACGAGAGTGAATCATATAAAGAAATTGACTTGTCGTTTTTATTTGAAACACTAGAAACATCGACAACAACACGAGGCAAGCTCAACGACTACACACAAAGCAGACTGTGTCACAACACATCCTAGCCCAACACGGAAGTGTGTGTGGAAATAATGATCGGTTCACATCTGAGGTCTTACCTGCACAGGACAACGCCCAAACTGTTGACATGATGGACTGTGTAGATTCTCCTCTGTCCTCTCCAAGCTGTCTGATGCCAACATCGAATCAATCATTAACACACCTGTTGGAGCGTTCGATACTACTGTAGTGAAAGACTATGTCTCCTCACTTACTGACAGGTCGTTGCAAAGACGATTGAGAAAGGCAAAGAAACAAGTCCTTCAGGAAATCCACGTTAACATCACTCAGATAACCTTAAACAATATACTGACGTATCTCGCGCAGCCAGACTTGACACTCCTCTGACCGCTGTGCCGGTTCTTGCCGGGCTGACGACGCCTCCGACGGATGGCGAGCCGGCAAGGTCGTAAACAAATGAACAAAGACGGTCGCAGGGGCCTACATCCCGCCCGAGTTATTTTTGTCCATTTTGACCGTGCCAAGGCTAGGAGCTGTATGCTTCAAGAATAACCAGTCGGCGCCGGCGTTCGTTCGCTCTCTCTCGCTCTCCTCTCTCCTCTCTCTCTCTCTCTCTCTCTCTCTCTCTCTCTCTCTCTCTCTCTCTCTCTCTCTCTCTCTCTCTCTCTCTCTCCTCTCTCTCTCAGGTTGCTTTCGTAGATTTTCGCAGCGTTGGATTCCATAGATCACGAAAACTTTTAGAAGTCATGCTAAAAAGATAGATAAGAGGAAAAGTTTACATGCATCTTAAAGTCTATATTCACTCTCTGATTTCCTGCGTTACGTTTTTCAGATACACTTGGCTTTGATTGCATGTTTACATAACAAAATAATGCCATAAATGCACGAAAGGCTGGATTTTCTGGATTTTCTATTTTAAAAAATAATAGAACCAGCTCAGAATAGAAAAACGATCGTCGCCCCTAGCTGGCTTTGATTTGCGTCGAAAGTGAAATGACGACATAGACTGGATTGCGAAAGTAAAACAAGTTTTTCGTGGTCCAACTAAAATGACTAGAGCTATGCTACACATTTACAGGTTTCTTTTCAAAGATCCAGTTTGGGCCTGCAACATGGGTGGAAAACATGAACAGGAGCACCCACAGTCCATGCTGTCATCGCTCTGCCGCTGTTCACATGCTTCCTCATCTTCTGTTTCTGCCTTGTCTCGAATTGCAATAGATGAACATTCGCCACTAATTCCGCTGCTTCTCTCATATGTTTTTGTTCTTTGCCATTAAACAGACTTGCGCGTCATAGGAACACAAGGATAGGAAGTTCATCAGGACTTGCAGCACGGTGGTCGAACATTGCGGTTCAAACATCTAATTCTTTCGATTGTCGCTTCAGATGAGTCAGAGCTACAAGATGTCAAAAAATGTGGGAAACTTTATTCATCACATAACAGACCACAAAGCTGTGTTTTCCCTGAAGCCGATTTCAAACGCGCCCTTTCAGCCAACAGAGGCCATATGACCCCATAAGTAATGATAACACTCGAATTGTTTCAGTTGTCCTAGAGGTGTACGCCAATGGTGTGGTCTAAGTCCAAC
>CM065683.1:60832844-60857604 GCA_017654935.2 Phymorhynchus buccinoides | reverse complement strand
AATAACAGCTGCAGCGTATTTCTGTGTATGGACTGGACAGACTGTGTATGGTGATGGACAATTTGCAGAGCAAAATAACCTGGGGAGGGCAACTTTCTCTCACAGAGCGCAAGTCTATGCACATTCCATTCAGATGGAACTGCTGACGTTAAGTAAAAACCAATCCATGGTATTTCCTTAAGAAAGCCGAACCACTCATGCTTTAAATAATCATGTACACCTTCAGAGGAAGGAGGCCATATAACTAAATGATTAACGTTGTAGACCAGTGTTTTATCCGCCCAGTGACGAAATGTTCTGTACAGAAAAGGCATGTTGAACCATCCGATCATCAGACCAAAGAAAATGTCAATTTCAAAGGAATTTTCAAAAATAGGTAATGAATCCATTTGTTCTCTTTGTGTTTTTATTGAAGCCAGTTTAGTGCCCATGCTTTGACACTTGTAAACAAAGAATGTTTGGTAATCAGTGATTTCCAGTAAAATCAACTTGAAACACTTGTTGGTGGAAGCCACCATCCCCTGGCACTGAGGACTGCTGAAGGGACAGTGCTCTGTCTCATCCTGACCACTGTCACACTGCACGTGCTGATTACATTGCACGTGACGCTGAAACCTGAAGTAATGGTCCACAGAGCAGTTGAGTGAACCAGAAGGCAGCACCTGGGGCTGATGTGCTTCAGGCAACATGGAAAAGTACAGTCTGACGCCTGCATGGTACGCATTTGAATATCTGCAAGTGATTTGAACTGATGATGGGAATACTTTAGGCATTGTAAAAAGCTGAATATAGATATGACCATAGGCGGGTTTAGTTGCTTTCAATGTTCTGTACGAGACATCCATTTCAGTTAGATGCCTTTCTCTGTTAGGACTGTGCACTTGCTGGACACTGACAACTGTGACATGTCCAGCAGGTCCGTTCAGCTTTTGTTTGAAGTATCTTGTAACAGAATGCATATCTACAAAAGGCATGATGAGATAACCAGTATGCCTTGTTTTATACTGCAATATAAAAGTGTGCCGTTTGACTATACTGAGAGCAATTTCTGCCAGAGGATTGTTGGTGCTTAAAATGAAAGTGCTCTGTTTTGTAGATTCAACAAATGCTTCTTCCAAGCTATGATACTTACATCTGATTTTCAGACGGTAAAATATCCCATCATATATCACTGGACTGAAATGAGTAGAGTTACACCAGTACACCAGTCTTCTCACACGGACACGAAGATCCAATGTCTGCGGTGTTCTGACATGAAGCTTGCAGAAGGACGTGGAATGTCCACAGAAGCCGTGGATCACCCCGAGCAGTGCAGGGAACTGGGGCAGGCTGTGCTCACAGTCTGAGGCATTGGTCTTTACGGCAGTGTGGTTGGGGAAGGCCTGGTTCTTGGGGCACTGCACGCCAGGGCACAAGGCACAGAGGTCCTGGGTAGCGCCAGTAATGGGAAGACTAAGGGTGTTGTCTGTACTGTGTACATCGTTTTCCGTGTTCTGTGGAACATTGGTAGAGTATCGACTGAGGATGTTGCCTGTTGTTCTTTGCAGTGCTTTACCAAAGAAATAATATATCAGTTTTAACTCGTCACCAGAAAAACCCCCGTAAATTCTTGTCCTGTGCCCCAGTATAGAGCGCGAAGGACTGTGAGTTTGTCTTAGTCTGTTTTTGTACTTTGCTCCAAATGTTTGTATTTTTTGAATAAACGAAAGACTCGTCTATGTATAATAAATGTAAAGAACCCCTTTGCACCTTGTGGTGCCCGCTACTCAGCTTTATTGAGTTGTAGTGTGCAACTTTGCACACTAATGGTGCAAATGGGAGACCACATTCTTGGGCAAGGTGAGAGACTCAACATTGCAAAAGAAATCCCCAGTATATGAGAAAGCTTTGTTGTTGCTTAGTTTCTTTCAAACAGACCGTAACATTAATTAAAACGTTCTAGGTTTCTTTGACAGACCTGTTTTGAAGAGAATGGCTTTACTTCAACTTGCTGTGTCCATTTCAAATGTAAGCATATACGCATTATAAATTGGCATAGTTTTACAATTACCCATTCAGTCACTGTGCTATTTCAAAGTAAAAGTAACACAAAAATGCTTGTCCCCACTTTGGTATCAGTGTCCACTTGTCCTTTGTCATAATTATTATGTGTTAATCGATCCTCAGCATATCAACATGACACGACAGTCCAAAAATCAAGTAATTATTAATCAACATAAAATGTCCTTCTTGTAATAGAATGGAAAACAAACTTGGCTACCGATCTCTGAGAACAGCATGAAATGCTAGAACAAATTGATTGTACAGTTTGATTACCAGAGTTACTGATGAATCTACTTCTTAAATCAGAGTACAGAGGACATCTTCTTTCAAATTCGTCGCTACAATCCAGTAGTCTGGCATAACTGCGATGGGGAGTGATTGCGCAGAGGCGGTTTATTGACGTTGGTTGACGGTTATCTGTCTGTTGAAAGCCTCAACTGGTTTGGACAGTGCTGTTATTCAGATGGTTCCTCTCCGTTGGTGTTCTAACAAAGAAAGAGTTTTTGAACTCGTCGGTGTTTGAGGAGAAAACTTTTATTGCTTTGTTGTTGTTTCGAACTGAAGATCTGATTGTGTTCAACGAGTAAGGAAGTCCGGATCTTCTCAGTCTGCTTGATTTGTGATAAGTGATGAAGTCTTCAGGGGGTAAGGCCGGTACTAACCCCTTAACCCTTTTGGCACTGCATACAGTAACATGTGTATTGTAAAACAATGGCGAATAATTGAAGATTGCAGAGATGCCAACCGATACTTCTTGTTTCAGCATATTCAAAAATAATTTGGCATCACCTACTCCTTGCGATAGCCAAACAAAGTGGAACCCTGATGTACTAAGAATTTCCCTAACTTTACTAGCCTAACATGTCTTGTTGTTTCCATCTATATTAACAAACACTTTATAGGCCTGATTAAGGTAACCGATCCTGATCGATGCCTAACAGTCGTAACAAGTATTTGACACAACAAGCATAGTTATTCTCAAGGAGAGGATACCTCCCAAGCTCACCATACACTAATTTATTTATAGGACGCCTAGGGATATTTAGAAAGTATTTGCAGGCCATGAGATGAACTTTTTCTATGTTGTCAAGTTTCTGATGTTCCCATACCTCTGAGCCATACAGCAAAATCGGTGGCACTTTTGAAACAAATGTCTTAAAGGATGTTTCTCTTGTCTTTTCTTTGCACTTTTTGAAAGTTCTACACAGATAAAATGAGGTATCTTTTGCTTTAGAAATCAGACCGTCAGTGCCTTGTTTGATACTAAGCATTGGAGTGAAGATATATCCGAGATAACAATAACTTTTAACAATTTCATGTTTGTGATTATCAAAGTACCAATACTCATTTTTGGAAAGATGTCCCCCTTTCCTAAATACCATTATATTAGGGGTTTTTTCTTTGGTTGCTTCTAGTTTAAGATTCATACAGCAAGCTTTCAAAGTATCTAGTTGATGTTGTAAGCCAGAAGGTGTCGTGGACAAGAAAGTGATGCACGTCGTCTGCAAATAGAAGAATGAAGAGATGTGGCAATAACTGCACCCCCTGTGCTTACCTGAATCATTAATATGATTAGCGAGTTGATTTATGAACAGTGAAAAAAGTGTTGGACTTAGACCACACCCTTGGCGTACACCTCTAGGACAACTGAACAATTCTGAGTGTTTATCATTTACCTTATAGGGGTCATATGGCCTCTGTTGGCTGAAAGCGCGTTTGAAATCGGCTCTCAGGGAAAACACACGCTTTTGTTGGCTACTGTATGTTGATGAATAAAGTTTTCCCCACATTTTTTGACATCTTGTTAGTCTCTGACTCATCTGAAGCGACAATCGAAAGAATTAGATGTTTGAACCGCAATGTTCGACACCGTGACTGCAAGTCCTGATGAACTTCTATCCTTGTGTTCCTATGACGCGCAATCTGTTTAATGGCAAAGAACAAACTATGAGAGAAAGGCAGCGAATTAGTGGGCCGACTGTTCTACTATTGCAATTCGAGCCACTGGCAGAAACAGAAGATGAGGAAGCATGTGAACAGTGGCAGAGCGATGACAGCATTGACTGTGGGGGTGCTCCTGTTCATGTTTTCCACCCATGTTGGCAGCCAAACTGGATCTTTGAAAAGAAACCTGTGAAATGTGTAGCATAGCTCTAGTCATTTTTAGTTGGACCACGAAAAACTTGTTTTACTTTCGCAATCCAGTTCTATGTCGTCATTTCCACTTTCGACGCAACTCAAAGCCACGCCTAGGGGGACGATCTTTTTTCTATTTCTGAGCATGGTTTTATTTTTATTTTTTAAATAGAAATCCAGAAAATCCAGCCTTTCAGTGCATTTATGGCATTTATTTTTGTTCATGTAAACAATGCAATCAAAGCCAAGTGTATCTGAAAACCTAACGCAGGAAATCAGAGAGTTATATATAGACTTTAAGATGCAGTAAACTTTTCCTCTTATCTCTTCTTTTTGCATGACTTCTAAAAGTTTTTCGTGATCTATGGAATCCAAAGCCTTGCGAAAATCTACGAAAGCAACATGAGAGAGAGAGAGAGGGAGAGAGAGAGAGAGAGAGAGAGAGAGAGAGAGAGAGAGAGAGAGAGAGAGAGAGAGAGAGAGAGAGAGAGAGAGAGAGAGAGAGAGAGAGAGAGAGAGAGAGAGAGAGAGAGAGAGAGAGAGCGAACGAACGAACGACCGACCAAACGAACTGGTTTATTTCTTTAAAGCATTACAGCTTCATTAGCAATTTGAGAACTTTTCAAAATGGACAAAAATAACGAGCGCGAGGGATTCGTCATGGAAACCATGAGAACATGTCTTTTTTTGTTTTTCATATTTTCTTTCACGAAATTCCTGAAGGATCGCCATCAGTCGTGCAGGAGTCGTCAGCCCGGAAAGAACAAAGGAAAGCGAGTCAGAGGAGTGTCAAGGTATTGGGCTGGACGCGAGATTACGTCAGTATATTGTTTAAGGTTATCTGAGTGATGTAACGTGGATTTCCTGAAGGACTTGTTTCTTTGCCTTTCTCAATCGTCTTTGCAACGACCTGTCAGTAAGTGAGGAGACATAGTCTTTCACTACAGTAGTATCGAACGCTCCAACAGGTGTGTTAATGATTGATTCGATGTTGGCGTCAGACAGCTGGAGAGACAGAGGAGAATCTACACAGTCCATCATGTCAACAGTTTGGGCGTTGTCCTGTGCAGGTAAGACCTCAGATGTGAACCGATCATTATTTCCACACACACTTCCGTTTGGGCTAGGATGTGTTGTGACACAGTCTGCTTTGTGTGTAGTCGTTGATTTTGCCTCGTGTGTTGTCGATGTTTCTAGTGTTTCAAATAAAAACGACAAGTCAATTTCTTTATATGATTCACTCTCGTGCTTCTTACTCGTTTCATTCAGAGTGCTGTTGAAACTTTCTGGCCCTCTCCTGATCGCGTTTTGTCTGGCTCAGTGGTTTTCTACGGTATTGTACCTGTGTTGTGCGGTTCATGAGGGGATCCGCCATGATTTCTAGCTCATGTGAATTGGCTGGTTTGAAGCGAAGAACAAGTACGGTGCTCTGTGACTCCCCAACCACCTTCCAAGAGGAAAATATATTTTCAGAAAGCAGAGCATAAATGGTCTTCTCGACAGTCCTTGGCATTCCAAGACTGGACATTGTGACGATGAAATTTGATTAATTTGCCGCAGCTAATTCAGTGCGTCTTCCCCTTGTCGCTTCTCGTCACGTGACCCCAGAGAGAGAGAGAGAGAGAGAGAGAGAGAGAGAGAGAGAGAGAGAGAGAGAGAGAGGTGTCAGAAGTTTGAAGTTTATTGTACATCAGCCTTAGGCCACGATACAATGTTTGGAGGAAGGGGAAGCGGGACATAGAAAATGCACAAATGTACGCACAAACCAAACGGATATTACATAATTGTATAAATATAGGCTAAGTTACCAAAACATTATTTGTTATTCTTGCTCAGCAGCATAACTGGACCTATACTGTACAGGAGATATTGCAGCCAGGCCAACCAGTTTTGCGCCAGACAACAGACCGGATAAGACGTGTGATTGATAGCTGTTGTGGCATCGCCATCCTCTGTGCTATAGGCCTAGGACCGAAGGTTTACTGACTGGTGTTCTGTGTAGTGCGGAGATAATGGAATTTTCCACTCTCCTATTCTGTGTTCTCTTTACTGGGTGACTTTGTCGCAGTCATTTGCACACTGGTGGTTTCTGTTATTGCCGACGACAGGCATATTACTTCCATAAAGAAACCAAACAATCACCCATTGGTTGTGGGACCAGTTGTGCTACAAATGAGACAACGACAATGAGAAATATATATTGAACCATCGAGATGAAGACCTGTCTCAACCAGACATGAGTAAGTGACATCACTTCATAAAGATTAGAAAAAACCCATTGTCACTGATATAAGAACGAGGAAAACAATAACAAAAGACAGGAATTGAACAAGAGACACTGTGAACTGACGGAAAGAGAAGTAAGAAACAGATAGATTTTCCTATCATTACTGAAAAACAACTATAAGGCACTGGTGGTGTCAGGGAAGAAGCCAACATATTAATATTATTTCAGGAAATTGCTCTATCAGGGACACATTCGTTCCGCTGCTGGTAGCAATTAAATCTAAATATGTAAAGCAAAACCCCTACCAAACACACACTGCATTACTGGCTCAAAACAAATCTGTCAAACTCTTAATAATATATAATAATGCTCTTGGAACAAAGACTATTATCCCAAACCTTATTGTCGTGAAGTATTGGAACCCCGCCCCTAATTACATCGTTAATATGGTGGGGGAAATACAGGGGATAAGAAAACAAAGGAGAAATCACATCGATACACTGATGGTGGTCAGTTGATTGAGGTAGACACTACGTTTGAACAGTCTCTGGATATAAGACAAATATCATGAGCAAGGAGCAAGATTGCTACCGAATATTTCATTTTTTCTGCTGATATAATTTTTCAGGCCCACACACTCTTTCCTATGCGAGCTTCATATATCAAGAATGCGTACCATGCAGGGTTCCCTGGCCTTGACCACTAGGAACCAAGAGCAATGCACTTCTGGTAGTCCGATGGGAGACAACTCTAATTACTACTCAATACTGGTGTACCTTAATTTCCTTGATAAATAGAAGGTACACTTCAATTTGCCATTCACACATGGTGACATGCACACATGGGGAAAAGAATAAATTTGCAGATGACAAGACCCTGATTTCAAATGTCATTTGACATGGTGTCAAGAGCTAAAACACTAACTCTACCTAAACAGCTTACTTGGCGCGGAGACCTGCCAGTTCTCATGAACTTCGCATGGCACCTAGGAAGAAATAAACAAGAGTGCATAGGCTTAAAGAGAAAGCAACAGAAACATATAATAGCAGTAAGTTGATAGAGGCTACAAGGGCCTTAGTGAGTTATACAAACTGACAAGTGGCTAACATGTAACAGAGTAGGCCCTATAACGAAGCAACAGAGTAAAGTGGAAAAGGAATTTCCTTGCCTTCACCCCTCCTCACCCCATCCACCCCCCTATCCTCATCCCATCATACAAATGGTACTTCACTCAAGGTCCTGATGCAGAAGGGAAAAAACACATAGTCCTTTCATTGAAATACCCTTTTCAAAAAGGGGGTATGGGGTGTACGTGTATGTTTGAGGGGGGGGGGGGGGGGGGGGGGCAACATGACAACACAAATAACACTACTAAAACACTAGATGCAGTTGGTATAAGTCAAGTGTAGTTGAACTTAGAAGTAAATAGGGCAGGAAGAGGTACCTGAGGAGCCTGTAACACACACTGTTTCCATTCATAAATCGTCATCAGGTGTGAAAGGTACAGCAGTCACTTTGTATTACAGCTAAAACAGCTACGTTAATTGACCACATTTATGCAAACACAAAATCTAATATACTTGAAACATGTTCAGTACAAACTGGTTGTAGCGACCACTGCTCTATTTGTGTAACATGGAATAAAAAAAAGGTGTCAAAATTCCAAAGCCAGGGCACAAGGAAATTGCTTACAGATGTTTTACTAACTTCGATGAAACTACTTTTATAAGTGATCTATTACATTCCGGACTAGATTTTGTTTATCAAATAAGAGACACTGATGATGCTGTTGATTACTGAACCCGTACGTTTATTTCTGTATACGATAAACATGCCCCTTTTATAAAGAAAAGAGTAAAACGTTCTATTAAACCACCTTGGATAACAAAAGAAATTGATGATGAAAGATATAAAAGAGAAAGTTTACTGTTGTCCAAGGATAAGGAAAAATTGCAGCAACAAACAAACAAAGTAAACTCAATGAAACGCAAAGCAAAAACAAAATATATTCAAAATTTAATTTGTTCATCACAAAATCCAAAATTGGTCTGGAAAGCCATTAACATGTTGACTAATGCTAACTCCAACAATCACAATCCAATAAACGAAATATCACCTGATGACATTAACCTTCATTTTACTAACGTTGCTAACAACATAATTTTAAATGACAAATCCAACCAAAACGATTTATCAGTTCTGCAAGAATTCTGTCGATCAAAGAACATTACTTCAACCTTCACCATTCCGCCCATTTCAGTCAAAGAAGTACTTTTCGAACTCTTACGTTTAAAACAGTCAGGGGGTCGAGATTTAGATGGAATGGATGGGAAAATACTGAAAACCGCATCATTTGCTATAGCAGACACTCTCACTTACGTATATAACTTATGCATGGATAAAAAACAGTTTCCTCTAAAATTCAAGCAAGCAAAAGTTATACCATTACATACAAGCGGTGATCGATCAAATCCAGCTAACTATAGACCTATATCAATATTAAATATAATGTCTAAACCACTTGAAAAGCACATTCAAAAACATTTGAATTCTCATTTGAATCATTACGATTTAATAAATGAAAATCAGTCTGGTTTTAGACAAAATCACTCCTGCCATACTGCTCTTATACAACTAGTAGATATATGTCTCTCAAAAATATCAATAACAACGAATTTACAGGTGCTTTATTCATATACACTGGTCTCCAAAATTTAAGGGCCGGAAGAACGATCTTCTCTCAAAATTAAAAGACTCAAGAAAACATCTTCATCTCATAGAATGGTTTAATTTGATATGTCATCGTTCAATTCAAGCGAAGAAATCATCGATACGACCAATTTCATTCGCGTTAATTCGGGCTGAATCACCCCCACCCCCCCTTCGACAAGTTGCAAGTAAAGTCCAATCAGTTTGTTCAGGTTCAGTACCTGGTGTGGCCACCATTTGCTGTGAGGCATTCCACTACCCGTTGCCGCATTGAGTTCACAAGGTTCTGCAGCATCTGATGAGGGATGGCGAGCCACTCTTGCTGCAGAAACTGGAACAGTTGAGCAACATCAACAGGCGGAGGATGGTTGTCATTGACACAGCGTCCAAGGATGTCCCAGAGGTGTTCAATGGGCGCAAGGTCCGGGGATCGGGCAGTCCAGTCCATACAGACAACCTGCTGACGTTGCAGGAAGTCCCTCACCACCAGAGCGCGATGAGGCGTGGCATTGTCATCCTGGAGGATAGATCCTCGTCCCATGGCCCGAAGAGTGGGGATAATGAGAGGCCTTACAATCTCGTCTCTGTACCTGACGCCGGTCAGA
Organism: Phymorhynchus buccinoides; assembly: GCA_017654935.2. NCBI lineage: Eukaryota > Metazoa > Mollusca > Gastropoda > Neogastropoda > Raphitomidae > Phymorhynchus > Phymorhynchus buccinoides. The sequence goes on along the minus strand of CM065683.1, from coordinate 60,847,884 downwards.
TTGCCTTGGATGAGGTACAGAGGGGTCCTCCCATGAAGGTGGAAGCCCCCCCACACCATCACAGACCCGCCTCCATACCGGTCATGCTCCTGAACGCAGGCGTCGACAAATCGCTCGCCTACACGTCGCCACACACGCCTCCGGGCATCACTGTTGGACAGAGTGAAGCGGGACTCATAGGTGAAGAGGACTCTGCCCCACTGCTGCCTGTTCCAGCGCTGGTGGTTGCGGCCGAACGCCACCCGAGCCCGGCGGTGACATGGTGTGAGAGGCACACAGACGGCAGGTGCCCTGGACTGGAGGCCCACCTCATGAAGGCGTCGGCGGACAGTGGTTTGACTTATGTTGACGTTAGCTGCCATCCTGAGGTTGCTTCTTAACGTCCTGGCGGACACGGTTCGGTTACGTAGCGCCAACAGCTAGAGGAAACGATCGTCACGTCCATTTGTTGCTCTTGGGCGTCCAGAGCGGGGCCGTTCATCTGCACTTCCGGTGGTCTGGAAGCATTCCTGGAGGCGTTGAATGATGGAGTGGCTCACTCCCAGCCTTCTGGAGACTTCTCGGCCGGAAACTCCGTCCTGGAGCCATCCCAGCGCCCGTCCGCGATTCAGTGTTGACAGTCTCTGTCTATGAGGCATGCTTATTGAGAGCTCTGGTTGCCGCCCTTAAATACACATTCGTGTCTAACTTTTGCTCAGCAGTGTTCATTACAGTCATGCCTTGCACGTGCAATAGGCAAGAAACCTGCATCAGCCCTGATTCTTCAGCGAAAAGAGACCAAACTTTCGTGAAATTCTCGTGAATTTGCCACATTTTAAGCGTACCTGAAAACGCTGTTGCTGTACTGCAATGTCTGCAAACCTGGTTCAGGCACGTGCAACAGGAAGGAAATTTATTGAGTAGCCTAAGTTTTGCCATTTTCTTCATTGTTGTCTTTGTGTACAATAAATAGATATCAAGCTACTGAAAACAGAAGCCGGCCCTTAACTTTTGGAGACCAGTATATTTCGCTAAAGCGTTTGATGTTATCAACCATTCACTTTTAATTTTTAAAAACTTACTCATTACAACATATCTAGCAGTGCTTTGTGTTTCATTGCGTCGTTTCTTACTGATCGAAATCAATTCTTTAAGGTCAAAGTTACTCCCGATAAAGTTTGGTGTTCCCCAGGGATCAGTCTTGGGGCCACTTCTATTGTCAATCTACATTAACGACTTGCCTTTGTACATTAAATGCTGCTGTGAAATGTTTGCTGATGACACTTCATTGCAATCTAACAGTACCAGTCCTTTAGAATTAGTAGACAATCTGCAGACCAATGTTAATAAGTTAACTGAGTGGACAGAATTGAACCACATGTCTCTTAATGCACAAAAAACAAAATGTATGTATATAGCCACACATCAAAAACTCGGGGCATTTCCTCACTTGGGGCATTTTCTTGTGCCCTCTTAGTAGGGCAGACCTTAACTGATTTTTAAACCTTTTTTGACTTCATTTTAAACGGTGGTCCTGGAAATTTTAATCGGAAGATGCCTAAACACAATTTTATTACAAATTTGACATACCAAAATAAATATTATAATAACTAGCTAGCTAGTTAACGGGTCAAACAAATACGAGCCATGGCACCTATATTCAAACTTTATTCAAACAAAAACTAAAAACTTTATTAAAAATGATTTTTAAAAAATTATCTCTCCCCCCCCCCCCCCCCCCCCATCCCCACAACTTTATAAATAAGTAATGTCCCATATGGTCTTTTTAAGAGCGGGAGGACGTAAAGCTTTAACTTTCTCAATTCAAACACGCGCCTATGTTATATGGTCACAAGTCACTGTCTGGTCCAAGTTGGAGGCCCTTGTGACTGAATTCCTTCCGACTGATCAAAGACATTCCTCAGTTGTCATCTGATCAGCCGGTCAGTTGTAAGACGAAAGTGTCTGCTCAGCACATGCTGAACAAGTTGAAAGCGTTATATACTACTTCAGCGAGGGCGAAATTTCAAGTTTTAGACTTTTGTTGGTAAGCTGAAGGATACATTCAGATATCTCATGATCTGGGTTGCAGGAGTTTGGTCAGTTCTTGGATGGTAGCATTAATAACTCACAATTTACAAGTCATATCGCCTAAAACATCTGATAGCATGAAAATATACCCCTTTTAGAGTGTTTCTATGGGGAAAAAAAAGAAAAACTCATTTTTGTCGATATATCATGATCTGGCAGGTAACCCTCGATATACAACTCTCTGTATGGCTAATCTATGAGATTAGAATGTTAAAACAGCAGCATGTTAGAGAGATAACATATAACCCAAGTGGGTAAACCCAACTATTGGCTGTGTTTCTGGTTGGCTTAAAGCACTCCCCATTGAATGATTGCTGCACAAGAGAGAAGAATGATGGATAACATACATGACTGTGTCCAAGTTAGTTATGATACAGGACCACAACTACACATAATTTGGAAGAGTATTTCAGTGAAGCTATGATTGAATACAACTCACATTCCTGAAGACAACAATGAGGAAATTGACCTGTGCATGATGCATCAATACAGAGCAAAACCTTGACTGTGTCATTTAAGCACTACCAGGGCTATCACAGTCCACTATTATTGAAAGGGTTGCCTCAAGAACCCATGTATGACACCCTGTCTATACGTCTGATTCAGAACACTAAAATGGTTCTTACACACTGGGGTCGTATCCTGACTTTAGTCTCAATGTTATCTTCGCCACTTTCAACACCACAACTGTTGAGGAACTAAATGAGAAGAGGGCATTTCAAACAATTATGAAAGATTTAAGGCGAGGCATTATGGTAAGGACCTAATCATGCCAGTTACTGGACCTGTATGGTTGTAAAATTACAATTGAAAAGGGGGAATGAACGACAAAAGAGAGAGACAAGGAAAGAAAACCTATTTACTCAGATATGTACAAGCTAACGGAAAACGGTCAAGAAGAGAGAAGCAGCTCTATTGTTATAGGCTATCCTCTGGAATGCTGTTACAGGAAATATATTTATGGCAACTGAGGAATTTGAAGAGAAGCAGAGCTGCTAAACCTAGTAGCATAGCCTCTCTCTCTCTCTCTCTCTCTCTCTCTCTCTCTCTCTCTCTCTCTCTCTCTCTCTCTCTCTCTCTCTCTCTCTCTCTCTCTCTCAGGTTAGGGAGCAAGAAACGCCGCCAGGGAAAAGCTTTGAACGTCTCTCTGAGTATCGGTACCAACACCAGTCTGCCATCAAAACCCGGGATGACGCCCGAGATGACAAAGATGACCAACATTACCAGCCTTACAGAAAGCAATTTCCAGAACCAACACGTGTTGCTGGCAGACAGGACCTCAGGAATAATCACCATGAGCAGCAAGACAGACGAAATAGGCAGACGGAACAAAAAGATTATTGCAGCCTTGGCCTTGCTCCCCCTCCATCCAGAAGTCATGGGTACCGCAATAATTCCAGTCAAATGGAAGCCTCTTCCAGAAACGGAACAAAACAGAAACCACCTTCCAACAAGCAGTAGAATGACCAGTTACCAGGGGAACCAGGATCGTGGCTCCACCAAGAACCCCAACCAGGGAAGTGACGTGCCAGTAGTACCTGGCGATGCCTTGTACAGTGAGGTAGTCCGCCAACGAGGACCTGACAGGGCTGACCACAGGAGGACTGTTTTGGGGAACAACGCACATTCTGACATGAAGAGAACTGAGATGGTCAGTCAAAGCCAAAATGTACAGAGTGCCTCTGTCCTCAGACCTGACACAGGGGTACAGAACAGAAAAACAAATAGCAATGTTCAAAAGCGAATTGAAAAGAGTCTTATTGTGTTGGTTGATGGACATGAGGGGGATGATGCGTTGGTTGATGGTCATGCTGTTGATGATGTGTTAGGTGTTGATGATGCGTTGGTTGATGGTCTCGTGGTTGATGATGTATTGGGTGTTGATGATGTGTTGGGCAATGGCCAAGGGGAAAACAGAGAAAAAGCAATTTCAGGGGAATGTGGCATGAATGCTCCTGATTTTGAAATAAATAAAAAATCAAATATACACGTAAATGACAAAAATGATGTTCATGATGTTCATTTACAAAACCAAGAAACAAACGTTAAACAGGTACTGACTGACAAAGAAGTAAAAAACCAGAATAAAGAAAATGTAGACACTGACCACACTGATATCGACTCAGAAAATGAGCGACAGGATGAGTCTAACAGCTTACTGTCAAGAATGCAAACTGTTTCTTCTGTTGCTAGTTCCAACCAAGAAGAGAATGTGTTCACAAACACATGCACACACAGTGCAGGCACACAGGCAATGGCAGCCAAACCAAACACAACACATGACGCAGAGCAAGGGAGCAGTAAGGAAAGTAACGCTTCTCCTAGGGTCTCCAGAAAGGACAGGCCACCACCACGTGCTGCCTCGCTCAGGCGACCAGAACAGAAAAGTAAATCTGGTGGGCCGAAGAGATCTGGCAGTCAGAGCAGTATTCTCGATTCTCTAGTAAGAGCAGCATCAAATGATCGCTCCAAAGAGAAGGAATCCTGCCCAGCAAAAAAACTAAATAGTCAGGGCTGTGGAAACTACAAATAGGAAATCGGCCGGGCCACAAATTCACATGTCAGAAATGTAGGTTTGAATATTGACAAGGGAAATAGAGATGACAAAAAACGGCCAAAAGCCAACATTGTAAATAATGTAAATAATTTACAAGTAAAATTTCTCACTTATAACGTTAATGGATTACTACCAAAGTTAGAAAATGCGGAGTTTATCAGTTTTCTTTTGTTATATGATTTCATTTGTCTGACTGAGACCTTTGTTGCAAATGATTTTTACTCTCCTTTGTTTAGTGACTTCACGATTTTTACTTTAAAAGCTAAACAATTGTCACATCAGGGTCGATATTCTGGTGGTATAATTGTTATGATAAGGGAAAAGTTTGCGTCGTATATTGAACGGATGTATTTAGATAATGAGCATGCCATTATAATTAAATTTCGCAGGAACGTGTTCTCAACTGATTTTGATATACTTTATATCTGTGCTTATATTCACCCATACGATTCTGTGTTTTGGAAGAACCAGCACAATGGTTTTGGTATTGAACAAATAGAACATATTGTATTAGATTTACAAAGCACATATAATGATTTGCATATTTTGTTAACCGGGGATCTTAATGCAAGAACAGGATCTAATAATTATTCTTATTTTGCTGAGGATAATATTGATTATATTACTTCACATAGCTCGATTACAGATGAGTTCTCTAGAACTTCTGAAGACAGAATTACGAATGTTTTTGGTAATCAGTTACTTGAAATCTGCAATATATTTGATTGTGTTATTTTGAACGGGTTAAAAGAACCCAAATTTGATAATAGTTTTACATATATTTCGTCTACAGGATGCAGTGTTGTAGATTATTTTATAGTATCTACTGGTCTGCTTTCATTAATCACTATTAGTGCTTTAAATATTGAAAGCGTCATAGAATCAGATCATTTACCTCTTGTAATGACAGTTGATTTGAAGCCTTGTGTAACTGAAGTTAGTAATAAGAGTACAGTAAAAGAAAACAATAAAGTAACCAATCGTTTTAAATGGAATGATGATAAAAAAGATGAATTTGAAAACAACCTTAAAAGTGATATAATACAAACAAAACTTGCATCCGCATGTAGCACTCTGGATTCTGATGTTGATGGCGCTTTAACAATATTTGTACAAAGCTTAACTGAAGCTAGTGAGTGTATGCGCTCCAAACAGAATACTAAAACCAGAATAGGTTCAGAATGGTTTGATGCAGAGTGTGCTCGTGTTAAAAAGGATACAAGAAGATGTTTAAATCGTTTTCGAAGATCAAGAGATAATGACGACAGACTTATATATGTTCAAAAACGTAAAGAATATAAATACTTACTAAAAAATAAGAAAAGAGATTTTAGAAAACAAAAGGTAGAATCTCTAGCTAATAATTTATCTAACTCGTCCTGTTTTTGGAAGGAACTGAAAAGCATGGGATGTGGTAATAGAACTAAAATATCAAATAACATTACAAATGAAGACTGGGTTAAACATTTTAAGAATGTATTTCAAACAAACACAACAACAGACAATGTTCATCCAAGTACAGAAATAGACCTATCGGAATACTTAGACCATGAATTGAATAAAGAAATCTCAGAAGATGAGGTGTCTAGAGCAATACATAAGTTAAAATCGGGTAAAGCAGGTGGCATAGATGGCATAATCGCTGAAATGTTAATAAATGGGGGAATAGTAGTTCTACAGTTTCTTACTAAACTATTCAATAAAAATTTTGATGAAGGCATATATCCCAAAGACTGGTCTAAGGCTATTATAATCCCTGTTCATAAAAAGGGAAATCCTGAAAAAGCTGACAATAATAGGGGAATTTCTTTGTTAAATATTTCGTCCAAATGCTACACTGCTATTCTTAACGCAAGGCTGTATTTGGGGCTTGAAAATAATCAGAATATTTCAGAAAATCAGGCAGGATTCAGAAAAGGTTATTCTACTGTAGACCAAATGTTCAATCTACATGCAATTGTTCAAAAATGTATGAATAAAAAGGGTAGAAAACTGTACGTAGCTTTTGTGGATTTTCGAAAAGCTTTTGATTCGATCAGACATGATACATTACTAGAATGTATTCGAAATAATGGGGTAAAAGGTAAATTTCTTGCATCCCTAACAGCTATGTATGAATCTTTATTTTCATGTGTTCGTGCAAATTTTGATTTATCTGAATTTTTTGAATGCCCAATAGGTGTAAGACAGGGATGTGTTTTAAGCCCTACATTATTTTCGATGTTTATAAACCAGCTTGCAGACCATATGAGTGAAAATGGTTTACATGGGTTTCAAATAGTGCCAGACATTATGGAACTGTTTATTTTGCTTTTCGCAGATGATATTGTTTTAATTTCTACTACTCCAAGGGGACTACAGCATCAATTAAATATCTTAAAATCCTGCTGTGATGACTTACACTTATTTGTTAATACTGAAAAGACTAAAGTTATGGTATTTAGAAAAGGTGGATTTCTTGCAAAATATGAACGGTGGTTTTATGATGGTAACCAATTAGAGGTAGTTAACAAGTATTGTTATTTAGGATTCTGCTTTACTACAAAAATTAGCGCTAAATTAGGAACGGAACATTTTGTTATTAAGGGAAAAAGAGCTGTTGTTGAATTGAACCGAGCATATCAAATGTATAAAGAAATGAATGTTAACACTTTCTTTAAAATATTTGACATGAAAATACAACCTATATTGCTGTATTCTTCTGAGATTTGGGGTCTCCAAAGACTAGAACATATAGAGAAAGTCCATCTCATGGCTTACAAGAGATTCCTAGGTGTGCCACAAAGAACTCCAAATAAAATGGTATATGGTGACCTTGGAAGATACCCCCTTTATATCAACTCTATGGTTAATTCTGTCAGATACTGGTTCAAACTCTTACATTTAACCCCTAACAGATTACCATATAATGCTTATCTTATGTTGCTTGATATGGATAAGTCTGGAAAGACTTGTTGGGCTTCTCAAATACGTAACATTTTGTGTGAAACTGGTTTCAATATTGTATGGCTTCAGCAAGGTGTTGGCGATATAAAAGCTTTTTTGTATATATTCAAACAAAGACTAGTAGACATGTTTATTCAGGAATGGTCTGGATCTCTTAGAGATAGTGATAGATGTAGTAACTATAGATCTTTCAAAACTATATTTCACAAGGAAGAATATATCACTTGTATGGATTATTGTTTTAGACTTGCCATTTCACAAACAAGGTTCAATGTCTTGCCTCTCAATAATAATGTACACAGATATAGTGATAACAATATGGATAAGATGTGTCCTTTCTGTATAAGAAAAAATGAAAACGAGGAACATTTTATTTTTGAATGCTTCATGTACAATGATTTAAGGTTGACATTTCTGAAAGATTGTATTACCTTACCATTGTCTACACTACTGAAAGCAAGCAACAGTACTCACAGACATGGTTTATCCAGATACATTTTCCATGCTATAAACAGAAGAAAATTAATAATGTGATTGGCTAGCTAATACAGATTCATTGTTATCCAAATTATACTATACAAAATGTCATCTATGCGTATGCGTACATTGCCATTAATACTGATTTATGTGATATGGTGTTGTTGTTTGCTAAAAAAAAACTAAAAACATAACTGTGAACACGTGACCATTGATAGTAATCTATTATGTGAGTCACCTGAGATATTTTAGTTTACAGCATAATAGCCAATTCATGCGAAATTATACTGTGACAGGAAATAGTTGTTCTTGTTCTAGAACTAATTACTTGAAGCAATATTTGGTTGATAATCATTTCGCTATGAACGGTATTCATTATTGCATAGCATGATGTCCAATATTAATAGCCACATTATCACCATTGTTTATGCACCCTTTACATGTCCTCCCCTTCACCCGTTCGTCGTTCCCCATTGTACTGTGGCCCAAGGCCGAAGCGCAATTAAAAACCTTTCAGTGTTCAGTGTTCAGTGTTCTCTCTCTCTCTCTCTCTCTCTCTCTCTCTCTCTCTCTCTCTCTCTCTCTCTCTCTCTCTCTCTCTCTCTCTCTCTCTCTCTCTCTCTCTCGACCAAGTACGCGAGCACCGAGTCCTGGGAGTGATAATAGATGACGAACTAAAATGGCAACTCCATATTGAAAAAATGACACATAAACTTGCTCGCAGCTTATTCCTACTAAAAAACAACTTACACCCTTCATAGATATAGACGCACGCACAATGTTTTTTTCATGCCCACTGTCTCTCCCACATTAATTACGCATCTGTAGTCTGGGACTCTGCTGCTAATTGTCACCTATTAAAATTAAATTCTATGCACAAAAGAGCAGCTTAAATAATCCGTCCTGATCCTGAACTCAGTACAGCAGAAAAACAAGCCCAGTTAAACATGCTTCCACTGCAATCACAGCTTAGCTATAATAAAGCCATTCTCATGTACAAAGTACACTATGACTTAGCACCACAATACCTGAAAAATCTACTTACACAAGCCTCACATCGGTATGGTTCAAGTAACTATATTCTACCACACACAAGAATAGATAAATTCAAGTCAAGTTTTACTTTCTCGGGTTCCTCCATATAGAATTCCCTTCAGTCCGACATTAGATTATGCTCCTCTATCTCAACCTTCAAAACGAGTCTCTGAGAGACACTAACATTCGACCCTCCATGTTTTTTGGTGGGTTTTTTCATATATCCCGATACGCTATATTGCTAATTACGATGTCATGTATTCACATCACTCTGTTTGTTTACTATTCTCCAACAATGTGCTAAAATCAATGTTTAAATTTTCCGCATTTTATTGCTAATTGTTACCGGTTTCATACCATAGGCTGCATTAGTTTGCCCTGTTCTAAAATGTATAGTTCTTTTATACGTGCTTCAACATATATCTGTGCGTATGTGCATGCATTCTTGCGTGTGCCCCGCACATGTGCAGGTGTGTGCGTGTATGGTTACACGCATGTATGCCCGCACAAGTATTAACAAATATACATGTGCGTATGTAATTCTATAAATTCGTATTTCAACCTGTCTTTATCATAATACCTGCTTTGCTACCTTTATGTTCAATTATGTAGATGTAATTTTATGCCTTGCCATGTTTGTATTCTATGTTCGCATACCTACACAGGTGTTACTTTTATGTTCAAATCTGTATGTGTATTATCATGCCTTGCCATGTTTGTATTCTATGTTCGTATATGTACCAAGGACAGATTGGAAGACTAGGCGTTGCCTAAAATCTTTATCCTTGAAAAATAAAGTTAAAGTTTTCAAAGTTTTTCAAGTTTCTCTCTCTCTCTCTCTCTCTCTCTCTCTCTCTCTCTCTCTCTCTCTCTCTCTCTCTCTCTCTCTCTCTCTCTCTCTCTCTCTCTCTCTCTCTCTCTCTCTCTCTCTCTCTCATCCATCTTCTCTCTCTTTTCTTACGATGCCAGACGAAGGCAGGCGTGGGATCGGTTTTCCAACAGGCTTGACCTCTGGCTAAAATGTATACACACGTATAGTATGGTGAATAACGTTTCCCTAATGCGTGGGGCGCATTCAGTTGTGTGTTCAAAATAAATCGTAGCAGCTGTTCCACTGCCCACCATAGGGCGACGTTTGGAAGTGATGAACGTGGAACTGGGTGCTAGCAGATAATGGTCAGTACAAGACAGCTCTCCTTGTGCAAATAAAATGCAACTGTAACAGTTTTACATGCTGTGAAGCATGGGGCGTTTTCCTATTACAATAACTCACACTAGCAACAGCCCAGCTTCATTGCACAGCTCTCATGCTTGGCGTGAGATGTGAATTTCACACGAATATTTGAACCGAACACTCTGTTCCTGGACAACAGAAAGATGCACCTATGCATGCTACGACCCTTGTAGCTTTCTGCTGCTTGGAGAACACTGGCTCCCAAATCTCCTGTACAGTATAGTTCCAGTTATGCTGCTGAGCAAGAATTGAATACTATAAAGCGAGGCTTAACTCGTAAGGTGATTCTGTTTGTAGATTCTTGCGAAACAGTAATAACGGGAACGAGTGTACAGGCCCAACCCTTCTTTGAATTTTAATAGAAAGAAGGCACTACCTGCCAAGAAGAATAACTGTCACCCACCCAAGACACAGTGCACAACGTGCGAAACACAGAACACAGCAAATAAAGCACATCAGGCGAAGGGACAACCATAATGGTGGATTATTTGTGTGCTATGTGACATAGTCCATCAGGTAGACCCCAAAATAGGGGCCTTCATTACAAAATGTGGGGGAAGTTGTTGTCAAATGTTTGACATCTGTGGGCCCCCCTTACCAGGAATATGGTAATGACAAACCAAACATGATGTTCTGTCACAAGTAATTACGATAATTAATTGATTGTGGCGTGGCAGATAACAAAGCACCATCGTCTACAAAAAGTAAAATAAACAATTCCATAATATCTGCAAACAACTGAATTCCATGCTTTCCATCTTTATTAATTGGTTTGCTAGTTGGTTAATGAAGAGTGAGAATAAAATGGGACTTAAGAGAGAGAGAGAGAGAAATTGAAATTGAAACTGAAATGAATTTTATTGACAATAGCAAACAATGCTCCGATGCCAAGGAAGCACAAACCATGAACTAAAGAATAATATAAGCCTAACTGGCGACTAAATCAGTTCATAAGATTGTTTTTAAGAAACATAAAATAAAACATCTTACATGCATAGAAAGATTACACTAGAGAAAAATAAATTTACACAAAAGCATAACTGTTAGACTGACCAACCAACAATAATACGTAAGTTACCAATAGGATAGGTCGGGTAATGCAGCACAAAGTTATATGCAACAATCCAATTTCTCTTTTCTAAGCTTTGTAGCTTTAGCTAAAAACAAAGCATAACACTTTATGACATTTTCATTCTCTGAGGCAAGTAACTTACAAAAATTATACCTCTGCAAATTGAATTTAGTGAATATAAGACATGTTTTGCGTAACTTATTATATTCCTTACAAGAAAATAAAAAGTGCAATTCATCCTCAAAACCATCAGAACATAAAGGACAAACAGAATTAATAAACAAATCACGAGTGAACCACAATTTGTTAGAATACAAGCCTAGAGTTCTCGTTCTAAATTTAATAAAGGCATCCCTACACCATTTATTTGTTAGTACATCAAAATATTTTTCAGAATATAATCCGTCCTTAAAAGAATGGTACCAACTATATTTATTTTTTTCAGTTATAGCAGCGTGCCAGTTTTGATTAAAGCAATCGACCATACGTTGTTTGAATTCATACAGAAAAACCTTTTCATTTCCTACACCCTGCGTTATCCAAACTAATCCAAAACCATTTTCTGTTAATACTTTTTTAACACTTGATACCCAGTTATATTTACCTAATTCGTGTTGTCTTAACAGCATTTGGTACGCTTTTTTGCAAATACGGTGTCAATGGTAGTTTTGTTACTTTAATCCAATATCTAATACATTTAACATACGAACGAATAAACAATGGATATCTTCCTGACTCGCCATAGCATACTTTGTTTGAGGAATGTACTGGAACACTTAAGAGTCTTTTGATTGCAAAAGTATGGACACTTTCTAATGGTTTATTTTCAATAAGTCCCCACACTTCAGCTCCGTACGTTAAAACTGGCTCTATTTTAGTATCAAACATCTTCCAAAATATACTAACATCAAATGAATTTAACTTCCTCAAACTACGAAGAGAGAGAGAGAGAGAGAGAGAGAGAGAGAGAGAGAGAGAGAGAGAGAGAGAGAGAGAGAGAGAGAGAGAGAGAGAGAGAGAGAGAGAGAGAGAGAGAGAGAGAGAGAGAGAGAGAGAGAGATCTTGAAAAACATTAAACTTTATTTTCCAAGGATATAGATTTTAGGCAACGCCTATTCTTCCAATCTGTCCTTGATACATATATACTTAACACAAAAGACAAACATGGCAAGGCATACTATTACGCATACAGAGCTGAATACAAAGGTAGCAAAGCAGTTGATATTATGAAACATAGATAGGCTGAAATATGGGATTATAACAGTTGCATAATTTTTAATACTCGCGCGTGCATATAAGCATGCAACCATACTTACACACTTGCGCGCATGTATATAAAGGAAACACACATTATATAACAGGGCAATATATATACATTCATCATCTAGGGTATGTAACAGGTAACAATTTGCATTACATTGAGGACAATATTTATAACATAATTAGGCACATTGTAGGCGAATAGTTAACTAATAGAACGAAATTAATAAAATGAAATGAATACATACTAGCATCGGCATAAGCATCTAGCATATCTGGAGATATGACCCTGGGGGGTAAATGAGCTTAAGGAGGGTCGAATGCAAGTGTCTTTCGAACATTCGTTTTGAAGGCTGAGATAGAGAAGCATAGTTTAATGTCACACGGAAGGGAGTTCCATATGAAAGAACCCGAGAAGGTAAAGCTCGACTTAAATTTATCAATTCTTGTTTGTGGTAAAATATAATTACGTTGTGAGGCTTGTGTAACTAGATTTTTTCAGATATTGTGGAGCTAAGAAGTAGTGTACTTTGTACATGAGAATGGCTTTATTGTAGCTAAGCTGTGATTGCAGTGGAAGTATGTTTAACTGGGCTTGTTTTTCAAATGTACTGAGTTCAGGATCAGGAAGAATTATTTTGGCTGCCCTTTTGTACATAGAATTGAGTTTCAATAGGTAACAATTAGCTGCAAAGTCCCAAACTACAGATGCATAATTAATGTGCGAGAGACAGTGGGCATGAAAAAACATTTTGCGTGCATCTATATCTATGAAGGGTGTAAGTTTCTTTAGTAGGAATAGGCTGCGTGCAAGTTTATGTGTAATTTTTGCAATATGTGATTGCCATTTTAGTTCGTTGTCTATTATCACTCCTAGAACTCGGTGCTCGCGTACTTGGTCTATGGCATTGTCATTAATATAAACATTTAAAACTAGAGGTTCTTTCTGATGCTTTTGTCTTGAAGTAACTACCATGCCTTTGGTTTTGTTTGGATGGAGGACCATACGAGAGAGAGAGAGAGAGAGAGAGAGAGAGAGAGAGAGAGAGAGAGAGAGAGAGAGAGAGAGAGAGAGAGAGAGAGAGAGAGAGAGAGAGAGAGATTGATTAATTGATTGATTGATTGAATTTTATTTATAGAGGGTAATAGAGTAAGCAATAACATGCTTTTTTACATCCAGCCCTCTGGACAGAATACGTTTATAAAAGTAGAAAATGGAAAACGAAAATAAACACATACAAAGTAATGTAAAGCATGCAAAAAACATCCCTATATTGTAACACATCAATAACAAAATCAAACCTATTATTATTAACTATACTCATTATTAACATTCAAAATGTGTGACGTAAGCGCATACACACGGGAAAATAAAACCCAATCCTACTTTTCACACTCAAAGAAGTGCACAAACATATAAAAAAAATACCTCAATCATACTTCATCATTAAAATGTACTTATTTGAAAAGAAACCCATGCACATAATAAGTCAAACATAATATTACTTTACCTACTCATCTTAACATGCACAATTTAAAATGTAAATACATGTACGGCAACATGAGACCTATTCCTACATTACATTATTCATTTGTAGCATAAACAGAGAGAGAGAGAGAGAGAGAGAGAGAGAGAGAGAGAGAGAGAGAGGAGAAGAGAGAGAGAGAGAGAGAGAGAGAGAGAGAGAGAGAGAGAGAGAGAGAGAGAGAGAGAGAGAGGGGAGAGAGAGAGAGAACGAACGAACGAACGAACGAACGAACGAACGAACATTTTTTATTGAGGGAAAAAGAGTAAGCACACAATGGGCTTTTTTTACATCTTGCCCTCAAACAAACATGCAAGAGAGAAGGAGAGAGAGAGAGAGAGAGAGAGACAGAGAGAGAGAGAGAGAGAGAGAGAGAGAGAGAGAGAGAGAGAGAGAGAGAGAAGAGAGAGAGAGAGAGAGAGAGAGAGAGAACTCAGAACTCAGAACTCAGAAACTTTATTTTACAAGGAAAAGAATTTAGGCTGGGCCTAGTCTTCCATTCTGTCCTTGGTTCTAAGCATGCAATACATAACTAATACTATAAATGAACATTGAGACACAGGAACATCGCCAACAAAAAATAACAACAAACAGTAATATAGCAGAGAGAGAGAGAGAGAGAGAGAGAGAGAGAGAGAGAGAGAGAGAGAGAGAGAGAGAGAGAGAGAGAGAGAGAGAGAGAGAGAGAGAGAGAGAGAGAGAGAGAGAGAGAGAGAGAGAGAGAGAGAGAGAGAGAGAGAGAGAGAGAGAGAGAGAGGGAAGGAGATGAGAAGATGAGACAGAATGACAGAGAAACAAACAACTTGTCTCCTCATTCCACGATTCTCAGCACTGACTGAAGACCCAAGTTGTCACGCATGCGT
>CM065683.1:60810344-60827844 GCA_017654935.2 Phymorhynchus buccinoides | reverse complement strand
GTCCCTGGTGATTCGTTTGTTTTTATCTTTTTACAAGCTGCCCTGCTTTCACCAACTGTTACTGAATCATTAAAGCAACTGGGTACATTATCTATGTTTTCAACAATCTGTTTTAATTCTTGGTTTACTGATTTTGTTCTTTCTTCTGAAACATCAGCTTCTTTTCCAATCAGTTGTTCTAAATGATGTATCCATTTTGCAGAACCAATGTTTTTATTATTATCATGACAGGCTTCTTCAGATGATTTTAATTCTTTTAATATGCTCCATACCGTATTTGGGTCCTTCTCAAATGCCTCATTAAGGGTATTTACTAAAGAGCTTTTATAGGCTTTCTTTTTCTTTTTAAGAATCTTTTTATACTTCTTTCGAGATGCATAATATTTTTGACAAAGGTGTCGATTGCTTGGACACCTGTTCAAGGCATTTAATAAAGATTTCATTTCTTTCTTTAAAGTGTAGCAATCAGTATCAAACCACTTTTTGCCTTTCCTTTTTCTTCGTCTACGTTTTTGCCAATAGTACTTTAAGCTTAGTTTTCCTGCATTATTAAGAATCTGTGTAAAATCATCAGTGATCTCATCAACCATTTTGGTTGAGCATTGCTGTGCATCATTTATTTGTTTATCTAACTTTATATTGAGTTCTTGAGCAAGACAACTTACTGAAGGAAGGCTAAATGCCTTATAAAATCGATTACAAGAATTTCCATCCCACTTGAACTTCACATTTGTTTCCATATGATCTGTTAACATGTTTGTGTCTTTTAAGTTTTTTAATTTGTCATTATCATTATGTATGAAATTGCTAAAATTTGAATTTAAAAGTTTAGGAAGGTGAAAATTTAATTCAATTGGACAATGATCAGAAAATTCTGTAAGAGACTTTACCTTCATGTTTATAATGTCTTTTGTCATCTCTTGTGAGCAAGCAAAACAATCTACTACACTACATCCTTTGGGCGTATAGCATGTGTATCGTCCTTTGAGATCACCTAGTGTTCTCCCATTTAAGATATACATGTTGTTATCTATGCATAAAGATAGCAGCTTTCTACCATTCTTTTGTACAATTCTATCCATTGATTTTCTCTGGAATACAGCTTCAACATTATAATTGTCTACTAAATTATAATGATCGTTACATTCATTGTCCATTTGTATATAATCTGGATTGTCCCCAGTTCTGGCATTAAAATCACCACACAAAAGAACTGTTCCTTTTGAGCACGGTTCTGTCACATCCTCTTGTAATCTGTCCCATATTTTGATGGTTTCCTCCTTTCCAAAAGATGAATGTTCAGGAAGAATATAAGTAGAACCAATGAAAACATGGTCGTTATTCTTATGATTTGTTGCCATTTGCAGCCATACTATATCACAATTACTTCTAGGGAGTACTTTAACGTGTTGTCTTAAAGAGTCTTTAATAAACACAGATATCCCACCCGATGCGTGAGTCGCTTTGTTTCGTTTATGTCGACAAAAATGAATGCCTTTCCCAAATCCTGGAAAAAATATATCTTCAGTACTGGATTTATCCAAATGCGTTTCTTGTAGAAATACAATGTCGTATTCTACCAATTGTCTAATTATTCTTTCATCATTTAGCTTATTTACTTTAATGCCGTCAATGGTTTCCTTATAGCCTTTTAGGTTCCATGTTTATATACTATAAAAACTTTTGTTGGAACGTTTCATTAACAAATCTTTAAATAATTAAGAAACAGAGAACAGAATGTCTCAACTGAAAAATAGAACCCGTTTTTAAAAGCAATTACGAACGTTTGGGATAGTTATTTAATTCACACGAATATTATTGTAGATGTGAAGTATATCAAATAAGTAATGCAAATGAAGCAAAGTCATTCTACAAAGGATTGTCACATTAGTTGCGGAACAGGTGGTTTCCTAATCATAATTATCTGGCCTCCAATGGTAGTTCCTGTATCTCGGCCGGTAGTCACCATCTGGAGATCTCCAGTGTCCTCTGCCTCCACCATAAGGTCGTTGCCCACGGAAGGTTCTGTTGCCTGGTCCGTATTGTTGATTTCTCTGGTCTCTGTTGATTTCATGTTCATCGTCAGAGTAGCGTTCCCGATCATTGAAACGTCGTTCAGGTCGGTTTCTGTAGCGTTGTGGACGATGATCATTGAAGCCTTTTTCAGGATGATTTTTGAGATTTCGTCCTTGCTGATAGGATCGGTTTCCTGACTGCATATCACCACGGCTTTGATGGTTTGGGCCAGAATGACGAAATTCCCTTCTGCTGTCTTTGTAGCTGATCCTCTTTTGATGTTGGTTTTGTTGTTTTCGAGCGGGTGACTGTTTCCAGAACAGCCCGTGCAGATGTCTTCCAATATTGCCTGCTAGGATCCCCGTGCCTTTTTTGGTTGGGTGGAAGTCGTCCTTCATGCTTCGATCGTTGGTTCTGAAAGTGTCTTGGGATAAGAAGGTAACACTGTTGTCCTCAACGAAATGCGCTTGCACGAGTGCATTGTACAGTTTACCTTTAGCAATGATGTTTGTAGTCCCAGCACAGACTGCGCCGCTAACAACAACTCGGGTCTTGTGTGTGTGTGTGTGTGTGTGTGTGTGTGTGTGTGTGTGTGTGTGTGTGTGTGTGTGTGTGTGTGTGTGTGTGTGTGTGTGTAAGTGTGTGTGTGTGTGTGTGTGTGTGTGTGTGTGTGTGTGTGTGTGTGTGTGTGTGTGTGTGTGTGTGTGTGTGTGTGTGTTGTGTGTGTGTGTGTGTGTGTGTGTAAAGTGTGTAACTGTGTAAGTGTGTAGTATGTGTGCGTGCGTGTGTGTGTGTGTGTGTTTCGTAAATCACCATACAGTTTGACTTCGAAGTATGTGTTTCTTTTATTCCAGAATACAATATGCCTTCATGTACATAACACCATTGTTTATTTGTCATTTAGTGCTTGCCTATGTGTACCGCTGTATGAGTATCGACAGCTTTAAACCTTGCTACTTAGTGTAGAGTGGTACAGTGGTAGCGCGTTCTCTTTGTGTCAAGTAAACCCGAGTTCGAACCTGGGTACAGGGGATTTTTTCCCTCTCACTTTGCACTAGGCCTTGCGGTCTGAACGTGGAATCTTTCGGATGAGACGATAAACCGAGGTCCCGTGTGCTCATGCACTTAGCACACGTTAAAACCCAGTGGCAACGAAAAAGTTGTCATTTGGTCAAACTTTACCCCCCTCCCTTCCTTCCTCATCAGTCACACAAAAATTGCATGCCAAAAAAAAAAAAATGGGTGGCGCGCATCTGGCTGCGACGCGTTCTCCAGGTTGGAGCAACCCGAATTTCACAGAGACGCCCCTGTGACTATAATGTACCTAACCTAACTTAAAAAGTTCATGTAAATGACATAGACAATATAATATGAACTATTCCAGACTATAATTTATAATGACTATTTATATTACTCGTTGATAATTATGTAGCTTCGTGCAGACCGAAACATTGTTTATTCTTAACCATGTCGATCATCAACCAGATACAAAGGTTACCAAAAAAAAGAACATGCCTACAGACCACTGTTTCTTTTCTTACCTCCATCTCAACATCTTCTTTAAGAAGGACGATGTAATGCTTTTCTTTAGCTTGGAATACCATATTTATGAACAAATTGGGTGATTACAGCTAAATAATTTAGAGAACTAGACTACAAAATTTAAATTTGGTTCATTCACTTCTACAATACGGAATAATCTACACAGATTGGATTGCTGTCTGAATTCTTGCTGTGAGAAACCGGCTATCTTATTCTTAAACTCGCACATCTATATCAACATAATAAAATTCATTGTACTTCTGTGTGTGTGTGTGTGTGTGTGTGTGTGTGTGTGTGTGTGTGTGTGTGTGTGTGTGTGTGTGTGTGTGTTGTGTGTGTGTGTGTGTGTGTGTGGTGTGTGTGTGTGCGTGCGTGCGTGCGTGCGTGCGTGCGTGCGTGCGTGCGTGTGTGTGTGTGCGTGTGTGTGTGTGTGTGAGTGTGTGTGAGTGTGTGTGTGTGTGTGTGTGTGTGTGTGTATGCATGTGTGAGTGCTTTTTTCAAACCAAACAAAGACTGAACAGTGGTAACATTTATTACATATTTACTTTTTTGAAACCAAACAAAGACTGAACAACAATGGTAACATTCATTACATTTTTACTTTTTTGAAACCAAACAAAGACTGAACATCAGTGGTACATTCATTATATTTGTACTTTTTTTTCAAACCAAACAAAGACTGAACAACAGTGGTAACATTCATTACATTTTTACTTTTTCAAACCAAACGAAGACTGAACAACAGTGGTAACATTCATTACATTTTTATTTTTTCAAACCAAAGACTGAACAACAGTGGTAGCATTCATTACATTTGTACTTTTTCAACCCAAACAACGACTGAATAACAGCGGTAACATTCATTACATTTGTACTTTTTCAAACCAAACAAAGACTGAACAACAGTGGTAACATTCATTACATTTTTACTTTTTCAAACCAAACAACGACTGAACAACAGTGGTAACATTCATTACATTTTTACTTTTTCAAACCAAACAACGACTGAACAACAGTGGTAGCATTCATTACATTTTTACTTTTTCAACCCAAAGACTGAACAACAGTGGTAGCATTCATTACATTTTTACTTTTTCAACCCAAACCAAAGACTGAACAACAGTGGTAGCATTCATTACATTTTTACTTTTTCAAACCAAAGACTGAACAACAGTGGTAACATTCATTACATTTTTACTTTTTCAAGCCAAAGACTGAACAACAGTGGTAGCATTCATTACATTTGTACTTTTTCAAACCAAACAAAGACTGAACAACAGTGGTAACATTCATTACATTTTTACTTGTTCAAACCAAAGACTGAACAACAGTGGTAGCATTCATTACATTTTTACTTTTTCACACCAAACGAAGACTGAACAACAGTGGTAACATTCATTACATTTTTACTTGTTCAAACCAAAGACTGAACAACAGTGGTAGCATTCATTACATTCTTACATTCAGCCACACAAGCATTAAAGCAACACATACGCATGCATGCTCGTGTAATCACACACACACACACACACACACACTCATGCGCAACACTCACACACACACACACACACACACACACACACACACACACACACACACACACACACACACGAGCACGCGAGCATACACATACACAGAAGAGAGAGAGAGAGAGAGAGAGAGAGAGAGAGAGAGAGAGAGAGAGAGAGAGAGAGAGAGAGAGAGAGAGAGAGAGAGAGAGAACAAAAGGAAAAGAACCGCCAACAAATCCATGGTGGTTCCTATTTTAATCACACGCTTTCGAGAGTTGCCTCTCTTCTTCAGGCATGACACACTCGTAAGAGAATCACACGTAAATAAACAAAATAATGACGTACAATGATGACCGTACATAGCAACAACACTGACGTAAAGCTATGAATGATCATTGCTTTGCTTACGTTTCTTTTCTCACACACACGCGCACGCGCACGCCCCCCCCCCCCCCCCCCCACCCATATATATATATATATATATATATATATTATATATATATATATATATATATACTATATATTTCAGAACATTATTATTTTGTTCATTTTACATAAGATTTTCATAAGATTTTTACTATTTCTGGTTTAACTTTGTGCTGGTTTGCTTTTATTATGGATTTTCGATTTGATGCAAGGAAGACACCATTCTCTTGTAGAATGTCTTTTTTGCTCAGGTTGGCATCCACTGGACAGTCAAATTGCAGGCCGATCATGCAAACTGATGAAACCTTCTCTTAGGTCGAAACAGCTGTCTTTGCATAAGGCACTGTCCCTCCCCCATTGGGAGAAAAAGTAAATCAGCACAATTTATATAATTTTTTATTTTTTTTTTATTTTTTGAACACGGAACATTACTCAAAGTTAACGTTAACTGGTTTTGTTTCTGAGGTTCACAAATAAAGACATTGGACACAGAAAAGCTTTATCAAAGCAAACTATTCTGCATTTCAAATGCACTAACTTTTCAGTCTTTTGCTCAGGTTGGCATCCACTGGACAGTCAAATTGCAGGCCGATCATGCAAACTGATGAAACCTTCTCTTAGGTCGAAACAGCTGTCTTTGCATAAGGCACTGTCCCTCCCCCATTGGGAGAAAAAGTAAATCAGCACAATTTATATAATTTTTTTTTTTTTTTTATTTTTTGAACACGGAACATTACTCAAAGTTAACGTTAACTGGTTTTGTTTCTGAGGTTCACAAATAAAGACATTGGACACAGAAAAGCTTTATCAAAGCAAACTATATTCTGCATTTCAAATGCACTAACTTTTCAGTCCTTCAGAGTAGGGGTACGGAGCTGGCTATTCACTGAGATTTTTCTTTCATGCTATTTTTATCCTTAATTTGGATACCATCTCAGTAGTTGGCCCTCCCTAGTCATGTCTATTAGGTTTTGAAATTAAAATTTCAGAACATTATTATTTTGTTCATTTTACATAAGATTTTCATAAGATTTTTACTATTTCTGGTTTAACTTTGTGCTGGTTTGCTTTTATTATGGATTTTCGATTTGATGCAAAGAGGACACCATTCTCTTGTAGAATGTCTTTTTTGCTCAGGCTGGCATCCACTGGACAGTCAAATTGCAGGCCGATCATGCAAACTGATGAGACCTTCTCTTAGGTCGAAACAGAACAGCCTTAAAAATTAAAAAAATTAAAAGTCTTTGCATAAGGCACTGTCCCTCCCCCATTGGGAGAAAAAGTAAATCAGCACAATTTATATAATTTTTTATTTATTTTTATTATTTTTGAACACGGAACATTACTCAAAGTTAACGTTAACTGGTTTTGTTTCTGAGGTTCACAAATAAAGACATTGGACACAGAAAAGCTTTATCAAAGCAAACTATATGTATATATATATATATATATATATATGCATACGCATACACAACACATACGCATGCATGCTCGTGTAATCACACATATGCAAACTATTGTTCTTTCTGTACACGTTTTGAAGAGTATTTTGAGACATGTTTAGATAACAAGCAGGTCATAAAGAAAAGCTCGTGAAATGAATTCATAGTTCACCCTTAAGTGTTCTTTCTTTTTTTCTTTTCTTTTAGCGGAAGATGGGATGGCATCAAAACAGCTGAATCGTTCAAATTAATCCAACAAACAGAAACTTAGTATGAACAGACTCAGGAAAGTTTATTTAACATTTCCTGACGTAGGGACATCAACATTTATGAGTCTATCGTTGTTTACTTGGTATTTTAAAATCGGTAGCTAAACAGACGAAAATGGAGGGCCGCCATTGAAAAAGAAGTCGCAGATAATGCTTCTTCAACAAATCTTGTTTTAAAAAAATAAACTTAGCACGAAAATATCTTTATTTACCGCACATTATGTTTCTTTTACGCTTAATTTAGTAAAATACAGCATTTTTATTTTATATTCTATTATTTTATTACACATCCTTTTCATTTTAACCAATCAGGTTATTAAAGCAGTCCCGGAACAAATGTAAGAACGAAAGTAAGATGACGCCAATGGCGCAAAGTGCTTTTCGTCATTGTTCCTAATCAAGTCATTAATCGCATTATGTTACGCAGTTTTTATTCCAATCGATTACAGAGGTGAGTAAGTAAGTGATTACGATTGTGCTTGTGTATAATGTGGAATGGGTACACTGATAGAGTAGGCCTTGACTTCAACAGATTGAATTGAAAGAAACAGTTTAGATCTAGATACTGTACACTCTTCTTCTTCTTCTTTTCCTCTTCTTCTTATGTTGAAAGGCCCATGGTCACCGAGCTGACCATTCTGGCCCCTTTTCTTGGTTTATTGAACATCTAGATCTATTCTGGCCCTGCCAGAGTATTGTAGAATGTACTCGGCTAGAGTAGCGATTGTGTAAAAAGCAAATGAGCATGTGCGTGTGTGTGTGTGTGTGTGTGTGCGTGTGTGTGCGTGTGCGTGTGCGCGTGTGTGTGCGTGTGCGTGCGTGCGTGCGTGCGTGTGTGCGTGTGCGCGCGCGCTAGTATGTGTGTGTCGTGTGTGTGCGCGCTTGTGTTTGTGTCTCACAGTCTGTGTGTGTGTGTGTGGGGGGGGGGGGGGGGGGGGGGGGGGTGGGGGGGGGGGGGGGCGGGCGTGTGTGTGTGTGTGTAGATATATCTATGTGTGTGTGTGTGTGTTTGTGTCTCTTGTGTGTGTGCGTGTGAGTGTGTGTGTGTGTGTGTGTGTATATATATTTGTGTGTTTTTGGGTGAGTCTCTGTGTGTATGTGTATCTCTGTGTGTGTGTGTGTGTGTGTGTGTGTGTGTGTGTGTGTGTGTGTGTGTGTGTGAGAGAGAGAGAGAGAGAGAGAGAGAGAGAGAGAGAGAGAGAGAGAGAGAGAGAGAGAGAGAGAGAGAGAGAGAGAGAGAGAGAGACAGAGAGAGACACAGAGAGAGAGGGATGTGCGTTAATGACCAAACCTCCTCCCTCCCCTCTTTTCTGTGACTCGCACTAATATTATTGTTGTTGTTGTCTTACCCTGGCTTAAAGACTCCAGGGGTCATCCCAACAGCTGAAGCCCTTGAACACTACAGTACAAATGCACCAGCTAGGGATGAGAACATTATGTGTGAGACCGTTTTTGATTACCCCTCCACGAGGGCAGCCACACTCCGACTTCGGAGGAAATTAATATTATTAAATGGGTTTGCTTGCTGATGGAGTGTCAGTGATTTAAAAGCTTTGGTGCATAACAAATTGTTAGCAGGCATTGTCTTAACCAGTAATCAATAAAAAGCAATCATCCATTATATCTCTAACTGGAGAGGGGTTAAAGAGGGAAATAAGTCATTTTGGGCAGATAAATCTTTTCATTATGGCTTTATTGTGCAGACTGACAGTGAATTATAATTATATCAGTCACTTTCAACAGTTTTTAGTTTTTTTCACTTACCTTTAAAAAAGGTTGTGCTTAGTTTACCTCATTGGTCCCTTGCCACATTTTGTGTTTAATTATATAACTATGTGATCGAAATGCTTCTGGCACTGAAGGGGTTAAATGCTGAATTAAAAATGTCCCTACATCCTAAATCGACAAACACACCATAAAAAAATATCATGCCAAATGTCATGCTTGTTATATGAAAATGCGCAGCACTAGATTTTCTTGTTGAATTAAAAGTTCTGCAATCAAAATGCATTTGGCACCGAAGAGGTTAAAGGCTGAATTGAACATATCTCTACATCAGAAATAGATAAACACACCATAAGAAACCACCATGTTAAATTTCATGGTTGTTACATGAAAATACCCAACTCTACAATTAATTTTTATAAAATAACTCTTTGCGATCAAAATGCCCTTGGCACTGAAGGGGTTAAAGGTTTAATTGCAATTGTCCCTGCATCACAAATTGATAAACACACCATAAGAAATTAGCATGCCAAATTTCATGCTTATTGTATGAAAATACCCAACACTAGATTTAAAAAAAATTATAACTGTCCTCGATCAAAATGGGGGGGCACTGGGGGGGGGGGGGGGGGGGGGGGGGGGGGGGGGGGGGGGGGGGGGGGGGGCGGGGGGGTTAAAGGCTGAATTGAAAATGTCCCTACATCAGAAATTGTTAAACACACCATAAGAAAATGTCATGCCAAATTCCATGCTTGTTTCTTGAAATGGATACCACTAGAAGTTTATTTACTTATTACTGTTTGCAATAAAATGTTCTTAGCATTGAAAGGGTTGACTATCGATGTGCCAAACCGGAAGCGAATCGAGTTATAAACGCGCGCGATATACGCCGTTTAACCTTTTCACAAACCGCGGCGTAACCAGACCCGATATTGACTCACAATTTGGAACGGGCATGACCGGATATATGACTATTTTGGTGCATAATTTCAACAGCATCCGTTCATAAATGCGCGCGATAGGATTCGATTTACATTTGCGCCAACCCAAAAACTGACGAGGTGAAGTTGAGTTGAAGTGTGGCATGCTAGTGGAGGAACAAGAAATTGCTTTCAGAATAGACACAGGTGAATCAGTGAACTTACTGCCAGCAAAATGTGCGGACAGCATCAAACCAACCAACAAAAGAATAAAGATGTGGGACCAGTCTCAACTGACGCCTCTGGGCAAAGCCAGACAGTTGGTGGTGAACCCGAAAAATAAGGAGTACTCAGTAGAGTTCATCGTCTTTGAAGGTAACGTCACACCACTCGTTGGTCTACAGACAGCAGAGGACATGATGCTGGTCAGCATAGAAAGAGACTGTTTCGTGCATGTAGCCCAGGGCCAGACTTCAGCAGAAGAAAGCCGGCAAACCGACCCTGAAAAAGTCAAAACCATCAGAGAATACTCAGCACCAGTGTCAGTGGAACCTGACATAGAATAAGAAAACATCAACTCTT
Organism: Phymorhynchus buccinoides; assembly: GCA_017654935.2. Taxonomy (NCBI): domain Eukaryota; kingdom Metazoa; phylum Mollusca; class Gastropoda; order Neogastropoda; family Raphitomidae; genus Phymorhynchus; species Phymorhynchus buccinoides. The sequence continues at coordinate 60,817,411 of CM065683.1, read as the reverse complement.
CAGCGTCACCCTTCACACCGCAGTGTCTGACTGAAATCAGACAACAGACTGCAGAAGACTATAAGCTATCCGAGCACCAAGCAAAGACACTGTACATGCATGATGTACAACACTTCCGCTCATTCGCCAAAAAGTGTGAATTCAGTCAACAGACCAGTGAGGGGAAACGGTACCGATGCACGCGTGTGTTTCGTCGGTCCACACCCCGTTACACCTAGAAAAACACTCCAATCATATTACAGACTCACCCATAAGAGACCAACACACTAGTGCAGGTCAAAAACAGATTCACAGTAGCTCGGGCATAGTACAGCAGCACCCTGTGGAATAGGACTTTGTTAGTGTCCAAAAGCAATAATGAGAGATCCCCTCTAGAACAATTATTGTTTAATATACAACAGACTGAGACCCCACAATGTAGTGGTCAGCCATCCCACCCTCCATGTCTCACCCAGGCCACAGCCTGATATATGTTGCTACCACCCAATTCACCCACACCAAACACGCCCCTCCCCTACACCTCCCCTGCCCAGATCAGGCAGAGTAAAGACTAGAAACATTCTGAACTTGTGACAGATTAAAACAAACACATGCAGTCATACAGTCACTAACAGAGCAACAAATGCGAACATTGAATGTCAACGAGACAAATAAAAACTATGGACATGATTTTAAAATAATAATCAAGAATAAACACAATATTTGATTATTTTTAATTCATATGGATCCTTTGTTCTGAAGTTTATTTTTCCATTTCACAATATTTTTGTCATCGTCACCTCTAATATAATGTGTTGATGGTTAAGCAATAATGGTTTTGTTTTAGTTTTTGATTCTTATGAAGAACAATTAATTGCAGGATGTTTTAATTTGACTCAGTCTTTTGTACCTTATTTCGCTGAATCTTATTTTCTTTAATGATAAGACATAGTCAATCACTTACAAGTGGTAAGGCAAAGACAAACGCCATATGTGGACGTATGCATACAAATGCATTCAGTATAATCAAAAACAGCATGGCTCAAGAGCATATGATTATTTTTTTGTTCTTAAAGACCCTCTGTTCTAAATTGTTTAAGTTCTCAAGATTAAAGTTTCAGTCATTTTTCATCAAGTCACCAAGAAGGGGATAAATGTAATATTGTAGAAATAAATTTTGTGTTGACTTTTAATTTTGTTTCATTGTCACACATAATGTTTTTATGCTAAAGCCACTAAAGCAATCTGTTGATGGTTAAGTAATATTTATGTTGCTTTAATTTAAATCAAAACTATCATTTGGAGAACATTCTAACATTAGTCTACTGTTGGTATTTCATTTTGGTGCAACTTATTGAAAGAATCAGTTCTCTGTGTTATTCGATTTATTTAGTTTCCTTGAAGGGGGAAGATGTTACGTGTGTAATAATATAACTAAGGGAAGATCACCCTGGTTGCATAAGATCCCCGGTCACGTGTTCTGTAGTAAAGATGATGGAAGCTGAACGCTATGGTGTGGGCTGCTAGTCTGTATACATGTCTGCTTGTAGGGTGTGACTGCTGCACGTAACAATAAGTTAGGTCTGAAAGTATCCCAACAAGTTCCATTATTAAAAACGGACCATAAACGGGTAAATTAAGTTGTCTTCAAATAGTTCAACATCAGTCACAGATGCCTTGTTTATTTGACCCGAATTACGTCACGCCAAATGGATTATCGCACAAATCCCATTTTTGGTGAGATGCAATAGCAGCTGGCAAATCTGCTCCAGGTGAGCGATTTTTGCAAACTAAAAGTGTGTGCGCTCACTTTATCTTGAAGAATGTGACATAAAAGGTAGGCTACATAGATAAAGTTTGCATACTGTGTCTATGCATTGTAGGAAACAATGCTGAAACGTTTCCCAGAACGTTTTTCGGTTCGAATAGTTTATGAGCGTTCAACCTTAAACCCGAAAACCTCTGAAAATCTGTCAATATATTGACTGATCTTAGCATGTCTTCTTTGTCTCTGAGGAACAGAGTAATGTCATCAGCTAGCTGTTTTACTTTTAAAGAAGGGGTCGTGGTGGTCTTGTTTGGAGAAGGAATAGCGATTTCTACAAATGGGCTGTTCCTAATCTTCACAGCAAGAAGCTCGATAGATACTATGAAGGCTAATGGGGAAAGGGACAACCTTGATGTATACCAGATAGAACATGAAATGGTTCCAAAATCCAACCACCATGGTTTATACAGCTAACACTATCTTTCCTTAATATTGAGACCCATTTGATGCACGTTATGCAAGAAGCAATTTGCACGTTATTGCACGAAATATATTCTTCTTGTATCTACGACGATTTGCATTAAAACCTGTGTCCATTATTGATAGTACTTGACACACATGGACGTTTCACACCATGTAGCCAAATTTGAGCCAAATTGTTTCATCTACCAGATTCAACAAACCGTTTACCCCCCCCCCCCCCCCCCCCCCCCCCCCCCCCCCACCCCACACACCCCCCCTCAACTTCTCTTCCTTCCAACATTTTGAAGTAATTGCATAAATCGTCTTAAAATCGTCATCAACAACAATTAATCATTTAATCACTACGTCTCAAAGCAAAAACAACCAATCAATTAAGCACTGCATTTTGAAGGATTTAGTTTTTTATTTCCTAATTGTTTTTGGTGACTGCATTTCACACAAAACTTGTTTCAGAAGTAACGCCGATTTGGTCAGTCTCCCAACCATCAACACAGTCATATGTGAGGGTTGTGGTGACGTCATTAACGTCTGGTTACATCATCATGACAGAAAATCGGACCCAAGACCGATATATGTCTGTAAATATGAGTTTACACGTGCCACATGGACATGTCATCATGTTAAGATTCATTCACCTTAGTTCAGAATATGATAGCATTGTGCTGCTTAAAGGCTATAGAAATGACTCCATTTATCCGTATTATCATCATCATTTTTTGTCTGCTTTAAGTACTACTATACATAGGATATCAAAGCTGGGCATTACTATGGATATGCAAGCAGACAACTTTCAGCTGAACTTTACGGTTGTTCCTGAAGATCACGCCCCTGTTAAATTAGCCAGCGGCCTGTGGAACTGTTCTGTTCTTCACTACGCCAGCTTCCAGCCCCACGTGGAGTGCAACCTGAAGACAGAGTGTGAAGGTGGACAAGACGAAACAGAACACTGTTTCTACAGCAGTGCTGACTGTCCGGGCCAGTTCTTAATGTGCGGCAACTGCTATGCCTTAATTGATGGGCTGCAGTACAATGAAAACGAAAGAGGTGATTTCAACGAACAGATTTCAGCAGAATGCAGAGCTTTGGGGGGCTCCTTCAGTAGGCCGGTGTGTAAACAGAACTGGCGCTCTGTACTTCTGCGACTGAAATTGATCTCCCGGGGTAAACGTGTTGGAGTTATAGTTGATTTGTATTACAATGACGTGTCAGCTCCCAACATGTATAGACTGATGATTATCGGCAGACAAACGGTTTATTACCATTCTGTTAACGTTGATCAGTACAATCGCGGGGTGAAGATGTGTCTTGCAACAACGGATGATAATCACTATTATACTTTTCGATGTAAACTACGTTATTATGACAATCGCCCTAGTGAAGCAATCTGCGAGATGAAAACAAACAGAAGCAGCAGTAGCTTCCAAAAACCTGTGGTGCTGCCCTGGCCACGTTCAGTATTAACTGACAACCCCCAGTCCCTGGTGACCTGTCCCGACCAGCACACCACACACGGCTTCCTGCTCTGTGGCTCCAGCCCGTACCAGGTGTGTGGCCCACAACAGGCCAACTCCTGTGGTCCTCACACTCACTCTGCTCACCAACAGACTCTGGACTCCAGACGCAGTGTTCACAGCACGATTCCAGTGTTCACGTGTGACAACGGTCTGTTCACCCTGTCCTACACCTTGGTCTGTGACTTCACAGTGGACTGTTCAGATGACAGTGACGAGCTGTTTTGCATTCACCCAACGTGTCTGAACACCTTCACTTGTGATGATGGCCAGTGCGTGCACTATGAAAACCGGTGTGATCAGATATCCCACTGTAAGGATGAATCAGATGAATCAGACTGCCCTGTGTTTAAACGAATGATAACTAAAACGTCCGTCTTTCCATATCCTGCACTCATCCAGTTTAACGGCATCAGTTACTTCATGTCCACCCGAATGCGCGTGAACGAGTCGTGCCCTGAAAGCCATTACCGTTGTCCTGGAGACTTCAACGACTGCCTGCCAGTGTACACCCGCTGCAATGGAATGCACGACTGCATTGGCCAGCATGACGAGGCAGGGTGCCAGGACCCGGTGTGTCCAGGGTTCTTCAGGTGCAGGTCTTCCACAGTGTGTGTCCACAGTGACCAGCTGTGTGACGGCTGGCCGCACTGCCCGCTGTACGATGACGAATTGATGTGCGAGGCAGTGTGCCCTCTGGGCTGTGTGTGTCAGGGCCACGCTCTGTCCTGTCCACAGCCCTTCTCACCAGCAGCAGTTCCTGCGCTGCGTTTGTTGGACGCCAGCGGTTCTGGAATGACGCTGTCCAGTGTGGACCATATCACCTACCTTCTCCACCTCATCCTGGCCAACTGTTCCCTGCTGTCCCTGCCTCAGACATCGCTGGTCAATCTCAGAGTGCTGGACTTCAGTGACAATGAGCTGCAGCACGTCAACATGACTTCGCTGGTGAATTTACACAATTTACGATCACTGTCCCTGTCCCACAATCCACTGACCTCCATGCACACTGACCTGTCGTCCTCTGGTCAGCAGAAGGCACTGACTGTGGTTGACCTGTCCCACACCTCGCTTACAGAGTTTGATACTTTAGTGTTGTCCCAGTTTCCTCAAGTTCAGACACTAGTTTTAAATATGACCAGAATCAACACCATTGGCTCTGATGGCTTCAGGTTCACACCAAAATTGTCCAAGTTGTACATGAGAGGCAGCCCCATTAAAGATTTCCCACAAGAAGCATTGAAGCATAACACCTATCTTAAAATAATTGTCACAGAAAATTATAAATTATGTTGCCAGGACATTTTACCTGATAACTTCTTTAAGTCGACCTGTTTTTCCCCCAAAGACGAAATTTCGTCGTGTGAAGATTTGCTGCGGTCATGGATCTACCGTGTGTTCTTGTGGCTGATCGCCTGTCTGTCTCTGTCTGGTAACCTGTTCTCTTTCTGTTCTCGATTACTGACAAAGAGCATGGCCTCGTCCCATGGGTTCAGTGTGTTGGTCACCAACCTCACTGTGGCTGACTTCGTGATGGGTGTCTACATTGCCATCATTGGGTCGGCTGACGAACAGTTCCGCGGCAAATATCTCCATCACGATGACTCTTGGAAGGGCAGTGCTTTGTGTAAGATGGCCGGTTTTCTGTCCCTACTGTCCAGCGAGGTGTCAGCTCTGGTCATCTGGCTCATCACACTGGACCGGTTCATCGTTCTTCGTTTTCCTTTCAGCAGTCATCGATTCGACAGGAATTCGGCAGCAGTGACATGTCTCCTCACTTGGCTGGTGGGCTGCTTTCTTTCTCTGTTGCCTTTACTCCCTGTGACTGCACACTGGGAGTTCTACAGTCAGACAGGCATCTGTATTCCGCTCCCAGTTACCAGGAAAGACTTCAAAGGTAAAGCCTACTCCTTCAGCGTTCTAATCATTCTGAACTTTGTGTTGTTTGTACTGATATCATTGGGTCAAAGTTTCATTTACACGACTGTTCAGAAGAATACCTTAAAAACCAGCACAACCAAGGTCTCCAAAGACATGACCATAGCTCGACGGCTGATCACCGTCGCCATATCAGATTTCCTGTGCTGGTTTCCCATTGGACTGTGTGGAATTCTAGCACTGGCTGGCACTCCCATCCCTGGCGAAGTGAACGTGGCCCTGGCTATCTTCATCCTGCCCCTGAACTCCGCCATCAATCCCTACATGTACACTTTGAACATTGTCCTTGAAAAGCGAAGCAAAGCCAAGGAAGCTCAACTTCTACAATGGTTGGAATCCCACGACGAATTGATAAAACATAATTGATAAAACTATAACATAACAATGTATTGTTATGCGAGTTTTTCTGCATCTCATTTTTTACACAGGCTTCTATGTTTTAAGGTTCAGAGAGAGAGAGAGAGAGAGAGAGAGAGAGAGAGAGAGAGAGAGAGAGAGAGAGAGAGAGAGAGAGAGAGAACAATGAACAATCAATGAACAATGAACGTTTTAATGAACCAGGCCATCAGCCCATGTCCCAGGGAACAGTCCCTGGACTCAGGGCTGATCCCCTCTATCTGGAAGTCCTCCACCCTCATCCCTGTCCCCAAGAAACCTTCCCCCACCACCCTTAAAGACTACCGCCTTGTGGCCCTGACCTCTGTCCCCTTCAAATGCCTGGAACGTATGGTGCTGCGCAGACTGCTGGGGGCCACACGCCAGTTCCATGACCCCCTGCAGTTAGCCTACAGCCCCAACAGGAGCACGGACGACGCGATCATCACCGTGCTCCACTCTGTGCTGGGCCACCTTGATCGGCCGGGGACCTACGCCAGGCTTCTTTTCCTGGACTTCTCCTCGGCATTCAACACCATCCAGCCCCATCTGATGGTGCGGAAGCTGCTGGCGATGGACGTCAATCCCCTCATCAGATGGCTCTGCAGCTTCCTCAAAGACAGACCTCAACACGTGATGATCAGGTCCCACCTCGTCTGTCGCCTCAGCCCAGGTCCGCACCAACACCGGAGCCCCACAAGGGTGTGTGCTGTCCCCTGCCCTGTTTACGCTGTACACAGCCGACTGCCGCTGCACTGCTGAGGGCACCGTCCAGGTGAAGTTTTCAGACGACACCTCCCTGACCGGCCTCATCAAGACCATTGAGAACTCTTACAGGGCCGCCGTGAAAGAACTTGTTGACTGGTGCGACGACAACCATCTCCTCCTGAACGTAGCCAAGACCAAGGAGATGGTTGTCGACTTTCGACGGAACCCGCCCAGGCCGTCGCCACTGGTCATCAAGGAGGAGGAAGTGGAGGTGGTGGACCTGTACAAATACCTTGGATCTGTCA
>CM065683.1:60790344-60805344 GCA_017654935.2 Phymorhynchus buccinoides | reverse complement strand
TCTCGAAGCAGCATAAAGCTACAACGGTCATAGCATGTATAGGCGCATCTTTCTTTGTTTCCGAGAACAGAGTGTTCGGTTCAAATATTCGTGTGAAATTCGCATCTCACGTCAAGCATCAGAGCTGTGCAATGAAGCTGGGCTATTTCTAGTGTGAATTATTGTGATAGGAAACGCCCCATGCTTCACAGCATGTAACACTGTTACAGTTGCGTTATATTTGTACACAGAGTGTCTGGTACTGACCATTATCTGCTAGCAATCAGTTCCAATTTCATCACTTCCAAACGTCGCCCTATGGTGGGCAGTGGAACAGCTGCTACGATTTATTGTGAATTCACAACTGAATGCGCCCCACGCATTAGGGAAACGCTATTCACCATATGTGTATTGAAATCTTAGCCAAGGCCAGAGAGGTCAAGCCGGTTGGAAACCGATACCCCGCCTGTCAGACGGCAGCGTGAGAAAGAAAGGGAGAGAGAGCATGGATGAGAGAGAGAGAGAGAGAGAGAGAGAGAGAGAGAGGAGCTATGCTTGGTGCAGCAGCTCCGTTCCTCTTCAAATTCCTCAGTTGCCATAAATATCCCTCATGCAACAGCATTCCAGAGGTTACAATAACAGAGCTTCTCTCTTCTTCACCGTTCCCCGTTAGCTTGTACGTGTATATCTAAACGAATATGTTTTCTGCTCCTGTCTCTCTCTCTTTTGTCTTTCATTCCCCCTTTTTTAATTTTAATTTTACAACCATACAGGTCCAGTAACTGATTGGCATGATTAGGTCCTTACCATAATGCTTGGCCTTATATGGCTTAAGTCTTTCATAATTGTTTGTAATGACCTCTTCGCCTTTAGTTACTCAACAGTTGTGTTGAAGTGGCGAAGATAACATTGAGATTAAAGTCAGGATACGACCCAAGTGTGTAAGAATCATTTTAGTTTTTATAAATCAAAAGAATAGACAGGGTGTCATACATGATGGGTTCTTGGGGCAACCCTTTCAATAATAGTGGACTGTGATAGCCCTAGCTTAAATGACACAATCAAGGTTTTACTCTGAATTGATGCATCATGCACAGGTCAGTTTCCTCATTGTTGTCTTCAGGAATGCGAGTTGTATTCAATCATAGTTTTGCAGAGAAAGATTCCCCCCAAAATTATGTGTAGCTGTGGTGCTGTACCATAACTAACCTGGACACAATCATGCATGTGATCCATCATTTTTCTCTCTTGTGCAGCAATCACTCAATGGGGAGTGCTTTAAACGAGAAACAGCAATAGTTGGGTTTACCCACTTGGGCTATATGTGCTCTCTCTAACATACTGCTGTTTTAATTAACATTCTAATCTCATAGATTAGCCATACAGAGAGTTGTATATTCCGATATTGACCATGTATTGGCGTTTTGCTGTGTAAATGAAGGACTTACGACTGATTCACTGTCTTATTATCCAGCAGAGAAGGACATAGTTTTGTTCTGCTCACATCTAGGGGAAATATATACAGATAATAGGTCTAGCTGTTGAGTAAGTGTAAGCAGAGCATATGTCGTGACAAGGTCCAAATTAGTGATCACGTCCACAATGATATTAAATAATATTTATCTTTAGGTTATCCAGTCAGTAGGGTTAATGAAGGTGATGATTCCAATCACTAGACTGTAATTATTGCCAAGGCTATTAAGCTTTTTAGCACAGTTGGTGTTACTAACTTTCTCAGTGTTTCTGACTTTGTTTGGTGTATCTTAGAGGAAAGGCTCGTTTATTACACCAGGAGACGAAAATTCCACAGTTTTCCATACGAAATTCTGATTTCCATTAGGAATGCTGATGAACACTGTTTTATATGTGATTAGTAAGATTGTGAACGCTGTTATTGTTATCTCCGATTTTTAAGCTTTGATTAATCTACTATGTGTCATTTTGTCTGTCTTGTTTGCCATGCTGCAAGAAGATACTATGTTATGTTGCAAACTCAATCGATCTTAATTTTAATATATGTACTTTATCAACAATCATTTTCCAGTCTTAACGTTGTGTTTACACCCCCCCCCCCCCCACAAACACACACGCCTACACACCCCACAACCCTTCTTGAAATGGGTATTTCAAGGAAAGGACTAACTTATGTCTTTTCCCTTCTGCATCAGGACCTGGCCTGAAGCGCCATTTGTATGATGGGATGAGGATAGGGGTGGATGGGGTGGGGAGGGGTGGACGCGGGGAAATTCCTGTTTTACTTTGTGCTGGGTGTCCATCTGTGTTGTACCGAGGACCCAGCATGTTTGACAGTCGTGTGAAAGGTAGTACACACCTGGTTGCTTTTGACCTGCTGACAGGTTATGACAGAAGCAGGCCTGCTTCTTTTGGTCTTCCTTTCCCAAGACCCAAACAACATGGGCAACAGCGGACCAAACGCGTACACAACGCACGCCAGTCAGTGTGAATGACATGGTGGCAGGTGTGAGAAAAACACAGACTGAAACAAAACAGATGCTTTGTATTAGCCAAGACACGAGATGTACACCGAGCCTTACTCTGTTTCTCCGTTATAGGGCCTATTCTGTTATGTTAGCTACATGTCAGTCTGTACAACAACAACAAAAAACCTCACCAAGGTTCAAGGTTCAAGGTTCAAGGTTTTTATTTCCAAAAAAGCCCCTTGGGGGTACATGGAAAAACAAAAACAAAAAACAAAAACAAAAATATATAAACAATGAAAAAAGAAAAAGTAAAATAGAACAAACAATAAACGGACAAACAGGCCCTTGTACAGTTGTAGCCTCTATCAACTTACTGCTTTTTCGCTTTCTTGTTAGGCCTATGCACTTTTGTTTATCTCTTCACTAGGTGCCATGCAAAGTTCATGAGAATTGGCAGGTCTACGAAGTAAGCTGTTTAGGTAGAGTTACTGTTTTAGCTCTTGACACCATGTCAAATGTCATTTGAAATCAGGGTCCTGTATGTGCAAATTTACTCTTTTCCCCTGTGTGTCTGTCACCATGTGTGAGTGGCAAATTGAAGTGTACCTTCTACATGTATTTATAAAGGAAATTAAGGTACGCCAGTATTGAGTAGTAATTGGAGTTATCTCCGATCAGTCTACCAGAAGCGCATTGCTTTTGGTTCATAGTGTTCAAGGCCACAGAAACTTGCATGGTACCGCTTTACACACTCTCTGATGGTACACATGGTGCGTTTATTGTCTGTATTCTTGGTATCTGAAGCTCGCAGAGGAAAGAATGTATGGCCATGAAAATTTATGTCAGCATAGAAATGAAATGTTCTGTAGCAAACGTTCTCCTTGCTCATGTTATTTGTCTTATAGCCAGAGACTGTTCAAATGGAGAGTCTACCTCCGTCACCACTGGTTCAGTATCGCCTTGAGCCTGTCATACCATTGCGATGTGATTTCCCCTTTGTTTCCTTATCCCCTGTATTTTCCCCACCGTATTAACGATGTAATTAGGGCGGGGTTCCAATACTTCACGACAAGGTTTGGGGTAATAGTCTTTTTTTCCAAAAGCATAAGAGTTTGACAGACTTGCTATGAACCAGTAACACAGTGTTTGTTTGGTATGCGTTTCGCATTACAGATGCAGATTTAATTGCTACCAGCAGCGGAAAGAATGTGTCCCTGATAGGGCAATTTCCTGAAATTAATAATATTAATATTTCGGCTTCTTCCCTGACACCACCGGTGCCTTATAGTGTGTTCCTGTATATGTGTCCCTGATAGGGCAATTTCCTGAAACAATATTAATATTTTGGCTTCTTTCCTGACACCACCGGTGCCTTAAAGTGTGTTCCTGATAATATATGTGTCCCTGATAGGGCAATTTCCTGAAATAATATCAATATTTTTGTTCTTCCTTGACACCGCCGGTGCCTTCTAACTGTTTTTCAGTAACGATAGGAAATGTTATCTGTTTCTTACCTCTCTTGCCGTCAGTTCACATTTCCTCTTGGTCAATGCCTGTTTATACATGCATGTGAGTGACCTCACCCTTTTCTTCTTTTGTTATTGTTTTCCTCGTTCTTATGTCAGTGACAATAGTTTTTCTAATCTTAATGAAGTGATGTCACTTACTCGTGTCTGGCTGAGACAGGTCTTCGTGTCGATGGCTCAATATATATTTCTCATTGTCGTTGTCACATTTGTAGCACAACTGGTCCCACAACCGATGGTTGATTGTTTGGTTTCGTTATGAGAGTGATAAGCCTGTCATAGGCAATAACAGAAACCACCAGTGTGCAAATGACTGCGACAAAGTCACCCAGTAAAGAGAACACAGAATAGGGGAGTGGAAAATTCCATTCTCTCCGCACTACACAGAACACCAGTCAGTAAACAAGGCCCTCGGCCTAGCCCGCACAGAGGGTGGCGATGCCACAGCAGTTATGAATCACACGTCTTATCTGGTAGGTTGTCCAGCGCAAAACTGGTTGGCCTGGCTGCAATATCTCCTGTACCAGTTCCAGTTATGCTGTGAGCAAGAATTTAGTGCATCTTGTTCAGTTCTAGAGAGAGATAATGATGCCACACAATGAAGAGACAGGGGGTTGTTTTTCCTTAAACGCGACACACAATACATGATCGAACCCCTCCAGGCTTGATAAGGTAGCAGGATCACCTGGCGGGGGGGGGGGGGGGGGGGGGGGGGGGGGGGGGGTGGGGGGGGGGACATGTTTTCTTTTGGATGTATGTCAGTTAAATATTATTATATATTTATGATTTTTTGCATGGATCTAGACAATAGACCGGCCTTGTAAAACCTACATTTGAGAGCATCTCCCTGATTCCAGCCACCCAACACCTTTTACGACCATTATCCGTCGACAACATCATCAAGTACGCGTGCTTAGTTAATCTTTTTTTTATTTTTTAATCCATATCTAATAGCCTAAGCCATTATTTAACCCCCACCGCCTCCCTACTTGATACGGGCAGAAAAGGCCTAATCAATAAAAGTTTTGGATTGGATTGGATTGGATTGGATCTCTCCCTCTCTCACAGCAAATTCTAGCAGTGAAGAGAATAAATTAAAGATGAAGATGCGGGGCAGTATGTGGTCGTGGCAAAAAGCTCCCTCACCGTTTGTATATAGCATAAAGTTTAATTTTTGTGATTGTTGCACTAACACTCCGGTCAGAAAATGATGACCAAAACTCATCCGTTAGAGTTACGACAGCAGACGAAAACACGTCCATAAAAAACCCTCTCTATAAACCCCACAGGGCGATCAGCTAACCCAACTTCTCTGATTATCTCGCCAAAGGAATGGGAATCCCTGAAGACTACACATTGGCATCATAAACGAGATGACGTTAAGAATCAAACTGATCTCTCCCTCGGTTCTCTACCTCATTTTCCAGCATGGGGATTTAACGATGAAATGGCCAACGACCGCCGATTTGCCATCGAACTTTTTTCTTTTGTTTTTTGTCTGCGTGATAGCTAATTTCTTTCTTTTCTTCTCCTTCTTTTAAATTTCGGATGGCGTCTTCGTTCAATAAGGCGTAGACAAACTAATGGACAGCGGCGTTATCGGTTAACAAAATACTGCTCTCAGGTTCAGGAAAGAAGCTACCGAAAAAAGATGAGACCTCCTCATTTTATTGGCCGAGCGCACGCTCTTTTGTGGTCGAGCTAATGCAAAGACATAACCAGTAAAATGGAAAACGCCATCTAAATCGACGGAGCTTCCCAAGATCCCTGGCCCAAAATGTCTCCTGTCTCTGTCGCTAATGTCTCAGGTGGTGGAGGCTCACAGCGGTAATTGCAGGCAGTCAGCTAGACGTTACGACCATTAGCTCCTCTCCACGCAGACATTTCACGATACTAAATCGTCAGCTGAACTAAAAAAAAATCAGTTCTGTCCCTTTTCTCTTTCTCTAAAGTCCTGACTGGCGTCTTCCCATAAACAAGGAGGAGATTACGTGGCGCTGCGCCTCTGGAATGCTCCCCCATCTCTCTTCCCTTCTCCTTCTCCTTGCTCCACCTCTCGTGATTGATGATAAGAAGTTTTGAGACGGCTCAGAGGTAAAAGACGTAACTTCTCAGAGAGGACAGGGTGGGTAGAGAAGGGGTAGGGACGTGCTGCCAAAGGTAGAGAGTCCTCTTGAAAGAGGGAAGAGTATCGCCCCTACCTGTCAACCCGTCATGTACAACTTAGTTTGTTGTTAATGGCCTCTTGTCGCCCTTTCCTTTCTTTCTCGTAACTGTCTCTAACGCCACGTCACATAAAGCACGTTCTTACGTCTAGTGTTGTTTCCAGCAGAAACGTGAACACGGGAAGGTGGGGCCGCCGGCAACAGATTAACTGGTCAGTAAATCTTGATTACCTCTGATCTTCAGCCAAAGTTAAAGCGACGTTCGAGACAAACTTATGAGTTATCTGTTATGAAATGAAGACCGATTCATATTTTCTTCCTTTAGTGAAAGATCTTCTCGGTCGTTCCGGAAAACTGTTTTGTGCTTTGCCCTAGTTGAGGAATTAACTCGCTTTCTGATAAAAATGAAGATATACTAGGCACACGGTAGACACGTACTATGGAGTACCACATAGATTTTGTATTAGAATTAAGAATTCATTTGGCAACTATAACTTCTGTATTAGAATTAAGAATTGATTTGGCAACTATAGATTTTGCATTAGAATTAAGAATTGATTTGGCAACTATATATTTTATTTGCTTTGTTGTCCAACGTCTTTTGTCAGTATTTGACATTTTCGGTAATAGATTTATACCTTTTTGTTTTGCTTGATGCGAAATGGAATTCCATGAGTAACGATGTCCATCTGCGAGTATTTCTGTGTTTCCCCTCTGTTTTAGAAGTGTGTATGTGTATGTGTATGTGTGTACGTGTGTGTGTATGTATGTGCGTGTGCGCGTGCGCGTGTGCGTGTGCGCGCGCGTGCGTGTGTGCGTGTGTATGTGTGTGTGTGTGTGGAGAGAGAGAGAGATAGAGAGAGAGAGAGAGTGAGAGATAGTGAGTGAGAGAAAGAGAAAGAGAAAGAGACAGTTCATTATCATTTTTGGCTCACTCGTGAGTCTATGGTTTCAAAATTTGGTATGTCCACTCAAGCAACCTTAACTGTGTGAGTAGCAGTTCCTCGGGGCTTTCTGGACACATTGAGGGGGTTCATGAGACATCGTGTACAAATGTTGCTTTGCCAAAACAGTGGACACTCCCAATTGTCACAGTTTTTGTGTAGCCACGCTTTTGTGATTTTCAAATTTGGGTGTGGTATTATATGTTGAGCTATTGTATCGAAACTAATCACACGAACGCAATAAAATGTGACATTGTGGGTACACCAATAATTGAGTTATGCAACTGCAAAATTTGAAATGATTTACATGAGCCGTTCTTTTATGCGCATATAAAATGCACGTGTGTAGTTTCTTTTGCCGGTCAGTATATATATATGTGAAAATACATAATCTGGCGTTTAGATCTATCACCCCCCCAAAAAAAGCGGGTGAGCCTTGAAGACTTTGCTTCTTGTTTTACCCCTAATCTCCCTACCCTAAACGGTTTTCTTCAAAGGAGTGGAGAAATACAGTTGCGTTCAAATGATTTTCTATTGGTTGATTTGCTTTTTAAATAAACAGATAATTGGTGGGCATCTTTCCCGAGATTACATGTACAATAATCATCAAATTAAGAGTCATGTGGGACCCGGGTTGATCTTTTTTGGGCGTTGGTGTCTTGTTTTGTTTTTGTTCATTAATATGTTTTGTTCCCTCCATTTCCCTTTGACCAGAAATGGCTAGACTGATACATAATAATACAGATAAGCTATTCACAAAAAAGTGTAATTTAAAATATGTAGCGATTCAACACGAAAACATTTATATGGGAAATAATTTTAAAGTGTTTTTGTTTTAATCCCACTGCCGAACAATAATTCCATAACAAAATTTCAATAAATAAATGAATGTTATGTCATTTTAGTAAATCAACGCACGATGTATGAAATAGGTTGTAAATGACAATCTGTTTAATCAATCTTGCGACTCTCACACACACACATACACAGAGACACAGACACAGACACACAGACACACACAGACAGAGAGAGAGAGAGAGAGAGAGAGAGAGAGAGAGAGAGAGGGGGGGGGGAGAGAGAGATACACAGACACACAGACACATACACACATACACACACAGACACACATACGCACTCACGCACGCACGCACGCACACGCACACACACACACACACACACACACCACACACATACACATCACGCACGCACGCACACGCACACACACACACACACACAGACACACACACACACACACACACACACACACACACACACACACACAGACACACACACACACGCTGAAGCATCTAAACAAGCCCCCCAAAAAGGAACACCACCACAGAAGATGGGGTTGACAGGTCTGCAAAGCGTGTTGTCTCGTTCACCTAGCTCTCCCAGCCACCACCACCACCATCACCACCACCACCAACACCAACACCACCACCACCGCCACCGTGGTTAGTTCTCCGGAGTCCCTTCTCCGGGCTGAGAATCGTAGACAGCCATTTCTCAGAGCACTTCCAGATTAGCCACCCTGGAAATCGATACGTCTGACGACGCGAATCGCCGAAAGACCTGCAATGGCCCTACAAGCCTGGATGAGTGAGTGAGTGAGTGAGTGAGTAATGCGGCGTGTGCAAAATAGGTCTTTACTTCCCCTTTTATTGGTAGAGGAGAGCAGGAGAAATCCTGCAAAGTTTAGCAGGCCTCGGAGACGGAATTAAAGTACTATCCGTTTTCTAACTGCTCCCCACTCTACCCCCCCCCCCCCCCATCCCAATCCCACCCAACCCCTTTTTGTTTTCTTCCCGCATCATCATTGCCCAACTCCCACCCCCCACCCCCACCCCTGCTTAAACTTTTCTTTTAATCTATAAGTTTGAGCTAGAAAAAGGCCTTCCCGGTACGCTGGCGTGGTAAACAAGATGATTTATCAGAACTTGGATTTAGGCCGGTGAGGTTTTCGCTCCTTTAAGGACCCGTTAATCAGACCCCCTTCATTCCCCCCACCCCCACCACATCCTGTTCCCTATATCCTACGTGATGACCTGGTCCAAGTGTCCAAGAGTGAGCTAAATGGCTGCAGCTGACACATAGTAGAAACAGACAAACAGGGTGGCGGTGCTTCAATTAATGACCGATTTGTTTGGTTTTGTTTCAGAGGGGTAGAGTTTTCTCTATTTTTTGGTTTGTTTCAGAGGGGTAAATTCAGGGGTAGAGTTTTCTCTATTTTTTGGTTTGTTTCAGAGGGGTAAATTCAGGGGTAGAGTTTTCTCTATTTTTTGGTTTTGTTTCAGAGGGGTAAATTCAGGGGTAGAGTTTTCTCTATTTTTTGGTTTTGTTTCAGAGGGGTAAATCCAGGGGTAGAGTTTTCTCTATTTTTTGGTTTTGTTTCAGAGGGGTAAATCCAGGGGTAGAGTTTTCTCTATGAGAGGTCGTCAGCCCCGAAGAAAGTAGCGTGTGCCGCTGTTTGTCCTTAAGGTGTTTTTCTTCACAATTAATACTTTACTAGCGCAACGCCTAGTACCGGTAACGCCTAGTATCGGTAACGCCAAGTACTGGTAACGCTGAGTAGCGGTTTCGCCGGGTCCGCAAAATATTATATTATTACTTTTGTCTCTCTCCCTCCTTCCATCTTCTTCTCTCATCCCGTTCCACCCCGTCCATCGCTAATGTAATCCCCGCTGAATAGCGGGATATTGTACCTGGCTAAAGTAATCTCCGCTCTCCAACCCTTTTCTTGCCCACGCGCGCACAGTACTGAGTTCTTTCTGTGTAAACTGTTTGTTGTGAACGGCTTCAAATGCAGGGTCTGCGCAAATGTAAAATGGATCATATCGCGCGTGTTTATGGAAGGATGCTGTTGAAATTGTGCACCAAGATAGTCACTGTCACTGGTCATGCACGGTCCACATTTCGAATCCATGTCGGGTCTCGTTTCGCCGCGGTTTGTGAAAAGGTCACGCGGCGAATATCGCGCGCGTTGATAAATCGATTCGCTTCCATCTTTGCGCACCGATAGTCACTGTCCCCAGTCATCTACTTTCTAAATGTGAAGGCAATCCGTCCAGAAATACCAGAGCTACTGGCGCTGAGAGGCCTGTGGATATGCGTTTCGCGCATTTTCCCAACCGCGCAAATGACACGGCCGCCTTGGTTGCCGTTGCCATCGCCACGTTAGGGCTGATAGCAAATTTGAAGCGATTCGGTCGAAAAACGGCGGAGTTATAAGGCCCGTTCTGTGTTTCACACAAACGGACGGACGGACGGAGGACAGCTGCCTTTTAATATGATGACTAGCGCAACTCCGAGTACTGGTAATGCCTAGTACCGGTAATGCCAAGTACCGGTAATGCTGAGTAGCGGTTTTGCCAGGTCCGCGAAATATTATATTATTACTTTTGTCTCTCTCCCTCCTTCCATCTTCTTCTCTCATCCCGTTCTACCCTCCACCGCACCCCCCCCACCCCCCCAACCTTGGCGTTTAATAATATGATGTCGTTCTTTTTATCGCGTCATGCATTACGGTCCAGACTGTGGTGGGTGTGTGGGTAGGAGGGGAGGTGAGGTGTGTGTGTGTGTGTGTGTGTGTGTGTGTGTGTGTGTGTGTGTGTGTGAGAGAGAGAGAGAGAGAGAGAGAGAGAGAGAGAGAGAGAGAGAGAGAGAGAGAGAGAGAGAGAGAGAGAGAGAGTGTGCGTGCGTATAAATGTGTGTGTGATTACTGTTACAGTTTCTGTGTGTTTTTGCCTTAGTTAACTTAGAGACTTCCGAACGTGTCTTTGCCTGTGTTATTTATTTCTTGTCAATCCATCATGTGCATGCTGAGCAAAGAATATCTTTATTGTTTCACTTAAAGACAATAAAACAACTGTGAATAGTGATTTGGCATACCAGCAGCACCTCCGCCGTCCATTTCTAGCCCAGAGTAGGAGTTCAGCTGATCCAAAGGATTGGCTGTTATACCTTTAACCTCCTCCGAAGTCG
Organism: Phymorhynchus buccinoides; assembly: GCA_017654935.2. Lineage (NCBI taxonomy): Eukaryota > Metazoa > Mollusca > Gastropoda > Neogastropoda > Raphitomidae > Phymorhynchus > Phymorhynchus buccinoides. Next base: position 60,794,305 of record CM065683.1, on the reverse strand, counting down.
GCGTGTGGCTGCCCAAGTAGCGGGGTAATCAAAAATCACTTCACACACGTAGCGTTCTCATCCCTATAGTTGGGGCATTTGTGCCACAGTGTTCAATTGCTTCGGCTGTTTGGGATGATCCCTGGAGTCTTTAAGCCAGGGTACGACAACAGCAACAACAACAATACCTTTAACCTTCCCCCCAGCCTTAATCTCCCCCAACCAAAGTCCGGTACCTATTTATGCCCCGGGTGAAGCGAGGACACAACACTGATACCAAGGAGATTCGAACCCCCAGCTCACAGGCCTTCCGAATACGAGACAATGGCTTTTAGCCACTCAGTCACTGCGTCTCCTTCACTAACAGGGCTAAGCAAAAGAATGAATTTGCTCTTAGATTTGTACACCTCTTAAACTCGTTAAAAACAAAACTGTCAACCTCCACCCCCTCTCCTTCCCACCCAAACCCAACAACCACATTATGAGACACGCATTTAATATTGTGTAGTTAATTAAAACATAAAGCAACGGAGATAAGTTAACGATGAGTTATAAGTCTTCGTCTTGGAGATTGTCTTGATTAATCGGTATGGCTTCTTTTTTATTTTTTGCTGTGTGTTGGTGTCATGTTAAAAAAAACCCAATTAGATGACCACTAGGACCAATCGTAGACACATGGAACACAAAACATTCAGGTAGTATTTGGTCCTTTTTCAGAGTTCTCAACTTTGTTATTCACACTGCCCTACTTTCTGTTTTTCTAAAATTGATTGCTACTCAGAATTCCTTTTTACCTCAGTTCCAACTCAGTCTTCTCTGTCTATTTTGTCCTCTAGTCTTACTATCTGCTTGCTGTCTGTCTGTCAGTCTGTCAGTCTTTTATTTGATTATTTTTACATTGAAAACGTATGTATCATACGAAACGTCTGTCTGTTAAGCCTCAATAAAAGGACCAAATACCACCTGAATGGTTTGGGTTTCATGTGTCATGTTAAAATATAATTTGTTTTAAAGGTGGACCCTGACGGATGAGTTTTTGCAAGAAACACGTCGAGATCACCAGAAAGACAGCCTTTTCAAGGATCGAAACACTCACTTTGCTCTGGTTTCTTAGAAATTAAACCGTCAAAACGGCGATTCCTTCTTGGCGGAGATACCGGAGAGAGTAGCCATTTTGGATGGGGTGGGTGGAGGTCACTCATTGTGGTTGAAGCGTTTTCTTTTTTTTGTAGTGCAGTAAAAAAAAAAAAAGGAGCTATTTCCTTTGTTGTGAGCGAAACTCCTTTAGATAAACTGTATATTTTTTTTAAATAAATAAAAAGGCTTGTATTGCGAAAAGATCGTGCAAACGATTTGGTCTAAACGCAGGCGGCCATTAGAAAAGAGACGGCACACACCTTCTCTTTGGGTGAAAGAATTGACTTCCAGCATCTCCGCCAAGGAGGAATCACCGATTTGACGGTTTGATTTCTAGGAAACCAGAGCAAAGTGAGTGTTGCGATCTCTGTAAATGGTGTTTTCATGGTGATCTCGACGTGTTTCTTGCAAAAACTCATCCGTCAGGGTACCCCTTTAAGAAAAGCAGACTCTATAATGGTTTTTCTTCTTCTCGCTCGTCATTCCAGTGCCACAAACGTTTCCCCCATGTTGATTCGCGAAGCACCAGCAGCCCTTGACTCCCCATTTCTCCACGTCCATCGTTTCATGAACATTCCGAACCAGTCTTTAGCCGCCGCCACGTCCATCCCACCGCCCACCAATGGCGTCGGCTTCCACTGACGATATCATCACAGTTTTGCTGGAAAACGTCTGTTGAATTAGGGGAAACAGTAAACAATTTTTTTTACAAAGATAGAGAACTGTCCTTAGATTAACTCCCCTTCGCCAAAGTTAAGGAGATTCCTCCACGTCCATCCCACCGCCCACCAATGGCGTCGGCTTCCACTGACGATATCATCACAGTTTTGCTAGAAAACGTCTGTTGAATTAGGGGAAATAGTAAAATATTTTTTTTACAAAGATAGAGAACTGTCCTTAGATTAACTCCCCTTCGCCAAAGTTAAGGAGATTCCTCCACGTCCATCCCACCGCCCACCAATGGCGTTGGTTTCCACTGACGATTATCATCACAGTTTTGCTGGAAAACGTCTGTTGAATTAGGGGAAATAGTAAAAAAAAAAAAGAAAAAGATTGAGAACTCTCCTTAAACTAACTCCCCATAGGCCCTCCATCATCAAAGTTAAGGAGATTTCTCTACCTTTGCTTATCGGTTCTATACCTTTGTGTATGCATACTCTCCTTATCTTTGGCGGAGGGGAGTTACGTTAAAGACCCCCCCCCCACACACACACACACACACACACACGTCACGTGTCACATTCCCTCTTATACTAGGAAGATTTCTTAAGATTGTAAGAGGGAAAACACGTGAAAACCGTGATTTTGACACGCGACGTGGTGGGTCTTTAAGGAGAGTTCTCTACTTTTCAAAAATGTTGACTATCTCCTCTCCTTGCTTTGCTATTTCGATAGTAGGGGGAAATACTTTTGAAGTTGATGGATAGATTGTGAGGTTAGACACTTTGTATGAATGTTGCTGGGGTAGTGAAAGCACAGACGTCTGAATAGATGTGTCTGTGTGGCCAGCTCTCCACAGAGTTTCACTTCCGCCTTTTTGGTTTTAAAAAGTCTGTTATTGTTTTTTTTTGTTCTTCGACCAAAGCTGTTTACCCTTGTTTTCGATGTCACTAATCCAAGCTTCCCCTGTCAGTATGCTAATCTGAAGCGTCTGTCAGTAATCCTCATAAAGGCCTGTGTACACGTTAACATTATTCAGGAGATATTTTTATTTCCCCATGGCAACACCGTGATCGCCCACTCTTAACTTACGGCTCACTGTGTTGCCATGGGGAAATAGAAATATCTTGTGGATAGTATTAACGTGCATACAGACCTTAACGAGATTAATTATGACTTTTTAATCTCTGGTTTATAATGTTGCACCTGTGTCATAGTAATCAGTTCTTACATCAAAAATAAGAAATTCAGTTATTATTTTGATGTGCGTAAATATAAGCTTGCGTGTGCTTGAATAATTGAAAGATGTGTATATTGCACATAAACCGCGTCGACAGACAGACCGAGAAGTCGGGGGGGGGGGGGAGGGGGGGGGTGGGGGGGGTGGGGGGGGGGGACAATTGAAAAGAATCAGTATGAAGTCAACTTATTCAATTGGATAGTTATTCAGCATTCAGTAAGGATAGTTTGAGAGAGAGAGAGAGAGAGAGAGAGAGAGAGAGAGAGAGAGAGAGAGAGAGAGAGAGAGAGAGAGAGGAGAGAGAGAGAGAGTATATTGCACATAAACCGCGTCGACAGACAGACCGAGAAGTCGGGGAGGGGGGGGGGGGGGGGGGGGGGGGAGGGGGGGGGGGGGGGGGGGGGAGAAGTGTGAAAAGAACCAGTATGAAGTCAACTTATTCAATTGGATAGTTATTCAGCATTCAGTAAGGATAGTTTGAGAGAGAGAGAGAGGAGAGAGGAGGGAGGAGAGAGAGAGAGGGGGTATATTGCACATAAACCGCGTCGACCAGACAGACCGAGAAGTCGGGGGGGGGGGGGGGGGGGGACAGTGAAAAGAACCAGTATGAAGTCAACTTATTCAATTGGATAGTTATTCAGCATTCAGTAAGGATAGTTTGAGAGAGAGAGAGAGAGAGAGAAGAGAGAGAGAGAGAGGAGAGAGAGAGAGAGAGTATATTGCACATAAACCGCGTCGACAGACAGACCGAGAAGGCGGGGGGGGGGGGGGGGGGGGGGGGGGAGGGGGGGGGTTATAAGTGAAAAGAATCAGTATTGAGAGAGAGACAGAGAGACCAGAGAGGAGCGGCGAGAGATGAGAGAGAGAGAGAGAGATGAGAGAGAGAGAGAGAGGAGAGAGAGGGAGCACATAAACAAGGTTATAAGTGAAAAGAATCAGTATGAA
>CM065683.1:60752844-60775344 GCA_017654935.2 Phymorhynchus buccinoides | reverse complement strand
AAAGGCTTGTATTGTGAAACATTCGTGCAAACGATTTAATCTAAGCTCAGGCGGCCATTAAAAGGAGAAGGCAAACCCCTTCTCTTTCACTGAAATAATTTGACTTCCAGCACCTCCGCCAAAGAGGAATCGCCGATTTGACGGTTTGATTTCTAGGAAACCAGAGCAAAGTGAGTGTTGCGATCTCTGTAAAGGGTGTTTTCCTTGTGATCTCGACGTGTTTCTTGCAAAAAAACCTCTCATCCGTCAGGGTGCCCCTTTAAGACATCATATAATCTAGGGTGATATGTCGTTGACAGTCCCAGAGACGTGACAATTATGTGGGTGTCAAAGCTGTGGGCGTCGTTATTAAAGACCCACCAGATACATGAGTGAAAATCACGGGTTTCACGTGTTTCCCTCTCTCGCTGGTAAGAAATCTTTTGACAGGTGAGATTCCCATACATATCCCCCCCCCATGCATGAAAACGAGACATCACTTTAAAGAGCAGCCTCGATCGTGTATGGAGGCAGACTGTATGTGGGTCACACCTACCCATAAAAAAACCAAAGGACTTAATCCATCCGGGTAAAGACCCACTGACCCACCACGATTAAGTCTCTTGGTTTTTTATGGGTAGCTGTGACACATGCCTCCAACTTCAAATTGAGGGTGCTCTTTATAAAATGATGTTTCGGTTTGAATTTGGGGGCATTTGCATGGGAGTCAAACCTGGTCAAAGCAAGATTTCTTACCAGCTATAAGAGGGAAAACACGTGAAACCCGTGATTTTGACAAGTGATCTGGTGGGTTTTTAAACCTTTTGTTCGTCTTACATGGAGCGGGTCAAACAAAACTTAACTAGAACACTGGACCCGTGCTGTCCTTTTCATCGTCTCTGTCTTTAACCACCGGCACAACACTGCACACAGAGGTTAACCCTTTCGCCGCCAAAGTCGCATTTTAACACCACAGTGATTTAACACCTATGTCACTAAAAGGCATCAAATTGGGGTCTATTATCCAAAGACCCTATTGTCTTAGTTTTGGGAAGTAAGGATAAACCTTATTTTATTATGTCACAGAAGAATCCACAATACTGCAGATGAATTTTGTTCTCTACCTAGGCAAATTTAATGGACATTTTTGGTTGAAATATGGTTGGCGGTGAAAGGGTTAAGGGGCTAAAACCCTTTCAACGCCAGCCATTTTTCAACCAACACTTTCCATTAAACTTACCTGGGTGGAGAAAAGATTATGTCTGCAATATTGGGGATTCCTCTATGACATAATAAAATAGGGCCTGTCCTTACCTCCCAATATTAAGAACATAAGGTCACTGGATACCAGACCCTCATTTGATGCCTTTCAGTGATAAAGCTGTTAAATTATTGTGGTGCCAAGAGGCGACAGTGGCAATGAAAGGGTTACACGCCAACTCAAGGAAACAAGTCGACCACCAAAAAACCCAAGGCATTATTGTACACGGACCAGAATTGCTATTCACGACAGGCAGAATATAACTATGATAAAACTTGCAGAAAAAAAGTCTCCTGAACGTTTCCATTTTTGTTTGGGCGGGTATAATTTTGACTAGTACAAAATGTGTATGAACATTATAAATATCTACCCACGTCTATGTCTCCTCGACAATGATACGCAGTGAATTATACTTCTTCTTCTTCTTCGATCGCTCAGACAGTTTCCTTTCAGTAAAATGAGCGCAGATGCGTCATGCTGCGGTTATGCGCCTAACTAAGAAACAGTCAGGCCCAGCAAGTCCGACTTCGGCTGAAGGAAATGTTTCTGAAAGTGTTTCGTGAAAAAACGGCAGGAGAATGGACCGGCCCAAGGCAGAAAGATAGCAGATGACAGTAAGCAAAGGGAAAAGGCAGAGTCAAAGAGAGTGGCGGATTAGAGGAAGTTACAAGCACAGAACTTCCAGAAGGTGGGGGAACTATTTATACAAAAGACCCCCCGGTATTCCCACGGGGGGAGTGAATTATGCACAAATAGGTAGCGTCTCTCCGTGATCAGTGTATTTGTTACAGGACACGTTGCAAGGAGATTCTACGGAATGTGTGTGTGTGTGTGTGTGTGTGTGTGTGTGTGCGTGCGTGTGCGCGTGCGTGTGCGTGCGTGTGCGCGTGCGTGCGTGCGTGCGTGCGTGCGTGCGTGCGTGCGTGCGTGTGCGTGTGTGTGTGTGTGTGTGTGTGTGTGTGTGTGTGTGTGAGTGTGTGTGTGTGTGTGCGTGTGCGTGAGAGAGAGAGAGAGAGAGAGAGAGAGAGAGAGAGAGAGAGAGAGAGAGAGAGAGAGAGAGAGAGAGAGAGAGAGAGAGAGAGAGAGAGAGAGAGAGAGAGAGAGAGAGAGAGAGAGAGAGAGAGTTTCTTTGCATATGCGTTGTTGCTGGTTTGTGTCATTCTTAAACACTATTTTTGTTGTCTACTTTTTGAAGAATATTCGATTGTAAAGCGCTTTGGGTTCATTTGAGGAAAAGCGCTATGTAAATGTACTACTTTTATTAGTACTAGTACCCGTAACGCCTAGTACCCGTAACGCCAAGTACCCGTAACGCTGAGTACCCGTTTCGCCGGGTCCGCGAAATTGTAAATTGGCTCATATCGCGCGCGTTTATGAATGGATACTGTTGAAATTTTGCACCAAGATAATCACCATCCCTGGTCATGCACGTTCCAAATTTCGAGTCAATGTTGGGTCTCGTTTCGCCGCGGTTTGTGAAAAGGTGAAGCGGCGCATATCGCGCGCGTTTATAAATCGATTCGCTTCCAGTTTGGCACACAGATAGTCACTGTCCCTGGTCATCTACCTTCCAAATTTATATTATTATTATTATTGTCAGCTCTAATAGTCAGTTGATCTGTCTTTGTGTGTTGATCGCTGTTTCGCGTTGCTCGCACAATGTCATGTAGATTCCACGTCGCGAGTGCCCCCGCCCCCCCCCCTCACCTCCCCTCCCCCACCGTAATGAAATACTGGTTTCAAAATCGAGACCCGATTTGAAATTAGTATCAAGATTGTCTTAATGGCTTGATATCCGATATACACCATTTTCAATCTGTCTTAAGAAATACATTAATTTTCATTTGTCGAAATGTTCTTTTTTTTCTCAAAGTTTCAGTGAAGTTGAGTGGTGAATCAGGTGACATCTACGAGCGTTAGAAAAAGTGAGTATAGTTCAAGATGTGCCACCCCCCCCCCCCCCCCCCTACATTTCTCGGTTAATTGCCATTTTTCCGTTTTTGCCTTTCTTACCAAACATGAAGCTGTATTTTATGAACATTGTCAGCTAAATATCTTTGTTCAATAATTAATTGCAGTCTTGATAAACGCCATTATCTAATAGGAACCCCCCCTCCCCCCCCTATGTACTGCAGTACACCGCAGCATTTGTCACAGTCGTGGTTCATTGCGTTTTTTTTTCCGTCTTATAGGGGAAGGGTAGGGTTAGGGTTAGGAGAAGGCAGAGTGAAAAGGCAGAAGAGACCACTAATTGCCGATGTTGTTTGGTGGTAGTTAATTTGGGGTGGGGGGGGGGGGGGGGGTGATTCTGTGTGGCTTATTTGTGGCTATTGAAAACCTGATCCCATTCGCTACCACGCGCGCGTCAAATGTGTCTGAATAATACAAAACAAATCATGTGTGCGAATGAAGTGTTTGGCACGTTGATAGGCGTATTTAGAGTTTATTATAACAGAATGTTTTAAACAATGGTTAATCAATGGTATAAGAAATTGGTTAATCCTAATTGAAAGTCATCTTTCAGGTATGTAAGACAGAAAGGTGGGCAGAGTGGCTAAGACGTTCGCCTGCCAATTCAATGCGTGAGTGACCCAAGTTCAAATCCCGGCCTTACCCTTTCTTTCTAGTTCGACAGGAAAATCGAACTGAACGTCGAATCCTTCGGATGGGTGGTTAAAGCAGCTACGTGCGTAAAGCGTACCGGTCAGACTTGTTTTTAAGTCCCCATCCGAAGGATTAGGAAACGTCAGTTAAAAGTCGGTAAGAGTAGGGAGAAATCCTGCTGCCTGGTATGACCAACTTGATAGCTAGGTTTCCCACATCCATTCCCCCTCCCCCCCCCCCCACACACACAAAAGGGGGGGGGGGGGGTATGGGGTCTCCGCGCTCGTGGCGACGCGCTCTCCAGATGGGAGCAGCCCGAATTTCACAGACAAGTCTTTGTGACTAGAATATACCAAATACCAATATTAGTTTAAAGTGAGAATCTATAAGGACAGAATATATTAAGAAGAATCCTAACAACCCATGCGTCAGATAGAGAACCCCATAATCTCAAACTGTTTGACCCTGTAAAATAGTATAACAATAATAAGTCGTAGCTCGAAATATCTGCTTTTAATAAATGTTCCTTTTACAGTTATATTTCTACTCGCTGTGTTTTCTTTCTTAATGTTCTGATACAAAATAATAAGTATTATGCCGCTGCTGGATTATGCCTACGTCAATACCCTTTCACTCGGTACCTGTGGTTTAAAGAGATAATGTTGATGCAAGCAGTTTCGTCGGCCACAACTTCAACCCTTCCACTCACTTATATGTCTACTTTCCTAACCTCAGACCGAGTCGGGTTACAACATCAGGCTCAGATGAGTTGCTTCCCTTCCATAATCATGCAATGGGATCCACCCACCCCCCCCACCCCCCACCCCCCATCGTCACTCCCTAACGGCCCAATAGCCCAGCCAACAAACAAGAAAGAGCTATCATCGTCCAACCACCATCGTCACCCCCCTCTACAGCCCTCTTTCCCACCCTCTCCTTTTCCCAGAGCCAACCCTCCCCATCATGATCCACAACGGTGGAGGGGGGTGGTGGTGTCCAAAGTCTGCAACAGCACTCGAGAATCTCCTCCAGCGGGTTGGGCAAACTAGCTCTCGGGAGAGCCAGCATGACAATTAACTCTTCTCGAGTTGCTTTCTTGCCTTCGCTTTTAATCACGACGGCCATTGCCGGGGCCGGGGCTAGATCGGGTCTGAGGTGATCATTAGACGATGGTCTAAGTGGCACCATACATCAAGCCACTAATGCCGGGCAAACAGCCCCATCGATGAATCCCCTCGTTAACTTTCCCCCGTTTGTCTGCGACTCTCTCTCTCTCTCTCTCTCTCTCTCTCTCTCTCTCTCTCTCCCCTCTCTCTCTCTCTCTCTCTCTCTCTCTCTCTCTCTCTCTCTCCTCTCTCTCCACTCTCTCTCTCTCTCTCTCTCTCCTCTCCCCCTCTCTCTCTCTCTCTCCATCCCCCTCTCTCGATCTCTCTCTCTCTCTCTCTCCCTCCCCCTCTCTCTCTCTCTCCCTCTCTCTCTCCCTCCATCTCTCTCTCTCTCTCTCTCTCTCTCTCTCCTCTCTCTCTTCTCTCTCTCTCTGTACTGTGCTGGCCCGGTCATGTCTAGAACAGAGGAGGAGCAGGGAAGGAGAGATTGTGGATGCTGAGGGTTAGATGGAAAAGAAAGGGGGGTGGGGGTACTGGGAGTGAAGTATGTAGCGGCTAGGGTCTGCTGATGGGGGGGGGTGTGGGGTGTGGATTGAGGACAGCCCATAATATAGGCTGGGCTCGGGAGATTTACACAGGTAAGTCTAGCCCGTCGAGGGTGTGCGGGCAGGTGCAAATAAAACACCATGTGACAACTTTCTTAACACTCCAGGGATCAGCGAAGCTACAGGGCGGATTCGCAAGCCAATAATTATTTGTTTGTTTTCTTTGTTGACTTGTTTGCTTTCATGATGTTGTTGCTTTTTTTTGGTATGCTTTATTTTTCTTACCTGGAGATTGTTATTACTTTTTATTATGGGTTGTAAATCTTTAAAGAGCGTGGTGCAAGATCTGGTTCCAGAGGGTAACAAGAGGCAAAGCCTTCAAGGCTCACTCGAACAGGCACATGTGGGACAACAACAAACACAGATTGAGGGTGTATCTAAAGTACAGGATTGCCAATAAAATGTGAAAGTACAAATGAAACTATCAATGGATGCAAATTAAAAAAATAAACAAGTGCAACGCCGAGTGGCTGCAAAGTCCCCTCGCAGCATCGCCGAGCTACTCCGAAATCAGAATGTGTCGGCTGTACACACAGCGGGGAGACCATTGAGAACTGAAAACAGGACGCACGCACGGACGGATGGACGGCCGGAAAGAAGTGGGACATATCGGGCCTGTGACACAAAGGGCCTAGGGCACAGCGGGCTTATCCCATGAACAGGCGAAGCGGCAGATATTAAAAGAAAACGTACGTACATAAAAACGCATCAAAACAGCACGTAACTGAATAGTTTTTTATATATAGCCTTGGGGTTCGGATCCGTGATTTGAGCGCGCGATCATGCACACAGGCGCGCACAGAAAAATTCATGACAACAGTGTTATAGACCATTCATCAAGAAATGTGAAAAAAACTGCATTGAAATACATGCAAACTTCGCGATATATTAGCGATTATGTGTTTCGGGGTTTGAACCCCGTAACTGGCGCGACCTTGACCTTAATGTAAAACTAAATACATCAGTGGATAGCTTGCATCTTGACCAACTAGTATAACCAAACCTTCGGCTCAGGGACTAAAAATTGCCTGTGCTGAGAATCGAACTTGGAACCATTGGCATGACAGACAAACACTCTACCAATGAGCTATGGAGGCTTTCAGTGTAGATTAGTTTTTTAACTCATGTTGCCTGTTGAATACTCTCTAACTCACTAATCTAAAATGTTATCTGTTTGTTATCTGTTTACAGTGTTGCTATAAGTATTTAATTATTCAAATCATTATTGACCGAAAGCTTGCATAGACATATATGTGTATGCAAAGTTTGAACAATGTACGCCTTCTATTTCCCGAGAAAATGCCAACGTTAAAGTTTGGAGATTAGACCACGGACGCAACACACACACACATACACAGAGACACACAACCGAACAACTGTCATACTATAGACTCACTTCGTGTTAGCTTCATTAACACGAGTGAGCCAAAAAGGATCATTTAGAAGTGTGAGTTATAATGCCTCCGCATTTTGAGCGAAATGATTGCAAAGAAATGCAAAAAGGGGGAGCTTATTAAATTATCGATTGAATCAATTCTTTTCCCCCCTGGTTAATCTCTGTCTTATACCATTTGAACATCCATCGCTTCCTATCTATGATAACGACACACACACACACACACACACACACACACACACACACACACACACACACACACACACACACACACACACACACACACATACACACACACACACACACACACACACACCACACACACACACACACATACACACACACACACACACACACACACACACACACGCACATACACACACACACACACACACACACACACACACACACACACACACACACACACACACACACACACACACACACACACATACACATACACACACACACATACACACCTCCTCTCCCGATCGAAAAGGATAAATCACAAAGAGAAAGTGCATTAAAAACAACAACGTAAAACATACTGTATTTGGTCAAGATGAACATAAAAACAACGAAAGGCAAGTAAAACGACGAGAACATCTTTTGCTGGACTTTGTCAGTTCCTTAATTTCTCTTTTCTTTTTATCCCATTATTTTTGCGTCAACTGGATAGAATAAAAGTGGAATGTAGGCCTAATTGTCTGCTTAGATGTTATACGTACAATAAATGAAACATGTACAAGAAATGACTACACTGATCTCAGACGAAACTAGAAAGCACAGATACAGTGCAAAACCGGCGACAAGGGCACCATTCCGTTCCGTACCTCCCCTCCCCCCTATCCCCCCTAGAAGATGGGACAGCCCAAAACAGATGTTGCTCTAGACTTCAAGCGTAATATAAGTTTAGGCCTACAGGTCTACACGATATGTTTCATAACAGGAATCTGTCGGGATTGTGTGGTGTTTTTTTTTTACTGTTTCTTTGCATCATTTGTGTTTGTTTGCTGTAAGTTGGGTTGTTCTGTGTCTTTCTAAAACTAACCTTTGTTTTCTCAGTGTCCGTTCATTTTACTTGACAGCCTTATTCACTTTTCGTCTTAATGGCCATGCAAAGTTTCAGCTGCCTAAAGCCTTCAGATTGATCGTGCCCGCAGAACTCAAAGCCGACCTGACTCCCCCCCTCAACTCCTGTCCTTATTGACCTCTCTCTCTCTCTCTCTCTCTCTCTCTCTCTCTCTCTCTCTCTCTCTCCTCTCTCTCTCTCTCTCTCTCTCTCTCTCTCTCTCTCTCCCCCCTCCCCCCTCTCTCTCTCTCTCTCTCTCTCTCTCTCTCTCTCTCTCTCTCTCTCTCTCTCTCTCGCCTTTTCTATTATTCCTCAAATCTTTGATCCCCTCCTTTTTCTTTTCCAGGTGCTTTACCGAGGACTCAAGATGGGAGCCAGCACCAGTCAGCCATAATCCATATTTACTGGCACCGTCTTGTGTGTTGTTATCACTACTCGCGTCTCTAATGAGAAACCATGGGCAGAATCATGCAGATGTCTATCTAAAATATCCAAGGTACCACAACATTATTGACTGGATAATTATGTGTGCATAATATTTGTGTTGGCGTAAACGTTAACAAAAAATTACGGAAGGGCAACCTTAATAGTAGAGGGCATACATTGTTTTGCATAGGAAGCCTTTGTCTGAGAGTTTTTCAACAGTTCCGTAATGACTTCGCAATTTATTATTTTAGGCCTTGTTGTAAAGTCTCGACTGACATTAATTATTACTCCCATTTATTACGTACTCAGTTTGTTATCCTGTTCTGCTATGCTCATCAGGGGCTAACTTTACGTAGCGCGAGCGCAAATCGGCAAAGACGGTCTAAGAAACGCCCTTCGTTTGCCGATAGTTCGCGTGGCGTTTTGTTCTTGCCAAACACCGAGCAAGCGGCGAACTATCCGGAACTAGTAGGGGGTGAATACGTTTCTTCTTGTTGATTGGTCCATTAAAGTTTGTTTAAAATAATGCAACATTTTGACCAATCAGACAAGAGCTTGTAATATTCTTCAGCAAACGTTTTCTAAAGTGTTTCTTAGGCCCCGTTTGGCGTAAGCGTTATTCGCGCGGCGACCTAGAGAAACTGGACCCAGTTTTAGATGGTAAAGAAGTACCTATAATGCTTCTTCTTGTACATATATCTGCTACGGTTTAGATGTGCAATGTGCACGCTTTATTTCCCGAGAGGGTCACAGATTGCTGATAAGGACGTGACGGCTATTATTTGTGTGCTGTCTGTAAAGCAAGATAGCGGTGGTGAGCTTTGCCTGCACTGGCGGCGTTTCGTGGGGCTCCTCGGCGATTAAAACTCGCTCGTTAGTGTAAGGTGTGGGATTAGCGCTCAGAGCTCATCACTGCCCCTGATTACCTGGTCATGCCCACCCCCACCACCCCCCCCTCATCCCCCACCCCCTTCTCCTCGCTATCCCTGCCCTCACAGTCTTTCTCACCGGCGACTTCATTTATTATCCTACCTGGTAACCTTCGCCGTGTCACTGAGCGCCTTGACCAGTCAATAGGAATTGTTCGGAAGTAATTAAGGGGAGTAATTTCATGGTGTGTGGGAGTGAGCTTGCCTGATTCAATCGGTCAAATAGGGGAAGTCACTCTACCATCAGCTCTCGTAGCCTATCGACTCGTGTGCTTGAGCAGACATAGGGGAAGACGGGGTAAAAAAGCGCATGGGCGGGTAAGAAGCCCACCCCAATTATGTCATGAAATAAAGAAAATTTCAGTCAAATTTGCACATGAGACGAATGCTAGACATTAACGCTCGTCTCATGGGCAAAATGAGACTGAAATTTGCTTCATTTCATGAGATAATTGGGGTGGGCTTCTTACCCGCCCATGCGCTTTTTACCCCGTCTTCCCCCTATAGCACTTCGAACACCGTGCGTCATTGTAAAAATGTTTATGTCATTTATATTTTTACGCCACATTTTGCAAGTGTTATCAGTTTGTGGTCATTGGCCACCCCTAATTTTTCCAAAAAAAAAGTTTTGCAAGTCGCTGACTCGCATCCTGCGGTTTCAAGCTTCGACGCCATTGTTGCATTGTTGCTATGGCATTTGACCGAGTAATGGAGGTAAGCAACTCTAGTTTTCACGAAGTGCTCTCCCCTAGTTTTTTTCCCTCTGAAAATCGTCTATTCACCATCAAAGCAAAAGCCCATGCCTTGCAGAGATTTTCTGAGCTCCGTTTGTTTGCATGTTGTGTTGCTGTGTGTTTATTTGTTTTGTATACGCTGTAAGCCTAAGTTTTGTTCAAAAGAGGTAGGGCCTGTCGCATGAAAATAGGTAGCTCGTAAAAATAAGTAGCTCGCTATTATGAGAGTCTGTATTTGCGACAACCACAAATTTCACTTTTTCTGTACTTTAACCATTTAACTAACCCTAACCCTAACCCTAACCCTATCCCTAACCCTAGAAAAAAGTGAAATTAGTGGTTCATGCTCAATGTCGCAAATACACACTGTCATAGGTAGCGAGCTACTTATTTTTACGAGCTACCTATTTTCATGCGACAGGGCCGGCCTAGTGATTGTTTTTGCGTCGATGTTGACATTTATATAATCGGCGCTAATGTTTTATATTATTATAATAAAAGTGGTAAGCTTCCCGGTAGCTCAACATCACCTTTGCCTATAATTATGCTGACATGATATCTAATTTGTACGACGATGGCAAAGCCGAGAAAGATCTTATCCACGTGCGTTGGCATTAAATTGACATTCCTCGTCGGAGAGTCTGGCTGGGCCTTTAAGCCGCAGTGATCAATGTGGGCAAAAGATGAGCATACGCTTTGGAGGCGGGGGAGGACAGCGACACCATCGGGGTCTATTTTTTGTTCCCGAGCGAAGCTTCGAGAAGTATTGTTTTTGTTTCATCCGTCCGTCCGTGCGTGCGTGCGTCCGTCCGGCCGCGTTTTCTTAAAAATCGTTCACTCTATTTCAATCACTTTTAGTGTACAAGGTATAGAGGATATCAGATATCGACTGATTTCTTTAGTTTTATTTTAAGGTCAAGGTCATGCTGATTAAGGAGTTCAACCCCCCAAACACTTAATCGTTTATATCGCGCGAACGTTTGCACGTATTTCGATGCGGTTTTTTTCACGTTTTCTGATACAAGGGCTATAACATCATAATCATGATTTTGTCTGTGCGCTCGTGCACGCGTGCGCGAGTGCGAGTGATTCACGGGGTTCGAACCCCAAAGCTGTGTCTCAAGAACTGTTGCATGGAATCGCTTCAAATTTACTGTGGTGGTGCATCATGGTACGCAAAAGGTCCCATGCAAAAATAACCATGTTGACATTGACCTTGAGTTTGACCTTGAAAACGTATATTTCTTCTTGTGGCCATATATTTCATATCGTTGGACTTAAAATGTTCACATTTGGTGTGCAGATGCATTGGCTTAAGGTCATTCTGAATATTTAGTACAAGAAAGGTCAAAGTCAAGGTCACAACGGTAATAGTCTGTCGATATGACCATCTGTAACTGGTCATTTTCAACCACACATTTTTGACACATTTATTATTTGCTAAGGTGGGTTTTTTTTAGCAATTGCTCAGTTTCATGATACTGGAGCGCAGATGCGTAATGCTGCTGTTATGTGCCAAGTTCACCCGCTTGGGAACTTATCTGCCGCTCGGCGATCCGCTTGTTTTTTCTTGGTTTTTTTACCTCCACAAAATTTAACACCAGTCTAATAATAAGCCTCCTTGAAGAAATCCTTGAGCCAATTCAACCAGAAGTCCTTCATTTTTGTGGATGTGTACATCTTCCCTTTAGAGGCACACCAGTTTATCATTAGTCCCCGAGCCGAAGGTTCGGGGAGCTATTGTTTTTGTCTGGTCCGTCCGTCCGGTGTCCGTCCGGCGTGCCTCCGTCCGTCCGGCTATTCGTCCGTTTTTCTCAAAAACTATTCAGTCTATCATCATCAAATTTGGTATACTAGTTTGCCACGATGCAAGCTATCCACTGATGTATTTAGTTTTACATTACCCGCTGTGCCCTAGGCCCTTTGTGTCACAGGCCCGCCGTTTTTCTCAAAAACTATTCAGTCTATCATCATCAAATTTGGTATACTAGTTTGCCAAGATGCAAGCTATCCACTGATGTATTTAGTTTTACATTACCCGCTGTGCCCTAGGCCCTTTGTGTCACAGGCCCGCCGTTTTTTCTCAAAACTATTCAGTCTATCATCATCAAATTTGGTATACTAGTTTGCCAAGATGCAAGCTATCCACTGATGTATTTAGTTTTACATGCTGTGCCCTAGGCCCTTTTCACAGGCCCGCTATGTCCCACTTCTTTCCAGCCGTCCATCCGTCCGTGCGTGCGTCTGTGTTCTCAATGGTCTCCCCGCTGTGTGTACAGCCGACACATTCCGATTTCGGAGTAGCTCGGCGATGCTGCGAGGGGACTTTGCAGACGCTCGGCGTTGCACTTGGTGTTTTTTTTAATGAAGTTTGTCAGCAGGATTAGGTCAGGTACACAATATCACGAGGAAGGATCATGGAGAGAAAAAGGGAGAAAGGTGGCAGAGTGGTTAAGACGTTCGCCTGCCAAATGTAATGCGTGACTGCAACGTGAGTGACCCGGGTTCGAATCCCGGCCTCGCCCTTTCTTTCTAGTTTGACAGGAAAATCGAACTGAACGTCGAGTCCTTCGCATGGGGACTTAAATCTGGTCTGACCCGTGCGCTTTACACACGTAAAAATCACACGGTAGTTGAAAGTCGGCAAGAGCAGGGAGAAATCCCGCTGCCTGGTATGGCCAAATTGATAGCTAGGTTTTCCAAGTGTGCCCACACACTCTCATCATCATGTGCCCCCCCCCCCCAAATTTCTTTTGTAAATGGGTAGGCGCTGCAAGTTTTCAAGTTTTCTTTCTCTCTCTCAAGACTAAATTTTAAAAAAATCCATTCATTAATTGATTCATTCATCCTCTCTCTCTCTCTCTCTCTCTCTCTCTCTCTCTCTCTCTCTCTCTCTCTCTCTCTCTCTCTCTCTCTCTCTCTCTCTCTCTCTCTCTCTCTCTCTCTCTCTCTCTCTCTCTCTCTCTCCTCTCTCTCTCTGTCTCTCTCCGATGGAGTAGATCACTCTCAACCACTTTCTATCAGAACCCCCTCCATTTTCATATTCTCCCTTGTCCCCTCATCCTTTCCCTCCCTCCCTCCCTCCCTCCCTCCTTCCCCTCCCCTTTTGTTTATCTCTCGTGAACCTCGGTCCCTGCTAAGTATGACAATGACAACAGCGCGTGATGCCAATGTTCCGGCACATTAACTCTACGTGAGAGGGCTTTGGTCAGACCAATCACGTATCACTGATTGGACCTCGGCGACAGGAGAAAGCCGGAACGTACTACCATTCCTTTGTATTCCTTTCCTCATATAGTACCTTCTGGCTGTGGAACCTGGCGATTAATGGTGTCTATACCGCTCCTGGTCATCTAAGCAGCGATAGATGTTATATGAGTGTGTGTGTGTGTGTGTGTGTGTGTGTGTGTGTGTGTGTGTGGTTTGGTTGTTTCTCTCTCCTGGTACTGCCCCTGATGAGGATCGTCAGACGTTGGCGCAGGTGCGGCAAGGGTCAACGTGGTGATGAACAAGGTGCCGATAGTCAAACAGGGAGTATTTGTTGTCTAATTAATGATACTACTGCTGTGTGATCATTCCATTTTATCATTGCCCCCCCCCCCCCCCCGCTCCCATTCGTCATCCCCAACTCTGCTAACAACCACGTTCTCCATTCTCGGTCGCGGGAGCCCCACGTTCTCCATTCTCGGTCGCGGGAGCCCCACCCACCCACCCCCACCACCTCCGACATCTCTCTCTCTCTCTCTCTCTCTCTCTCTCTCCTCTCTCTCTCTCTCTCTCTCTCTCTCTCTCTCTCTCTCTCTCTCTTAATGAGCTACCTTCGTGTAATAGTATGCCCATGCCATGTTTTGTGTTCTGTGTTAGTATTATATGTATCAAGGACAGATTGGAAGAATAGGCATTGCCTAAAATCTATATCCTTGGAAAATAAAGTTTAAGTTTTCAAGTTTTCTCTCTCTCTCTCTCTGCGAGCGTTCATGCGTGCGTACGTGCGTATGTGTGTAAGTGTGCGTGTGCTTCTTGATACGGGCAGATGACCTATTCATTAAAAATGTTCCGAGTTCTGAGTTCTCTCTCTCTCCCTCTCTCTCTCTCTCTCTCTCTCTCTCTCTCTCTCTCTCTCTCTCTCTCTCTCTCTCTCTCTCTCTCTCTCTCACCTCAACCCCCTCTTTCCCTCTTGTCTCACCTACCCTCCTCCTGTAGTACCTTCCCGTGTTCTGGCACAACACGCACGCGCTCTCACGGTGAGTGACAAAGTTTAAAGGCGATGTTAAAGACCCACTC
This sequence comes from Phymorhynchus buccinoides, assembly GCA_017654935.2. NCBI lineage: Eukaryota > Metazoa > Mollusca > Gastropoda > Neogastropoda > Raphitomidae > Phymorhynchus > Phymorhynchus buccinoides. The sequence goes on along the minus strand of CM065683.1, from coordinate 60,760,948 downwards.
ACCAACCACGATTAATTCCCTTGGTGGGTTTTTTTTCAGGGTAGCTGTGACCCACATACAAATTCCCCCAACTTCAAATTGAGGCCGCTCTTTAAAAAATGATGTTTCGTTTTGAATTTGGGGCCATTTGTATGGGAGTCAACCCTGGTCAAAACAAGATTTCTTACCAGTTATGAGAGGGAAAACACGTGAAACCCGTGATTTTGACACGTGATCTGGTGGGTCTTTAAAGAAAGAAAAAAAAGAAAAGTAACACCACACACAAGGGTAGAGGGACAGTGATGCGAGTGACATGCGATCAGTGGGGATTGAGTCGGAGTGAGCACAGACTATTATTATTCTCTCTGGAGTGTGAGAGAGAGAGAGAGAGCGTAGAAAATTGAAAGGCAGGCAGGGGGTGCGGGATGAGCAATGATAATGATAATGATGATACTGCTGCGTTCTGAACAAATTGGACATGACGACTTTTAAAGTCTCCTCTTACCGTGCGTGTCGCTTTGAGGGGCTAGGTTCGCGAGAGGTCGTTCGTTTGGCAGAACGTTTGCGCCAAAAAGGGGTCAAAAAGCGATCTTTACTGGTACTTGGTATTTGGTACTTTATCGTCGCATGAGATAAAGTCTCTGTGAAATTCGGGTCGCTCCCACCTGGAGAGCGCGTCGCAGCCAGAGGCGCGCCACCCATTTTTTTAAATTTTATTTGCATGCGACCTTTGTGTGACTGATGAGGGAGGAAAAGGGGTGGGGTGGGGTGGGGTGGGGTGGGGTAAATGTTGACCAAATGACATTTTTTTCGTTGCCACTAGGCTTAACATGTGCTACGTGCTTGGGCACACGGGACCTCGGTTGATCGTCTCATCCGAAAGACTCAACGTTCAGACCATGGTGCAGAGTGAGAGGAAAAATCCCCTGTACCCAGGTTCGAACTTCGGGTTTATTTTGCACGAGACGAACGCGTTACCTCTGTGCCACTCTACACTCTTCTTTACAAAACGTTTGTGGGAGAAAAAAATTACAAGCTCTTGTCTGATTAGACTAAAAACAATGTTTTAACCAAATCTTAATGAGCCAATCAACAACAAAAAGTACATCATCAACCCAGTGCAAGAAAAAGCAAGTCGCGTGAGAGCGCTCGCCAAACTGTCGGCAAACGATGGTGTTTCTTAGGAACGTTTTTTGCCGAATAGACGATTTTCAGAAAAAAATAGGGGAGAGCAGTTCGTCAAAATTAGAGTTGCTTACCTCCATTACTCGGTCAAATTCCATGGCAACAATGCAACAATGGGGTCGAAGCTTGAAACCGCAGGATGCGAGTAAGCGACTTGCAAACATTTTTGTAAAGAAAAATTAGGGGTGGCCCGTGGCCACAAAAACTGATAAACCTTGCAAAATGTGACGTAAAAATATAAATGACATACATTTTTTAGAATGACGCGTGGTGTTCTAAGAGCTGTATGTCTGCTCAAGCACACGAGTCGATAGGCTACGAGAGTTGATGGCAGAGTGACTTCCCCTGTTTGACCGATTGAATTAGGCAAGATCACTCCCACACACCATGAAATTACTCCCCTTAATTATTTCCGAACAATTCCTATTGTGCGAACTGTTACGAACGCCCTGCTCTTGTGAAACGAACTCGTGGTCTGTGTTTGCCTGCTAAACTGTCTGCGTGTCTGTCTCACTGTTTCTCTCTTTCTACGTCATTTGCTGGCTCACAATCGATTTTGATTTATTGTCACTTTTCAACCCCCCCCCCCCCCCCCCCCCCCCCCCCACCCCCCCCCCCCCCCCACCCCCACTACCGAGTATTTACGGTAATTGTATCCATTGTAATAGATGTCAATTGGTATCTTCATTCGATAGTAGTCTTTCGCTTAAAGACACACTGACGCACCACGATTAAGTCCCTTGGGTTTTTTTTCTAGGGGTAGCTGTGACCCACATACAAATGTCCCCAACTTCAAATTGAGGCTGCTCTTTAAAATGATGTTTCGATTTGAATTTGGAGGGCATGTTTTGTATAGGAGTTGAATAATAATAATAATAATAATAATAATAATAATAATAATGAATCATTTAATAGCGCATTCCTCCACCAAATGTGGAGCTCTATGCGCTTAACAACAACAAAAATTAAAAGCAAGAAATTCAACAACAAAACCAAATAATCGCTCACGCACATGCAAATAGGCATACACATACACACCCCCACACCCCACCCACACATACACGCACGTATGCACACACACACACACACACACACACACACACACACACACACACACACACACACACACACACACACACACACACACACACACACACACACCGTTACCATCACCACCACTCACCCCACCCCAAAACACAATACAAAATACAATCAGTTGAATAAAGCATCAACACTCTCTCTCTCTCTCTCTCTCTCTCTCTCTCTCTCTCTCTCTCTCTCTCTCTCTCTCTCTCTCTCTCTCTCTCTCTCTCTCTCTCTCGCAACAATCTGGTCAAAACAAGATTTCTTACCCGCTATATGAGGGAAAACACGTGAAACCCGTGATTTTGACACGTGCTCTGGTGGGTCTTTAAGCAATTACTTGTGTCTGGTTTAATAATATTGGGCAAAGGTTATAATAAACATAATGATAAACTGTTGGTTTGACCTTTCACTCATGTCAGTGGCCCCCGTCCTCTCTGTTTCTTTCCCCAGACGTAGACGTGCTGTTAATTATTCCGTTACCCTCGTAATTCCCAATTCTTTTCCCTCTGCCCATTTCTTCCACACCTTCACCTGTGCCCTTCACCATCCCCCCCCCCACCCCCCCCCACCCCCACCCAGGCAAAGACTGGTAAATAAAATGAGTTGTTGTCCAGTGAGAAAAAACGGCAACATGCAAAAAGCGCGACTCTCTGAATATTCCCATTTGCGCGACCGTACGAAAAGAGCGAATGTCACTGACAGAAAGCGAGAGGATCGTTGAGGATTGGGATGGGGCAAGAAGTACCTTACAAGAAAAAATATCTGTTACTTTCTTACTATCCCTACCCTTATCCCTAACCTATCCCTAACCCTATCCCTAACCAATCCCTAACCCTATCCCTAACTTTCTGAGTTTTATGCGACTCTCTGAAATTCGCTCTTTTTGTCATTACTGTTCGCTCTTTTCAGCATCTTGTAGTTCGCGCATTTCGTATCGCGCTTTTCGAAAAGTCGCTCTTTTCGAATGCTCCGAAGAAAAAAAAACTTGAACAGACAACTGTCACATGAGTCTTTCATTTTCGAGATGCAGATTATTGGGAGAGAGATTGTAGTTTACACCAACTCATGGTTACCTTCTACTCCGGGTCAGTTTTCACAATGTGAAACGTTAGCCGTTATAATAGCGATAGCTCAAATCGGCAAAATCGGTCCTAAGAAACACTATTGTTTGCAATAGTTTGACAAACGTTTTGTCGCCTCTTTGGGGGTAGCTAACGGCGAACGATTAGCTGCATCATGGGAGATACACATTACTTCCGCCTTTACTTCTCGCGTGAACGTGGCTTTTGCTTTCCAAATGGAAGACCAAGTAAACAAGCTTATCATAGACAAATATTCTTTAGTCTGTCATGAAAATAGTATTACGGAATTATTCCAGCAGATTAAACAAACGCGAGTGTTTTTGAGTGTTCTTTCTGAATTTTTCCTCACGTTAGATGGCATAATATAGTGCAGATTTAATTCACAAATAGAAATGTTTGTCTCCCCCCCCCCCCCCATTATAAAATTGATTTCCTTAAAGTTATAAATCTATTTCACAAAATTATTATTCTTTTACATGATATAGCAAACGGAGTATCATAATACTAAATTCCTGACTATTTTTTGGCTCTATCTTTTCCCAATAATATTTCATCCTATCTCTTTTCACCACCCTATCTTTGCTGAACTTATTTTGTTTCTTTTTCGTACTACCCCCTAAAGTGCAGCAGAATCTTCAGCGTGATGAAGTTGGCTGCCTAAGGCGAAGAAGAAGAAGAAGAAATCGAAATATTTGTACAAACTGACAGAGAGGTAGGATTTATCTCCCTTTTGACAGCAACTCTTTTCTCTCTCTCCCAAAAGTGAAGAGTGAGCTTAAAGAGTTATCTGACCGTAGCAAACGTTTTGGTGTTTCTTAGACCCCCATTTTGGCGTAACAGTTATTCGCGCAGCGACCGTCCTCTAGTGAAACTCCACCCTGATGCTTCAGTCGCATCACTAAAAGACGTTTGATGACGCAGGTGCTGTTTGCCCAATGCCAAACTTAACCACCAACGAAGGCGATGTGTCAAGAAGGGGTATTTGCATCGCTAATTAAGGATCACGATCTTGTACGATCACCATAGTTCACCCAAATTTTACTCTGCTAACAACCAATTTCTTTGTTTATCCCCGCCACATCACCCGTGTCCTCATTCCCCTTGTGCTTCCACGATCTTCATAGTCTGCACCAACACGCACGCACATTCGCTACGAGGTAATGGTCGACTTAGATATAGCTCTTTTCACCACGTGGCGGCGCTGCGGTTGAGTGGGTCCAAGCTAGTGGTAGCCTTTGTTGGGGAAAGATAGACTGGGATAATGATAATGATAATGAACCTTTATTCTACAACGGTAAAGGTATGGACATAGAGTAGCCATTTTACATGCTTGCCGTTAGCACAAACAAACAAACAAAAAGGGAAGGGAGACGAGAGAGAGACTCAATGGGAGACTTAGTGGGATTGTTTTCACGCCTGGTGTCGTGACACTCGAGTGGGGCTAATCTCCTCTATATTCTTAGTTGGGGATAAAGAGAGAGCGAGAGATAGAGAGGAACCCTCTCTCTCTCTCTCTCTCTCTCTCTCTCTCTCAACTCTCTCTCTCTCTCTCTCTCTCTCTCTCTCTCTCTCTCTCTCTCTCTCTCTCTCTCTCTCTCTCTCTCTCTCTCTCTCTCACTACGCCCAACTAAGAATATAGCGTGATAAGCCCCTCTCGAGTGTCAAGACACCTGGCGTGAAAAAAAACCCCACTAAGTCTCCCATTCTCCTCCATGCTTTGGACCCACTCAACCGCAGCACCGCCACGCAGTGAAAAAGGCGAGCTAAGTCGCTCATTGACCACGTGTAAAGGTGATGCGAAACACCAAGGGAATAAGGAGCGATTCATTACACACCATCGGTGGGAGTTGAACGAAGAGAGATGATTGTTGAAAGACAGCGGGCAGCACTATGTTGAACATTTCGCATTCATGAAGATACACATGTCCCAATGGCTACCGTCAATTTGAGCGAAAATACCAAAAGCGCGAATACTTTCTGTGTACAAAATGCGCGAATGTCTGATAGTACAAAAGCGTGAACGCCACACAGGGGAAAATTCACGCATTATTACAACAAATTATCGCGTTATTACTAAAATTCACGCGTTATTAATAAAATTCACGCAAGTTACGCAATGTGCGTGCGTGTGTACGTGCGTGCGTGCGTGTGTGTGTGTCAAGTCAAGTCAAGTCAAAATGATCTTTATTGACGATAAGGGAATAAGCTAAACAAAGCTTTTTTTTTTTCCATCCTGTCGTCATGAATAAATGAGAAAGAAACAACTGAAGATGAAAAACCAAAACTAAAAAAAAGTATAATTCGCAATGAAAAATATGGAACAAATGCACATAATTATCTTCCGCAAGCACAATGCGATAATCATGTACAAAATACTGACAAAATTAATCATAGTGGTAAGGAAGAGGAGAAGAAGAAGTTGAGAAAAAAAAATCACAATGAGAGAGACAAAATGACAGATAAACAGACACCGAATTCAAGAGAGAGAGAGAGAGAGAGAGAGAGAGAGAGAGAGAGAGAGAGAGAGAGAGAGAGAGAGAGAGAGAGAGAGAGAGAGAGAGAGAGAGAGAGAGAGAGAGATAATCACTCAAAGACAAATGCAGAAACACACACGCACACACACACACACAAACACACACACACACACACACACACACACACACACACACACACACACACACACACACACACACACACACACACACACACACACACACACACACACACACACACACACACACACACACACACACACACACACACACACACACTCACACTCAATCTGAAGCGTTTCTGTCCAGTACAAACAAATGGGGGAAATATGGCTTAGAATCCAATTCTTAGACCCCAACCACCTTCAAGGCCTACCGATCACCTTGACCTTGACCTTGATCAGTACCCTATCAGCAGAATCGCCATACTCCAATGCACCTACATGCCCAGTTTGAATACTCTAGCTCCAACGGTGTAGAATGTATGACCCCTTAAAGATGTTATGCTTCCAATATCATATGCCAAGGTCAAGGTCACGACGGCGATAATTTATGCGCGGATGCCTTCCTCGCATAGGGGCACACCACCACACAAAATGTGAAGCGATTCTGTCAAGTGGTTCGGGAGATATCCTTGGGACAGACCAAATCTGGACAAGAAAAAAAAAGCCGCCACAAACTTAAACTCCTTTGCCGATCTTATTAGACAAAGGACAAAACAAAAGGTTTAATTAATGGAAATGGGGAGGGCAAGCGAAGCTGGGAAAAACCCCAGTTCTTGTTTCCTTGTTTCCGCCGTGAACTTTTTCCATGGAATCAACCCAAGCAGCCCCTCCCGCCCCCTCCTCTCCACCCCCCACCCCGACCCTCCCCAATTTCTTCGTCCGTCTTTCTTCTAGCTGTTTTTCTACGTTGCCCTGGTACTGTAGTCACGAGTCCGTCCTAATTAAGCCGTTAACACGGGTAGTACTATGTAAGTTAGACTAAATTGGCAACAACAATTTGTTTTACCCCCATCTCAATTTAAAGTAATGTCTCATATGACCTAGGTCGAGAGACGTAACACAAAATCATTCGGCAACAACAACAACAAAAGATCAGGCAGTTCATTCTAATTTACATTGTTCCTACTACTTACTTTACCATCCGTGGTAAATGTTTAAGACGCACTCATAATTGCCGATCCATCGGGGTTGTCCCCACCCCACCCCACCCCCACCCCCCCCCCGCCCCTGGTAGTTACCTTACCCTTTAAAGACCCCTCACGTCACGTGTCACACTCCCTCTTATGCTTGGAAGATTCAAAGACACTCAAAGGAGGACTATTATCTTCTCTATAGTCTATGGAAGATTCCTGACGGATGAGTTTTTGCAAGAAACACGTCGAGATCACCAGGAAAACACCCGTTACAGAGATCGCAACACTCACATTGCTCTGGTTTCCCATAAATCAAACCGTCAAATCGGCGATTCCTCCTTGGCGGAGGTGCTGGAAGTCAAATTATTTCAGTGAAAGAGAAGGCATGTCCTTTTTTTCAATGGCTGCCTGAGTTTAGACCAAATCGTTTGCACGAAATTTTCATAATCCAAGCCTTTTTATTTTTATTATTTTATTATTTTATACAGTTTACCTAAAGGAGTTTTGCTCACAACAAAGAAAACAGCTCCATTTTTTTTTTACTGCACTGCAAATAAAAAAGCTTCAACCACAATGAGTGGCCTCCACCCACCCCATCCAAAATGGCTTCTCTCGCCAGCATCTCCGCCAAGGAGGAATCGCCGTTTTGATGGTTTGATTTATAGGAAACCAGAGCAACGTAAGTGTTCCGATCCTTGAAAAGGCTGTCTTTCTGGTGATCTCGATGTGTTTCTTGCAAAAAACTCATCCGTCAGGGTTCACCTTTAAGGTTTCTTACCAGCTATGAAAGGGAAAACACGCGAAAACCATGATTTTTTGATACGTGACGTGGTGGGTCTTTCTTTTTCCGTTCCTCGGTGACCATCGGCTGTTTCCGTGAATCAGAGGCAAAGGAGTGGGGGAGGAGGAGTAGAGTTGGGAGTGGGAGGGGAGAGTCGTTAGAGAGGCGAGCACGTGCACAGTGCGTGAGGCCATCCCGCCCCTCTTCTGGCTGGGTGTATGGTGACGACAGCCATTGGGCTTTATTGGACTTTTTTGATTTTTTTTTTTTTCATTTTCTTGTAAACGTAAAGCTGCCATGGGTTTGTTTTTTTATTCTCTGAAACCTTTTTTTTTGGGGGGGGGGGGGGGGGGGGGGGGGG
>CM065683.1:60720344-60735344 GCA_017654935.2 Phymorhynchus buccinoides | reverse complement strand
GGGTGGGCGTGAGGAGGAGGGTCTGAGATGGAGTTCGGGGAGGACGTTAGGTGCCGTCCTGGTAAAGCCGGCGACAGACTATGTGACTGCCTCATGTGACTCGATCAGGTCGTGACGTTTCACCTCATTTGCATACCATCCTGCTTGATCAGTCGGACTCAGTCGGGCCCAGTCAGGTGACAGGGCCGAAAAGGGCGGGTTCTAAATTTCATTGATCCAGTCTGATCGAGTCAGATGGCTTGTGACGTCTTCTGTGCGGGGAAACAAACTTTGGTCAACGTCACGACCTGATGGAGTCATATGAGGCAGTCGCATAGTCTGTCTCCAGTTTAAATGTGATAAGAAAGACATGACATCAAAATGTTTGATTATCAATAACAGTATCATGATGGGGTTTTGTTTTTATCATAAATCAAACGGTATTTTATAGGCAAAAACTGTGGTTTCTCAAGCCCTATTACAACGTGCAACTTCAAAACTATCAAGCAAACTTTTATAATTAACAAAAATTCAACACAAACAAAACACGTTGCTAATTCTTAGAGCTCAGAACATACAGAATCCAGAACAATTTTGGAAAAAAAAAAAAATGAATGAAGAGTAAATTTTAAAAAAAATAAAAAGAAGCGCAAATGGCACACATAAAAATCAAACCAATATAAAAAACAAAAGAAATGCCTAACAAAGGGTAAAATAAAACAAAGCATAAATGGTGCATAGAAGGCAACCAAAAACAACCCCACTAGCCTCAAACGAAAAACAAAACAAGAAATAGCAGGGGGGGGGGGGGGGGGGGGGGGGGGGGGGGGGGGGAACTACAGTGCAGAACTACAAATAAAATCCAATGGACCTGTCAGCACAGACCGAGCCAGAAAATAAGTGGGATGTCCTCACGCACATTCCATGTTCTGATCTTGCTCTCTGCTCGCTCAACCCCCCCCCCCCCCCCCTCCCCCCCCCCCCCCCCCCCCCCCCCTCCCCCCCCCCCACACACACACACCCCACTACCAGCATCATGGTGACAGACTCGAGGAATCAGCCCAGGTTTGATAAGGAGCAGAACGTGAAGGGTTACGATGGCACCTGCAAACAAATGATTGGGGAAAAGGACACCAACAAAATCAGTCTTAACCCTTTAAACCGCTAGCCATATTTCAGCCTATGTTTTCCATTGAATTTACCTGGGTAGAGAACAAAATCCGTCTGCAGTATTGGGGATTCTTCTGTGACATATATAAAATAAGATCTATCCTTACTTCCCAAAACTAAGACCATATTATGGTCTTTTGGATAATAGACCCCAATTTGATGCCTTTTAGTGACATATGTGCTAAATCACTGTGGTGCTAAAATGCGACTTTGGCGGTGAAAGGGTTAAAGGCAGAAAGAAGGTCTAGAAAGGATTAGAATTATCAAAATTTGTTCCTGTGGACACAACAAAATTCAAACAAAATCAAGACAGAGGCAATATCACTGTTCCAAAACACCCCCCCCCCCTCTCCATTATTAGCGTTGTCTCCCCCGTTTCACTTCCCTAGGTCACTCTCTCTCTCTCTCTCTCTCTCTCTCTCTCTCTCTCTCTCTCTCTCTCTCTCTCTCTCTCTCTCTCTCTCTCGCTCTCTCTCTCTCTCTCTCTCTCTCTCTCTCTCGCTCTCTCTCTCTCTCTCTCTCTCGCTCTCTCTCTCTCTCTCTCTCTCTCTCTCTCTCTCTCTCTCTCTCTCTCTCTCTCTCTCTCTCTCTCTCTCTCTCTCTCTCTCTCTCTCTCTCTCTCTCTCTCTCTCTCTCTCTCTCGCTCTCTCTCTCTCTCTCTCTCTCTCTCTCTCGCTCTCTCTCTCTCGCTCTCTCTCTCTCTCTCTCTCTCTCTCTCTCTCTCTCTCTCTCTCTCTCTCTCTCTCTCTCTCTCTCTCTCTCTCTCTCTCTCTCTCTCTCTCTCTCGCTCTCTCTCTCTCTCTCTCTCTCTCTCTCTCTCTCTCTCTCTCTCTCTCTCTCTCTCTCTCTCTCTCTCTCTCTCTCTCTCTCTCTCTCTCTCTCTCTCTCTCTCTCTCTCTCTCTCTCTCTCTCTCTCTCTCTCTCTCTCTCTCTCTCTCTCTCTCTCTCTCTCTCTCTCTCTCTCTCTCTCTCTCTCTCTCTCTCTCTCTCTCTCTCTCTCTCTCTCTCTCTCTCTGTGTGTGTGGTTGGTTTAACGTTTAATTAGGCGTGTCCTAGGTCACAACCTCCCCATTACAGATGTGTACAGATATAGACGGAAGTTCCGCGTGGAAACCCCGTAAATAAGTCAAAGATAGAAGGAAAAAAACTAAGCGCACGCGTTTTCCCCACGGAACTTCTATGTGTACGTCCCCTTACTCTATTCCATCCCTTCTTCCTCCTGCTATCCACAAGCCCACAGCTCACGTGTTCAAGGATTAGACACTAAAAAGGACTAACAGAAATCTTCTGTAAGTAGTGTCCCTAGTGTATGAGTAATGTTTTACGTCCTCCCGATCGTTAGGTCATATGGGACATTACTATATTATCAGTTATTATGATTTTGGAGTGAGATATTGCTTTTATCCTATCTCTCGAGCCTTGCTGTTTATCACACGGAGAATGGAGTGAGATATTGCTTTTATCCTATATCTCGAGCCTTGCTGCTTATCACACTCGGTCTCCGTGTGATAAACAGCAAGGCTCGAGAGATAGGATAAAAGCAATATCTCACTCCAAAATCATAATAACGGATATATACCGATATGTATCAACAGAAAAGCAAGAAAAAGAAACAGGCTCAGATCTGCAGCGAAATGAAAACGCATCCATTTTTCACAACAGTGGTCGCAGCACACACACTGTAACACGCATTCTTGCGCAATGAATATAGTTCAACAAAATAGAAAAGTTTAATACAAATGTACTTCATAAGATGTGGTGTGTAACGCTTAAAGATAAACACAAACAGAAGCAACGAACTGAAACACTAACGACAATTGCTGTTATTTTAACCTGTAAACACCAACAATAAAACGTACACACTTAACGAGAGCGAGTCAATTTCAACACAGTGAAAAAGAGGGGAGTCTGCTTTGACAAGAACGATCACAGGCCCCGAAAACAGGCTTTTTTCTGCTTTTTTTTAACGGAGGTGCGGTAGCTCTTCGCACAGGTTCAGTCGGCTCATTTTTATTTCCGGACTGAAGATGAATTCGAGCTGTTTTGCGACAGTACTGCGTCTACATTATCAACATGGACTCTCCCTGTGCCAAAATTGCATAGCTCGAATCGTCTGCTAATATCGATGGTCATGGAGTTGAGAAGCCTAGGCCTAGATCCACGGCTAGACGTGTCAAGTGGCACGCACAGAATGGCTTGTGTAGATCTGTGACAGCTGGCACTGTTGATTCAGTCGAACCATGAATCTTCGTTGGGTACCAGCATTAAATGTTGTCGTCAGCGCTGAATGAATCCTAGAGGTAACACTGCACAGTTTGTCAAATTCTGGGTTTGGTAGGAACAGCTCGCGTTGACAAGACGGTAATTATAAGTCAAGATATATAACTGTGACGTCAAGTTTCTAATAGCAACGATGTATTCTTACACCTTTTTTCACGCGCGTTTACACTAAGCCTATGGGTTAATATACGCAAATGATATGTCAAGATATTGTTTTATATCCCACGCTTGGCAGGCTTCTGTCGCTCTCTTGGAGATCGGTATATATATAGTTATTGTAAAAGTGTCCCTTAGCTACAGAAGCACCAATTAATGGGCAAAATATCCTGTGGCTGTTTAGAGTAATCACTCCTTTGTCTTTCATAGGCAGGAGTTGTCGTTTGCTTGCCGGGGGGATAATGATCCAAGGGAGGGAACTGGCGTTCGTTTGTTTGGGAGTATAGTCCCTTGTCAATGGCTGTCTTTGGGCCTTTGAGCTTAGCTCATACAAGCACTGGCAACCGAACACCACAATGTGGGAACCCGTTGATTGTACAGAGATTAGAAGGACACGAGCTGGTTTTGGTTGAGGACAAGCCTCCTGATTTGACGAATTGGAGTGGTTACGGTTTTTTATAATTACGAAGTTGAATGCCAGAAAATCAGAAACAGAGAGAGAGAGAGAGAGAGAGAGAGAGAGAGAGAGAGAGAGAGAGAGAGAGAGAGAGAGAGAGAGAGAGAGAGAGAGAGAGAGAGAGAGAGAGAGAGAGAGAGAGAGAGAGAGAGAGAGATGTTCTTCTTCTTGTGCATACAACTGAGCATATGCCAATGTTCCATCTCTCAACTGTTAATGTTGTGGTGCTCTTTGGATTTTATAAAATCCGGATCTGCATGAAACTTTGCAAGTTTGTTTCTATCAAGATTTTCATAAGATTAGTTTGTTTGTTTGTTTCGAATTTCAAATAATGTAATTTGGGGTACATAAAGGTTCCACTTTTTTAAAATTAATTTAAAAAACATTATATGTCACTCATAATATGAAAAATAACAGTAGTTTCAATCTTTGGTGGGTTTTTTAAATTTATTCTGTTGCTAGTTGTTTTTCTTTTTTAATCTTAACTGTTCTTATGAAATTCTTACATTGTTTATAAGCATCATATTGTTTTTGGTAAACAAAATTTGAAATGACGACAATTAGTATAATCTCACGGTTGGAAATCTCTCTCTCTCTCTCTCTCTCTCTCTCTCTCTCTCTCTCTCTCTCTCTCTTGCGATCAATCTGGTTGGAAATAATTTAGACAATATAAAACCTTCATTTAGCCTTTGGATTAATTGTTTTTTAATAATTCTAGATAATTATTTTCCTCCACATTCTTTTGACTCGACTGAGTTTGTTTCTTTAAAGAAAAAGCAAATTCCTCTTCTTATTGTTATCTATAACTGTATTACATATTCATTCTATTGCACAAACGCACAGAGACACACAGAGACACAGACAGACAGACAAACAGAAAGACCGACAAACAGACAGACAGACAAAGAAACAGTACAAGACAGACAAACAGAAAGACCGACAAACAGACAGACAGACAAAGAAACAGTACAAGACAGACAAACAGACAGACAGACCGACACACGAACGGGTGCGTGCGCGCACCCACGCACACGCACGCACGCACGCACGCACGCACGCACACACACACACACACACACACACACACACACACACACACACACACACACACACTCAAAAACACAACAAACAGAGAGAGAGAGAGAGAGAGAGAGAGAGAGAGAGAGAGAGAGAGAGAGAGAGAGAGAGAGAGAGTTTTCAGATACTTTTTTTCTTCTAAAACCTGTCTCCATCAAGAGAAGCAAAAGAAAGATTGGCACACTGTGAGGGGGAAGTGAAAAATAAATTAGCAATGCTTAAATAACGAGTGGTACGACTCTTCTTTGGCAAGCCAATATTAAGTTTCCCCTAGAATGGGCCTTTCCTATTCTTCAAAAAGGATTTATTGTTTTGCTTTTTTTATATTTTAAGTCTGCTACTAAGTCTTCTAATTCAGCATACGATTTCCTCATAAATACGCAGTAAACTGTCAAAGCCTACTATTTTTTTGGTTTTATGTTTTTTTGGGGGGTCATTTTCTCACTACTTTCTGAGCTCATAACATCGGACAGTTGGAACGAAATAACGCTATAAAAACATCAAACTAGCATCACCATCGTATTCAAATGAGGATGGGTAAGCCTAAAAAGCTTTCAGTCATTTTAGGACTGTCTCATGCAAAATGGATGAGTTTTCTTTATGGTCTTTATGGTCTTTTGTGGTTTTGTGGTTTCTTTGCTGGGAATGGAAATGGTTGTTTTTATCTACTTGGAGGCACGCAAAAAGATAGATTTCTCTCATTCTCTTATTTTTTGGTGTCATAAAAAAAAACTGATTTTGCTGCATCCCCCCCCCCCCCCCCCCCCCCCCCCCCCCCCCCCCCCCCCCCCCCCCCCCCCCTCCCCCTTTTCATGATACAGTTATGTGTTGAAATGTGCAGATCTAAAAGAAGAAAGTGCCGGTCCTTGTATTTTGCAAAGAGAAATTTACATGACAAGTAAAGCTCGCACGGCATTATATTACTGTTAACACTAGATTATTGTGACGAAATGGGGAAACTTTTGGAAGAAATGAAATTCTGGATAGAACCCCCATGGAATGCGCGTCATCGTGTTGGCGGGAGTTTATAAAACTGGAGAAAAGTTAAATCAGATGAAGGCATTAAAAGTACGATATATAATGTAGTTCACAATCCGTAATAGTAAGAATGTGTAGGATTAGAGGAGGGGTGGGGGCGACGGAGAGAGAGAGAGAGGGTGGAGGAGAGAGAGAGAGGGGGGGGGGGGCAGGTAGTGTGTGTGTGTGCGTGTGTGCGGGGGGGGGGGGGGGGGGGGGGGGGGGGGGGGGGGGGGGGACACGTAGAAGGTACTATTAGTGTTAACCCTTTCACCGCCAGCCATGTTTCAGCCAATAAATTCCATTAAATGTACCTGGGTAGAGAACAAAATGCACCTGCAATATTGAGGATTCTTCTGTGACATATATATATAAAATAATGTCTATCCTTACTTCCCAAAACTAAGACAATAGGGTATTTGGATAATATACCCCAATTTGATGCCTTTTAGTGACATAGGTGTTAAATCTTTGTGGTGGTAAAATGCGACTTTGGCGGTGAAAGGGTTAACATAGACTATAGAGTGTCTTTGGTTTTCATCATTCTTGAGACAGTTTGTTTTTTCGAACTTACTACTATTTGTATCTTCAAAAAGATGTATTACTTTTAAACAGCAATCCGTGTTAGCCTTAAACTCCTAATTGCCCAGAAAACTTCTTTTTTTTAAACTTAGGTTTGAACGCATATAAGCACACAATTGTTCTCAGTAACCCCAGCAACAGCAAATTAAGTTAAAGGCATCAATAAGCTAAACACAAAAAGCTTTTCATTTAAATTGCCATTACCTTTCTGATGTACAATCACTCTTGACCAGAGCATTAGAATTGTTTTCGAGCTGTGCACCAAAAATATGTATCATTAGCGTAATAGCCATTATGGCCTGGGAACGACGACGACGATGACGACGACGACGACGAAGAAGAAGAAGAAGAAGAAGAAGAAAATAATAATAATAATGTCCTAACATACATGCATGTTAGAACATTTTGGGGGCAATAAGTACTTGTATTAGAAAATGCTCCTCCTTTTTTTTAAACTTTTACTATTTTTAGTTTCCCTTTCCACAAAGTGACTCCCCGGATCCTCTCACCGATGATAGCAAGAAGGATCTTTGTCATCCGTTCCTCCTATCATCTGGGCTGAAAAGAATTTGAGGGAACGGTACAGAAAACTACCAGGTACAGAACTGGCTTCCTGACCGTCTTTATAAGGGCCCCCAAATCTGTGTGCTTGGAGTGTAGTGTGTGATCTCGAAGCACAATGAGAGTCGCTCCAGACGAGGAATGCCCCGCAGCGCCAGGGTGAATATAAAGAGTCATTTTCGCGCGCCAAGTCCGAAAACTGAGGCTCATTAGAGTGACTTCCCCTGGCAGGCGTGCACTGATGTGAGGTGTGCGTGCTCTCCCTTTCACGCCCCCTGGCGCCCCTGTGGGCAAGATGGCGGTTCGTCTGGGAGTTAAAAAAAAGGTTGGCTGGGAACGAGAGATGAGGGGAGGATGGGGTTTGGAAATAATCACACGAAATTGGTCGGGCATTTCTACCCGTACTCTTGACAAAGACCCTGCGAATAATAATAATAATAATTGAGCAGTTTTTCATTCAAATACACAACTTGAAATGATTGGCCTAGTCATGGCCACGGTCAAGGGGAGGTTTACTTCGCATGTGTACCCTTTCCGCACATTCCCCTTTTCGCTCGTTCTTTGCTTCTTCTTTTCTTCTTCTTCTAGTTCTGTTGTTGGAAGGTACTGTGTTCATTTTCAATTTGTACCCATGGTTGTTAACAGTCCATTAAATCGGAGGAGGTAATGCAATGGGGAGTAGGGAGGGTGGGGGTGGGTGGGGTGGTGACTGAGCGCGTTCTGATTGAAACCAGCGGTGTAGAAACGATGCCTAACGTCGATTGTGACAGGGGAACGTCACGGTGATTTTGTAAAGCATTTCAGTTCTTTATATTCCCACCAACGGCATAGCAGTACCTGTCAGACTCGATTACACGTACTTCGTTTTATCGCTGCCCCCCTCCCCCCTCCCCCCCGACCCCCCACCCTCTCTTCCTATCGTTGGTAATATCGTATCTTGAGTTGAGATTCTTTATTCCTGTTTCAACTACCTGTCCCCTACCCGCCATTTCATGCCATTCCACCAGCTACTTACGTTCTTCGTGTTCCTGAAGCGAACTTGTAATTTTGAAATAATATTTTTGTCATTTATTGGTACACCTGGTTTAAACAAAGTTTATTAACATAATACATTGCAGTGTACACAAATTATTGTATGAGCACAACAAGCTATAAGCTTATAAGCGCACTCAAAAAACGTTTCAGTTACGAACAAAGGGCTGCATCATGAAATTACTTGAATAGCTATGAGAAAAATACAATTGGAATAAGAAAAATAACTAAGCAGAGAGAGAGAGAGAGAGAGAGAGAGAGAGAGAGAGAGAGAGAGAGAGAGAGAGAGAGAGAGAGAGTACACCTGTGGACAATCACATTTCTTTGCTTGAGTTATGTCTGGGAATCAATGAGTGCATATGCTTATGAGTGTAAAAAAACCCACATTAAAAACGTTTGATCTATTTCGCTTTTATACGTTGCTATTTTTTTTGGTAATAGAAATGCATTCAATATGCAGCAGAAGTGTAATTTTGTACGTGTGCTTTTTGTTTGTTTGGGAAGCAAATTGCATTGATTGCGTAGGACAATACTGTAATAACTGCAAGGAGAAAAGCCACGTATTCTATAAGAGAAAAAATGATCATGTAAGTAACCTAAATCGATTCAACACTTTAAGAAGATTAATTCCTACTTTTTTCAGCATTGGCTTTGAGCTTCTTTTAAAACGAACAAAATTGACATACTTTTTTGTTGTTGTATCATTATGAAACTGCACCAGTTTCGGACCAGCTCTAAGCAGCTAAGCTAGATATAGAGCAAGAAGTTTTTAGCTATACCCTCCTCTCTTCGTCTGCCTTTTTCCCTACTCTGCCCCGCATTAAATGCAGATATAAAGAACTACAGAGAACAAGAAGAGAAAACAATCTAGTTATCGTGATCCAAACCATTACTTAAATTCATCTATTACATTTGAAGAATTTAATGAAGCACTAGAGTCATTCTCTTCTAAAAAAAAAGCTGTTGGTTTACATGGCATTTCATATCAGTTGCTATGCCATTTACCTTTGTGTTGGAAGCATTTACTCCACTCATTTGATCACAAATGTTGGTTAAATGGAACTCTCCCTACTTTCTGGAAGAGGACAGGTGTAATACCAGTTCCAAAACATGGTAAACCTACGTCTGCAATTGATAGTTATCGACCAATAGCATTAACATCTCAAGTTGGCAAAATATTAGAAGAAAAAAATAGTTGAAAAACGCATTCTACATTATTGTGAAAACAATAATATAATCCCCCACATGCAAGCAGGTTTTAGAAAAGGTAGAAGTATGATCTTGTTAAACTTACGAGTCATGCTAAAAAACAACAATTTGCTCGTAGAAAAAGTACACTTGCCACATGTTTCGAAATTAGAAAAGCGTACGATAGTGTGTGGCATGCTCGTTTATTTTATACGTTGAAAAAATCTTGGGATAGGTAGGGTAATGTATCAGTTTATTAAATGTTTCTTATCTGGGAGATCAATTTGCACTAGAGTTGGTAAATGTTATTCTTCATTTAAATATATCAATATTGGAATCCCTCAAAGTTCTGTTATTGCCCCAATTCGTTTTACAATTCTTATTCATGATCTTCCTAAAGTACCATCTAAAATATACATTTAGCACAATATGCAGATGATATTGCAATTTAGATGAATACAAATATTTAAAACAAAAAGAGAACCATAACATATGTGCAAAAACTATATCAAATTGAAATAGATAAACTAGATAAATATATGAAAGAAAATGGACTAGCACTTTCTGGAGAAAAAACACAATTGATGCTATTTAGCAATGGTAAGACTCCCAAATTTTTGCCTCAACTTGCGTTAGAAGATAAAACTGCAATATTCCAATAATGTAACATTCTTAGGTGTATATTTCACCCATAAGTTAAACTGGCGATGTCATATTGAACAAAGCAAGACGAAGGTTAACGTTATTGAAAATAATTAGTGCACAGTCATGGGGTCAAGATACTCAAACACTCATACATCTTGCTACCAGTCTGGTTCGATCAACACTGACTTATGGACAGGAAGTTTATTTTTTGGCTTCTCAGACATTACTAAAACGGCTACAAAGTATAGACAGTAAAAGCTATCAAAGTAGCACTGGGTGTACCAGTACATACAAATACGTTTAATACATAATAGAAACTAATTTGTTGTCACTTGACGATCAACGTAAACTGGCCACTGCCAAGTATGTGACTAGGAGTCTTTCAGTGTCTAATTCAGTAACAAATCAAATATTTCTTGATTCAGGCCTTTTTATTTATCTTATTTATCTTTTATTTATCTTTTATTTTATATTATGCAGTTTATCTAAAGGAGTTTCGCTCACAACAAAGCAAATAGCTTCTTTTTTTATTTACTGCACTATAAAAAATAAAAAAAGCTTCAACAACAATGGGTTTGGCCCCCACCCACCCCATCCAAAATGGCTTCTCTCTCCGGCATGTCCGCCAAGGAGGAATCGACATTTTGACGGTTTGATTTCTAGGAAACCAGAGCAAAGTGAGTGTTCCGATCCTTGAAAAGGCTTTCTTTCTGATGATCTCGACGTGTTTCGTGCAAAAACGCATCCGTCAGGCTGCCCCTTTAAGAGGATTACTCTGTCACGAAGATGCCACACAGCCCTCATTGGTCTGATCCGAATGCAGTTTGCAACATTGTAAAGGGATTTCAAAATACTTCACAGAAAGCGACAACGAGACAGAAAATGAGGACATTAAACTTGTTTGGTGGCTAGAATGAGTAAGGGAATGGCGTTGTTTGAACACACAAATGAGACAAACAACGGCCCACTTTTCGTGGTATTTTGTTCGACAAATTGACAGCAGTTGGGAGAGTTGTGAATCACACTTTTGCGCACATATGCACACACACACACACACACACGCGCGCATACCCATGCATGCACACACTTATCCATTCAAAGACTCATATTCATGCAAAGCATGCGCGCGCACACTCAGTCGCGTGCGCGTATATATATACACAGTGTAAAATGCCTTACAATCTATGTTTTGTAGTTTTTTCAATAACTATTTAGGAGCAGAAAACACTGTTGTGCATATAATACTTTTGATTTAACTAAAGCAGAAAACAAATGAATCAAAGTTTATGTATCTTAGCCCCCAAATTTGTTTACTGATAACTTTAAGAAGATTAAGTAAATTTCTTGCTTGATTTACAGCATGTTCCGAGTGTAGATTCTAAGAAAGCTTAGACGTAATAGCCTATTTAGTACACCAAATGAATTAATCTCGGAAGCATAATTCAGTGTGGTGTTATCTACTTTGGTTTGAACAAATGTATTCCAAAGTACACAATAAAGCAGCAACAACATTGAAATCAGAGTACAACAAGCAAAATGCTTAGGGGAAGACGGGGTAAGAAGCCCATGGGCGGGTAGGAAGCCCATGACAATTATCTCATGAAATAAAGACAATTTCAGTCAAATTTGCCCATGAGACGAACGCTAAACATTAACACTCGTCTCATGGGCAAAATGTGAAAGTTGCTTCATTTCATGAGATAATTGGTACGGGCTTCTTACCCGCCCATGGGCTTCTTACCCCGTCTTCCCCTATACATGGTACTCACTAAATATTTAAGATACACAAGATTGGCTGCAACACAAATTACACTAAATGTAATCAAGGAACAACAATAATGATTGAACACGTATGTGGAAACCCCCTAGAAAACATACGGAAACGTAAACAAACAAACAAACAAACGAATAAGCACATAATCAAACAATTTGAAGTCGAAGGGGCATGAAAAAAAATTGCATAATCATTAGAAAACCAACATCAAGACAATCACTATCAGGGTATCTACTTTCAAGGTGGGAGCATTGTGAACAGATTCACCTGCGTCGAATAGAATCACATGAGATTTTTCAGGTGATACACAGAAACCATTTGCAGACATAAAACTAGCATTATCTAAATCGTGTTAATATAATGATTCTTCTAATATAGTCTATAGACGGTTTTGATGTTTTACTTATCAAAGTACCATTCATCCATAAACAAATGTCGTCTGCATACTGAAATAAGTTACTATGTTTAAAAAAATGAATTTTGGTAGATCATGAGTTAAAAGGAGCGGCGCAATTACAGAGCCTTGAGGGATACCCATGTCAAGAAGCCTTTTTGAGGAATATGTATTACCAATTCTTGTTTGTATGCTTATGTTGGCCAGGAATGTTTTAACATAGTTATAGATACATGTATGTCCAGAGAGAAACGAAATATATGGCTTTATGTCCTCTCCGCCTGGGATTGTGACCACAGAGACCAATAGTTTTTAACTTATATAGTAGACGAGCGCACCTTGTTTATAAAAACAATATCGCTAGAACATTTTGTTTTCTCGCAAATTGGTGTTTAATTAATCTGCGTTGTTCACTTTACTAGGTGATCTACCTTTTGTAAAGCCAGCTTGGTTTACGGGAATAATGCCACGTTTTTCACAGTAATATGACAATCTATTTAAAATAATTTGCTCCATTTATTTACAGACATGAGATGTAAGATAGATAACTATTCACATCATAAATCGATTTACCGTGCTTTAAAATGGTAACAACCATTGAGTCTCTCCATATAGATGGCATGTTCCCTTCAACCCAGCATTTTGTTTTTATAATTTCGTGTAATAATGTGTGAGAGAGATCCACGAGTTATACCCACATGTATTCAATCACACACACACACACACACACACACACACACACACACACACACACACACACGTACACGCGCACGCACACGCACACATACACACACACACACACACACACACACACACACACACACACACGAACAAACACACACATACACACACACACTGTAAAAACCTTGATTTAAAAAAATATGACACTCTCTCTCTCTCTCTCTCTCTCTCTCTCTCTCTCTCTGTAAAACTACCACAATGCTCCCTTTGTCGTAATATGAACAATGACAGCCGATTAACGTTAAATACTCCGTGCTTTAAACAGCCAGTTCCTCATATCAGCCAAAGCACCCAGCCCTTTGAAGTCCAACAAAACCACAGCCGCTAACATTAATAATAAAAACGAACGTACAAAAGGTAAGTCAGAAGAGACCAGCAAAGATCGTTAACTCGAACCTCCCGGCAATTTGGGACAGTTCGTCACTAAAGAAAACAAGCCTCAATCACTATATACTACCCATGACAAAGCACCCGGGGTATGGCAAGTTCTGCGGGGCAATTGGCAGGGCGGTTCCAGTGAATAGCCGCCCCCACTTAGAGAGCATGTTAATAGGCATCCTCGGCTCTGACGAAGCCCCCAAAGAATCGTAATCATAGTGTTTCCTTCCACGCCAGGGTAAGAACTCCAGCAAAGCGGTGCTCAGTATGGGGGCTTAGAGCGTTGGCTTTTCCGGAGCCCAGGAGCCGAGACGCGTTGAGGAACTACTAAGGGAAGGTTGTTGTTGCCACAAATTGAGCGGTAAATTGGTGACCCGTATGTTTAATGAGGCGGGCGGGAGTCACCCCCCCCCCCCCCTTTTTTTTCTTCTTTAGCGGCGGTCCGGGTCTTTATTCCGAGGGAAAAGGTCTGGAGGCGAGAACGCTTTGGCGACGAAAGTTAACGATGACGACACGGCGATGACGATAATGAAGAGCTGCCTGTTTGTGGGAGTGGCTGGAGTGGTTAGGCTCCTTTTTCTTTTCTTCCATTTTTGGGGATAGAATTTGGCGACACGTTCCCACTAGGTTCACACCTTTTTTATGTCACCCCAACCGTATCCCTCCATGTCCATCAAGCTTTCCCTTTCTCTCTACCGCTGATTCATGCTCTCGCTCTCCTTGTTGTACTACTCCCAGTTCTATGAGCACGGGGTACACTGCAACAGTACTGCAACCACTGCCTGTGAATTCCTCTGTCTGTGTGTATGATTGTGAACGAAACTTTCTCGCTGTCTTAACAGTCTGAGGCAATCATAATGCTAATTGGTTGAACTGTCTCTGATGTCCTGGGGATGGTGCATGTTATACCAATTTACCCAAGCTTAATAGAAAGCTTTTTTTAAAGTATGACAAGAGAAACGTGAATGTGATTCAAGATTCAATAATACTTTATGATCTCAATGAACATGATAAATTGCAATCAGGTGCAGCTAGAACGCAACAAACACAATGACACATAACATTAAAGTATCAAACATACAGGCTTTTTACAGACAAAATACATTAAAGAAGAAAAATATTAAGAGCCATGTCATTGAATACTATGATAATTAGGTTAAAATTATAATAATATGTAAATAGATTATAAGATTTCTAGCCAAAAAGCAAGTGTTTTTTTGTGTTTACAATCATGTAAACGAGCACAGTATAGATACATATTAAGACAATACTCCATTTAACAAAAACAAAACAAGACCAATTAAGACATACACTATTGAAACTACTGTACATCTATTACTATCATTTATGAAAGGAATATTGACATTATTTAAAAGGCATAAGCAAGACACGTTTTAAGACGATACCATAAAAAGGCTAAAACATGTTTTAAGATGATTGCATACGGACAAGGGATGCATACAAGAGAAAGAGTTGTGTAGTTTAGATTGTGACTAGCGTTTGTGGACTAAACACAACAACAACAACATCATACAGTATTTATACGGCGCTAACTATTGCCATTTCAAG